>CM031238.1:398730672-399345672 GCA_018340775.1 Taxus wallichiana var. yunnanensis
ATCCATTGTACAGCCAACATATGCATGATATCAGATCTTATTACCATAAACCTAAAGATAATAAATAATTAAATATGACATATTTGAGGTGGTGCTTATTGCACTTTACTAGATCTACACGGAAATTAGTCCCATTTTTCCTTAGAGCGGAGTAGGGATGCAATTAGACACAGGTTCCGATCTAGTGGATGTACTGTCCTCTAAAGTCCTGCAAAAAGATCTTTTATCTCTTATTTTGTAAATGCACTCACTAGGATGAATCACTACCGTTGTAATTCAAAGTTAGGATGAGCTCTGGTTACTCTATATTCGTTGCTCTGATGATTAAATGCCTTTTCAAAAGGAAAGAATGAATAATTTCAGACATTAATGAATTGATCTTGCAATTTTAGAGCCCGTGTACTTTTTTTGGGAAATTCAGAGGATGGTATCTGCTTCAAAACGAGATGATAATAGAGCTTGATAAGGAAGTGGTCTGGGTTGAAATGACTCGAATAATAAATTCAAGTATTTAACACTTGTCATATGGATGCTTTTTGAAATGCAGTTAGGCCGAACAGGGCATGTGCATTTCAAGGTATTTTCCTCACTTTTATAATCGCTTTTGTGTCTAGACTCTATCACGCTTTTGACATTTTTAGTGTGCTAACAGTAAATGGGCATGTCCCTGTTGGGAAAGTAACCCGCGTGCCCTCAAAGTAAGCAGGTGATCATAATTTTTGCATGCCAGCAATAGCGTGAAGGGAGAATTCTGCCTGATTTGATCAAATTCCTGTTGGGCCAAAAGAAAATCATCGGGAATGAAGTAAACTGGAGGTAAACCCAGTGCCCGAGTATCAATGGCAATGCTCAAAGGATGGTCAAAAGCTTACAGCCTTGTTGATTCTATCAAAGCTTCCAGTTAAAAATGCAGTTCTATGCAGTCTCATTTGCAGAAGATGGAGAAGCTTTTCAACAAAGCAAACCCTTCTCAAGTTCACTCTGTTATTTTCTTGCATCCCACCTTGTCCTAGAAAAATAACGAGTAATAGATAATATTCATACATTCCATTCTTGTTCCTCTTGAAAATTTTGAATATCACATCAGGTGCCATGAAAGCGAAAAGATCTGGCAATGGACATTTGGGTTTAGTTCTTAAAGAAGTCTCACAGATTACTCTAACAGTAGTTTTGAGGTACATGACAGTGACGGAAGTATTTTGAACATATTGTGGAGCTTGGCAATCATATTTTTCATGTGACAACTTCACATATCGGCTCCTCGAGAATTTCAAATTTGTAAGTACCTAGCCTACCTTCCAATCATTATTAGCCATAAAGCTCCTCCTTTCCACCAAGACATCCTCCGTTCAAATATAAGGAATACCCATCGCTTCCATACTACCAAGTACCCATGTTTCCGCCATCCCCCTCTTGCTCATCGTTGCCATCTTGTTTATGGAACTCTCATCCCCTTAAACCAAAGTATTGTTATATATTTGAAAATGATGCATTATTTGAAATTGAAAGATTTTAATTACGTCCACGAGACTGGCAGGTCTATGGGACCACATAATTGTACCAAACCGCCTTAGACCGTAGCGGGCTTCCTGAACTCTTTTAAGAGGTTGCTCCTCTTCCGGCTGATCTGAGATAGCATTTCCCCCAAGCCCTTTATTTTGTTTTCCTCAAATAGCTCTACCATGGACCCGTTGTTTAGGATTTCTTCGTATCTGGATCGAATATTCATGAACTTAGGACAATGGAGGATAAAGTGTGCTTCCATCTCAACTGCCCATGTATTGCACAATATACAAGTTCTCTCTCCCCATTGGTCTTTGGGTATTGTCCACCTCCTTGTTTCACACCTAAGTTTGTGAGAGCTAGTCCTTAGTTGAATAATGCGGATCTTCTCTTTCCATTTTATTTCGGCCCCTATATAGGCTTTTTCACCGTGGTCACAAGTTGGATTGAACTCAGTAATGTAATGCTGACGCTTCCTGCTTATTGTCTTCCACCACATCATCAATATGAACTTTTCATTTACATAGTTTTTGATGTCTTTGTTAAGATTTGGGCATTCGTTTAAATTGATATCCCATTTTCCCATCCATTTGTAGTTTTGCTTCATCCACGTGTTCTTTCGTCTATGTAACTCTTCGTCCATTGCAGCCCTAGGCCATCTGTCTGTTTTCATGTTTCTAACTTTTTTCAGGTAGTTTATGAGCTTGGTCATAGTCAGTTGCCTCCAAGGGGAAAGACCCTGTTTCAACCATGATGATTTCATAGGGAACCGTATCCTTAATTATGAAATGGTGTGTTATAAGCCTTTTTTGAATTCTTTCTAGTTGTCTCCATTTTGAATTTGTCATTCCACTAGCCCATAGCTCGTAGCCATATAATATCACTGGAATGACAAGCAACCCAAATAGAACCTTAGTGGTCTTCCAATCCCATAGTTCAGTGTTTCTGCACCTGTTTTGGAGCGCAAAGAGAGCTCTCCAACCTCCATGGATTCGCTTCATCCTACAAATGTCCCACTTGAGCTTGTTATGAAAATCGAGGCCTAGATATTTGTACTCTGACACTACTTCTAGAGGTTCACCTTCAAACTGAAATTTGGGCTGTTGGTTTGTCTTCTTCACGGAGAAAATCATAACTTTGGTTTTGCCAATGTTTACCTGCATCCCTACTTCTTTGCAGAAAAGCTCTAAAGAGAGTAGGTGGTTCTTGAGGTCTTGGATTGTTTCTGCCATTAGAATTAGATCATCCGCGTAAAGCAGGAGTTTTACCACATACTTAGCTAGATGCACCCCATTACCTCCGAATTTGTTTATCCACTCTTCTAGTTTGTCGATGTATAGCCCAAATAAAGTTGGAGAGAGAGGGCAGCCTTGCTTGACACCTATATCACTCCTGAACCTTTCGAGATAACCCTGCATGCATTTTGATTTTAGCTTTCACTTGTTCATACAGTCTATGAACAGCTGCCCGGTAGTGTGCTGGAACCCCTAATTCCTCCATTCTGTTCCACATTTTGCTCTGTGGTACCGTGTCGAAAGCTTTTTGAAATCCACAAAACAACAATAGGCATCCTTTTTTCTTTCCCACGCATTTTCAACTAGATGTCTGAGTGTGACACAATGATCAATGGTTGAGTGTTTGGGTCTAAAACTTGCTTGCCCTTTTGCTCTCTTTCCTCCTCCCTCCGCCCAGCTGCTGATCTGACGCTCTATCATACTCCCAAATAACTTTGCAAAAAGAGGATTGACCATGATGGTTCGATAATTTGAAGGGTTATTTATGTCTCCACTTTTGAACAAAGGTATGGTTACTGGTTGTCCACTCTTTTGGAAAACCGTTTGAATGACCCCATTGAAGATTGTTTTGATTGGAAACATGGTGAGGGTAGCTTAGATGGGTTTTTTGGGTTATCTTAATAAGCAACCCAATTATATAAAATTCACCAAGGAAACATCGGAATCCAATTGCCTCCCATTTCTTGACATTTGTTCCTCATCAAGAACCCTTATAGCTCCCTCTCATGGTGTTTACCAAAAAGAAACCACACACATAAGTTCCTCCATTTGAACCCCATCTTTATCCCTCATGGAAAACAATAGTCTTAAATGCCATTGGAGTCTTAGGATTTCAAGAAAGACTTAGAATCTAAATAGTCCCATAAGTTTAGGGTCTTCCAAATAAATGGGCATAATGTTAAACAAATTAAGAAATTAGAAGGGTTGACTAAAAATGAATAAATTCCAATGTGAAGTCTCCCACTATTTTAAACCTAAAAGCTTAAAACAATGTATAATTCAAATCTTAAGAATAAATAGTCAAAATAGTAATTTGAACTTGAATTATAACAATAAGGCGATGATTTAATTTGCATATATATCCTTTTTTGCGCTTGTTAATTTTTTTCTCTTATCCAGTGCTATTGATGCATTATCCTTTTGAGCAAGTGCCTTAAGGGGCATGTCAAGATTGGGGGTGATCGGACTAGCTCATGTGAACTAGACCATAACACCTTGAAGAGATATTGCTATGTGGTTCTTGATGCCACAATTACCCTATCCTTGCTTTGTTTCCTCCCTTATTCACATGTTTCCATCATTATGTCCACTTGTTTACACTCATTCCTTGTCTTCCCATTGTTTCTAGTCACCTTGGACATGTGTCATATCTTTGCCCTTCATTCCACATTGTTTTACATCCTTGACTCTAGGTTTTCCCCCAAAGTTGACGAGATTGACCATGGTCGATCTTGTTTGGCTTTGTGATTTTTTTCATTGACAAGATTGACCACGGTAGATCCCGTCGGTCATATTTCAAATATCTACACACACACACACACACACACACACACACACACACACACACACACACACACACACGTCTTGTCATTTTAGTGTCAAATCATCACATCACATAGGCACATTGGACATATGCACACATGTTTGCATTTACTTGTTAGATTTGAGGTTTGGAAGTTTGCTTTCTTGCATTTGGGTCACCATAGTGAGCTAGGACTGGAGGTCTTCTTCTTGTATTTCCCCTTCTCCACCCATAATAGTAATTCTCTCCCGGTGTTATTATCTCCGGACAAGGAGGATTCCATTAAAATGGAAAGAGGAAAATTCAATAATTTTCTCGGTAAAATATGCATATATGTTAAATTTCAAGGATGATCTCGTGCAAATGGATTATTGGGGTAAGGTTTGGGTGAAAGATCTATCCCTAAGGTTAATATCTTTTACTGGTTCACTGTCTAAAATAGAATTATGACTGTGGATAATCTCAGGAAAAGGGAATGAAGCTTCCTAATAGATGTTCTCTTTGTAGGAAAGAGGAGGAAAATGTCAACCATCTCCTCCTTCATTGCTCCTTTTCCCATGATGTTTTTGCTTCCATTCTGGATCTGTTCAATATCTAATGGATTTTGCCCTTGACTATTGAGGATTGTTGTTTTCAATGGGAGAGTCCCTTCTATTTTCCCATCTTGGTTTGGGCCTGGAATATTGCCCTCCCTCATTTTTTTGGGGTTTATGGAAGGCTAGGAATGATTGTATATTCCGGGACCGAAAGCTCTTCTCTTGAAAGTTAAAAGAATTTTTTTGGCTGCCATCAAGGAAAATATCAAACTCTTTAAAGGCAAGGCAAAGAAACCCTGCCCGAAAAGGGAGCAAAAAGTTCTTGATAAGTTCGCCCTTGGACCGGTGGAATTACACAAACCTAAAAAGAATTCCATTTGGATTAGGCCTGAGGAAAATGTTGTTAAGTTAAATTTTGATGGGGCATCAAAAGGGAATCTGCAGGTCTAGCTGGGGAGGTGGAATTTTAAGAAATAGTGAAGGTGATTGGTTGTTTGTTTATGTTGGTCTGTTAGGTTGGAAAATAAACAATATGGCGAAGCTAGAGCTCTCCTTTGGGGGTTTTGTTGGCAAAAGAAAAAGGTTTCAAGGACATCCAAATTGAGGGTGATTCACTCATCATTATTAATGCTCTTAACAATCAGGGTTCCATTAATTGGCCCTTAAGAAATATCCTCAATGATGTTAAGGAAACTTTAAAATATTTTGTAAAGGTTTCTTATAATCATACTTTGCGTCAAGGGAACAAGTGTGCGGATAAGATGGCTAATTACAGAGCTCTTAGTAATGATTATAAGATCTAGTGTAAAGGAGATGATTTACCCATGGACATTAATGAAACCATTATTAGAGATAGAGGGCACTAAGTTTGATGATGTTGGCATGAGTGAGCTTCGGGATTGTGACAACTTACATAATAAGTTGTATTCCTTGGTTTTGTTGGTGTGAAAGGGGGTCTAAATTTGAGAAGTGTTAGCAAACATGGGAAGTTTGGTTTCATGAAGATGGGTGGTGATAGAATCAGGGTTGAACCATTGCTAGAGAACATTGAAGCTTTTAATCAACATTTGTGGAACAAGCTTAAGATTGGGGGTTTCAGTAATTTCATTGCTAAATTACATGGTCACGACCCTTCCTGTCAAAGGATTTTGGCAAAGCTTGGAAAGAGGGAAAGTTCAAGGTCAGAGGAATGGAAATTGAGATTTCAGAGTCCACCATTGCCCCTCGTGACGGAGATAAAAATGGACAGGCTCAAAATATTTAAGGATAGAACCCGCAGAGAGCATGAAATTGAGTTGTTCTTCATGGGTAAGGAAAGGTGCTCTTTCTTTACTAATGGTATTGCCAAGTCGTGTATCCCGGGAATATGGAGAGAAGTTTGCCTTCAAATCATGAAGTATATCACTTTGGAAGGCAAATACTGAAAAATCTATACTCATCATATGACCCTTCTGAATATGTTTCACCATAAGGTCATGGTGAGCATCCCTTTCTTTCTGTTTATGTCTTTGAAAAATTCTTTGGTCGCGTTCCAGCAGGAGAAGGCAGAGATTCCTTTGCATGAAGGGCTCATCCTTCTGTTGTTTGAAAATGGGAAACCTATTCTGAATTCTTCTCTGAAAGATAAGGTGGAAGAGGATGATCTCACTCTTGCAGAATGCCTTACTAAGATGAAGGATGGGAAATGTAAAAATGTGGGGGAGGATTCTAAAAAAGAGAAGAGTGAGGAAGGTCGTGGTGATGCGAGCACCTCGAGAAAGAGGGGTTGGGATGGTAATTTTAAGGGTTTTGAGGAGTGGAGTAGAAAGGTTCAGTATTTAGAGGGGGTGCTTTAGGCAATGGAGGAAACCAATGTTGGTCAAAGGGAAACCATGTTGGATGTCATTAATGTTTCTAAGAAAATTGTCTCTTCCCAGGTGAAGTCCAAACAGAAGGTTCTGGAGCTAGAGTATCAAGTCAAAAAGCTGAGTGATAGGTTGGAAGGGATGGAGGAAGGCACTAAAAGGAGGAATTTCAATTTGCACATCAGTAGTTTCGAGGACGAGATGGAGGAAGACATGAATGACAAGGGTGTTGAGATCAAAGGCAGTCATGCTGGAAGTAGTGAAGTTTCTCCTAAAAATTAGTTGGGTTTTCTGGACTGTTGGCATACTTTTGGCGAACTTCTGTAGTTTTGATGGTTTAGGGCCATTTTCTTTTCTTTGTTTTACTCTCTTTGGTTAAAGTCCCGATCTTCATTGTATGAGTTAAGCATGTTTAACTCCTTTTGAGGACTTTTGTTTCTTTCTTGCTCGTTGGTTTTTGTTCCTCCTTTTGTAAGGTCCCTGAGAGTCGATCCTTGTTTTTACCCTATCTAATAAAAATTATCTCTAGATAGGATTAATGCATCATTTATTTCTAACATCTCTGTCCTTTATCTTATGTCTATTATGTAGATGGTTGATCATTCATTGCTTTAGATTATAGTAGATGTGTGTTTTCTTTAGTCTTTCGCTTTGTCTTATTTACGTTATGCTACTTAGCTTTATCTACCTATCTTTTGAATCCTACTAGGATAACTCTCTATACTTTAGATATGGGCCTTAAACCAAAAATTATCTTAGGGTTAGGGTTATTATTCTCTAGAATCGTGACACTTGCGCTTGAACATCTTTGGTATATACATCTTGTTTATATGCCTAGATTTGATCCAATATTAGAGAATAGGTGGGGATCCATCTTAACCTATCATAGATTATGATGAACCCAACACAAATCTTATTCTATCCTAGATTGAGTTAGATTCGCTCAATTTTTTCATTTTTTATCTTTTTTTTTGTCTTCATTCCCTACGCAATCAACCCTTGTGTAAATCCCTTCACAACCAATTTCATCAGTAACTAAGTATGCTCAACCTAACGTAATCGTCACGTGTAATTTTTTCACGTTTGATCCTTTTTGTGACAACTCTCACATGTGATTAGTCACTATGCGATCAATGATAGTGATCTTGTAAGCATGACTTCCAAATGTCCAACACTGTCAATCCATGTGCACCTTTGCACGGTTGTTCTTGTTAGGATCTAGGAAAAAATTCATCATCTTGTCTTCTCTCGGAATTTTTCTTGCTACTTTGAACCCATTTAACATTCCCATGAGTTGTTCATTCCCTCGTCTCTTTTGGGCAAAGCATCAATATCTATGACTCTACAACTACCCATATCGACACCATTGGCCATTATACCTTACGAGGGCCGATCCAATTTGATTTTCCCCTTGATTTACTAACACGATCGACCCCTATGAGATACTATGACCTATCCCATCGAGGCTTAACCTTAATGCTGATTGCAATATGGTAGAAATTCAAAAAATTGATCCTAAACAAATAATAAAAAATATGAATAGTAATGAATACTTCATATCTACCAAGGAGGGGCAATTAATCAGAGTTTCTTGAGACATAAGTTATATCGAAGAGACCATTCTAAACTTTCCTTGAAACCTATTAGTCATGATAAGCCTCCTACAAATGGAGCGACCCCCAATCAATCCCCCAAAAAAACCTTTATAAACAAACAATACCAATGCTTCTTTCTCTAGTGGGCCAAATCAACCTCTTGATCCTAATCTCATGATTATCAAGTTATTGGATCAAATGGCCATTGTGCAATCTTTTCTTCTAACATGTTTCAAATGCAAAGTTAGATTTTTAAGCCACCTTCTCAATCAACACAAGTCCCCATGGGTCCTAATCAATCTTCAACACCTCCTTTGCCTTTGGATATTAATGGGAATCCCATTCCTCCTCTAATTCACAATAAGGTCCTTCAAATATTATAGAATTGACATTTGGCTCCTTACATAGCTTCTATGAATATAGGGGGGATATTTCTTACCATTTCTTATGATGGGTTAATTGATCCAACCATCAATCTTAAAACCTTTGGGAACATTTATAAGGAGTGGATTCAAACCAATACCTATGCTACAACTAAGCTCCTAACATTTTTTCATAGGAGATGCTTTACAATGGTATAATCAACTCCCTTCACACTCTATTGTTGATCTAGAAACTTTAGTCCAAGCTTTAGTGAAGGAGTTTCAACAACATGATCTTCCTAAAAATACATTTCAAAAATTCATCAATTTGAAACAATCCCCTAACAAATCAGCTCATGATTTCATCAAGCGATGGAAGATTTTATCTAATCAAGTAAACCATCATCTTGATAATCAAAATCTTTGTCAAATCTTCCTTAAGGCTCTTGTTCCTAATCTCCAATATAAGGTTCGATCCTTCTCTCCCACCACATTGGAAGAGGATTTTGAGCATGCCAAGTGACATGACTACTTTATGTAATATTTTGAACAACCTTCAAGCACCCTCAAATCAACATCTCACACCATTCACCCTCGAGACCTTTCTTAAGAAAATTCATCACACATTCCTCTTCAAATGATGGTACTCAAAGTATTATTTCTCATAAAAACCACCCACCCTTGTCACACGCTGAACTATGAAGGTTCTTCCCACCCCTCATATCATCCCCCTACCAAACAACCATCAACCTTCTTCAATCTTGACCTCTTTTGTTGGTGGCACACCACTATTAGCCATTCTCATGAGTATTATAGAGATTGTAAGAAGGTTACCCTAGATTTCTTCCTTGGAATTCACTTTGAAACTACTACCATTATCCATGAACATTATGAGACATATTAATCCCTTGTGCGAGACCATACGAACCGCCAATGGGATCAATCATACCAAAGAACCCATTAACACTTTATAGGTACTATTAAAGGGTCCTATGATCATAATAACCTCAATTCACATTATGTTAATGTAGCCAAGATTAATTACCGATGTAAGCCCACACATAAAGATCTAGTCAAAAACCATCGCCTTCTAACCAAAAAAATTATTGGTACTTCCCATAAGAAATCCAATGATGATTTTACTCCTCGTTAAGCATCATCCCAAGGATGTATCAAAATTCCCTTCTAAGGAACTTATTCATTCATCTTTAGATAAGGTTTCCCAATCTTATAACAAACCCCATCCTTCCATGGATCCTTCATCCATGTTCCATCCTCCTAAATACCGTGATGAAACTTACCCTAGGCCATAATGGAATTTTTCTTTTGAACCCAATTCTATGACATACATGATAGTCAACTTGAGCCTACCTTCGCACATCTCCGTTACTCTTTAGGAGGCATACGCCCCAGATAAACCATGCATACCTACTATTTACACCATTAATTGAATTCATGGTGTTATGGGTATGCACAACATAAGGATGTAAGGTTTGTTACAAGAGATTTTTTTGATTAATTAACTTACAACATTAATCATGCAATATCAAAATAACACATCAATACTTGCAACTATTGATAATGATATGCTATAAGCTCAAAAACACAAGAGGAGAGATGCACTTAGATATATAGAGTGATACAAGAGAGATCTAGGTGCATACACTGTAGAATTTGAGAGAATTGAACTTGAATATGCTTCATTCTGAGATCAGAATCTGGAAAATGCCTAGGTTCGAGAACCATACATCTCTTCTAGGATCAACTATATGGCCTTGGACTTGCTTATACGATCTTGGATCTAATGTACGATTTTGGACCTACTTGGAGTGGGGTTATGTAACTTTTTGTGCCCTTTGATTGCTTAGAAATGTGGGTTGTTGTCAAACCCTAAGTGTTGCACAATCCCAAAATCATATGAATAAAATGAACCGAACTCAAAATCTAACCATGGGTGGAAGACCTGTAAGAAGGTTAATGTTTGGGTTGAAGTGCAATCTATGCACCACCTATGTTGGCACTACTCAGAAGAGGCATCAAACCATACACATTTTTATACCTAACATGCAATACCTATATGGATGTAGCTAGTTGGAAACTTGAACCAATTTGATCATGTTTGAGATGATTTTTCTCTTGCTAAGACATTGAGTTGGGATCTTTGGGTGCTTGAAAATGAGGAAAGTTGAAATCCTTGACTTGGTTGAGTACTTCAAAATTGTAGTAGCAAATTCCATAATGGATGTGCATCATATTTGGCAAGATTTAGGAGCCTTGATTATTTTTTGTATTAGTATTTGTAATGATATCTCATAAGAGTGTCGGTCATTGCCATGTGAATAAATGAGGTGATATAAAATTGCTTATATATGGTTCTAAAGGTAAATCATTATGAAAAGGATGACCTCGAGAAGATTAATAGACTGACAAAGATAATCAACTTGAAAGCAAAGTTGGAGAATGTGTCACCCAAGACCTACAGTCAATTAGAATCAAAAATACATCTCGACCCTACTATACAGTTTTGAACAGGTGGCAATGACTACAATATGAAAGTTGTATAATGATAATCGAGAGGTTAAACACTGATTTTATGCATTTATATTCAAAATGTGACGACACATTAGTGTGTGGGAATATGCAATTTGAGAGAGAGATAATAAGATGTATTTAGAGGGGATAAAATGTGGATATTTGTCTTAAAAGAAACTTAGTCACAATCAACCATGTCAAAAGGGTAAATTGCCAAATTTGAGTGTCTACATTTACCCCCTTTAAGCATGAAATCAAAATTACATGCTTAAAGGAAAAGATACATGACAGTGTGTAGACACACTTTCTCTATTTGATTTTTTTTGTTGTATAGATGTGTTGGTGTTGACATGCTCCATGGTGAAACTTACAACACAGAGTGTAGCCAATGTCAATGGTATAAATTGAATTGTAACTCAAATGTTAATATAGAATTTAAACTTGCATAAAGTGAAATAAAGATATGCAAAACATGGAAAGAATACACTGTTTGTTCTGTGAAGGGAAGAGCTCCCATTCTTTTTTTGCATTTGGATTTTGGACTGCATTTCTAAATTTTTTGAAGTAATGGGGGTGATCAATCCCTAATTGTGCCAAAGGAGAAACCAAAGTATTAAGTGCATGTAACCCAACACCAAATAAAAGGTAGAGAGAGAGGTACCAAAGTACTCTATGAAGGAAGAAATCTTTTGTGTATCAAAGTTTTTAGTAACCTTGATATCTTCCCCTTTGAAAGAGGATATGAAAGATTGCCTACAAAGAACTTGGATTTTTGATACTTTCCATAACCCCATAGACCACCTTTGTTATAGACGTATCTAAGCCCAATTTTGTATATATAGACACAAAGTATAAAAGAGAATGTGTGTCCCCATGTTCTCCCATGTACTACACAACTGAGTAGAGTGTGTAACATGCTAAAATGACGATGGAGAAGGATACCCATGCCCCAAAACCCTGTATTTTGTAACTAGAATTGAGTCTTTGAAGTGAAGGATTGAAATATTTATTCCCCTTGTAAATTTCTTTGAATTATGTCAATTGAGAATGAAATTAAGCTAAAAAATTTGTATTTGTAGCTAGAAATATAAAACTTTGAAAAATCTAGTGTAAATTCCCTAGGAAAAAATATATGGTAGGGTCAAGAATGTCTATATGATCTTGACCATTATATATGGCTTTGAAATTGTGCATTTTTCCTAATTTGTGTATCTAGAGATGTTTTTGAGGACATGTACCTTGTGAAAACATGTGCTTGAACCCAAGAATTTTCTTGTAGGTGTAGAATATACCCTGATGAATGCCCCCTCTTTTAAGGTGCATGTGATAAATCATTTGAGTGCACAGATCAAAAGAATATATGTGTACCCATGTAATATGTCTAACAATTTGTAGGAGAATGTGGAATGTTGAAGTGGTGGCCACCTTTGAAAACTTGTACCTACAAAAGGGATTTTACATATTGGAAAATATGACACAAAAAAAAACAAGCAACAATATAAACAATAACAAAAATAACAATGATAACAATAAGAGCAAAAGCGGTACTAATAGAAACAACGTAGATGTAGTAGAACAAGCAAAAAGACACAATAATAGTCAAGTGAGCAAATAGAAGCAATAACATTAAGAAAAGATTCACACCAAGGCATAAAGACACAAACATGGGACATTCAAGGTGTCACAAGACGACCAAGTACTTCGGCCACACAAAAGAGAATCAATGTCACACAATAAAGACATAGATCCATAAACATGAGACACCCACAGTCTCACAAGCCAATCAAGGCACTCAAGCGACATACAATGAAGCAAACAACAAGTAGAAAACATGTATAGCAATCAACGATGTAAAATATTGATAAAAACATTATATGTAATAAAGAAGCACATAGAGAAAATACGCCAATGTTGCACTAGACATGTGTTACTCTGTTAGCTGAAAATATACCATGTACACCATAAATATAATCAAGCTGTGATGAGGAAATAGAAAGGAACTATAATGAAATAATAACACATGTATAAAAGGTATAGGAGATGACCTCAAATGATCCTCATAACCGACATATGTTAGCGTGTAATGATATGTGTATCTTGCATGAAGCTCAATATACCTGAATGAATGTGTATAAACAATATTTCAAAAATATATGCTATCTATCAAACCATAGTGACAAACAACATATGTAATGTAAAGTGATAACAAATCAAGTTTGTGTATAGGTCATGGTTTTGTATTTTTGTAAATATTTGAATATTTTTGTATTTTTGAATTTAGCTATGTATAAGGAAAGGGGTAGCACAAGAGCTACCCAATGAGAGCCTCACGAGGAGGAAAATAAGATTTGAAAGAAATGGGAGGCTTGGTTATCCATTGTGCCAAAGAATGATGCTCATGTGCGAGCGGTACATAAGCGGTAATATGTACCATAGAAGTCCTAAGAGGATAAATAGGTAGACTAGATACACGTGAAGTAGCATGTGATGGAATAGAACTCCAAGGAGGACTAGAAAAGTGAGATTCACTAGAGATAACATGTACACTAGAATACCTATGAGGAATACTAGGAGGGTGAGAGCCATTAGAGGTAGCAGGGAAAGTAGAAGGCCTATCTCGGAGACATAGGAAGGCGAGAGCCACTAGAGATAACATGTGCACTATAAGACCGAAAGGAATCCTACAAGGAGAAATCCATTATGGATATCAAGTGAAGTAGAAGGTCTATTGGAGACCTAGGATTAGAAATTATGGGAGGGTGAAGAGACAACAAAGGAAGAAAAGCTTTAAAAGGAATATCCCAAATTATGACAACTTAATATTGGTGAATAATCTCGATGCATTAGTAAAAGATAGATGGAATAACCCTAATAACATGTAACCAAGTAAGACCTAAACACATGTCACATGAGCTAAGAGTAGAGACCACCGGGAATGGGACTTATGTAGTAACATATCCAAGGGTAATAGGTAGAATAATATGTCCATAGTTGGGACTATAACTAGTTGTGATTTTATTTTTAGAATAACTAAGAGAACAAAGTGGCTTGAGAGTACATAAATTATGATTGTTATGTGGATAAACCAAAACACTATGTATATGTGCTTGATTAATATATGCAAAAATATATAAGTATCTATCATCCATGTCAAAATCATTAAAAGTAATAACCGGTGGAGAAGGTGGTGTAAGAACAACAATGCCTATTATTGCATCCAATGGGTGATCATAAGAAGAAAAAGTGGTACCACATGATGAACATTGTGCATCGATGAAGTGGATTTGTCGGTGTTATGAATAGGAAGTGGTGTTAGTGTAGGATTTATTTTTCATGCTTTATTTGTACTATCCTACTCGAGATATTCCACCTCACTTGGAGTTTCCTTACACTTATGGGATATGCTTGCTTAGGTGTACACTTGACTACACTATTCTAGGTGTTGGTTACTATTAATGAAAAATTACAAGAACCCCGATCACTTGTGATTTGTGTGTGATGAAATCAATGTAACCTGCATAACATGGGATTATCCTGTAGTGTTGGACCTCACAAGTAGGATAATCTTCTGAAGAAAGCCGACTTCTTCTCCTAACCTAGTGTCAAATTCTCCAAAGTGCAGTGGAATGGAAAAACCTAAGGAGACACGGATAGAAGAATGCATAAAAATAAACCTACTCTAAGGGAAGGTGATGCACCAAGAAAGGGTGAAATAGTCTAAGTGAGTGAAAAATAGGGAGAAAACAAGGTAAGAGAGGGTAGGCGGAGGTGCCACAGTCTAAGAAAATATTTAATCCCCTATATTCATAAAGCACAACAAATTAAAAGGTCTTGCAAAGAGATATGAACATGCATAATATACTTGCAAACATAATGGAAGGAAAAAGATGCAATACAACTTGAATTAGGGCAAGAAAAGCCACGAAATATCAATTTTATTGCTCACAAACATGCAAAATCCATTACAATGTAGGCACAAGGAAAAATCCTTTAGAATATGCCCAAATTTGAGGCCGTTAGCTCACAACAACTTTGGAACAATTTTGATAGAGTTCCTTTGCTTTTCAGAAAATCTCCCCTCAAAATGAGGCAGATTTTACAATATATAGACCAATTTGGGTCACCAACCGATAGGGTGTATTAAAGAGGTATGGGAGCCATAAAATTTAGTACTTTTCTTGCACGGGCAGTCATGGACACCATGCCTCATTAACTCTGGTTGTTGAGATGTCATTCGCCCACCTACCTTCGCCGACTGTGACTTGTCCAACCGTGTTGGTCATCTAACCATATGGGTTGGACGTCGTCCATCCTCATTGGGCTGTACAACCTCCTTTGAGAAAATTTCTGGCCCGTGAGCTCTTCTATATATCTAGGTTGGATGGTCATCTAACCATGATCCGTATAATTTGTGAGTAGGCCGTCTAACCTCATTTTCACCCAACATGGGAAGGTTAGATGGTGTCAAAATTCTAGGCCATACATTCTTCTAGTCGTTTACCAACGTGGGAGTCGCCATCTTCACACCATGGGCCATCCAACCACGGAGGTTGGACGCCCTGTCTATCTCTTAATTGTATGATGGGGTTGTATGACCGCCCAACCTTGCACCGTACAATGCTTCACCTAAGCATACCGATGGGACGCCTATCTCTATGCCATCAAACTAGGGGTTGGACGATGTCTAACCCTATGACGTCAAACCTAACAGGGTTTGATGACATCCATATTTTCTGTACACCTCTGACCCTTCCAACCATAAGCTTGTCACCTGACCGCCACAATATTGGGCCGACCAACCCATCTGCCCATCTCAACCGACCAACCCAACCGACACACCCGTCCGACCAACCCGGCCGACTAGCCTCTCTTCTATATAAAACATCATCGCCCAACCCTTGGGCCGTCCATCTCGCTCGACTAACCCGGGCGCCCAACCTAGTGAAATTTTCAATTTCCATAATGAGCCTAACCACCAACTTAAACATTCACCATGATTCTCCATCTCGTCGCGAGTAAAGACCAACTCGACCGAGACAAAACATGAGCTACCCGAAGCTTGCGAAGTATTTCCTTTTTCCATCAATCTGCTAATGATCGACTGCTAAGTTGTCCATTTTGTAGGGGGTGCACAAAATGGATAATAATTACCACTACTCTAGGTGGAGATTTCCATGATTTTAGGAGGAGGTTAGACATTCACCTCCTATATGTACATATTTTGCATTATTCTATTTGATCATATTGAGTTAGAGCTATTTATGTGTTATTGTAATTATCTCTCTTGTATTTTCATAATTTGTAGTCTTGTATGCATGGTTTTTTTTGTCTTCGAACAATTAACGTCTCACATCATTCACTTGTGTAGTCTTTGAACCATCAGATCCATGACGCTTATCGATATGGTATTAGAGCCGAGATGGTATTGAGATTGTTTGGTTATTATTTTGCAAGTTTATTTTCATTTGAGGTTATTATTTACAAAGTATTTGGGTGTTTTTGGTGTTGGTTTTGCCTAGTTTGTGGGTATATAGCCTATTTTCAGGCTTATGAGGTTTACAGGCCCACATAGTGCATATACAATTTTGGAGATTGTTTTTTTGCAGGATTTTGAGGTATTTTGTAGGCCCAAAGAATTATTGTAGGTTCTCTAGAATATTTATCTAGATCTCCTTGAGTTGTAGACCCATGAAGGGAATTTTCACATGTGGTAGTGATTTGCATGCATGTTCAAACTTACAAAGGGAATTTTTATGTTCAAGAAGCATTTTAGACCTGCAATGAGTTTCCAACAACCCATACATGCATTGAAGATCCAACTTGAGTTATTGTTTTAAGTCTCACGATAGAGCTATTCACTACACGTAAATCTATGGAAATTTAAGGGATGTAGTACAAATTTTCTTGATCAAGCGTGGCCAAATCTCGTATGCGGATGAAAAAAAAAAATCCTTCTTGGCCTAACAACCTCACCAGAGAAACCTCCGAATGTGGCAAGGGGGCTACGCTAACCCCCTGCATCCCCGGCATTTTGGCCTTGGTCATGCTTGATGCACACGAATATGAGAAAAAGATGCTAATTATTGGATTCATCAAAACCCACCTCCTTTTTCTAAAACTATATTTTAGTAAAAAAGTGCATTTCAAGTTTAGTGCAAATTCATTTAAAATAGGGCTTATTTATGAGAAATTATTATTGTAAAACTTTTGATTTGTAGCTTGATATTGAGTGTCACTTTTCAAAAAAAGTTAAATATTTTTCATTTCCCAAAGCATTGAACCTATTTATTTTGTAAAACACACTAAGTTATAAAGTTCCAAAACTATGGGGGGCTTCTGATATAGTTTCTAGGGGATGTACAACATGTTTTCTCTTTTGTTCAGAGCTTATTTCTTTCTGCACATTTCTTTGTTTTCTGTAACAACTACCACAACTTTACTTTCTACACTAATGGATCTAAGTAAAATTAACCCACTTACACCTTTTAACTACCATGAATGGAAATAAAAAATGACCATTGCACTTAGGAGTAAAGGGTTATATTGTATCACAATGGGGTTAGAACCTGAGCCTAGTGAAGCCGCAAATAAAGTTAAGTGGTTTAATAAGTGTGATGAAGATTTTGGTATTTTGTGTCTTTCTGTTTCTCTCAAAATCCTTTTTCACATAGAGTCAACCAAATCTCCCAACCAGGTGTGGAAAACCTTAGAAACCTTGTTTGGAAAAGTTGACACTATGAGGGGTCATGAGCTAGAAATAGAACTTATCATCTTAAGTCCTAGCAACTTTGACACTTTGGAAGATTTATTTACCAATATCAAGTCCTTACGATTGTAGTTGAAGGAATGTGGAATAGAAAATAAGGATGAACAACTAGTTATTTCAGTACTTGCCAAACTAGGTCCCAACTACTCTATCTTTGTTTCTACATTTTATGCTACCAAGAGGGCTCTTGGAGCCACATGGTATATGCCATATTTAGATTAATTTATTGTGAGCAAGGAAAGTTAATCCAAATGGGTACCTTGACGTCGTCCAAACCTCAATCCCTTATTGTCGAGATGGGAAACATAAATCCTCTAATAACCAATAGAAGAAGCAAAAGATCAAGGATCTAGAAAAGAAGAAAAATACAAAATTCACTACCTCTTCCAAGTCTACCACTGAAACCTCTAATTTAAATAGGAAACCTAAGAAGGAAAAGGTTAAGTGTGCTTATTGCAAGAAACTTGGGCACAATGAGCACAAATGTATGAAGAAGCAGAATGACCACCTCAGTCATCTCCTTGAGAAGAACAACATAGGGTCCCTGAATCTATCAAACAATCTTCATCAACCCAAGAATATACTAAGGAAAAGGAAAAAGATAAAGAGAAACATAAGGGAAAAACACTAGTTGCGAGTTACATATTGATCTACTCCGTCATGGGTCATCGACTATGGTGCTTCACACCACATGGGTTCATCACAGTTGAATTTTATTCCTTAGAGCCTGTGGAACATGTCCTCCATCGATTTGGGTAATGATACTCTAGCCGTAGTTTCAGGGAGAGGGTTTATTGAAGTTGAAGGTGGAACATTCACAAATTTTCTCAGTGTACCTTCACTTTCAACTAATCTCCTATCAGTGTATCAGATGACTCATATAGGGAAGGGAATGAGATTCCTATTTGATCTAGATTCAATTGAGATCAAGGATTTGCATAATGACACTATAGTAGCGGGAAGGAAGGGCAGATCACCATGCTAGGTTATATACCTTCTCACACTTTGCACTTGATGTTTCCCCTACTGCATTTCTCACACATTTAGATGGAGTTAGCAGATTATGGCATGAGTGGTTTGGCCATCTTAACTACCGCTACCTTGAGTAGCTCAATCAACATGACATGGTTATAGGATTTCCTAGAGTTCATTTCTCAAAGGGACTTTACAAGGGTTGTGCTCTTGGAAAACACCTTGAAGAGAAATTTGAAAAAGGAAAAGCTTGGAGAGATTCAACACATTTAGAGTTGATTCACAATGATGTCACAGGGGATTTTCCCCATCCTTCTTTCACTAGGGCCAAATATTCTCTCACCTTCATAGATGAATTTTCTAGATATACATGGGTCTACTTCCTTAGGAAAAAGTCTAAATGTTTGATTACTTTCAAGACTTCAAGGAACTCATTGCTGAGAAACAATCTAGGAAATGCATCAAATTTCTTCAAACAGATAATGAGGGGAGTATGTTAGAAACATATTTGTGTATTTTTGCACCACAAAGGGTATTGATATACATCGAGACAACGCTTTACACTCCTTAGTAAAATGACATGGAAGAACGTAAAAATAGGTCCTTAAAAGAGATGAAAAACTATATGATCCACTCTAAATATTTGACTCTATAGTTTTGGGAAAAATCCATCAATTATGCCAGTTATATAAAAATCGAGTTCCCCACAAATATTTGAAAGGTATAAATCATTTTAAAGCTTGACATAATAGGAAACCGGAAGTTAAGCACTTCAAGGTCTTTGGATCACTAGTAATGACACACATCCCCAAAAATAAATGCAAGGAAATGGAGCCTCAATCCAAACCTTGCATATTTTTGGGTATCTAGAGGGGTTCAAGGGATATATAATTATCCATCCTACTACTCATGAGTTGTTCATTGAGAGAAGTGTTAAGTTTTAGGAGAGTCCCACTGACTCTTTACTTGACACTTCTCCATCTACTTTGGCTTCACTCAGTTTTGATGAGTAGTCTGAGGATTCAGATCATCCACAACAGGTTCCTGAGACAGAGTCTTCTATTTCTTCCAGATTGTGATAGTGGTTGTGACAACGAGAAAAGTAATGGGGAGTCATCCTCATCTACATCTATCCATATTTTAGAGGATGAGGATTTAACACATGACTCACCCAACTTTGGATCTCTTTGGGCTAGGAAAACACTTCAGAGTGTAGGTACTTAGGTAGGGGATCCAGAGGATGACAAACATACTCGGGAAGACTATAAAAGTAGGCCATGTGCCTTCTATGCTTGAGTGACATATCCAAAGACATTTCAAGAGGCATCAAACATACTTGAGTGGGATAGTGCTATACACAAGGAATATAATTCCTTAATCAACAATCAAACTTGGGATTCGACTTCACTTCCTAAGGGAAGGAAGATGGTTCAATGTCAATGGATATATTAGACCAAATTTTCAGTAGATGGGTAATTTTATAACTACAAGGATAGTTTGGTAGCCAAGGGTTTCTACTAGGTAACTAGAATATACCACTCGAGACCTTTGCACCCGTAGCCAAGATGACTTCAATTAGACTCACACTTGCTTTAGCCGCAACACATGGTTGGAGTGTGCACCAAATGGATGTGAAGAGTGATTTTCTTCATGGAGACCTACATGAGGATATCTACATGGAGAAACCACTTGGGTTTGTTCAAGATTCATCCTTAGTTTATAGACTTAGGAAATCCATCTATGGCCTCAAGTAGGCCCCTAGGGCTTGGTATGCCAAGATGGATTCCTTCCTCCTAGCTTCTGGTTTCACTCAAAGTGCCATTTAGATCCCAATGTATATCTATGCAATGGGATGATTAATTACCTATACTGGTACTTTATGTTGATAAAATTTTGATAACTGGGAGTACTTCATTGGCTATCTTAACAGTGAAGAAAACTCTTTAGGATATATTTACCATGACTAACTTGGGTCTACTGCACTACTTCCTTGGCATTGAGATCATATAGTCTGATTTAGGGATTTCACTTACACAACCAAAGTACTCTCTCGATATTTTGGCTCGGTTTCACATGGATGACTACAAGCCATATCCAACTCCATTCTTATCTAGAGTCAAGATTGAGGTTGATTGTTCCACACCCTTGGTTGATGCTACTTTGTATCGACAACTTATTGGAAACCTTATTTACTTGACTCACACAAAACCTGATATCTCCTATGCTATTGGTATTGTTTTGAGGTTCATGCAAGAACCCTATGAGCTGCATTGGAAAATAGCTAAGAGGATTTTACACTACATTTAGGGCTCACATAAATATGGGATTCACTACAGGTTGGTTTAGAAATTGACTTGGTTGGCTACATAGACTTAGATTGGGTTGGCGACATTGAGTGTCGTAAGTCCACTTTAGGTTACAATTTCTCATTGGGTTCTAGTCCTATTAGTTGGTCGAGCAAGAAGCAAAATGTTATTGCTCTATCATCCACAAAGGCTTAGTACATGGGAGCTGTTAACACAACTACTAAGCCTATTTTTCTTCAGGGGATTCTTTCTGAGCTTAGTATCCTAAACAAGAAGCCTACAATCATATTTTGTGACAACTAGAGCACCATCTAGATACACAAGATTCCAATCCTTCATCAAAGGAATAAACACATTGATATTCACATGCAATTCCTTCGAGAGCTCATTCATGAGCAATTCATCAATTTGATATTCTGCTAGTCTTCAGAGTAGGTTGTTGACATCTTCACTAAACCTTTCACTGAGAGCACATTCATTCATCTATGAGTTATTCTTGGGGCATGGTCTACATTAGAAGCTTCATCATCCTCGGGGGGCCTTCTATCCTCTTCACTTATTCATGTATCTCATTTGGGGGGAAATTTTCCCATTTGGTTTTCTCCTTTTAATCTATCTTATGAGATAATTCATTGTACGTGGATACCTCATCAGGCCTTATTTTCAGGACCCACTTTCCTTTTTCAATAGCCACCTAAGCTATGATTATGGGGGGTGTTAGTGTAGAATTTATTTTCATTACTTTATTTTTATTATCCTACTCAGGATATTCCACCTCACTTATAGTTTCCCTACACTTATGGGATATGTTTGCTTAGGTGTAAACTTGACTACACTATTCTAGGTGTTGGTTACCACTACTCTAGGTGGATGTTTCCACGATTCTAGGAGGGGGTTACACATTCACCTTCTATATGTACATATTTTGCATTATTCTATTTGATCATATTGAGTTGGAGCTATTTTTGTGTTATTGTAATGATATCTCTTTTATTTTCGTAATTTGCAGTGTTTCATGTGTGCTTTGTTTTGTCTTGGAATAATTCACGTCTCACATTGTTCACATGTGTATTATTTGAACTAGTACATCTCGTGGCGCTTATCGATAAGTGGATCATTGAATATATTCAACTTTTCATTATCATGAATAGGTGTAGAGGATTCAATGGGCTCATCTCATTCGATTGCATTTGTATCAATAAGATCCTTTATAACATGTCAAATCTTGATAAATTGATTAGTGAGGTGACTAATGCATCTCGATAGTCACAATAAGCATTAGCAATGAAAATTTTACCATGAGGATCACTCACATAAACCTTAAGTAGGGTAAATTTTAGTGGTGAATCTTTGTTAATTCATGAATATTTACATTTTCAAAATTTACATTTGGCAATTTTAAGAAGTCATACGAAGTGACATTTCACCTAAAATTTATGAGTACAAGTTAATTTTTCGGTCGGATTACCTAATGTTTAAAATATATTTCATACTTATACATGTAAATTTCCGTAACCTCGAAACACCAATCATGTACATTATCTAGTATATACGAGACACTCGGTTATATAGCTCGAGTTAGATGCCCAACTACAAAATCCAGATGCTCGAATGCATATTATAGATGCTCAAATGTAGTTAGGGTTAAGGTTTGAAAATCAAAGGCTAGGGTTTTCTCAAGGGTTGTAAAGGAGTTAAGCTGGGGTTTGAGCTTCCCTTGCCTTCTTCGCTTGAATGTGTTGCGCTATTTTTATAGAAGCAAAAGGTTATAATTCTTCTCTTGAATGTGTTACATTGTAATAGAATAAATTCCCTTGCCTTCCAAACAAGGGAAGCTTCTCTATTAAAATGCAACAAATTCAACCAAAGAAGTACATGGTATGAATAAAAATGGTTAAAATTATTTCTTCATTCATGAAAATAATTTATCTCATTTGTGTTTTCTTCATTATAGTATGAAATTAATGTAATGTCGAATCTGTCATGCATAGTTCAGATTCATGTTTATTTTCTCTGCAAAGTATTATAACATTTGATATGGTGATTGTATGTTACTATCGTTCATATTTGGGAAGTTTCAATTGAATATTTTTTGTGGTTCTTGTCTCCCGGTAGTTAATGCAGATGTGCGTTTGTAGGAAAAGCCGCTTAGTTGCATATGAAGATGGGTGTCTCGCATGTGTAGGTGTATACCGTTTAGGCATTTTTACAAACAAATGAATGGTTATTGCTCTCTCGTACAACTGATGTGTCTATGAATTTTTGTGGACTCTCCCATACAACCATCCTCATCATGCCTTTTCATGGATAAATTATTTGCTTGCATCACTAGATGTACATTTTTCTCATATTCACAATCAACATAAAATCCATTTTTACAAATTCACCAAAAAAATTCAAGTTGGATTTTCGTAAGGGGTCTTAAAATTTTCCCTAGCCTTAAGTGGTAAAGGGAGAGACATGAGATTACACTCAAGTAAATTTTTAAGCATGATAGGTGGAGCACAAGGTAATTACATAAATTGCCTTCATATAGGTTTAATTGTAGCTTAGTAGATTGAGCTATGACTTTAATAATGTCTTTAGTAATAACCTTATTTTCACTAGTCTTGCCTTTGGTTGTATATTTTCTTGAAGATTTTAATTTATAGGTAGTGTAAGAGCTAGTGACATACTTAAGCTTATTCAAATGTAGTAACTTGGCCTCACGTTCTTTCAAAGTGTATGACATAGATGATCAAATGAGGATAACTTATCAAATATAACTAGTCCTAGCAAAGGAGAAAAAAACTTTGTGTGAAGAGATCTCGACGTTCACTATGAGCTAGAGTATTATTCATTTTTAAAGTACACTCTCATAATGTAAATAATAATCACTATTATGCTACTTAGACCCTTGTTGTATTTTAGACATTCGAGCATAATAATTTTTTTCCATAATATCGATAGAAAATTATGCAAGAAAGAAAATGTGTTCAAAGATCATAGAATGTGTTGAGATCATAAAACAATATCACAGAATGCATTCAAAGATCATAGAAAAATTGTAAATAAAAGTACTTGAAAGATATAGGAAAAATATTGGTAAGTATGACATCCTTAGATGCATATTAAAAGAAAGAAACATGAAACAATCCAAGGTGTTCTATATAGTCACTCTTTCCATCACAAATAGGAATTTTAGGAGCAACGAAACCAAGAGGCAAGGGATAAGAATCCACTTCGGGTACAAGCGGATTATGAAGAAATTGAGTAGAATCCATAACATGAGAAGAAATGGATGCACCTTGTAGTTGAAAAATGTGATTTTTAAATTATGTACGAGGGTTTCAAGATACCACATGCTAGAAGAAGAATCATGTGAACCACTATGATTGCATGTAGGAAAATTAATAGTTTTAGGAATGGACATAGAGACATTAGGTGTGGGAATATTAGGTGCCCCCACTAATGTAGGAATAGTAGATGTTAATATAGGAGAAGAAGGTGGAGACTTCTCAAAAAGGGATTCTTAATTGGATTTTTGATCACGAGTGAGTTTGGAAACGAGAATAATCTTAATAATAGGATCTATATGATGAGGATTTTCATGAAGGTGTGTACGAAAGTAAGATGAAAGTTTAACTTATTCTTGGTCCATAGTGTTGTTCTCTTCATGGTCATAATCATAAGAATGTTCACTTTGTTTGTTTATGTGTCATGCAATGGTACCTTAATAAAGAACATCAAGTATAGATGAAATTTTGAAGATAGGAAATGAAGAAGAATCCATGTGGATATGACACTTGAGAGTAGGAAGAGATAACTCAATATGATCAATGGATTGATTGTTAATCCAATTTCTATGTCTAAAGGGAATACAATGGAAGCATGTGCAAACTAAGATACGAAAAGAATCATAAAACAAATTTTTACAGCCTTAATTGATTTTACGGTGTTATGGGTATGTACAACACATAATGATGTAAGGTTTTTATAAGGGGATTATTTTGATTAATTAATTTCCAACATTAATCATGCAATATTAGAATAACACATTAATACTTGCAACTATTGATAATGATATGTTATAAGCTCAAAAACATAAGAGGAGAGATGCACTTAGCTATGCATAATACAAGAGAGATTTGAGTGCAAAAACTAGAGAATATGGGATTAATAAACCTAAAGATGCTTCATTTATGAGATTATAACAAGAAAATGCCTAGGTTTAGAAATATATAGCTCTACCAGGATCGATTATATGACCTTGTACTTGCTATACAATCTTGGAATTTCTTAGAGCGGGGTTATATAACTTTGTATGATTTTAAGGTTCTTGGAAATGTGTGTCACTAGTTAACCCTAAGTGTTGCATAGTACCGAAACCATCTAAATAAGATGGATTGAACCCAAACCCTAACCATGGGTGGAAAAATAAAGAAATTACTTAGATATATACAAATATAAACATCAATATAACACCAAAGAACACATATATATATATATATATATATATATATATATATATATATATATATATAAATGATCATAATATGCAAGTAGAATGACTAATCCAGTTCAAGGGGGAAACCTCAAAATCATACAATAAATATCAAATGCAAGATAAGATGTTCATATACTAGCTACTAACTCCTATATATACCCTATTATTCTATGTAAAGCACCAAGACCAACCAACTATGCATACCAAAACATAAATGAATGTGATATGACATGGAAAGAGATTATGTTAGCCATAATTTGACCATCCATATCCTAATACATGACCTAGAATTAAGGGCATAATATGCCGATACCCTTCAAATAAACATTGTCACCAATGTTGGTAATATCCGGATGTCTGCTTGAAATGCTTCATCTTCGTATGTTGCATATTCATTGTAACTCCTCATCAAGTTTTGGTAATATTGATTGAGAAGAAACCTTCGACCGAGAACCTTATTTAAACAAGAAACATGGAAAATTGGATGTTTTTAGTTAATTGAGGCAGCTCTAGTTTATATGCCACACTACCACGTTTTTGCAATGCTAGATAAGGACCATAATATTTATGTGAAAGCTTGTTATGTTTTTTTGTTGTTTCAAGTATAGTTGCTTATATAGCTATAATCATACAAAAATATTATCCAACTTCAAAGCTTCACTCACTACGGTGTTGATCAAATCATTGCTTCATGCACTTTTGTGCCATCACAAATTCTCTTTAAGGCTCGAGAGCACCTCATGGTAGTGCTGAATATGATCTTAAAATTCTCTTACTTTAGACTAGACCCTCAAGTTGTAGGTTAGGGATGGTGGATGGTAACCATACAATGTGTAGACACAAAATCACACACTTTCTACTTACACCACTCTTAAGTATTTCCTTTTTGCATGATTCCTAAGTAGGAAAACTAGACATTAATAACACTTATTTTACTTTTAGATTACCTTTATCATTTTGATACTCTTATCATTTACTTTTATCGAATGATTACTTTACTTTTGGACATTTAAAAACATATAATATAGCTCTATATTTTTACTATATCATCCGAGCATCCTAGACTATACCTCCCATTAGGGACATGAGTTCCCAAGTGCTACTTTCCCCTTTGGGTGCTTCTATCCTTTTCCCTCCTTTTCTCAAATTTGAAATTCCACATCATTTGTTATCTTTTCTAAATTACTACCCATCACTTTGGGTCGGCATTTTTGGTTGTTAATGATGAAATTCAAACAAGGAAATCATATATATACTTGAATCACTCACTATTATTGGGTTGTGGACAATTTTTGGCTATTACTTACTATCTACTACTTGGGAAAAGAACAACATTCAAGGAATACATTTGGGATGCATTATTCACTGTAGAGGAGGGCTATTACTAAATTCCATCTCACACATTCATCTAGGGGGAAAAGTAGTTATATCCCACTATCTTTGTGTAGTGACACAATGGAAACCTAGCTTCAAGGACTTATGTATGGTGGGCCAAGAATGTGTCTCAATAAATTTCACTCCTAAATCATCCATTCTACAAGGGTATCGAGGCAACAAGTAAGAAACACACATGAACCAACATATAATGGATATATTTAAAGGGGCTACAATGAGCGCTAGGGTCACATATCTAGAGGGAAGTAATCCCTACACTAGGTCAACCTAGGGTTTCCAAGGCCCATAGTCAAGATAGAGGAGAGAACCCTACTAAGATATTGGTGATTGGGTGAGGAGAGGTATGGATCAATGATAGATAAGATAAACATGCATGATATAATTGAAATGAAAGTAACATAGAACTAAGGAGTTGACCGTGAATAAGATTACTATGCTAACTAACATCTAAACATATGTAACACTAAGCTAACATAACACAATGAGGGAAGGAGATGAACTTATCTATGAAAAATGACAAAATATGGTTAGAGAAATCACCTTGTACATGTAGGGTGGTCAGTGATGCATCTATCTCTCTAAAGAAGCAAAACATCGAGAGAGAATAACTATTAGGTGGAGAAGGGAACACTGTTCTTGTCCTAGACTCACTATAGATGACATAATAGTGAAAACAAACCAAACAAGAAGAAGAGTGTTCAATCCAATCCAAGCTAAGTGCAAGATGAACCAAGAGATAAGAGAATAGATTTAAAGATGACGCAAAATAGAAGAGTAGATGGTAGTTGCTAAGGTCCGAGCTTCCTTTCTTTTGAATGTCAAACCGAGGTGATTTTATATAGGATGTCATCACCTTTGAGCGATGGCGTCGACTAAGAGAAACATAACATCGAAACCATCACCCACTGGTAATGGTGTCAACCAAGGGTGATAAAAATAGGTGATGTGTCATGCAAAGTGAAAATAAGGTGTTGTTGATCATTGATATGGATAAATAAGGTGCCAAATGGTGAGAAACAAGTAAGAATTTGGGAGTTTAATGTGTGTGAGACCTAAGGGGAAGAGGATCACCAAGTGTAGGGACAAATAAGGCCAAATTCAAATAATGAAACTCTCTATGTACTAGCTCTAACCCATAATGGTTACAAAAATAAACATTCACCATTCCGATAGGCTCGTTAAGGCATGCACTCAGGAAATAAATGCATCAATGAACCTTATTTGCACAAAGGAAATTGTTAGTAATAGGTATGAAAGACGAGACATGAAAAATTAAGTGTATACATATGCCCCAACCGTTTATCACCGCATGTTGTAATAAAGAAACATGGGGTGGTCAACGAGCGATGATTAACGGTAAGAAACAATCTATAACAACGATCTGAAAGTATGAAAGGACTAGCTGAAATGAAATATACCCACCAATGCATACCTGAGAGTGTTGCTCATCCTACCATGCACGGGCACAATTAATGATGTAAGAACCCGAGGAAGAAAACATGAAAGGAAACACTAGAGGATCATCAAAGTAAAAGAAGACATAAATCACATAGAGGACAATGGGACAAATGTCGTGATGTTGTAATGGTGTCAAAAATAGGCCAATATCGAAGATCTTCAAAAATAGTCGTGTAATAGTTCGAAATAAATGACATGAGATCATATTTGACACGCAACAAATGATGTATGTTACGAGTTTGGGAGTGAAAATGATGGTTAATTGAATATTTAGGTTGATCACGATTGAATTTGAATAGAAATTTGAGTTTTATATAGTGATTTTTATTTTTATTTGGTTATTACTATTTTTGGATTTGAGAGAACTGAGATCTGGAAATCAAAATTTGAGGTGTATTTTGACGTCATGGCACAAGTACGAGGCGGTGATGGAGGATGATGAGGCATAACACATGATGGGGTGTTACCATGGGTAGGTCATTTCATTTAATTTCATTAAGTATATTAGGTGTTATTTATTTGTTTTACTTTTTTAGAGTTGTTAACGCACCATTTTTGTCGTTTGGGAGGGTTTTAATTTTCATTTTGTCATTTTTTTCGGATTTTGAACGTCAATTTTCAAAAGTCGTGGAGATTTTTGGCCAGACGCCATTGACCCCTTTGCAAAATGAGGTCCAATGACATCTAGATGGGGTAAATTTAGAGCCAAGAGCCATTCACATATGCCGGAGGGCCGATGGCATAGAGAAAGTTTTTCAGGGCCGATGGCCTAGGAAATATATAGGTATATGTTGTGTGCTTTGATTTTTGCTCCAAATTGATATTTCAAAGTTATAATGTTTGTTTGTTGTTTATTTTTTGATTTAGATAGAGCACATGATCCACCTATGGTAGAGTGTAGACATATTTTTGTTGAGTGCTATGATTTTTGGATTAACATAGGTAAAGGTTGTCAGTTTTAAGGTTAGGGTTTTGGGGAATCATTGATTCCTAGGATACCATTGGATGTTGATTTACTACAGATGTTCTTGACCGCATGGGAGATAAGATCAAACATGTTTCAGTGGTGGAAAAGATACGATACTATGGAGATCTTTGTTGACTTTGGAGGATGTACATGGTATTTTGGGGTTACCGATTGGAGGCACTCGCATGTATATTGTGATCTTAGTTTAGATGCTATAGAGAGATGATCATTAACCAGATGGGATATTAGGAGTGACACATATGATGAGAGCATGTTGTGTGTGTAACTCAATGTAATGCAGTTGAAGGGTTCATGATATTCGGAAGGTAGTGATAGGTATTGTGGTGGCGAGATATAGTGTTTCATAAGGTAGATGGATCCATCTCATTGTTTTTATTGTAGTATGTATCGATTTTGTCGAGCATGGAGTTTTTTTAGTGGGAACCACCATATTGGTGCAAAGTTGGTTCATGATTTGTAAAGGATTCAACAAAGATGTTAGAGGGTTGTAGGACCCATGATTTTGTTGATGGCATGGGTACATGAGAGGTTCATATGAAAGAAAATCAACACGTGACCTTCTTCGCACTTGAATTCCTGAGGCTGTGTCTAGACAACCAGTGCATAATAGAAATGGATGTGTATGTGTGGTGATGAGGGATAAGATAACAAGGTAACCTTATATCTTCGACATGCAATATCGGGATCCATGAGTCTAAGGTAAATAATTCTCTCCTAACCTAAAGTGGTGTGATGGATCGATCTAATATAATGGCTTCTCAAAGACTCCAGTCAATATAAAGCTTTGATGAGATTTTATTCACTAGTTGTTGAACATGTAGAAAGTGACCTGTGGGTGCCTCATATAGATTTTAAGATAAGGTCATGGAAGTGATAATGAGAGGCATAATGAAACCACAAGGACTATGGGTGATTTTTGGTGTAGTCCTGAAAGTCTTAGCCTGATCGACTACTATGTTCAATAATGAAAGTTGTGAGATGGTATTAGGTGGAAGTGGTGATGATCTAAACAATGATGCACAAAACCAATGTCGATATCTAAATGGTTAGTAGGCCCATTGGGTTGCGGGACTTGAGGATCAAAACTAAAAACTCGTGGAGGTTGTGGTCATATTATGGTCATGCGCGTAATCAAACCCTATTTCTAGGAGTAGTCCAATAATCGTAGGCTTGATTAGCTGTGATGTTTAGCATGTTTATTTGTTCTATTTTCTTAGAAAACCTAGCAGGTGTGTGTAAAACTTGCAAGTGTAAACCCGTATCAATGTCGGTCAAGAATTCTAGCTTGTTGGGTTGTGGGACCAAAGGATCACAACCGTACGTCTTTTCTTGTTGTGGGCCATTGATGGTCATACAAAATGAATTGAAATGATCTTGGTAAAACAAACTAACTATCAAAGGAAATTTAATCTATGTTTTTGGTGTTTTCACAATATATTAGAGAAAAATAATAAAAGTAAACTAATCTAACAAAAGTAAATGTTTTTGATCTTTTCTAGTTTTTAAGAAATAATTCTAATCTAATAAACAAAATAAATACAAGTAGTTAGCCAGATGTAGATAATTACTTGTGTGGATATGTAAATCTAAATCTAAAACAGATAACCTAATTTAATAAAAACCCTTCAAACCCTACCTCAGAGGTGAAGAACAAATCATAACCCTAAAAGAGCTATTGTTCCCCACAACTTCCCTGGTAATGTTAAAGAGAAAGCTTTCTAATGATTTGATCTACTTGTAATTGCCTAATCAATTGAAATGAATAGTTTTACTACTCTATTTGATATGTAATTGAAACTAATGATTCAAAATTGACAATTTGACAAATGAAGCAAACAAACAAGTAATTCCAACCTGGATAAGCAAGAGCTTTGGAAAATATGGTTGTATCTGTATCTTTCCCCTCAGTTTGTTCCTTTCTTTCTTTGTGTTTCCATATGAGTCCAAGGGATTGGGAATGCAAGAACAAAAACAAAAGAATATGCTTGAGAAATGGTAGCTTGAAGGCGTCTAGTTGTAATTCAAGTAGAAGAGATATAACACAAGAGATTTGAGATTGGCTATGTAATTCCTAGCAGGATTGTGGCAGCAATTCTACGTAAGACACAAAAAAATTCTTAGGCCATTTTCTTGAATACAAGGATTGATTATATAGGAGTTGGGGCTGGGATGTGCCTTCATACACAAGATAAGAAGAGGCAGTTCCAAATAACTAAATCTATTTAAAAATAGAAGAGGGAAGGAGAGCCAAGAAATCAAAACTATTTTTAGATAATTTGGTTCACAAATGCATCCTAAAAGTGAAGTTAAGTGAAGCGTCGCATTTCAAAAACACACATGATGGATTCCGAAAGAATCACTCAGATGCCGCGCTTTAGGCGGGGTGACGGTCCTGGCACTAAAGGCCAAAACATGCACATAATGAAGTGGGAAGCTAGAAAAAGTGTGGAAAAACTAAGTAAGAATGTCTAGGCTACAAATATACATTGCGAGATGGGTTTAGGAGCTCAAACATCCTCTAAAAGGACATTAATACTCATTGGCGAATTTTGTAACCATTTTCAACCAATGTAGCACATGTAATTTTTGGTGCATACATATTTCCCCCTCAGAAGAAGTGTCTTAGCCATGAAGAGGCATAAAACGTAGAGTCTGAGTATGGTGTTCCCAAAATGGGGAGTTAGAAGCTATACCTGACATGCCCGTGTGTCGAAATGTTGCCATCTAAGCTCCCACTACCTATAAGAGGAAGAGAAGACTCAAGTGTAGATAGATAAAATATCAAAAAATAAACACTAGATCAAAATGACAATAGGAATTACCATTTGTGCGGAGATATATAGATATACCTGCACCAATGCTCCAACCCTGTGAACACATACACTCAAAATGAGGTCAAAACAACATATATATATATATAAACTCATTTTCCAATTCATTTGCGCTTATTCAATTTGGTGATTTTGGAGCTCTGGACCCACGGTGACCATTTTTGATGAGAGTATAACCAAAATGACCGTTACGAGATCGTGATCATGCCTCCATGAGTGGGAGATCAACTTGCACGGTCTAAGGTTGGTTTTTTTCACTTTTATGTTTTTAAACCTAAAATGTAAAAATGTTGAAAATTTTACCTAGGGGGATCATTTTCAAAATTTCTTGTCTTAAATGAGTCTCTAGGGGGCGCCCATAGGGAAATCTTTTATTTTTCCAAAATGGTATTTTTTTGTGTTTTTGAGCATTTTCTAGGGTTAAAACGCTGCGTTTGGAAAATCGGTCCAAAACATATGTTAATTTGACTTTTGATGTTTTGTCATGTTTTTGGTGAGCTTATCCTTTGATATATGTTACTAACTTTCTCTTTTTCTATGTTTTTGTGGATGCGAAGAAGGAGGAATACATCTATTGGAGTCGTGAGAGGGAGTGTGATTGGACTCCCAAAGATTTTAGACCAGTTGACTCAGGATGAGACAAATATTCTCCAGAGGGAAGGGATTTAGAGGATTGCATAGGCGCCCCATGTCACTCATGCTAATCACATACTATGTGATTTGTTTTCTTACTAAGATGCAGACCAAAAAACTTTCTGGTTGCCGAGTTCCAGGGGTGAGTGGAATATCACCCTAGAGGATGTATACCGCATTCTTGGGCTTCCGATACTCAAGAGGAGACTAACCTTGGAGACAACAGGATCCAGGTCTGCAATGAATTAGTGGGCCACATACATGGGGGATGTCGTTGTTTCATTTGGCTCAAAGAAGGGGATAAAGGTCCGATCTATTGCCACTGCTCCTATCCCCATCATTCACAGAGCCATCATGGGTATCTTGTCCTCACGATTGATTGGGGACAAGGGAGGTGACACTCTCTCTCTACTGTTGGGATCCTATTATTACATAGATTGAGGGGCATGGCCGCATATATGCCTAGGGAGAAGACATCTTAGGGACTACCTATCATGACCTATACAGTTCGTCAAAGTTATAGGACAAGTTGTTAAGCCATTCCATGCTAGTTACAAGCTAGGTATATAAGCGTATTACCCCCTATGGGAGGGGATTACCAGTGCAGACCCAGAGGTTGTCGAGTAGTGAGGTGGAAAAATATGTCATTTCTTAAGATGCCACATCTGCGAGTGACTTCTTTGACTATGTCGGACATGGTTACCACATCCTACCATGATATGACAGGGTTGTGAGGTCAGGAGGTGACCATAGTGGTAGCTTACTCTACCACAAGGAAGTTAGTTGATAGGTCAGGGAGAGTCGAGATTCATCCATTTGACTTGGATCCTCAGAAAATTTGCCTCCCTTATGTAGATTTGTTTCCTCCAGTGCACCCAGTATATAGGACTATACAGGAGGCCCTGAAGGGCCCTAGAGGGGATCCTGGCTGGACTGTCGTTACTCCAAGTGTGCCTATTGTAGTTAGGTGTGTGGTCTCGTGCCCGACGGGGAGCTGGTGCCCCTTAAGTACCTTTACTTCGAATTGTAGCTGCTCCCACTCACAGTGGAGAGGAGGATGAGCCCATTGATATAGACTCCGACTCTGAGGAGCACATAGGTGATGACACCGAGGATGAGTTAGCAATTTGGAGAGGAGACGGGAGATGAGGGGTTAGGTGGATGATGCAGGAGAATCAAGGACCAAGGCATAATAAGGTCATACAAGACCATGATAAATGTTGTCTATAGGTGTCTTAGAGTTAAATATGTTGTAAAAATGAATATATGCTTGTAAGAAGTTGATAAGGTGACTTGACTTGGCATTTAAAGGGTAATATGGGCTAAATAAGGACTTCAAATGCCATGTCATCATGTTTGTTAGTCCATGCACGAGTTGGAAGAAGTATTGGATTGATATCCATTAATATTCTAGGATTAGAATATTGATTAAGTCTTGTTAGGGTATTGTGGAGTCAGTTTAGGGGCTGTTAGAGTCTATTCTTAGCTAATGAATACCTATTTCATAGGTGATTCGATGGAGATGAAGTAGAACAGGGGTTCTCAAGTTTTTAGAAGGTGGAACAGTGAATAACAACATGTGTAGGATGTTTGAAAGAAGAATTATACTCTGGTTTGCATGAAATAGCTTGTTTCAATGGACTGTGCACAAGAACCCTGGCAGGACAGCAAGATAGAAACCCTCCATGACCTTCAAACGATGTAAATCTCTTGATTGTTAGCATGGAAAGATTCTACAGGTGATGTGGATCACATTGGTAATTTTTGTATGTTTTGAAAATGCATAGTTTGGATTTTATGGCAAATTGTTGCCTCTCGGGACTTAACTAGGGCTTCGCATATCTTTTTATTCCATAGATAGAATTACTTGAAACTTTTACAATATCTCTGCATTGATATGATCTAAAGATCATCCAAATTTGGTGAAGAATGATCTTGTGCCGCTCAAGCTATAGGTGAATGTGTATTCGAGATACAATAGTGATGCATAGTTCACAGTCAAATAAAGAACATACACAGTTTTTGCATTATAACATGACTAATCATGATGATAGATTGATATGATGGAAAAAATAGGGGTATATTGGATGTATTTGCATGATCTCAGGTCTGAATGCATGAAGCTATTACCTTGCTAGCATACAAAAGATGATTGCACAGGATTAGGACTGTATTTGGCAAGAAAGGAGGACTGCAAACATGAAGGAGATGGACACAATATGATGAAAATACACTAATGGGAGGGAACCTATCTAGGTATATTTGTTGAAATGAATGACATTGGGCATATAGGTACAAGGGAAATTCCTTCCCTCTAGCTGTAATCAGACTGTACAGTGGTCTAGGACTGTGTTAGTCCACAATAAAATGTTCAAAGGGCTAATGTCAAGGAGAAGTAGAGTTAAGTACCTGTGCATGAATGTTGGATGATGACTATCCTAGTACTATTAATGTGTTCCATGATTCTAGAGATAAATCTACCAGTGATTTGGAGTAAATGTAGACTGTGTAGGGGTTCTAGGGCTGTATAAGTCACTTCAAAAACATACAAGGGAGGTGATAAAGGAAAAACCTAGATCTAGGACAGTATATGGAGCTCATGAATACCTCAACCATTGTGAAGGGAGGTCTTTTGATCTGTGGGTGTGCCCTGGGAACCAACTAATTATTTATTAAGAGTTTGAGTTGGATGCTTTTAGACTAAGTTCAGTCTTGAGGGCAGAGTGTTGAGATTGCACACTAGTAGAGAGATGCTTGAGAATTCATAAAGGAACTTGAAACATTGGGTTGTTGCCTTGGTCATGTTCAATCAAGAAGAAAAGAGCTTGTGACTATATTGAAGAAGAGCTCCATTTGGAGGCAAAGGTGTATGGTAAGAGAACTCAAGAAGGTATGAATGCTAGAGACTTTATGAACGGATTTTGTAGCTTGGGACAGTCATGAAGATTAATATAGAAGTTCTTTACATCTATTATATATTGTTTTAGTGATCACAAAGTGATCACCTTTGTTCATCAAGTTAACTCTCCTCCAGTTGTTGTTTTCAAGTGGTAGAAGGTACAAGTTCTCATTGGACCTGCTGGAGATAAGAACAAATAGATGATGTTGCATGAACATCAATTAATGATCCTCTAGCAGGGGTGGATGGAGTAATAGAGCAAGTTCAAGCTCTTGAGTATTGCAGAGCAAGATAAATTGAAATGACCCCGCATCGGTGGATAGGCTGGTAAGGAAGCCCATATGGAGGAGGAGATCGAACTTGACTAAGTGGCATGACACTTAGGATATGTTGAGAGCGACACGGGAGGAAGCGAGTGCGAAGAGAGAGACCTTGGTCTCGAGAGGGACCACTTCCTTGAGATGGAGAGGGAGATGATGAGTCCGTGATAGGAAAACATCTTGCCTCTAATTTTGGGGAGGCCCCACAACCACCAACAACCACTGACCCTACTTGGATGCCTGGAGATCCAAGTATGTTGATACTCTTCCCTTGACTTTGTTAGTTGGTATTTGTTTTTCTTTTCTAACTCGTGATTTTTCTTATGTTATTGCTTTAGAATGTCTCTGCACATGAGTGGTGAGAGCTTATTTCTTGGTGTGCATAGACACTCTTCTCATCCCCTCAAGGAAGACTCAAGTGAGTGACCGAGGATTTAGGAGAGCCACTAGCAGCTGATAGACATACTGATGTGTTTGAACTTGTCTTGAGAGTAGCAGAGGTGATGACCTCTCTTTGTACTTAGGTGGCTTGGTATGAGGAAGATGAGAAATTTATGAGGTAGAGTAGCTCTTGCAATGAGACCACGACTAGTGGCTGCCACCACAAGCACTCACACCATTCAGTTCATTCTCATTGCCGTAGCCACAGTAGGAGTCCCGGATGTGGTCGTGCACCATCCGAGGGATCCCATAGGGATTGATAGGCCATTGGGAATTTTTATTTATTTGTTGTCATTTTGTTGGGTTTATATGATTTTTTGTATATTTCGGGTTCATTGTGAGCATTTTGACCATGCCTAACGCGTGATGAAATTGTACACAAAACTTGATTTATTATGATATATACAAAATCTTCTTTTTGGTTCGGTAATTCTTTGTATCTGAGTTGACTTCCTCTTGGCTCACTTTGCATGTGTACTCTAGATGTTTAGAACTTCCATTTTTATATGCTTTTCAGAATGTATGTAGTGGATATGAATGCTAACAAAATGATTTCTTTTTGTATTTTATAATGCTGATATATGATAATGCAAACACATTGTAATGTTGAACTTTAGTTTCTTTAAGCAATTTTGGTACTTCGTATTGTTTTGGAAAAACATGGTGATATAGTGATATGATAAGTGAATGAACTTGCCTTGTTCCTAACTCCACACAACTAGTAAGATGTGAGGGCTCAACACCGAGAGCCAAAAAGGGCACAAGTTATGGAAATTTGGTGAATGGTAATGATGAGAGAAAGAAAAGGATTTGACAAAACCAAATTGAGACACTACAACCTCACTCTACTCAAGTTTGTTTCATAGTTTAGAATGTGAATTTATTTTCATTTTATCTAGACTTAGATCCATATATGGCCACTTGATTGACAAAATCTGGTTTTGAGGTTTTAAGCTCTTTGGAATTTTGAACATCTAACTCACTTTGCTTTGATTTATGATTTCAAAATATTTGAATGAACTGTTTCTAACTTTCAAATTTGTCAAAGATACCCCCTACAAATTGCTCCATGCTACCAATAGGAAGTATGGGCTTATCATCGTGGACAAGGCATAGGCGAGTAAGTGCATTTCTCTCCTTTCCCAACCCTACTTCACCAAGAAGAGACGTATGATCAACATCGAAGGTTGGTAGGGCATAAAAATGTGTAACATAAAAATTTTCTATGGATTTAAATTTGACTTAAATATCTAGGAAAAATGTTTAGAATGTTCTTATTTTCGAAGAGATTAATACGAGATAGATGTGACACCATGAAGCTTTTAGAATAGACAATAGGAAAAGACACCTAATCTAGAAAGAGACTATAAGTAAAACCAAGTATATGCAGCCTTGTATGGTTACTATCAAAAATTTTTCTTATCCTATTTGTATTGAAGAAATGATTCAGAAACAATTGATCACACTATGAATATTTGTAGAGGCATGATCTGAATATTTTTCCAACATTTTCTGAAGTTTTTAGGAATTGCTATAAGAATAAGTCCCTTGATCACAAATTTTACAGAATGAACTGGAAGATGAAAATGCAATGCAGATGTAGTAATGTACATATGAAAATGCTAATGGATCATGCATAGTACCTCTTTAGGTGAAGAGAGTTCACAGATTCACTAAAATCCTCACCCTCTAGTGTACACAAGTGAAATGCCCCATTTTTGTAGTCTTCTATTACTCGATATGGACCCAACCACCTAGGGTCTGAATTTCCTTCCTTCACCAATATTTTTGTCTATTTGGCTGTCAAGTATTAAAAAAATCTCCCTCATATATTTCATGCTCGTAGACCTTCTTGTTGTATTGCCAAGCCATCCGGTCAGCGTAAATGCTATGTCGTTGTTCAACGTTGAGTCTAGCCTCATCAAGACTTTCTAGTTGAGAGAGTTGCACCTCTCAATAGCCTTCTTCTCCCATAATTCCTTGCAATGAGATACAAAGACTAGGTATTTCAACTTTGAGTGGTAAAACCGCTTCTGCACCAAATACCAAAGAAAAGGGGGTTTCCCCGTCGAGTTCTTACTGATGTCCGATAGGCCCACAAGGCCGGAAAAATATTTAAATGCCAATCTTGTTTGTTCTCCTTGATGGTCTTAAGGAGAATGGATTTTAATGTCTTGTTCATAGCCTCAGCTTGTCCATTGGCCTGAGGATAATAGAGAGAATTTGTATGGTGATTTATCTTGAAATTTTCACACAACTCACACACTTCCTCATTTTTGAAAGATGTGCCATTATCTGAGATAATGACTTGTGGGACCCCGTACCTACAAATGATTTGGTTCAGAATGAACTTTGTGATTATAGATCCAAGCACGGTGGTAAGAGGCATGGCTTCTACCCACTTAGTAAAGTATTCTATTGCCATGATTATGAAGTTATGACCATCCGTTGATGAGGGAGAGAATTTTCCCATCAAATCTAGGCCCCACGTGGAAAAAAGACATACGGTTGCAATTGGTTATAGAGCTTGTGCCGGTATGTGGATCTCATGGGAGAACTCTTGAAATTTATGGCATTTGTACACAAAATACACCACATCATATTGTAGCATGGGCCAAAAGTAGCCCATCCGATTTATCTTCCGAGTAGTGGCATGGCTGCCAAAGTGACCTCCACATACTCTGCTATGTGATTCATAAAGAATATTTTTGGATTCGTCTTCATCAACACATCTTAACAACATTCCATCAAAGTATCAATGATAGAGAACTTGTTCCAAGATGATATACTTGGCGGTTATAATACGTAACCATCTTCTTTACTGCGATGTTGCTCCTTTTAGACATGTATGGTCCACTATGAAGTTAATGCTGTCAGTATACCATAGAAAAACTGAAATGGGAGGCTTGGTTTCAACAAAATACACACACTCATCGGGGAAGTCTATATTTACTAGATTTCCTCCATCCAATGGGTTTTCAGCCAACCAGTCCATAATTATTTTCTCTTTGAAGGATTTTGATTAACAAATGTTAACTCAAACTCACCCATCAGAGTTATGAAGCATCCAAATTTATTAGATAAGGACCCTTGTATGAGAAATGTCTGCAAGTGATCTGATTTAATAATAACCCTTGTTTCTTGGTTTAACATGTAATGTCTTAAGTGCTTTGTCGCGAAGACTATAACAAGACATTCCTTTTCTGCTTGTGTATAATGTGTCTCATAATCAAGCAATGTTTGACTAATGAAATAGACCACATGTTCTCGTTTATCATCATCTTCTTGAGCTAACATGTAGGCCAACGAGACATCCATAGCTCGTGAATACATGATCAAGGGGTAATATGACCTAGGTGGCATGAGTGTGGGAGGAGACAATAAGAACCATTTAATTGAATCAAATTTTCATTGAATTCTTCCATCCAATCAATGCAACAATCCTTTTCAATAAATTGTTGATTGGGTGAATAAAAAGGTCAAATCAGGGATAAACCTTCAGATTGCACCGAGTTTTCCAAGAAACGATCGATGCGACTCGCGTTTGATGGTGGAGTCATTTCCAGTATAGCTTAGATTTTGGATGGGTCTACATCAATCCCTTGTGAAGATATGATGTATCCCAAAAGCTTGCCTCCCATTACATCGAACACACATTTTTATGGATTCAACGTGACGCCATATTCGATTAAGCGATAAAGGATGATATGAAACACCTCTGGGTGATCGCAACATTTTCTATCCTTAGCTATAAGGTCATCCACGTAGGATTCCACAATCTTATGTATAAGATCATGAAATATATAATTCATCTCCTGTTAGTATGTGACACCAATGTTCTTAAGACTGAATGGCAGGAAAACATAACAGTTTGTTCCCAAGGAGTTATGAATGTAGTTTTTCCCTGATCCTCCTTAAAGATTATGATTTGATTGTACCCAAAAACCCATCCATGAGAGACAACAACTCAAAACCAGCTATTGCGTCGACAATAACATTGATGGATGGTAATGGGAAATCATCTTTGGGACAAGCCTTGTTGATATCCCAAAAGTCTATACAAATGCAGATCTTTCCATTCTTCTTGAGAATGGGGACAATATTAGACACCCATTGTGAGTAGTCAATTGGCTTGATGAACCCTACTTGTAGGAGTTTCATCACTTATTCCTTCACCATGAGGGCCACCTTTGGCTTCATGGGCCTTGAATTTTTCTTAATTGGCTTAGCATCTGGCTTGGTGATGAGGTTGTGAACTACAATGTGTGGTGCAATTCCCATCATTTCCTTGTAGCTAAATGCGAAAGATTTTTATGCTCCTTGAGGATATGGGTATGTATTTCAACCTCCTCAAGAGTTAGAGAGGATCCCAGTTTCAAGATTTTTGGTTCCTCCTCCATCTTGATGTTTATATCAATTGTTCCCTCGATTAAGGAGGCATTTCCTTCCTCAAATTTAGGTGGGGTGGAGGTAACCTAAATCCCCCTCTTCTCCTACCTCATAAATTTTGAGCTCCTTCTCGGGGGAAGATTCTATCATGGGATTTCAAAAATAGGAAGAAGAGTGTGGGATTAGGGAAAGATCAACCTTGTGATGAGTAAGATGCAATTCTAAAAATCATTTAGATATCCTAGAGTTGATTTATCACTATCAACATGATCTAAGATGATAGACTCACTCTCGGTTTCTATGTATGTCAACATTAGGGTTATTGGTGTTTTACAAACCAAAGGTTCAACATGAATCGAGACTGTGAAGTTTTTATCCTCCAATTCACTGCTTGGAGTGAAGCGAGAAGCAAAATTTTCTATAGAGTATGCGAGGAGGTTTTGTTCTCATGGAATTTCTTCAATCGATATGAAGTCAAACCCCTTTGTTATATTTAGCACTGCTATTTTGTAGAGTTGTAGATGCTCAACTCTAGTCTCATATACCTCAGATATTTGATTTGCAACCAGTTGTGAGTCACCCAAAATCCTAATATTAAGAGCACCCTTTATTTTGGATACAATGAGACCAAGTAATAGGGCTTCATATTCAGCCCCGTTGTTTTTACATTCAAAGTTTAACTTGGAGGTAAAAGGTAGAATCTTTCCCTCAGGAGAGGTAAGGATCACACCTACCCCGATGCCAAAATAAATTTGGCTCCATCAAAATGGAGATTCCAATAGTTACTTGGAAAAATGGATGTTGGATCATCCTTTGTATCTTCTTCCTTTACCTTCGTTACTCAACCCATACAAACTTCATCTTGGAAGAGAACCGAGTCTCGAGTATGTCCCATACCCATAGAATCGAATGGAAGGAGAATAGGTAAATCCTTTTCCAAGAGCTCGACAATATTTGCTGTGGTTCCTAATGACACTATCTCTACAATGATGGTTTCATCCTTGATCTGCTAGAATGCCTTCGATCAAGTCTCGTGACTTCTAATTCCATTATAGGAACCAAATTTTCTTCTAGTGCTAAGCTTGTAGGTTTATTTAACTAATTTATAGGAAGCTAAAACTTAGAATGGACCCTTGGCCTCTTTAAGTTAGCTAGATGTATGTCGAAGGGTTTTGGATCACCCTGTGCCACAAAGACCTTCCCTAAATGTAGGAACCTGACTTCCTAAAACAAAGTGGAGGGAATCGCCTTCATACGATTAATCCAAGGATGACTAAGGATTATATTATAGTTGGTTTCGATCTATAATATAAAACTTAGTTAGAAACGTCTTAGGTCTAAGAGTGAATGACAACACTATAGTCCCGATTGATGTCACTTTGAGGCTGTCATAACCTCTTAGCGTATTTCATGTTGAGGAGAAATTGGTCTCTCTGTAACCTAAATTTTGAAGGAAATAGAAGGGGACTATGTTAACCACTTCCCCATCATCAATCATCACACGTTTTACATAGTTGTTATAAATCTAGACTTGTAAAAACAAATCCAGATCACCTCTATGAGCTATTTCAGCATTTGTGGGCATCTTGCTGATGTCAAATACAAATCCAACATCTCTTTTAGGTTGCCTTGGAGAAAAGACATTAAAGTCCACATGATTTATCAAATGGCCAAGACCTAGTGATTCTATTAGAGCGAATATGTGAGCAGTGAATTTTTCAACAGATCCAAGAAGGAAATGTGAGACAAGGTCTTTGTTAGATCACTGATCAAGTCATAAGCTCTCTTGGATTTCCTAACGTATCACAAATGTCATCACGACATGTTCTTGCATCATGACCATAGACCCTATGAAAAATACAATACAAATCAAGATCATAATCTTGAGGCCTTTGGTTTGCACCTTGTTGCGGTCTGAAATTATGATTATTGTTCGGTTGTTGGTTGTTATAGTTAAAATTTGGGAACCCTTGCCCTTGGTTTTGGAATTGGTTCGGATACCGCTTGGGTATTGGTTAGGGCCTTGGTGCATTTTCTTGATTGTTGAGGTTGTTGTTGTTGTTGTTAAGGACAATTAAAATTTAAAACATTGACTAAGGGCAATAAGTTATTATTTCTCTGATTATTTCCATTGTTGTTGTTATTGGTAGTATTTGTATTGGGAGAACTAACAACATTAGGTTTCTTGGGATGATCAATAACACCATCAGTTGTGACCCCATGGTTCTTATTAAGGACCTTCAGTCCTTGATTACTATTTTCATTGTCGGAGTAACGGGGTTATTTTGGTTAGGAGTGACTAACTTCCCATTTGTTCCATAAGTCTTACGACCACTTTGTCAATGGCTGCTTGGTCAATTCAAAGAGCACCTTCTTACACCTCTTCATAGGTCCTTAGCGAAATTTTTGAACATATTCCTTTATCTCCCTATTGAGGGAGTGGAGGAAAAAATCACAAAGATCCATCTGATCCATGTTTGGAGCACTTGTAGAGGAGTAAAGAATTTTTCACCATCTTTGAATGAAGTGGGTTACAGACTCGTTGTGCTCTTGTTTGATATGAAGGAATTCTATGAGTCCTATCTTTAAAAGTTTGTTCATATCAAAAACCTTAATAAAATATGATACAATTTATTTGAAGGAGTGTATTGAAGCCTATTGTATCCTATAGTACCATTCGAGAGTGATGCCTTCTAGCATCTTAGGGAAAATCTTCACAACCGCATCCCACGGGAGCAGATCTTGAATGGCCATTGCGTAAGATTTGATGTGAGTGTGAGGATAACCCTCCCCTTTGAACTTTGGAAGATTGGGAAGGGTCTTGGGAGCATGATCTGTCTCGGAAGGAGATTACATCTCAACCATTGAAGATCCTTGTTGGGGAGGTAGAGGTTGCATCAGTTGCTAAAATGGTATAATGTAAACATTTTTGGGGCATAACACATCCCTGTGGATGACCATAAGGACCTGGGTAAGTGTACATATCCCCCTATGGTGATTTAGAGTACATGTGTACGTAGGGGGGTTGACTACTTTGATATGGAGTCGAAGGAACAAAGCTAGGGAATGTTGCATTTCCAGCTAGTATGGCGTTTGAGAACACACTTCCGGCTGGTTCCTATTGTAGATATCCATATGTGGCGTGAGGGGGCATACCCAAGGTGCCCGTCCCATCAGAAAATCTCCAGGGTTTGGAGCGCCCATATAAACTTGTAGGATTCAACGTAGTAGGTACTTGTCCATAACTCTACAGATGGTGAGAATCTCTTTCTTACCTTGCGTAATAACTTTGAGCATTTTGGGAAAGATCTAACTCTTTGAATTTGTCTACTAACACTGATATGATGTCACCCATTGATGGGATGGTGTTTTTTTAGGTGCTTGTTGTTGAAATTTTTGAGGTTGTTGAGGTATGTGGTATCCAACTATGAATTGTTCACTATGCTATCACCCTTCATTGGAATTTTTTTTTGTTGTTGGAGGAGTAGTTTTATTGTTTTGAAGTGGGACATCACCATGTCCTTGCAACCTATCAAAAGCCCGGTTTATATTTTGGAAGTGTTGTTCACTCTTGGTGTATCGTGATAAGTAATCCTCATCTAGATGCAAGAGTTGGTCCGATTACATGCTAATGGGTTGTCAAAACAATACCCAAGGAGATGAACTTGCTTCCCCAGTGAAATTCATGTTGTTTGAACTTGATTGTTTGTGAGGATATGTCTGTGTGATTTGGTCAAGCTCCTCAATACGTATAGAGGAACCAACATTGGTTCCCTAAAGAAGAGGATTTTGAGCAGTTGAGCAGTTATCTACCCATGTTGAGAGCAAAGGTGATTATTGTGGTATACTTGTTTGATAATTATACATGTCATAACCTAGGATGGGTCGACCATACTCATCATATCCTGACATATTCGGGGTATAAGAATACCCATATAATAAAGGATGGATGAAGAAAGTGGAAATACTTAGAGACTAGCTCTTCATGTCGGGTTCACCAATTTGTACGAAAGAAAATCAACACGTGACCTTATTCACACGACTTCCCGAGGTCGTACTAAGATAGTTGGTGTAGAATAGAAATGGATGTGTATGTGTGGTGATGATGGATAAGCTAATGAGGCAACCTTATATCTTCGACATGTAATATTGGGATCTGTGAGTCTAAGGAAAAGAATGCTCTCCTAACCTGAAGTGGTGTGATGGATCGATCTCATGTAACATCCTGCTCGAAGAGTCCAGTTAATATAGAGCTCTACCAATATTCGATTGCTGGTTGTTGAACACACGGAAAGTGACCTGCGGGCACCTCGTATAGATTTCTAGACAAGGTCATGGAAGTGAGAATGAGAGGTGTAATGAAACCACATGGACTATGGGAGATTTTCTGGTCTAGTCCAGAAAGTCTTATCTTGATCGACTGCTATGTTCAATAATAAAAGTTGTGCAATGATATTAGGTGGAAGTGGTGATGATCTAAATAATAATGCACGTAAACCAATGTTGATATCTAATTGGTTAGTAGGCCTATTGGGTTGGGACCTAGGGATCACAACCAAAAAACTCATGGAGGTTGTGGTCCTATTATGGTCATGCACGTAATCAAACCCTATTGCTAGGAGCAGTCCAATAATTGTAGGCTTGATTAGCTATGATGTTTAGTGTGTTTAGTTGTTCTATTTTCTCATAAAACCTAGCAGGTGTGTGTAAAACTTGCAAACGTTAACCCGTATCAATTTTGGTCAAGAATTGTGGCTAGTTGGGTTGTGGGACCAAAGGATTAAAACCGCACGCTTTTTTTTTTTTTTGTGGCTCGTTGATGGTCATACACAAGGAATTGAAATGATCTTGGTAAAACAAAATAACTATGAAAGGAAATTTAATCTATGTTTTTGTGTTTTCACATTATATCAAAGCAAAAAAATAAAAGCAAACTAATATAAAAAAGTAAATGTTTTTGATCTTTTCTAGTTTTTAAACAATACTTCTAATCTAATAAATAAACTAAATACAAGTAATTAGCTAGATGTAGCTAATTAATTGTGTGAATATGTAAATCTAAATCTAAAACAGATAACCTAATTTAATCAAAAACCTTCAAACCCTACCTCATAGGTGAAGAAAAAATCATAACCCTAAAAGAGCTATTGTTCCCCACAACTTCCCTGGTAATGTCAAAGAGAAAGCTTTCTAATGATTTGATCTACTTGTAATTTCCTAATCAATTGAAATGAACAATTTTGCTACTCTATTTGATATGTAATTGAAACTAATGATTCAAAATTGACAATTTGACAATGAAGCAAACAAACAAGTAATTCCAACTGGATAAGCAAGAGCTTTGGAAAATCTGGTTATATCTGTATCTGTCCCCTCAGTTTGTTCCTTTCTTTCTTTGTGTGTCCATATGAGTCCAAGGGATTGGGAATGCAAGAACAACAATAGAAGAAGACACTTGAGAAATGGTAGCTTGAAGGTAGTCTGGTTATAATGCAAGTAGAAGAGAGATAACACAAGAGATCTAAGCTTGGCTATGCAATTCCTAGCAGGATTATGGCAGCAATACTATGTAAGATACACAAAAATTCTCAAGCCATTTGCTTGAATACAAGCATTAATTATATAGGAATTGAGTTGGAATGTGCTTCATGCAAAAGGCAAGAAGAGGTAGTTCCAACTAACTAAATCTATTTAAAAATAGAAGAGGGAATGAGAACTAAGCAATCAAAACTATTTTTAGACAATTTGGTTCAGAAATGCATCCTAAAAGTGAAGTTAAGTGAAGCATTGCATGTTAAAAATGCATGACGGATTCTTGAAAAATCTCTTAGGACCACTACCTGCGCTTGCAAGGCGGTGGTTCTGGAACTAAAGGCCAAAAATGCACAAAATGAAGTGGGAAGCTAGAAAAAAGTGTGGAAAAGCTAAGTAAGAATGTCTAGGCTACAAATATACAATTCGAAATGGGTTTAGGAGCTCGAACATCTTACGAAAGGACATGAATACTTATTGGTAACTTTTGTAACCATTTTCGACAATGTAGCACATATAATTTTGGGTGCGTACATATTTCTCCCTCGGAGAAGCGTTTTAGCCATGAAGAGGTGTTGAATGTAGAGTACAAGTATGGAATTCCTGAAATGGGGAGTTAGAAGCTATACCTGACATGCCCATGTGTCAAAATGTCATCATCTAAGCTCCCGCTACCTGTAAGAGGAAGAGAAGACTCAAGTGCAGATAGATAAAATATTGAAAAATAAACACTAGATCAAAATGACAAGAGGAATTACCATTTTTGATGGGATATATAGATATACCTACGCCAATGCTCCATCCTCGTGAACACATACACTCAAAATGAGGTCAAAACAACATATATATATATATATATATGTATATATGTATGTATGTATGTATGTATGTATGTATGTATCAAAACAAACTCATTTCCCAATTCAATTGCACTTATTTGATTTGGTGATTTTAGAGCTTTGGACTCACGGTGACCATTTTTGACGAGAGTACAATCGAAGTGACCATTATGAGACCATGATCATGCCTCCAAAAGTGGGAGATTGACCTACACATTCTAAGGTTGGGTTTTTCAGTTTTGCATTTTTAAACCTAAAATGTAATTTTTTGAAAAGTTTACCTAGTGTTGGGTTTTTAAAATGATCCTTTTAACAAAACACAGTCAGGGGACAACAATTCCCTCCTCTTTAATGGGAGAGGTTCCCTTATTGAAAGAAAACAACAAACTTATATACAAATGTACAACTTTCAAAGTGTGGATTCCTGATCCTTTGAATTTTTTTATGCCCAAAGATCATCAATACAAAAGGATGGAAGAATTAAGGAGATGAGGAAAGAAGAACATAACAATTCCTTCGGGGAGATATAGATGGCGAGTATCACCTTATATGTATTGAAATAGGGAGATGTAGAATAAAATCATTCACTTTCATAACCAAGTATAATTCTAAAGACACAAAGTTCGTAAATCATATAAACAAGAACAAAAAGTTTCTTATCATAAAAGATTGATGATTCCCAAGTTTCGAAATGGAAAGAAGAAAAGCAAAGGAAGAAAGGGGAAAAATTCTGTATTGATTACTTCAAATCTATTACTTTACAGAGTACCAGGATCCAACCTGAAAAACAACATGGAGAAGACATTAAATAGTTTCCAAGAACGGTTACATTCGGTTACAAAAATATGAAAACTGATTCAAGAAACCGATATCTGAGTCTCTCCAATGCCTCATTGTTTCCATGTCTGGCAGCAAAACTAGATGCATTGAATCACAGCCGTTCAATCTACCCCTACAAAATTTGAATATGATCCATCCACGTGGGAGAGATTTAAACTGAAGCGGGCCTGTGGACACCTTTTGCATTTTGTGCCCTTTAGAGAAATAGCACTTTGGAACATTTTGGCCCACCCACCGATTTTGATATGGTCTTGACATGTGGCCTTACTTAAGTGGGGATAGAGTCATGGTTTACTTTTATAATTTTACTTCTTTTCAATGCGGGCTCAAAAACACAAATTACTCCACCGGCCCGCTTCCCGCTTTGACCTTTGATGTGGGCTTAATATTTGACTTTTTCCCTTGGCGTGGGCGGGCTGCGGGTCACTTTTTAACTTTAAGCTCCTTTAATGAAAACAAGGCTCAAATTCTCAAATCTCCCCGATGGCCCACTTTCCGCTTTGAATTTCTATGCGGGCTTAATATTTGACTCTGGACACATGGAGAGTTGGCGCTCATTTGAGTTTCCGCTTTGGATATGCCTCCTGAAATTGTGCCAAGCTGACGTGTGGCTCCTTCCGCCGGTCTTGGAATTTTCAATGGCCAACTCTATCTCTCCTTTGACTCTAACCATGTGGCGATTTGGCACTCATTTGGAGATTGGCCCTTTGGTTTCACTTCTAAAATTGCGCCGTTGAGGCACGTGGAGGCTTCCGCCGACCTGCTCATACTTAGTCAATTTAAACGATTGGATCTTTCTCTTTTTTGGACCTGAGACACGTGGAAGCATGGCGCAAGTTTGAGAACTACCCCGGCTTCAAACCTTGAAGTTTCATTGATGAGGCACGTGGCGCCGTCCACTGAACCTTCCATACTTAGCTGATTTAGGCTTGTTTTGTCTTCATTTTGAACCTGGGGCATGCAGAAATTCTCACAGTGCTTATTTGAGTACTGTCCCGTGGGCCCTACCCTTGGAGTTACACCATTTGGACATGTGGAGGATTCCACTATTGCTTGAAACATGGCCATGCCAGATACAATCAGAGATATGTATGTACTACCCATGGATACTGGGGAAAAAATTAATAGGGAAGATACGCCCGTCATTCCCGACTGTGTGAAAAATAAAAATAAGGGAAAAAACTCCACCATTATGCCTAAATTTCAAACTATTCTCCATGGAATGGAAAACTACAAACAATACCAGGCTCGACGCGATCCATTACTTGAAGGAACTAACTCAAAATTTTCAAAACTTGACTTCAAAAACAAGGGGAATTTTGAGTGCGACAACACTTAGGGGCACCATTTTCAAAATTTATTTTCTTAAATGAGTCTCTAGGGGGCACCCATAGGGAATCTTTTATTTTGTCCAAAATGGTCGTTTTTTTGTTTTTGAACATTTTCTAAGGTTAAAACACGTTTGGAAAATTGGTCATGAACCGCCGCCCCTGCCATACGGGTGGTGGTTCTACACAAAATGACCAAAATGTGTGCTAATTTGATTTTTTTGGATTTTTGATGTTTTGTCATGTTTTTGGTGAGCTTATCCTTTGATATATGTTACTAACTTGCTCTTTTTCTATGTTTTTGTGGATGCATAAGGAGGAATACATCCGTTGGAGTTGTGAGAGGGAGTGTGATTGGCTCCCGAAGATTTTAGACCAGTTGACTCAGGATGAGACAAATATTCTCTAGAGGGTAGGGATTTGGAGGATTACATAGGTGCCCCATGTCACTCCTATTAATCACATACTGTGTTATTTTCTTCTTGGGATGCCGACTAGAACAATTTCCGGTTACGAGTGCCAGGGGTGAGTGAAATATCACCTTGGAGGACATATACCACATTCTTGGGCTTTTAATACCGGAAGGAGACCGAACTTGGAGACAACAAGATATAGGTCTACAATGACTTAGTGTTCCACATACATGGGGGATTCCGTTGTTTCATTTGGCTCAAAGAAGGGGATAAATGTCCAATTTATTGCCACTACTCCTATCCCCATCATTTGCAGAGCCATCATGGGTATCTTGTCCTTGCGATTGATTGGGGATAAGGGAGGTGACACTCTTCTCTACTGCTGGGCTCCTATTATTACATAGATTGAGGGGCATGGCCACATATATGCCTAGGAGAAGACATCCTGGGGACTACCTATCATGACCTATACAGGGTCGTTAGGTTACAGGGATAGTCGTTAAGCCATCCCATGCTAGTTATGAGCTGGGTATATGAGTGTATTACCCCTATGGGAGGGGAATACCAATGCAAGACTTAGGCTATCCAATTAGTGAGGTGGAAAAGCGTGTCGCTTATTAAAATGCCACATCGCGGTGACTTCTTTGACCACGACAGACATGGTTGCCACACCCTACCAGGATATGATAGGGTTGTGGGGGCAAGAGGTGACCACAGTGGTAGCTTGCTCTACCATAGGGAAGTTAGTTGATAGGTCAGGGAGAGTTGAGATTCATCCATTCAACTAGGTTCCTTAGCAATTTTGCCTCCCTTATGTAGATTTTTTTCCTCTAGTGGCACCAATATACAAGACTATACAGGAGGCCCTAAAGTGCCCTAGAGGGGATCTTGATTGGACCGTGGTTACTCTAGGTGTGCCTATTGTAGTTAGGTGTGTGGTCTATGCCTAACGGGGAGATGGTGTCCCTTGAGTTCCTTTACTTCGGATTGCGGTCGCTCCCGCTCACAATGGAGAGGAGGATGAGCCCATTGATATAGACTCCGACTCTGAGGAGCACATAGGAGATGAGACCGAGGAGGAGTTAGTTGGAGAGGAGATGAGGGATGAGGGGTTAGGTGGTGAGGTGGTGAGGTAACCCATATGGAGGAGGAAGAGAGCAACCCCAGTGAGTGGTATAAAACTCGAGTTATCTTTGAGAGTGACATGAGAGGAAGCGAGTGCGGAGAGAGAGACCTTTGTCTCGGAGGGACCACTTCCTCAAGATGGAGAGGGATATGATGAGTTTGTGATAGGACAATGTCTCAAGTTTGTCTTTGGGGAGGCTCCACAGCTAGCAATAGTAGAGGCAACAACCATTGACCCAAATTAGATGCCTGGAGATCCAAGTATGTTGATACTCTTCCCTTGACTTTGTTAGTTGGAAATGTTAGTTGGTATTTTTTTGTTTTTGTAATTTTCTAACTCACCATTTCTTCTTCTCTACTTGCTTTACAACCGGACTACATTCAAGCTACCATTGCTCAAGTGCCTTCTTCTACTATTGTTCTTGCATTCCCAATCCCTTGGAATCATATTGACACATAAAGAAAGAAAGGAAAAAACTTAGGGGACAGATATAGATACAACCAGATTTTCCAAAGATCTTTCTTATCTAGGTTGGAATTACTTGTTTATTTGCTTCATTTGTCAAATTATCAATTTTGAATCATTAGTTTCAATTACATATCAAATAGAGTAGCAAAATTGTTCATTTTAATTGATTAGGAAATTACAAGTAGATCAAATCATTAGAAAGCTTGCTCTTTGACATTACTAGGGAAGTTGTGGGGAAAAATAGCTCTTCTAGGGTTATGATTTGTTCTTCACCTCTGAGGTAGGGTTTGAAGGGTTTTGATTAAATTAGGTTATCTATTTTAGATTTAGATTTACATATTTACACAAGTAATTAGCTACATCCGGCTAACTACTTGTATTTAGTTTGTTTATTAGATTAGAAGTATTGCTTGAAAAACAAAAAAATAAAAAAACATTTACTTTTGTTAGATTAGTTTTCTTTTAGTGTTTTTCTCTGATATACTATGAAAAAACCAAAAACATAGATTAAATTTATTTTGATAGTTTATTTTACTAATATCATTTTAATTCATTCTATCTCGACCATCAACAAACCACAATAAGAAAAGACATACGGTTGTGATCGTTTGGTCCCATAACCTAATGAGCCAAAATTCTTGACCAACATTAATATGGGTTTACATTTACAAGTTTTACGCACACCTGCTAGGTTTTATGAGAAAATAGAACAACTAAACATGCTAAACATCACATCTAATCAAGCCTATGATTATTGGACTACTCTTGAAAACAGGTTTGATTACATGCATGACCATAATAGGACCATAACCTCCATGAGTTTTGGTTGTGATCCCCAGATCCCAAAACCTAACGGGCCTACTAACCAATTAGATATTTACAATGGTTTGTGTGCATAAATATTTAGATCATCACCACTTCCACCTTATAGCATCGCACAACTTTCATTATTGAACATATCATCCGATAAGGCTAAGAATTTCTATCCTAGATTAGAAAATCACCCATAGTCCCTGTGGTTTCATCATGCCTCTCGTTCTCACTTTCATGACCTTGCTTGGAAATCTATATAAGGCACCCGCAAGTCACTTTCCACATGTTTAACAACCAGTGAATAGAATCTCAACAAAGATAAATATTGATTTGGAGTCTTCGAGAACTATTATATCGATCAATCCATCACACCACTTTAGGCTAGGAGAGAATTGTTTTCCTTAGAATTGTAGATCATGATATCGCGTGTCAAAGATATAAGGTTGCCTCATTAGCTTATTCATTGTCACCACATATACACATCCATTTATATTCTACACTGATGTCCCGGAATGACATCGGAAGTCGGGTGTGAAGAAGGCCACGTGTTGATTTGATTTTGTATAGTTCCCTATGTATAGGATGTTAGGGACACCATAAGTAGTAGTGATAGATACCCTAAGAGTGCTTCAGTGGGAAAAAATTCTTGTAGTGAGGTCACTCATAGCATTCTAACCACTAGCATAGGTAGGTCTACGTGATGTTACACGGTATACCTACATAGGGAATATGGAGCGATTGTTGGGGTTCGCACACTTTTTGTATAGATAATATATCAGATCTAAGTATACATGCAAATAAAAGTGGATATTCTACTAGAAGAAATATAAAAAAAAGAGACATAAATCAACACCGCGATTTATCGTGGTTCACCTAGTGTGGGCTATATCCACCAAGAAACAAGCCACTATATTATCCAAAGCTTTGACAAGATATACAATGAAGATTTACAATCCTCCACACCTCTCGGATGTTTAATACTTTATTTCTCTCAAGATTTTTCTTCATCACCAAGAATTCTCTCTCTCACCAATTTTTTCAAGTTCTTCTTAATTCTTCTTAATTCTCTACTTTTAAACCCTAGATTTTATGCTTATATAGTCATTTATATACTTAGGGCACTTAGCCATGCAATTACAATCAATTGATATATTTTAATGCTAAAAATAGATCTAATTCTCGAGAGTTAATTGAAACATCCTTGCACAGGTAAATGACGTCGAGTTCTCCCTAACCGATATTAGTTCCTCCTTGCCTAACCGATGTCGGTTCCCCCTAACCAATGACAATTACGGTATTTTCCAGCAAGTTTCACATTATATTGTAAACCAAAGTAATTGAGCTCCACAACTCAACAAAAGTGTCCTAGTTGGCCCTGGGAAGATTATTTTGACACCATCACATAAGTGACATGGTACTATGTTTATTGGGTAGAGACTCATGTAGTGAGTAAGGTAATGAGATAATTTGTGTGATGAAACCCATGGTGATACCACCATTGCCACCCTACTAGCATCATCATACTAGAGAGGATATCAAAATAGAGGTTAGGGTACCAACACTTTGACCCTACAGGATATGGGTCTTGTCCACACATGGTTAGAGACAATGGAGGTATGGAGGGGATGCTTAGGGCCCACCATAGATTATAATAGTTAGTGGTTTAGAGAATGGATTCATCAGAGGATACCTGAATACAAGACCACATGATGGAGGTATATGAAGATATGGTCCTAGTACAAAAGGAGGAGGAGCCAACCAACCACCGCCATGGATTATAGAACACAAAATGTGATAACTAGGTAGAGAATACTTGACATCATTCAAGGTTCAGATGGCCGTGCATCCAAGGTAGATGCATAAAATATAGTGGAGAGGAGATATGATCTTGGTTCCCAAGATAGGTGGGCATAATACGTAGGAGCTAGACCTCATCATGATGATGAGGTAGTAGAGGTGTTAGACGGACGTGGAGATGATGAGACTATTGTGGAGAGGATGAGGGAACCGAGTATGTGATATTATGTTATTTAGATGATTTTTAAAAATAGGTTTGTGTCATATTGATATTGTGAGTAACATTTGTCGATTTTTAGTATTATAGAACAAAGAGTGGAGGAGTGGTACTCCCTGATTGAGAGTGCCCACCATGATATCCTAGATTTAGTGTTATATGTCTAAGATACTGCAGTGATGGTGGATCCAATAACATCGTTTCTGAGAGATTCGGTGAGCACATTTCATTTTTGGGTGAGGTATCCAAAGCATTTGCGATATATTGGGATGTGTAAGCATTAGAAGCTACCATAAGCATAAACATAATGTTGTAGAGCTTATTACGGACACATGCGACACTTATAAAGTAGTAGGAAGCTTTCCTTTCATATGCCCAAAGAGCCACAAAGTAGATTAATTTGTTGGATACCTACCCGGTGAGAGTACGGTGAGAGGCTTCATGAGCATGATCTAGGGAAAATTCCGTAGCCTGCACAACCAAAGCCAATAACATGGACCATTGGCCCAAAGCATATAGAGATCTCCCATAGGGGAGAGAGGGTGATTGATCCATATTGTAGATGGGCTAGAGCCATTTTGTATGATTTTGTTGATGTATAAAAATGATGCAATATATATGATGATTTTTATGGTATTTGGTATTTATTGTTGATTTTCTTATCATTTTCCTACTTTCCACATGTATTTATGTGATGATACCCATGGTACTTAGGAACAATGATAATGTGATTAGATAGGTAAATATGGTGAGAAAGGAATTGATAAGATAACCCAACACACACAATGAGAGAAAGGAAAGTGGTGGAACAAGGCCAAGACATCCAATGGTAGGATATGAGGGTGCGATTGGATAACTAAATCCAAGTAAGGCCATAGAGCTAAAAAAGGATGTAAAAATACCATGGCTGTCCAATAGGAAAGACTAGAGTGAATTAGATCTAAAATAGGTAGAGTTAGGACCAAGGTGCTCCAACAAAGTAGGAGAAACCAAGGCGTACATGGTATAAGTGGAGTGAATAGATCAAGCAAGGATGTAACGAAATATTTTAGATAGTGTGAAAAAAACAAGGGGGTCGAGAGCCCAAGCAAAGCGAAGGTGTTATGTAAAAAAACCAAGTGGGGGCTAAGATCCCAAGCGAAGGAAAGGGGTCGGGATAAAGGAGGAAAGTAAGATGTAATCAAGGTACTATAGATAACTAGCCATGAGGGAAAAAAAGATCATAATGTATCAACGATGATGTTGTCAATTTGATTCAAAATGTGGCTTCTAACATGAGTCATTAGGTCCTAAGTGACATGCTATGTGATAGTGACTTGTCGATGAACTTCAGACCACATGACAAATAAGGTGTCATTTATTCGATCCTCTAATCGGGTGATAATGTTATGCCAAACATCATCAATAATGAGATGAGGATTAGGGTGATGTAGTGGTATGTAGGTATGTTGTGGTCTAGTTGGTCTAGGGGAAGGTGGTTAGTTCTCGGAAGAACCAAATCCATGCTTTTGATTTTAGGAATAGGTTTTAGGAATGATATTCTTGCTATGCAAAACCCAAAATTTAGACTCGGCATACATGCGATCTCCATGATGAGAGAAAAATAAGGGAGCTAATGTAGAAGTTTGTGTAGCATTTTTGGTTTGGTCACGTTTGACCTCAGCTTCAAGATTATTCATGTAGCATCTATAGGATATATAGTCGAAACATCATGCCATAGACCCTCATACCATGTTCAATACACCTCGGTCATAGAGGAATAAGGAGCCATAAGGGCAATAGGTAAGGGGAGAGGTCTCATAGGGTGTAGAGGGCTAGTGAGAGTATTTGATGATGGTAGTGATGTAATGGGTGAAGATGTGAATGATGGAGAAATGTGTCACCCAGTCACCGAGGCACAATAGATATGATTATCACCCATGAGATCATCAGCTTCGTAGTCAAAACCAATGACGCGATCACCCAATTATGTAAGGGAAAATGGCTTGGTTGGGTTGATGGAAATATGTGGAGGTGTAGATGATGGAACAATATGATACTTAAACACTAGCTAGGAAGAGACATAAACTATGTTCGAAGTTTCCTCTTGTACTAGGATGACATTCAATTCATGTGCAAATTTGGTATGAAGGGTTTATTGGTAATGCAATACTCCCGGATCACGAATCTGGTCATAACTAGCCCGGTGATGATAATCTAAAGAATAACCATCATCATAATATGATGTGGAAGTATCCACCACACAAGAATTGAATATGGTCTCAAAGCGGACCACATGCTTTGTAGTGGGGGATATGGAGTACATGAGATGACTGTGGGAATCAAAGACTCCTTACAAGGCCTCAAGAAAGCGAGTAGTTGAGATAGGATAAGTTTAAGAAGATCAAAAGTATTGATTCTAAGCATGAATTTATCGGGCTCATCATCATCTGACTCCAAGAGATTGGGAGCATGCACTTGAATAATTAGGGATGAGTGATATTTGTGCAAAGAGTCTCTATATGATAATTAAAATGTTGATATTCTCGGAATGAGATAGGTGATAGTTTATCGAGTGTTGGGAGCATATATGTTCTCTTTTACTGAAGCGTATAATAATTCCAAGGGTTAGTGTCCCCTTGAATCTTATAAATAGATCCTTGGTGAGTGAAATTCACACATTGACATGAAAAATAAGAAATGAAATGCATACGATGAGTCCAATGCTTCCCTAGGAGAATATTATAAGATAGAGGAAAATTGAAGACCATAAATTTGATGCAACAACATCCTAGGGGAACGGTGATGGTTAACCAAAGACTCCCCATAGGAGACATTTGTTGGCGATCGTATCCTGAAAAGTGATTTGTTTAGAATTTAAGTTACCTATAGAATATCCAAGAGACTTAATGAAGTATAATGAGACCACACATGTGAGTGCTCCTCATTAATGATAATAGGCTTGATCTTAGTGTGGTGATATGAACTGAAATGAAAAGAGGCAGATGTAAGCAAAAATCAAGAGTTCATATGGGATCATAGAAGTGATAGGAAAACAAATGCAGGAATGATAATCTTTGGTGAGATTAATATGTATGGATATCTCCTCACATTACTGGAAAATTATTTCCTTTGAGACATTTAATGCAAGACTCCACCCTAAAGAGGGAGAAAAAGGAATGTTCATGTCAAACAACACAGTCATGAGACACTCATGATGGCTAGATGATGTAGGCTTGATATCTAAGAAGGAAACTGGACTAGGAACTTGGGAAAGTGCTTCAAAAGGATCCTATTCATCATGAATAGAATGTGTAGTAGGATGAGAGTCCTCAAAAATAGATCTAGAACGAACACACATGATTAAGGATATTTTTAAAACTTATTTTTTCTCGAGTTATTATGCCATCAATTATGTAAGTTTCATTTTCATAGGAGCTAATGGTGTATATGGATAGAAATACAGATCTAGACACCATCAAACTTGTAGGAGAATTTCCACATGGGCCAATGGCATCTGGAGGAGGTAGAGTTTTAATTTTAGGAACCTAATTTTGGGGTATAGAGGGATATATGAACCCATGAGTCTAGGTTTGGAATGCTACAAGATATTTTGGTTTTATATAAGCTATGACATGTTTTATGTCATTAATCATAACTATATTTTCGGGCGGGTAATCTATGTCAACTACATTAGTTGTAGCATTTTCTTTATTCTTAGAAATTTCAGCAACATCATGATTAGGCACATGATTAGAGAATATATTTAGCTTCTCATTAACCTGGTTGATAAATTCATGATGATCCATTTGTTGAACCACATCAACATATTTGACCACTTCGATAATATGTTAACAAGTGAAACAAGTGATGACATCATATTCAAATTGGGGACCTAGGAAGAAGCTGATGGAAACCATTCGTAGTGCATGAAAGTTCTCATGGGAGTGACCCCAATTAACATGCCACTAAAAACTTACTCTCATCATGCCAATGAGGAACATGTCAAGAAAGATATGAGATTGTGGTAAACATCTTAGGTAAGCAACATTTTGACTCTTCCTTAATCAATGGTTGATGATAGTTTGGATGATTCTCGTTGTTATTAAGTTATTGGTCAATGTTAAAAATAGTCCTATTTGAAGAGGTGATAAGAAGAAGAGTATCAAAGAATCCATAGTCTATTGTATTCTTGTTCTTAGAATGTTGAAGGATTTGGAATTTATTGTTAGTTTGTGCCTTAGGATGAGGTTTCTAAAATTCCATCATGAGATAGTCTTAACTTTTGGATTTTTTAAAGGTTTCTTCTAGTGAAGTAGGAGAAAAGGGCCTCACCTTGTATTGAAGGATGGGTTCAAGAGCTTGTAAGAAAATTTTGAAGAGGAGATCATTGGGCATGTTATGTTATTCCCGTGTGGATAAGGTATTCCAATGCTTGATGAAATATTACATTGATTCATTTTCATAGTGTTGGAAATTCATGAAGGAATTGATATTATTCTTAGGTAGATCGTGATATTAGAATTCGTTCACTAGGGATGTTACTAGGGACTCTAGCTCAACTATGCAATTAAGAGGAAAAGTGTGATACCATTCCAAAGCATCTATAATGAATGTCTTAGCTAGGATTTTTCTGGTAGTGTATGAATTGGTTTTGATCCACTCCTTGTAAATATTACCAAAGTATTTGATGTGAAGGGTGGGATTAATAGACCTGTCATAAGAGATAGAAAGAACAATGTTACAAATATCAATGCTAGCTATGTAAGGTGCTAAAGGATCTTGTTGGAATATCTCAAGAATTTTTGTATATAAGTGGTTATGTTATGGGATCCCCATTAGGATCATTTGGGAAAGGAGAGGGCATGGTGCCCCAAGATCCCAATGTAGGGAGGTTAAGGTATGTCGATTTCATTTAAAGGAATTGAGCTATAATAGAAGATTGTTGTTGGCTCATCTTATCAATGAGACCGAGAATGATTGTTAGGTTGTGGAGCTGAATTTCTTCACAAAGGCATGCATTTGATGTTTTCTTGGTTTACACAATAACTAGTGTCGGTTAGGAACCGACATCGGTCACCCGGGAGTAACCGACATTGGTAAGGGAATCAACACCACTACTTGTGCATTTATGTTTTTATTTTCGATGTAGGATTTGATCCGACAATTTATTGTAAAAGTGATCGGATGATGGTCAGTAAATGTATAACTAAGGTGCCCTAAGTTTGTCTAAGTTTATATAAGCTAGAAAACTAGGGCTAGAACAAAAGGATAGAGGAAGAATGTTAATTCTCCTTGGTTGAAGATGAAGAAGAAGAAAAAGAAGAAAAAGGTTACATGAAGAGAAAGCTTCAATGGAGAGATGCTGGACAAAAGGAAATAATAGGTACATTTGAATGGTGAGAAGAGTGTTATGTCTTCTACTATATTTCCTTTGTATTATCTTGTCTCAATGTAATGGCTTACATAGTATGCAAAGAACATAGTCTTTCATCTTGTATATCCACAGTGTTTTGAGATCTTGTATTATAGATCCATGAGATCATGTTGTATTGTTGGTCCATAGGATATCTAGTATTGTAGCTCGTTGGAGAGCTTGTGGGTACAAATAGTATCCAGATATAGTAGAGGAGGTTGTCTTCTTGTATGCACATGTTGATGTAGTGAGATGGAGGAGAGACTTACTTCTTGGTGCACATATATGGTTGCACATTAGTAGACCCTTGTGAGAGGTCTTTTTGCATATCCATACAAGAGATTAGTGCACAATGGTAGATGTAATAGTTCCTAGTTATGAGATCTTCTGGTGGTTTGGAGGCATGGTTGTAGTGCATTCATGTAGATTCGTTTAGAGATTTGGATGAGAAGAGATACTCTTGGAGAGATGCATTATACTCTTGTATTAAAGAGTTATTTTATACTCTTTTTATATTATATATATATATATATATATATATATATATATATATATATATATATATATATATATGAGATCTCTATCTTTGGTGGACGTAGCCCACATTGGGTGAACCAAGTTAGATGGTATGTTATGTGTGTGTACTTTGTTTTGATTTGGATTGTTCTAGTTTATACTTCCATTGCTGTAGATTTGGTGAATTGTTTAGATCCTTTGTGCATAATTTTGTTTGTTATTGAATCATAACACTATTCCACAGTCTTGAATTCCCAAAAAATGGTATAAGAGATTGGTTATTTCAAAGCAAGGTTTTGCTTCAATATATTGTTAGTGTTTTAGTGACAGGTGTATGAGAGAAGGGTTTGTTTTTCCTAATGTGAAAATCACAGGAAGAGATTTAAATCTTAAGTGGAAGCTAGAAATGTGAGGTCCCTAGAGAATACATTGACCGATGTCGATTGGGTGGAAATTGGTGTCGACAGGTGTGACCATGGTCAATTACAGGGTAATTGTGATCGATTCTGCCATGTGGTGGCCATGGTTAGTTCCTGGGAACTTTGTTTTAAATAGAAAATCACAGATCTGAAGAAATTGAGAGATGCATGAAATGTGTCTTGTTTGTTGAGGTGTCCCTGGTTCTTGGAGGTAAAAATATGTTGGTCATATTACAGATCCAGTTACATAGGTATGGTTTTATCTTGGTATTGCAGTGCTTGTATGTTTTGGTTGCACATGCATGGTTTGGGATTGTAGATCTGAGTATGAGATAGAGGAGAAATTATGCATCCTTGGTGCAATTAGATGCACATGCTTTGGTAGAGAGGTAGTAGCACAAAATGAAGATGAGGATTCCATTAGAGAAGCATGTACTTCAGTTGAAGATGCGGTTGAGTATCTTGGTTCTGGTAAGGTGATGTATTTCATCTTGATGTAATTTTATTGCATGGATTTTTTTTCTGTGATATTTTTGTATGAGATTTGGGTGCTTCTTGAAATGAATAGCTCAACAAAGCTATTGTCTTTGGTTGGAGTAGGCAATTTTTTTGGTGTATTATTCCAATTTTTTTCATTGTTTTTGTTCTAGTGGCACCGAAGTCGGTCGAGAGAACCAACGTCGATCCATGAGGCGGTATTGGTCAAAGCGACCGAGGTCAATCTCTATGGTAGTGAATCTATACTAGTTTTTTTGTAGTAGGAGAGGGAATGGATGGTTTAGTGTCTTGTTTTGGAGGATCTAGTTTCTTGCATAGAGTGTACATGGAAGAGATGGTGTAGATCAATTCAATGTTTGAATCAGAAAGAGGATAGAGTTGGCTTGGTTAGTCCAGTGAGACTTTGGGTCAGGTATCTCTATATGGTTCATGTTTTATTTCTTTCATTTGAAGCAACTGGTATTATGTTTGGATTGTGTGCACAAGTAAAAATTATCACCATAGATATTTGGTGGGCTTGAATTTTATTTCTAGGATGTGTTGGAATATTGAGGATAAGGGTAACGAGAGATGTTATGTACATCGAATGGTGAGAAGAGTGTTATGTATTCTACTATATTTCCTTTGTATTTTCTTATCTCAATGTAATGGCTTGCATAGTATACAAAGCACATAGTATTTCATGTTGTATCTCCAATGGTTATTTTGAGATCTTGTATTGTAGATCATTGAGATCATGTTCTATTGTAGGTCCATAGAAGATCTAGTATTATATCTCTTTAGAGAGCTTCGCAGGTATAGATATAATCCAAATATAGTAGAGGAGGTTGATGGAGTGAGATGAGGAGATAATTACTTCTTGGTGCACAAATATGGTTGCACATTAGTAGACCCTTATGAGAGGTCTTGTTTGCATATCTACAATAGAGCTTGGTGCATAGTGGTAGATGCGATGTAGTTCATGGTTATGAGATATTCTAGTGGTTTGGAGGAACGGTTGTAGTGCACTCATGTAGATCTATTTAGAGATATTGAGGAGAGGAGATACTCTTCGAGAGATGCATCATACTCTTGTTCTATTATATATATGAGATCTCTATCTTTGGTGGACGTAGCCCACATTGGGTGAACCACGGTACATCTTTGTGTTATGTGTGTGTACTTTGTTTTGATTTGGATTGTTCTAGTTTATACTTCCATTGTTCTAGATTATGGGGAATTGTTTAGATCCTGTGTGCATGATTTTTTTGTTCTTGAATCATAACACTATTCCACAGTCCTGAATTCCCAACAATGATATATGTAGGGTCAGATTTAGAGGAATTTTTAGATGAACATACTTTAGTATCTTTCCCCTTTGATGCCCTATGATCAAGTTGTTCGAAAATAAAATCAAGAAGACATTTGCTAAGCATTTATTCTAATTCTTTTTTGTATTGAGGAAACTAAGATAAAAAATTTTGAATCTCAAGAGGATGATCAAATGTAGATCATCATTATTATTTTTTTTCATCCTTAGGTGGGCCATTACGGTGGGTAGAATGATTATTTCTAGGTGCTCCTATGAAAAAACAATCCATACAAAAGGGAAACTCAACTTCAGGATGATAAGATTCAGGAAATGTCTATACACTAGAGTCAGAGGACCCCAAGCCTAGATAATCCATGATGGAGTGATGATATGTCCAAGAATAGGTCTAAAAACAAAGGCTATAGAAGCTTGATCATCCATATAGAAGGGTGTACATATGTTTTGAAGGTGTCTAGAGGAAGATATGGCAAGATAGATATGCTTGGCAATGCAAAAAGTCTGCACACGGGCTGATGATGTTTAAGGATGAATAAATAGGAACATATAGGATTTCCCATAGGCGATGGTGTCTGTGATGACACATTTTTTAAATTTTGTGGGTTTTGGATGATGTAACTAAAATGAAAGTAATGTAGACTTAACGAGATGATCGTGAATAAGAGTACTATGTTAAATTTCATCCAAACATATGTAACACTAAGCTAACATAGCAAAATGAGGGAACGGGATGAACTTATCTATGCCAAATGATAAAATATGGTTAGATCACTCACCTTGTACTGTAGGGTGGTCAATATTGCATCTATCTCTCCAAAAAGTAGCACACTGAGAGAGAATCACTATTAGGTGAAGAAAGGGGACACTGTTCTGTCCCAGACTCACTATAAATGAACCAATAGTTTAGGAAAACTAACAAAGAAGAAGAGTGTCCAATCCAATCCAAGCCAAGTGTAAGATGAACCAATAGCTAAGTGAGCATATGTGAAGATGGCACAAGAGAACAAAGTAGATGGAAATTTCTAAGGTTCGAGTTTACTTTATTTTAAATTTCAAACTAAGGAGAGTATTTATAGTACGTCATTGTCTACGGATGATATCATTGGCCAAGATAAACATAAAACCAAAACCATCACCCACAACAGATGGCATCGCCAAGGGTGATAAAAAAGGTGATGTGTCATGCAAAGTGAAAATAAGGTGTTGTAGATCATGGACATGGATAAATAATGCACCAAATGGTGAGAAACAAGAAAGAAGCTGGGAGTCAAATGCATGTGAGACCTAAGGGAACAATGATAACTAGTACATGGACAACTAAGACCAAGAAAAAATAGTGACACTCTCTCTATGTATTATCTCTAATCCATAATGGTTACATGATTAACCATTACCCATTCTTAGAAGGCCCTTTAAAGTACCCACTCAAGAAATAGATGCATTAGTAACCCTTATCTGCACAAAGGAAATTGTTAGTAATAGGTATGAAAGATGAAAATTGAAAAATTAGGTGTATATAACACAATTCAAGGAATAATGGTGGGGATTATAAGTGGAAGGCACAAAACAATACAAATTTATTCAAAAGCTAAAAATGTCAAAAAGAAAGTAAAGATTTGGAATAGAACCATTTTTGGAAATATATTCAATCAAAAGAAACAAAGTTAAAGAGGAGCTTGTCTTCTTAGAAGAAAGGGTTTCGATGTAGGCATGTCTCGGGAGGATTACATTATTGAAAAATGTCTTTTGTCTAAATTTCATACTCTCTGTGCTAGAGAAGAATCCATTCTGGAGACACAAGTCTAGGGCTTTATGGCTTAAAGAAGGAGACAATAATACCGAGTTTTTTTATATGACAACACTCAATCATAAAGCTCACAACAGGATTTCGGAAGTTTCTTTATCTGATGGTATAGTTACTTTTGACCATAATGTCATCAAAGATGAAGCTAAGAGTTTTTTACAAAAATCTACTAAATGATGAAACTACTTTCTCTGCAGAGGAAACAAATAATCTTTTTGATTCTATTCCCAATAATATTATTGATCATGGGGAATTAAAAAATCTCAACAAACTTGATACCATGAAGGAATTACAAAAATATATCTTCTCTTTAAAGGAGACAAATCCTCGGGGTCTCATGGGTTTTCAACCAACTTCTACTAGAAATTTTGGGGCATTTTCTTTGGAGACCTTATTAAAGTAGCCAATGAAATTTTCAAACCGGTATGCTTTGCTTAAGGAGATCAATAACACTTTCATAGTGTTGGTTCCTAAGAAACTTGGATCTAATGATTTTAAAATTTGACGGGCCATAAGCCTTGTAAATGTGTTATATAAGATCTTCAATTTTTTTTTGACAATCCGTATGTAGTCGCTCCTTCCTAATTTGATCTCAAAATGGAAGGGAGGTTTTATCAAAGGCATAATCATCTAGGATGGTATTGTGATGGTTCATGAAACCATTCATTCGATGGAAAAGGAAAAAAAAACTGGTATGATCATTAAGTTGGATATGAATAAATCCTTTGATAGAGTCTCTTAGATCTTCCTTGACAAAGTTTTGGAAAAATTCAGGTTCACTACTCACTTCAGAAGATCATTAGTTATTGCATATCTACTCCTAGATTATCAATCATTTTTAATGGCACACTGGTGGGTTTATTTACCAACAATAGAGGTATTAGGCAAGGAGACCCCATTTCTCCCCTCCTTTTCATCATCATGGTTGATAGTCTCAGTCGTACCATAACTAGAGAAATTTCTTTGGGATATCTAAAATTCTACAAATCCAATTCTCTAGAAATCATTTTTCGCATCAACAACTGTTGATGATACCATACTTATTCTTCTAGCTTCTCTCCTTGAAGCTAAGATGATGAAGTTTATTCTAAAAACTTATGAGGATTATTCTAGGAAACATATTAATTTTGATAAAATATCCATTTATTTCTTCAATACCCCTCCCAACAGCAAAGAAAATTTCTGTCATCTTGGGGTGTGAGATAAAATATCTCCCCACTACTTACCTTGGTTTTCCTTTGGGTACTAAGAACATTTCTATAGATGTCTAGAATTCTCTTCTTGACGGAGTTCGTAAAAAGAAACTAGTGGATTGGAAGGGAGCTATTCTCTCCAATGCAAGAAAATGTCTTCTTATTAAGAGCATCCTATAAAACCTCCATATATATATATCATGTCTACGCTCTTCATTCCTATTACTTGTGGTTGATAGAGTTGATAGAATTCAAGAACTTTCTTTGGATAGGTATAAAGGAGAAAAATAGGTTCCATTTAGTGGCTTGGGACAAGGCTTGCAAGAATAAGATAATGGGGGGTTTATGGATTAAAAACATCGAACAATGATCACCTTGCCCTCATATCCAAAATGAGCCAGAGGCTCGTCAAAGAATACCACCCATGGAATGACCTGATCAGATCTAAATATCTTGATCAAGGGAAATCTAATAATTTCTTAAAGTTTGAAACTCTTCCTTATTGCTCCATATTTTGGAAAAATATGGTCAAGACCAAAATGGTCCTGGAAAAATGATGCAAATGGAATCTAGGAAATGGGGAAGACATACTCTTTAGGGAAGACAAACGATCTGATTTTCAAAGTCTTAAGAACAATAAATCCTGGGTGTAGCTCCAAAACAACCTCACAAAAATAGTTGGACAAAAATTCAGTGATTACATATGTTGCATTAATGGGAGATATAAATGGAAGAACCTTAATGTTGAATTCCCATGCACTGATGCTCTCATTGAAGATATCCAAAAAACTCTCAGCCACATCCCAATTAGTCAGATTCAATCTAAAGATGAGTTCACCTGGGTTTACTCATTTGATGGGGAATATTTGGTCAAAATTGGATATGAATTGTTTACAGGTGAAACTTCTTCTGACTTTGACTAGAGAAAAATATGGTATAAAGAGCTTGCTCCTAAGATAAATCATTTCCTCTAGATGGTTTTGAACAAAATAATTATCACCATAGAAAACCTCATCAATAGAGACTCTAAATCCCTAATAGATTATGACATTTTAAGAAGGATGCTAAGATTATCCACCACCTTTTGTTGCCTTTGTCCTGCTACTTCTTGTCCATGGGAACCGATTTTTGCTAGGTTTGGTGTTATATGGATATTCTCGAAAGATATTGTTTATGCCTAGGAATAATGAAAACCTCCATTCAAGCATAGAATGCTAAGGAAGCTTTGGAGACTTATTTTCCCTCATGTCATCTTAAGAACACGGAAGTCTTGAAACTCCATCATTTTCAAAGATCTTAAGAAATTGAGCAAGAGAATCCTCAATGAGATTAATATTGAAGCCAAGGATAACATTTTGAAATTCAATCCCCTCAAGAATTCAAAGCATCCCAAGGAAGAAGAGAGAATTATGATTGAATGGAACATTGATATTGAGAAGGTATAAATAAAAACTCCCTGTATTGATAGATCTCTCGTTCAATGGATTCCCCGAAGGTCCTGAAGGTTGGCATAAGTTAAATTTTGATGGTGTCTCAAAGGGCAACCCTAGAGCTTTGGGAGGTGGAGGCATAATCAATAATCATCTAGGTCACCCCCTTGCTACCTATGCAGGCCCTTTTGGCACCCAATCTAATCATTATACCGAGGCTCTTGTAGCTCTTTGGGGTATTAGAACTTATAGAGACCACAAGGTAAATAATTTAATTGTTGAGGGATTAAATCAATATTATAAACAATCTTACAGGCACTCATGCCCCTAGTTGGACCATCACATATTTTATTAATGAGGCCATGAACATTTGTAAAAGGTTTGACAAGGTTACCATTTATCACACTTACCGTGAAGGGAATAGTTTAACTAATGGGTTTTCAATGAAGGGGTCATCATTAATAATTTCAAAGTATGGATGGATTGCAATGAAATCCCTCATACTACGAAGGCAATCACTATTCAAGATGCCAAGGCCAATTATCCACATGAATAACTCTTGTCGGCAGAAAATTCAAGAGAGGGACAATTACATCATGTACCTCACACATATGAAACTTATCTCTCTCAAATGTATCCTTTTATCTACCTCTTGTTATCACAAAAAAGTAGCACCCTGAGATTTGGAAATGCAGATCTCTACTTTTGCTAACATGGGTACCACCTCTCAAGCTGTGGGACTTGCATGCTTGAGGTGGACCTCTGGAGAAGGCCAAATTCCTCTTCCTAAACCTACTACTACAACTACTCCTAATGCAAGAAAACACCTAACTACACCTAGTCTAATAATTCTAAGGAGAGAGAGAGAGAGAGAGAGAGAGAGAGAGAGAGAGAGAGAGAGAGAGAGAGAGAGAGAGAGAGAGAGAGAGAGAGAGAGAGAGAGAGAGAGAGAGAGAGAGAGAGAGAGAGAGAGAGAGAGAGAGAGAGAGAGAGAGAGAGAGAGAGAGAGAGAGAGAGAGAGAGAGAGAGAGAGAGAGAGAGAGAGAGAGAGAGAGAGAGAGAGAGAGAGAGAGAGAGAGAGAGAGAGAGAGAGAGAGAGAGAGAGAGAGAGAGAGAGAGAGAGAGAGAGAGAGAGAGAGAGAGAGAGAGAGAGAGAGAGAGAGAGAGAGAGAGAGAGAGAGAGAGAGAGAGAGAGAGAGAGAGAGAGAGAGAGAGAGAGAGAGAGAGAGAGAGAGAGAGAGAGAGAGAGAGAGAGAGAGAGAGAGAGAGAGAGAGAGAGAGAGAGAGAGAGAGAGAGAGAGAGAGAGAGAGAGAGAGAGAGAGAGAGAGAGAGAGAGAGAGAGAGAGAGAGAGAGAGAGAGAGAGAGAGAGAGAGAGAGAGCATAAAAAGGGAAATCCTACACTAAGGGGTGGTGATAGCACCAGAAAAAGGGATGTGGGCTAGAAAATCTTCCCAGCTTGTCAATGGAGAAGGATGAACCTGGAGAGGGTGGACATATGCACCACAGACAAAATCACATGCACTTCACCATCCTAAGTAAACACAACAACTTCCAAATCTTGCAATGAACACAAGAGTATGCACAAAACTTACAAGCATGATGAGAGGCAAGTGAAAGCAACAAAATAATGTAGAGGATAGACAAGTATCACATAACACCATTTTTAATTACTCCAAAAGTATGCACAATACATCATTGTAGCAAGAGAAGGAAAGAAATGCCATTACACAAATTTAAAAGGAAGGCTTGAAGCCCCAAATTCACAACAACCCAGTTGTGGAGAAGAGGGGAGCATGGGGAGGAAAAATGACCAATAACCTCACAATGATGCATCCCTTACAATTTATAGAATTTTGAGAAAAGAGAGAGAAACTTGAAAGACCGAATGCATGTATTACTTAGCACTCAAAAATTAATTACTAATGTGAAGGCAACATGGGTGACCTGTAGGACCCATATCTCTTGTACCCTTGCTTACAAATGAATAAATTGACCTCCATGCCTCATTAATGATAGTAGTTGGGTCGCTACTCTGTAATTAAGTGTAGCAGAATTAATGGAATTTTTTGACCCCATACACTTTCTAAATCTAAAATATGAAATTATTGGTGGATAGAGGGATCTGATACATTTTCGAAAGTCCAAGTTTGTGCAAAAGAAAGCTCTGAGCTGAAAGTTATGGTGTTTTGAAGTTTGCAGCTCGGGGAGAAAACCAAGGGCCATTATTCTGCTTCTCCTTACATGCGGTGATCCGACCCCCTCTTACTACCTTTACCATCAGTCTTATCCATATACTTTACTTTTTTTATTTCTATGAAGTAAAGTAGTTTGTATTTTCTAGACCACTTTACTTTGCATTTTATTAACTCCGTGGTGTTCATGAGTTGCATTACTTCACCTTACCCCTAGTTGTGCGACCTTTTTACATTACTTTACTTTTCTTAATTTTTAGGGAAGAAAAGTAATTCCCATTTTCCACATAACTCTCTTTTACATTGGAATTTTCTATGATAAATAAGGTGTGCATTACTTCCTTGCATGGGGTGGTGAGCCATCTCACCACCTAACTCACCCTCAACTCGGTTCGTGACTCGCTAGACATCTGGGTTGGGCTCACTCAATGCATAGCTCGTGTATTGCCTTGGTGAGAGTTGGGCATCACGTTCACCAAATTTCACATTAATGACTTGGAGGTTCAAATTTAGTGTCCTTTAGAATATATTATGCATTTTTATCGGTGATTCACATTACTTGTGATTAGCTTGGTGAGCGAGCCAAGCATTTAACTCACCAAACACTGCTTCGCACTATACTAGCTCGATCAACCTCATTCATTATGGATATTCAACATGATTCTACTTACTAGTTGCATCAAAATACCCACCTCCACTTCACCTCTTAACACACCCAAACAAACCTGCCTCTATGTGGTGAAAAAAACTACTTTTTCTTGGAATGAGCCACCCCTTTTATAAGAATTCACCTTTCTATTCACCGATTTGTATTAACTTGGCTCACCATGTTTTTCATTGAATGAGGATACTTGTGCTTCCCTTACATTGAATGAATTTTCTTTAGATTCACTCGGGGGCCCAATATAGGACTTTGACCTCCAATTCATCGTAACACATGTCGAGCTAGCCCACGTGTTCCTTAGTGGTCGACCTCCTTTGCTCGGTGATCTCATTGTATTTTGATTTTCTAAGTGGATCAAAAACCAAAGAATTCGTCCCCCTATTTACCTCTTTGAACTATTAACTCACTCGACTATTCATTTTGGCAGTTTCATATTACTTTCTTGGGTTTGTGCTAACGGCTCGCCCTTTTCTCGTAAAGAAAAGGATCCTCTATTCACCAAAACACCTACACCTTGGCGAGTTACTCGCTATCCACTATGTCACCAAATCACCCCGTCGAGCTCCGGAGGAGCTTAGCACTAGACTCTCACCTTCATTGATTCCTCCCCATTCACTCGTGAATTAGCTTGTATTTGCCATTACCTATCCACTATGAGATCAAGGACTTTGAATTTCTTAGGCCTTGAATAGATGCTAAGAGACCATCCCACCTTTATAGATTCATGCTCACACCCCAGAATGCAACAAATCCTTTAAGATCAATGATGGGATCCCTCGTAACCCAACCTTCATCTTCTCTCACCTAGGCTCTTTGTTGCATTGCCCCTTGATGCGTTCTGTTTGGTGAGCTCGGGAATCTCGGCCCTACCTTGTTAGGGTCACTTTTCCATTCCATGAGATACCTTTGTAACCTTAGCTCCATCTATACATACCATGTCTTTGCCCAAATCCTTCACAAGCTAGAAAACCATCCGTTGAGCCATTCATGAGTCGACAAGCTAAGAGAGCTCACCGAGCTCCCACTAGATGTGGCCTTTCAACACAACTCAACTCCATTGAACCCTGTCGTGTCACCCATGATATCAATGTTTCCTTGGTCTTATCCATCCTCACAAGCTCCATTGCTAACTCTCTTTGCTTGAGTTATTTCCCCATAGTCCGGTTCCATGTTGAGCCCTTCAAGCTTGGACTCTATATCTACAACCCCATTCTAACTCCTCTGGACTGTGTTTAGCTTAATTCCAAGGCCTTCCACCTTGGCCATATGTCTCACCAAGGCCGGTTTAGATTCCACTCCATATTGACTTGCATAGAAACCCAACTCACCGAGTAGCTCGGTGAGGTACTCGGTGAGCTCACCTCTTATGCACACCTCCATGGCTCGATGTGATCTCTTCTAGCTCTCCCACTAGCTCTTGGTTGAGCCGGCTGGGCACCGGGCTAAATTTTAACTCGCAACTAGGTCCCTTTTCATTATTTTGCATTTTTAGGAAATTGAGACTTAGAGGGCTATAAAAATTGACATTGTACCATCCATGAGCTATTTTTTAGCCTTGGCCCATTTTTCTTGTCTTTACCACTGCAAGGGGCCTTCCCGGACTTCTTTTCTTCTTTCAAACTGAGCTACTAAGGTCCAAAACCCAAAAGAGGAAAAATCCTCTTATGAACTCAACACCTCCAAAACACTAAAATTTCTCCCGAATGAATACCGTAAGCTCCTAGATAACCGAAACTTCCTCAGTAACTTAGGAAATGCACTTAGTGTCCACATAAGTGTTCAACTCAAGGCCTCCTTGTTGTCTATTTCACCCTGGGGGTGAAAATATATAACACCTCATGCATTTCAACATTGACAATCATGCTATTGTGAAGCCCAAGTTTAGCAAAGAATCTACCTACAAGCACTCTATGGTTTCAAGATCCTTCGATCATGAACATCGAGCCTATGTGCGACTCCTCATGGAAATAAAATGTAACTTTTCTGAGAAGGCTATCAATTTGGATGGATTGATGACATTTGTGAAGAGTATTAAAGGGCATGACATATTCATTTCACTCACTTTTTCTCAGAAATGGAAGGACATGGTTATTACCTTCAAAGGTAAGGAATTCACTATAATAGAAAATTAAATTTCCTTTATCATTGGTTTGGGAATGAATGGAATTGAATTATATAAGAATAATTTTTATAAGGATGTAGAAGAGAAAAGGTTTTTAGAAGGGGATGAAAACCTTAAGGCTGGAAATTTTGGCGTGCTATGTTATTCAATTCCTTCTCCATTTGATGAAGTGGCCAAGATGGTGGTCAGATACATAACCTTGGAGGGCCACTTCTCTACCTTTCCTCTCCACCACATGGTTCTATTGAACCATTTCCACCGCACCCCTAAGGATAGAATTTATTACTACATCCTCCATTCACTAGAAAAATATGTCCTTGATATCCAAGCTCATCTCGAGCCATCCTTAGTCACCAAGGGGTTTTCTTCCTTTTGCTTGATATTTTCAGCATGAGGTTCAAATGTCCTGCTCAACCTTTAGTCCCTCCTCCACCATCACAAAGACGGGGTCAAGAAAAAGTACCCTAACTTCGGACATCCTCCACCAAGAAAAGGGTGCTGCGTAGTAAAGAGAAGGGTAAAGATGTGGATAGCGTGGAAAGTCTTCTTGAAATTATCCAATCTACTCTTTCTCCTCAAGCCAAAGCAAATATTTGAGGGCTCAACTCAAGCCAGTAGGATGATACTATCAAGGGCCTTGAAGATAATGTTTATTTTCTCCTTAATGAGGGTAGTAACGATGAATTAGACCCTGCTGAATACTCTAATCTTGTAGGAAAAATTAAGGATCTAGCCAAGAAGCAGCAGGTCATGGAGGGTAAATTGCAAAAAATTATCAATAAACCGATTTATTAGTACTCTTTGCACATAACATTTATGGACTTCATTCGAGATACAGTTTAAGTAGATATGTGGCATCAACAACATCTTAGAAGATATCTAGAAGGAAGGAAAGGATAAGAAGAACACTTTAGCATCGAGCAACCAAGATCCTACCCAAAAAATGCTCTTAATATCTATAGGACCTTGGAGGATGCTCAAAATATCTTCAACAAATTTATGAAGTAGTTATCTTGAGCCCTCTATTTTATTTTTTGTCCACGTGTTTTTCTATGCGGTTGTACAAATGTTGTAATGCTATTTTTGGATTCTTACTTGGTAGTGTGTCCTTGCCATGGTATTCTTTGTTCTATATAACTTTCTTAGGATATTATTTGTAGGGTGTGGTCCCCACTTGTAAAAAACCACCACCCTATAATTGTGTTTCCTGGCTTTTGAGATCTTTTGTACCTTAGGGTATGGTCCCCTTTTTCAAAAAACCATTTATCAATAATAAAAAACACAATTCAATCACACACACTAAAACTACATAGAGTTTGAAATGTAGTGCATCGCTCAATGAAAATTTCATTGGGGTTATGAATGAGGTTACTCTAACTCAAGAATATATAATATTTATTTCATGTAATGTTTGTTTGAGCCTTGTATGAGATAGTGGGGTTTGTTTTTTAGGTTCAAGTGTGATAGTGAAACCCTACAATGAAGCTAGAGTGACAAAAATTGAGAGAAAGAAGACAAGTTTAGACTCTAAAAATATCGAAGCGAGAGAATTTATTGGGATGATAGTGCCAGATGGTTCTATCCTTATCCGAGTGATTCTGTTTGAAGGAGTTTCAAAATCTAGTTTTCTATCCAAAACTTACTCAATCCAGCTTCTAGCGTGTTCCACCTAGTTTCCAGGCTAGAATCAACCCAGATCTTCAAATAAAATCTAATTCACTCTTATATAACTATTGGTTACAATTTATTGTCTCGTATTTACGATATATTTCTTACGATTTGTTATATCCATTGGATTTTAGTCCCATGATTAAGCTTTAATTCTGTTAAATCACAATGCCGAGAATGAGGACATTTTGGGTGAGGTATGAAATGAAGTGTTATACAATTTCATATTAATTTTGGGGAAACCTCAATCCCATATCATAGCCATTGAATTTTATATTCCAATAATTCATAAACATTCAAATATTTACAAAAATAAAAAAATACCAGCTTAGATCTTGATTAGATGTATTCTTGATTGCTTATACCATTCTATGTTACATATTTCTTACCATGTTACCTTGATTCACATTATGCTCTATATTTTTCCATACACACATGTGAATTCATAGGGTAATATTGAGGTGAATTTAGGATACTTACATGTTATCACACAATGTATGATGATTGAAACTATTCTCTACCAATCCCACTGAGGGTTCTGGGGGCATCTACCTTTCCCACTTCTCTATATTAAGGTTCTATCATTGCACACTCTACTAATTTAATTTCCTATTTTTATCTGTATAAATTATGTGATACTATCAATTTTTATGAACTTATAATGAGTGCTTTATGTGTAGAATTTGTCTTACAATCATACTTCCAACCATGGTTATCTAATTTGTTTGTATCTTGTATATGCTTATGTCTTGATTTTCATTGATTTCATATTTTAGTTCTATAGCCTTGAATGATTTGAGTATCTTGTAACATCCTAAGTGGTGTCCCATGTATACAACCAACAAATTTCCATCCTTTTCCATATTACTATGTGTTTTGACTAGTTTCTATTATATCATGCCATGATTGTTTATGACTAATACTTTTTGCTAGCCTTTCCCATTTTTACATGCACCATGGTTGTTACCATGAACATTCCATATCACCCCTACATGAGTTATATTTCAGATGTGCACATTAGTTTCATCTTTACTTGTTTGGATTGCACTCACCTTGGTTCATCTCACACACCCTAAACAAGTGGGGGCAATCATCAGTTATTATTTCACCCTCTCAGCAGTTCAAAAACTAGACACAAACTAGTAAAAAGTAAAATCATAATAAACATGAGCTAAAAAATAGGTTCATAATCGTAATTGGTCCAAAACCATAGCTGGGACATAAGCACCCAATATAGATAAGAATAATGGGTGTTAATGTCCCACCTAGGTAGTTCTATCTAGGGGGAGAAACATGTACAATACATGATCAATAGGTTTCAAGTGATAGGTTTATCCAAAATTCAACTCGATACTCATTTACAAGTATTAGGAAAATGATATTCCTTTGATGATGTGTCATCCATGAACAATTTCTATTGGGTTTGTGACCATTTGTAGTGGTACTTATCCATGGGGAAGCATTAATGGTTAGAGGGAAAATCCTACAGTCTCCCAATACTCTTCCCTTGGTGACAAGACACCTAAATCCTTAGTATAATGACATGAAACTTAAATCCTCAGTTTGGCGACATGATGCCTAAATCCTTAGTAATTTTCTAACCATATCTAAGAAAACAAACGCAGAGGAACAATTCTATCTTTTTCTCATAGGATTCATGTGTATTATATCCTTGATTCACTTGTTTTTCAATAAGAATTTCTATTTTCACATTTACTAAGTTAAAGTTCAATTTCATTTATCATGAGCATTGACTACATTTATCTTCTTTTGCAGGTATGACCTTACTCTAAAAAAATGCAACACATAAATGAAACAAAAAGGAATCTTAAGAAAAGATGCTTAGACTAAGGTAGTATTCAAGGAAAAAACACAAGAATCATTTCTACTATTCACACGAGTTCTCCCCTAGGATCCTTATCCATTCTTATATTCCATGATACACATTTCACAATCTCCATCTAACACGATATCAACTATAATCCTCATTTAACATGCTATCAATTACTGTTGCATTTGGATTTCTACAAGGTATGTTCTTCTTATCTACTTTATGTTACCAAATATTCATTCAATAGCATAAATCGAGGGAAAATATAGACACAAAATCATGAAATTTCTATTTACATCACACCTCTAAGTATGTCATTATATGTATGATTCCTAAGAAAAAAACTAGACATTAACAACACTAGTTTTGATTTTACATTGCTTTATCCTTTTGATACTCTTATCATTTGATTTTATCAAATAATTAATTTACTTTTAGACATTGGACAACATATGAACTAACTTTGTATTTTATTTTATATCCTCTAAGTGTCTGGAAAATATCGCTTATTAGGGACAAGAGCACCCATGCACTACCTGTCATGTTTTGGGTGTTTTTGTCCTTTTCTCTCCTTTTCTCAAATTTGAAATAATACATTAATTGTTATCTTTTCTAAATTAATACCCATTGCTTTGGGTCAACATTTTTGGTTGTTAATGATGAAATTTAAACAAAGGAATTCTATATACATGAATTACTTACTATTATTGGGCCTTGAACAATTTTGGGCCATTGCTTACTATATACTACTTGAGAAAAGAATAACATTCAAGGACTACATTTGGGCTGCATTATTCACTGCATAGGAGGAGTTGTTTCTGAATTCCATATAACACATTCATCTTGGAGGAAAATTAGTTAGAGATTGCTATCTTGGTGTGACTGGCACAAGGGAAACCTAACTTTAGGGGATACAATTAAATCACACACACACACACACACCGAACTACATAGAGTCTAAAATGTAGTGCAATGCTTGGTGATAATCATATTGGGGTGACTTTGAGGTTAGTATGACTCAAGAATATGCATTATTTATTTCATCTAATGTTTTATTGAGCCTTGTGCATGTAGTTAGGGTTTGTTTTGTAGGTTTAGGTGCCATAGTGAAACCATGAAACAAACATAGAGTGATATAAAGTGAGAGGAATAAAAAAGTTAAAACCCTAAAAATATAATAGGAAGAACATTTACCAGACACTAACACTCGGTTCAAACACTAGCACCCTAGAAGTCCGGTGCTTAAGCGGGTGATTATGTCTAAAGGAGTTTCAAACTCTAATTTTCTAGATGAAGCTTATTCAGTAAAAATCTATCATGTTACACATAGTTTCCAACCCAAAATCATCCAAGGTATATGAACATAAGCTAAGTCATTCTTATCTCACTATTGTTTACACTTTCTTATCTCTTACATGATAGATATTTCTTATTACTTGTTATATTCATTTTATATTAGTCCTTTGATTAAGATTTAATTAAGTTAAATCACAATTCCAAGAATGGGGACATTTTGAATGAGGTATGAAATGAAGTATCATACCAAATTTTTTCAAATGATAGTCATTGAACCCATCTCTCTTTCCTATATGAAGAAAAGCATTGCAGATACATCTCCAAATATTTTTGTACCACCTTAGTTTTTGCATTATATTATGAATGATACGATGAAATACGTGCTATTTGATTACCCAAACATGAGAATAAATTAGTCAAAAATTATAAGTAAATATATGACCATGATCACTACTACTATAATCTTAGGCGTTTCATGTAACTTCTAAAATGTATGTAGAAAATATATGGTAACTTTACTCACTCTAAAAGTATGTGACAAGGCAGAAAAGTTAACATTTTTGTGAGTTTATCCATGAAAACTATTATTACACTTTTCATTGTAGATTTTGGAAATCATATGATAAAATCCATGTAAATTTCTATCCACCATTAACTAGGAATAAATAAAGGATGCAAAAGGTTGGGTGACTTAATAGTTTCCCCTTACTACAATGACACACAAAGTATTTTGCCACAAATTTTTGCACACCCCCTTTCAATTATTCCTAAAATAAATCTTTATTAATTCTGTGATAAGTTTTAAGGAGCCCAAAATGGCCACCTATTGGAGAAACATGGAGCTATGAGTGAACCTAAATTTTAGGGTTAGAATCATTGCATAAGTACAACTGTTCCTTATACCACATTGCATTACCATTCCATTCATTTTTATAAAATTCTTAGATCTTGTTGGATATTATTAATGAGAGTTAGGTATATTTCTTATTTTTCCATTTTGATATTTCTTGATCTACTCAATCTATGTTTAATATAGACACGACATCTAAAAATGCTTATGTAGATTCATCTCTCTTGGATAGTGCATCAACTACCAAATTTTCTATTCCATTCTTATAAATGTTATCAAAATAATGTCCCAAAATATTTATGACCAATTTCTATTTATATTCATATAATAAGAATTGCTCCAGAATTATTTTAAGTTATCATGATAAGTCTTCACCTTGAAGTGAAGACCCATGATATATGGTCTCCATTATTTAACTGCATGAAAAATAGCCATCATTTTCTTCTCATAAGTTGGTTTTAATAGGTTCTTACCTTTGAGTTTATGAATCTTGAATGAAATAGGGAATCCATATTCCATGATTACTGCATGTATGCCACATCTTGAAGCATCACATTCAACAATGAAGGTTTTAGAGAAATCTAGGTACCTATAACTAGAATGGTACACACGGTTTTCTTGAGTGACTCAAATTCTTGGGTTTCTTCCTCATTTAATTGAAAAGAGTCTTTCTTCAATAATGTTTTGAGTCATGTTACAATTATACCATATTTTTCACATTTGTGTGATAGTGACCCATAAGCCCTAAGAATCCCTAAGGATTTTGAGGATTATAGGAATATTTCACTCCCCATGGCCTCGAATCTTATGAGGATCAAATTTTATACCTTCATGAGAAATTATATGACCCAAATATTCTACCTCATTAACTCTAAAAACAAAATTAGAGGTATCATCATATAGGTGATGTTGTTCAAGAGTGTCTAGAACCTTATTGACATGATGTAAATATTCCTCCCATGTCTTGATCTAGATGAATATATATATAGACACTAAATCATGCACTTTGGGTAATTATCTAGTCCTGTTTACATACTATGATTTATATGATTCCTAATTTTGAGAAGTAATGATCAACCCATGTCTTTGGCCATATTTCTTTCCTTTCTATTGGCACTTTAAGTCTTGCACTCCCACTTGATCAGTCTATATTTTTATCTTTCGTTATTTGAAATCCCGGACACCGGTGCCTAGCTAGGATGCCAACTCTAGGTGCTCTCGTCCACTCTGGGAGTTATTGTACCCTTTATGTTTTACTCACACTTTTTGGATCATTCTAGCCATTTGAGAACTTCATATTTTAAGTAGTCAGATTTTTTGGGGTTAATTACAAAATTCAAAGAAAATGAATCATCTAAATATAAAGTTATGTGACGATAATGAGGGACCAAGAACTAAGCATTACTAGCACCACCTAAGGTTGCATCCATCAAGGAATCTATAGCTCCATTTGTATCCATATAGCTCCATCACAAAGGGAAAAATGATGGTTCATATACATCACACTTAATAGGAGGGTAGTCTATTGTTTCCTTACACACATTATTTACATTCTAAATCTAGCTACTTTCTCACTACTTCCAAGTGCGACATGTACAAGAGAAACCTAGGGCATAATTCCACACACACACAAACCTAGAATTATATTGGGTATGAGATGTACTTTGCATTACTCGGTGATAAGTCCATAAATTTGGTAATCGAGGACAATCTAACCCCTTCATATGTATTTTTTTTAGGGTTTTGATGCTTTGTTTGAGGTTTTATAGGTGATTCCTTCATTCAAAATTTATAGTGACATCGATGAAGTTCAACAACATGCACATGACAAAATGTGAACAAGTGTAGACATCTTGTGACCCTATAAATTTAGGTTTCTAACCATCTATGCATACCAGTGGTGTCCATAAACAAGTACTAGAGAAACCTAAACACCCTTATCCCTCTCTAGGTTCCCCAGATCAGACAAATATGCCAAATCTATATTTTCTCAAGCTTCAGTGCGATAGTCCTCCATCTCTATTCAACTGGTCTCCACTGTGACAAATTCCAACAAACTCTATGAATCAACTAAGGATATTCTAACCCTCTTTACACATTAGGGTTTCATATTTTCATTGATTAGTTACTTGCATTAATTTCTATATTTCATTTATCATTTATTTACTACTACTATAACATTAGATTAGGTTGCATTGCTACATTTTAGCTTAGTCAATATCATCAAATAATACCAATACAATTTTTTTTATAGAAATGGTCAAAATATTGAATTCATAGAACTATGGAATGTAGAGGGTGCATTTGTAAGGAAAAAATACATTACCATAAATTCACAATGTTCTTTATGTGTCCTAATTTTTTAATGAATATCTTCATCATGATTTTTGATTTGATGATGTCCCAATTAAAGATATAATTTTATAAAATAAACAACACCATGTAACACATATAGTAAATAATCAATGAAAATAATAGGAAACTTATCTTTTACTATGTATTTGTTGAGCTCCTCAGTAACGGACACATACACCAACCTTCATCCTTATCTTGTACCATCACTACTAGAAAAGAGTAAACACTTTGACTATGGAGAATAATTTTGGCCATTTTATGTTTGTGTTATCATTGATCTCAAGTAAATTTAAAGAAAATTGTGTCATGAGGTCATGTGAGTCTCCATGAGGTGTCATTCAATGTCAAAGATGAAGGTTGATTGGTAGTGTCAGGATTTGGTGAGTTCTATGTTGTCCTGGAACATGGTTCAATGAGTATAGTCATGGTTTGAGTCCTTCCAAGTGGTTGAATGTTTTCATGAGGTTAAAAATGTTTGGTATGATGTTTAATGAGTGTTAAAGGGTCTACATGAGGTCGAAAGGATAATTCATGGGTTGTATGTGTTGAGTCAAGTCATTCCAGGCCTATTCCTAGTCTTGGAGCATGCAGAATGAGATGGAGGTATGAGTTTTGGAGATGATAAGTCTTGTTAGAGAATTATAGAATCATGGTAATGTGGTATATGACATGTATGGTGAGTTTTAGGTTAGTTTGCAGAGGTTTGATAGTGTTTCAGGGTCCTTGGGAAGCAAGCATGTGAGAAATAGACAAGTTGGCATAGGTAAGTCTTAATGGATAGAGAGTTTCAAACCTATTTGGGATATATGGTGAGTATGGTTAGTTAGAGGATGTTTTAATGATGCTTCATGACAATTTTAGGTCATTCAAGAAGTAATTGTAGGATAAGTCAGTTTGGCAAAACCGGTTTTCTAGAGTGAAGATTTGAAGCAAAAATGGACCTTCTGATGCTTGTTGTGAACTGTGTGATTTGCATGGGGACCTGAGATATTTGGAATATATTTTTAGGTCAGTTATTAGGGTTTTTAAAAAATTATTAGGTGGTTTTATTATGTGGGTTTTATGAACGAGCGTTAAGAAGATAAATTGCTTTGAAACCCTAGCTAAAAGTGACTGGGAGAAAGTTGAGTATAGTGAGCTTGTTTTGATTCCTTTTGATAAATTAATGATTTTATGTTAGATATTACTCTTCTAGATTTAAAGAAAGGTATGATATAGTATGTGGTGATGAGTGGACCCCACCTAAAAATGGTTATTTCTAAAGAAGTTCATTTTACGAAGAATTTTTTGAAAGAAGGAAAGAAATAAATTGATAGTGGTTTTAGCCCTAGAGTTGCTATATATTTGAATGATAGTTTCAGATAATGGTTGAGATTCTAAATGGAAAATTGTACCATATTTATGAAGACTAGTTTTTGGGGCGATTCGGAGTTACTTTTGGTAAAAATAAAATTGCAAGAGCTACAAAAGGAGTTAGGACTCCATTAAAGTTGTGTTGTGATCTTGGTTTAGATATATTTCCATTGGTATATCAAAATTATGTTTTTGATATGGTATGAAGAAGTTATGACCTATTATTTGAGGGTCAAATATGGAGGATGTTTGATCTAGTAGGGTATTGAGTAGCTTAATGAGGTAACGTGATAGTTATGAGTTACTCATGCTTGGTGAAGTTTTTTGAGTGCTTAGACATCATGTATAAGGGTGTTACATAATTTGGTTAAGATTGGAAATGATTTTTGAGGTGATGGAGCATGTTGAGCTCAAGTTCAGTTCTTGAGTCCTAGAAGGCTAAAGAAGTAATTTTTAGAGATGGGCTTGGTTAAAGGCCTTCCACTTGACTTGGAAGGAAAAGTGATATGTTATGGAAAGGTAATTAAAATATATTTATAGTGGTATATGGTTTTTGTATTTTTGATGAGATTTTATGGTCATCTAACTCATTTTATGATAAATAAGGTTTCTTGGTTTTGAGGAGATGATTGCCCAAACTGAAAGATTGAGGTAGATGGTGCATGTTTTGGATTGGATGATGCTTGATATCAGTTTGAGAGTGAAGAGGGATGAATTTTTTTCCTAGTGAAGGAATTTGGAGGTCTTGGAAATGATAGAAAGGGTACAAAAAAATTGAGTTTGTAAAACTGATTTTTGGGCAGTTGGATTTGGTAAAGAGGAAAGTTGGTGTGGTTTGCACATATGGATGTTTCATGAGATCTAACATGCATGTATGTGATCATAATGTCATAAGGATTCCAATGACCTGTTAAATTCCATATTTGAGTTGTTATTTGGTATTATTGAGGCCCAAAGGTGAATACATAGTGCTGGAAACAATTGTTTTATGAATGATATGATCCTTTTTAGTTGTGTTATGAATAATTTGATTGGTGAAAGATAATAAACAACCATGGTTGGTGTTGATATGTTATATTTGACATGTGTGGTTAACTTTAATAATCATGCTTTTTGTTTTAGTGGTTTTAGCTCATCTAGGTGATGGGGTTTTGAGCTTGTTTTGTGCTAGTTTGGTGTTTTTGGGCATGACCGACATGCATGGGTCCTTTGTGAACGTTTTTATGAGTATTATGTTATGTTTTTAACTTTTAATGGTCAAACCAAAGGAGGGAAATTGATTTTATTTGAGTTTTAAATATGAGAAGCATATTTAAGTAAGGTTTTGAGTTCATTTTTGAACTAGTTGAGCATATAGAGAAAATGCAACCTAGGTGAGGGTTTGAAAGCTGATCAAGGGAATGAAATCAGATCTAAGGATGTTTGTAATTTTTTTAAGAATGTTAGAGAGAATTTATGAAAGATATTAAAGCCAAGACAAGTCCTGAAAGTGAGAGATATACCGAGTTGAAGGAATGAGGGTTTGAACAAAGTGTATGAGATGATTTTGTGATCTCCATCAGTTATGGCAGAAACAAAATTTAGATATATTTATCTTCATATGGTTGAGTTGGATATTGATCATCTTAGGTGGTTGTATCCTCCTTTTGGAGTGGGCTCTTTAGTCAATTAGGGATTGGTGCTCCTTATAGGGTTAATGCTCCTTGTGAAGTTGGGCTTCACTAAATATCTTTGCTTTGAGTAATATAAGTAGAGTTTTAGTGGGTTTTATTCCCCTTGAGGGTTTCCCAATTATATGTGGTGATCATGTTTATTTTTATTTTCTTCATGTTCTTGTGAATGCTTAATACACACCTAATGTGCTCATATGGTTATAGATATTAAATGGGTGAATGAAATGATGAATGTTTGTGATGGTATATGAATTGAATTTTTTTAGGACTAATTCATCCTCCCTATCAGTCCATTGTGCTTCCAAAAACTAATACCCACTTCTAACATATCATATACCATATTTTCAATCTCAAAATTTTGTAGATAAGGGTATTGATAAGGTAAAATGTGTAGTGGTTGGCTACGATGCTAGATAAATAACATGATCATGATATATTTTGGGGGGTAACCCTTTTGGCATATACCAAAAAAATTGAGTTCCCATTAATAATTACTCATAGATATGATGGTATATTTCCCTTTGATGGTTGATCTTCTAGTTAAAATATTTGTTCCATGAACCCATATACACTGTCTTAAGAGTATTTTACATTTGATGAGATTTAATCAATCTGTGGATATTTTTCCTTCATCCCGCACAAATAAAAATCCTCCCTTTATAATGGAACCACATGAAAAAATCCTTGAAGTTCATCACAATAGTTTGCAATATTGTATTCCATTGGACCCCTAACACAATATATTCGCCCCCATTCAAACGACGATACATATGACCTTATAACAGTAATCTTCTATGTATAGCTTAATATTATTTCATTCTCTTAATGAACCAAATTTACCTCCACCTACTACCATGACCTAAAAAATATAGGGATGGATAAAAAAATCAATTTAAGTAAAAAAACTTATGATTGATGAAGTTATGAACACTTCTAAATTCAATCAATAACATCACCCTTTGTTTCTTTATGAACACAACTATCTTAACAATTTGTGGGGTGCTAATGCTTGAAATTTTATGGAAAGATATAATTGGTTGAGATTCATCAACCTCGATCATAGTAATCTCTTCCTCTTCACTAGATGCTTCATCCCTTTCTTATTCCGCATCAAAATTTCAATGTAGAATAATTTCTTCTCAACCCAATTATGTTACTTTCTCCATTTTCTATCACAAATGAAACATATCCCTTTTGATTGTTTATGTTAAATTTATTGCAAAGTCCACCAAGTAGGATAAGGGAATTATGGTTCCGATATACTACGATACATAATGTGAGTTAAGGTATCCTCTTCAAGGAAATGAATTTTTCCTCTACCCTAAATGCCATGATAATAGAATTAGAAACATTAATTGGATCAAAAATTCGTACCTCATGTTGGATGTGATATTTGAGACCACTCAAGAATAGATCATTTATATTATCATATGTAATTGTATCCACATGCAATAAAAATATATGGAACTCTTAAATATAATCCTTTAATGATCCAATTTTTCAGCTTTTATAATTAGACAAAGTAGTTCTTAGAAACATTAGTACTATAGTGCATTTGCAGCTCCTTTGTAAAATATTACCAAGTGAAATTAATAATTTTATTCTTATTTTGAGTACATAGCCAATAACACCGAATGAATTATTATGGTTTTAGATACAAAGATGTTATTACCAACTTCTATCCACCTAGGACTTGATTCAGATCAAAAAAATTATCCATTTGGTTAATCCAGATGATCCTCTCATGCCCATTGAACTTGCACATTTCCAATTTTGGAATAATGTTACACCAGTGGTTAGAAGATCCACCATGTTGCACTGAGAGGATCCACCCTGGTTGGTGTAGTTTGAATTGAGTGTGCACTTCTTAAGTAACCCATGTAACTTGAATGAAGATTATTTCTATACTTCATGTCGAGCTAATCTACATAAAATCCTTCCTTAATGATTTAATTCCATCTTCATTTCACCTTACACTGTGTGAAATACATTTTCCAATTCTGTCATTTTTTCACCCTCCATTATGCTCAAGATAGTACCAAAATCAACTCGGAAATTGTTGAGGTCATCCTTATTCACCATGCTATTCACCTTGTCCTGAAGTTGGCTGACCATCTATTATATCCCATAAGATAAAAATACAAAATCTAAATCTTCCTTATTTAGAGTCATTCCTTGAGTGGATTGATCCTTTCCTTGGCCTCTAGTTAATATCTATGTCACGATGTAGGGTTTTTGTTTTAAGGTATAAAAATTTGGGTAGGAATTTATGGTTTGGGGTTTCACAAGCTTATTATATGAATAAAGAGAATTAAAGAGAACAAGCCCTAGAATTTTTTTCCAAGATTTTAAAAATATAATAAACTTAGAAAAATTCCAAAAATTATAGCCTATGGAGCAAATTTATGAAAAAACCTAAAATAAATATAACTTTTTCCAAACAAGTAAAAAAATATTGAAATTTAAAGAGCACCTTACTTAAATTATTTCCCAACTTAAATGAAAACATTCCAGAAAATTCATCACCATTTTTTAGATATATCTTAATCTAAAAAACACGGTTATGACCTAATTCTAGACCATATTAAATCTCTAATACCACTTGTAATTAAATTACTTATATAGATCCAAGTATTAACAAAAATATTACACCAAAGAACACAAATATATATATAAATCACAATATGTAAGTAGAATGACTTATCCACTTTGAGAGGGGAACCTCCAAACCATACTATAAGACTCAAGCTATCAATAAGATGCTCATATGCTAGGTACTAAGTCATATATATGCCATAGTATGTTATGTAAAGAACCAAATATGACCTACTAAGCATATGAAAACATACATGAATATAATATGTCATGATAAGAGATAATGGTAGCCACAAGTCAACCATCCATATCTCGATATGTGACCTAGGATTTAAGGTGTAAAAATACATTGTAAGAATGCTAGTGTTTGGGTTTAAGTACAATTAGTGCACCACCCGATGAACCCCATTTTGTTATGTTTAAGCCCTATTTAAACTCATACCATTTTGATATCATGATACATGATGAACAATGATTACTCTTTATATTTAATACTTTACTATGATTATGAAGAAATTATTGCGTATACTTGTGATGTTTTTATCTTGTTGATTATTTTGCATAAATGGCTTGAATAAGATTATTTATGAACATTAACTCCATTTTCAAAAAAATTATATGTTGACTTGTCACGATATCACATGAATTAATTCACGCATTAGTGTAGGACTCTACTTGATATGTTAGCGCATGAATCTCATCTGCGTTAACAGGGGTCTCAAAGCAACACATCTAAATTGTCCAAGTCACCAGTCCAGATTCTTCAAAACTTGGGGGAACTCACGTGCACATGCAGATAGCTCGGATATCTGAAATCACAATTGGCAACACTACATCCTAAACAGAAATCATCACCATTAATTCAGTAGACATTCAAGCCACAAGAAGATGAAATATGACCAACAATTGAAGACTCAACATCAGTTCAATTCTCTTCAATCAGTTAATGATTTGAAGAATCTTCTAGAGGTGATTTAATCCTTCTAAGGAGTCAATCATGGATCATTTATTCAGTTATTGAGAGTATTTCAAGTTCAAACACTTTGCAAAATGATCTTGCGATTAATGGATTTCACAAAATAGATGGCATTGTTTAGTTAAACAGCTTAGTTAAATTTAGACGTGGTCATTTAGAGTAACTAGATCTCTTAGAGACAATAGGACTTCTCTTTTATAAAAGAGATGATGTAATTAGAATTAGGGGTTCAATCTTTTTATTGTACAAACATATTTCCAATTCAAGTAAAGAGAGCAGATTTAGGAGGAAGTTCAATTGTGTGAGTTTCAATTCAAATCATGATCAAAGGGTAGGAGAAAGGGTCACTCTTACCCAATGAGATGGGGATTCACAATTGTTTCCTTTATATGTTCTTTATGATATTCTATTTTATTATTTATTCAATTCTTGAATATAATTCAGTTTCCATTATTAATGCTTTAGTGAATTTCCTAGTATAGCTTTCAATTCTAGTATTTCACTTCAAGCATTTTATTTTGTAATCATGACCAATTTGTTAATTTATAGTATTTTTTATTAAAACCCATGCTGATCCCGTGTTCCTACTATCCATTTTATTGTAAACAACCATGAACACCGCCATAGATTGACACGATAACTTGATTTAAGTATAAGCATTATCGACACTCCTTAATTTTTGGCACTATTTCGGGAGCACAATGTTATCGAGATGAAGGTGCTAAGTAGAGGTACCTCTTGATTTTCTAGTAAGTTTCCATTCAAAATTCTATTTCCTTAACTCTTTCTTTTTAAATAATCATAATACTTTGTACTAACAACAAGAATTCTCGAGTTGGAGTATGTGGAACACACATAATTAAGTCTAGTATTTATAGTTAGGGAAACATTATCAGTATGATAGGATTGCATGTTTAGATCTAGAGACTATAGAGGTAGATTCATTAGATTAAACCCTCAAAACCCCCATGAAACCAACCTCGTGGAATAGCTTGCTGACCAAGGAAGAATGGTTGACGAAGTACATAACCCCAATGGTGCAAATAATGGGAATCCTCTAATTGAAAGAACATTTACCTACCCTATTGAATTGGATCCTAATGAGGATGCTCCTATGAAAAATATATCCCCATCAATTCTTCCAACTTTCAGGGGATTAGTTTTAGAAGACCCTAACCAATTCCTTTTTGAGTTCAAGGTTTTATGCCAAACATATGACTACACTTCTGATAACCAAAAGCTTAAACTATTTCCCTCTACTCTAAAAGAGGCAGCTATGAGGTGGTTTATGGGTTTGAGCCCAAATTCCATTCATAACTGGGAGGAGATGGAACAGGCCTTCCTGGACAAGTATCAAGATTACTGAAGGTCCAGAGATAGAAAAGAATCTTTTTAGGATTCAACAAAAGGAAGATGAAAGTGTAGAGGATTATTTGGATTGGTTCCTCTTCCTTCACAGAAGATGTGGAATTGGCCTAGATATTAACCTACTCAAAAATTTATTTCTGAAAGGGTTGGATGAAGACACACAAGAGGCATTCAACTTAATGGGAAAGGGAGATATGAACAAGTTAAAGTTCATAGACATAATCGATCTCTCACAAAATTAGTCATCAAGTTCCACAATATTAGGAGACAAAAGGAAAATTGTCCAATGGGGTTCTATCAAAATTAAGAGAATAAATTACATACTTGAAAACTAATCTCTTAATTCAACATAACACTACTATGGATAGAGAAAAGGCTAGGAACAAAAATATTTTGTTCATTCACTTCCCAATATGTAGAGCTAAACATGGACTTAAAGACAGTCCTTTGGATAAGACATAAATATATCTTCTCTGTGAATGTAAGCATGCCAAAGATCAATGTAGACTTCTTCCTTGCTAAAGAATCACCTAAAATAAAGTAGCCAAGATGAATTTGAGCTGAACTATATAGATAAGAAGCAAGGAGGAAAATTTTAGTCCAAGTAAAATCAACCCTACAACCAAAAAACACAATGGCCCCCAAATCAATGGAATGCACCATGGCCATATCCTCCAATTGGGTTCAAAAATTTCCATAGGAGTTTAGCCCATAGTATGCCCTACCAAATTAGTATAAAAACCTTGAGCTCCACATCCAAACATTCCACCATAACCACAATATAATCCTCAATACCAAAAACATTGGAATGCACCTCAAGGGTCTGGATAACAATATTATAATAAAAAAAGATCACAAGGTCAAAAATCCTGTTGGCTGGACCTAGTAATATTTCCCAACTTGAAAAACCTTCCTAGCCATAGATACATTCACTGAGAATGTGGCAAATACCAAAAATGTAAGGTAGGGAAATCCAACATATATGGTAGAAACAAAGAAGAACCCCACAGTGAATTCGCTGGATTGTAAGAACATATTGCTGCATTCAGGAAAGGTTACATCAAAACCTTCCTCTCTTATTATTGAGGAGATTCTTGAAGAAAATGAAGAACCAGAGAAACACAACCTAGTACTATTGAAGAAACTCCTCAACCAGACATTGACATTCCCTTCCCATCTAGGCTCTCTGAGAAACAAAATGCCATAGTTCTTGAAAATCCAGAGTCAAAATTAATCCAAGGATTGAGGAAGTTAAGTATTGGCATTCCCCTGTTGCAAGCTCTTAAAGATATCCCTGAACTAAATAAAACAATTAAAGAGCTCTATTTCAAGACTCCAGGAGAAGGAAGAATCAACCCAAGACCATTCACGTTGATGGGAAACTTGCTAGCATTTTAGAAGGAAATAATCCTCCTCCTAAGTATGGAGATCCTGGAAGTCCCATTGTAACAGTTTGCATAGGAAATGTTTAGATTCCTAACGTCCTTATTAATTTAGGAGATGTCATAAATGTCATGACCATAGAAAATCTATCCACATTGACACTCCTTGAACCACAATCCACACATATAGTATTATAAATGGCAGATTAGTTAGTGAATAAACCCAAGGGAATAATAGAGGATGTTACCATTACAATCAAATCTTGGGACTATGTAGTAGACTTCATGATAATCAAAACAAAGAATAGAAAAATTGGTTACCCCATAATCTTGGGATGCCCTTGGTTAGCTACAACTGCTACCCTTATTGACTACAGGACAGAAACATGGTCATCACCAATGGTCAAGATTCAAAGAAATTGTCATTATACCCTATAACCAAACCATTTGCTACAAACAACAAACAAGTGGTCCAAGGATGACTCTGATGATTATGAAGATATCATCTCCTCTCTTTCCATGGTAGTAATTTGAGAACACTCATATCAAATTCAATGTGACTACCATGACACTGGTGTTGTACATAGCCTAAGTCTTGTGCCTGAGTCTTGAGCTAGGTTCGGATTCGAGTCTTGTTCTATTCCCATGCTTGAATTACGAGATAAGGAATGATTTCATGGATGAAGATAACACACCCATTATTTTTCCTTTCACGAAGAACATAGATCTAACATAGTGCATCTTCCAAAACATAACCTCTATGCATAGATTGCTACCACATAGGTGTCCATTAAATGCAATTTTAAGAAATTACCCCATGGTAAATTCAATTCATCCTGATACAAAAAAATTTCATGTTCTCCCAGGAAAGACATTGACAATAAACAACTGGTTGACTGATCAAGAGGAAAATACATTGTTCAAAATTATCTGCTCTCACCCCCAAGCCTTTGCTTGGGAGTATAGTGATATGAAAGGTATACATCCTAGTATATGTACACATCACATCTACACCATTGAGGTCAAGACAGTTAGGAAACCTCAAAGAAGGATAAACCCAACTCTGAGAGACATTGTGAAAACTAAGATTGAAAAGCTTTTGAATGTAGGATTTATTTACCCAATCTCAGACCAGTGGGTTTCCCCTTTGGTCATAGTGCCCAAAAAGAATGGAAAATGGAGAGTTTGTGTGGACTATAGAGAATTGAACAAATCCACTCATAGGGATTACTTTCCATTACCTTTTATTGATCAGGTCTTAGATAATTTGTTTGGTAAAAGATACTTTTCATTTCTTGATGGATTTAGTGGATACAATCAGATAACAATGGCTCCTGAAGACCAAGATAAGACAATGTTCACCTGTCCTTGGGGGACATTTTCTTACAGAGTGCTACCTTTTGGGTTATGTAGTCCCTGCCACTTTCCAAAGAGCCATGTTGGTAATATTTTCTAATCTCACCCATGATTGTGTAGAAATATACATGGATGATTTTATGGTCTATGGGGAAACATTTCAAGAGGCAGTCAATAATCTGGATAAATTTCTTGCTCACTGTGAAAAACACCAGCTATCCCTAAATCATGAGAAATTTTTATTCATGATGGAACAAGGTATAGTTTTAGGCCATCATGTTTTAATTGAGGGAATTAAGGTTGGCCTAGACAAGGTGAGAATCATTGTAAAATTTCCATCACCCACCAATCAAACTGAGGTAATAATTTTTCTCAGTCATTTTGGTCACTACCATAGGTTCATATCAGATTTTAGTAAAATTACTTCTCCATTATTTTCTCTTCTAACTAAGGATTCGAGTTTGAATGGACATAAGCATGTCAACAATATTTTGATGTAATTAAGGACAAACTGATAAGTACACCAGTGTTGAGAGGTCCTAATTGGAAGTTTCCCTTCCATATCCAAACAGATGCCTCAAATGAAGTAGTAGGTGCTGTCTTAGGACAACAAGAGGAGGGAAAACCCATGCATGCAATTTACTATATCAGTAAAAATATTTCCCCTATTGAGAGGAATTACACAACAACTGAGAAAGAATTTTTGGCAATAGTATATGTAATCAATAAGTTTAGACATTATATTATAGGTTATGAGGTGTTTGTTCATATTGACCATTCAACCATTAAATATATAATGAATAAACCTTTATTTCATGGTAGGATTGTTAGGTGGTTGTTGCTACTGCAGGAGTTCAATCTCAAAATCATTGACAAACCAGGAATTACAACATTGTAGATGACTTTCTTTCTAGGATTACCACTTCAAGAGGAAGATGAACAAGTCAATGATGAATTTCAGATGAGAATTTGTTTGCACTTTCCACTACCTCTCCTTGGTATGTAGACATGGCTAATTACTTAGCCACAGGGAAGTTTCCAAACTTTTTCACACCAAAGCAAAGGAAGCAATTAATTAAACAGAGTGTAATGTATACTTGGTTGAATGGAATCCTTTTTAAATGTGGGCTTGATCATGTCTTACGCAGGTGTGTAGCTGAAAATGAAGTATTTGACATACTTAGAGCATGCCATGATGAACCATCGGGAGGACACTATTTAGTGCAAAGAACCATCCAAAAATTCTTGGAGTTGGTTACTATTGGCCTTCCTTATTTAGGGATGTCAAGAAGTATGTATGGAGGTGTGATCAATGCCAAAGAATGGGGAAACCAAAATTTACATCAGAAATTCCCCTCCAACCACAAATTTTCCTAGAACCATTTGAGAAATGGGGACTAGATTTCATTGGGCCATTTGACCCAACCTCCCAAGGTAAGGAATACATCTTGGTTTGTACTGACTATGTTACTAAATGGGCTGAAGTGTAGGCACTGCCACATGTAAGAGATGAGAAGGTTGCAAAATTTCTCTATGAGCATATCTTTCAAAGGTTTGGAGCACCAAGATCAATTGTGTCAGACCAAGGGCCACAGTTCATGTCAGGAGTAATTAGCTCTTTTGTGGAGACATATCAGTTGAGGCATAAGAAGTCATCCCCCTATCACCCACAATCAAATGGACAAGTAGAAGTGACCAATAAAGAATTGGAGAACATACTCATGAAGACTGTAGACATCTCAAGAAAGAATTGGGCTCAGAAACTACCAGAAGTGGTGTGGGCTTACAACACCACATGGAAAATAACAACATGGTTTACACCATATGAACTAGTCTATGGTAAGAAACCAATATTTCCCATAGAGTTTGAGATCTAAACATTAAAGACAACATATGAGGTGGGAATTGAATTTACAAAATCACAACAGGAAATAATTGTTTAATTAAATGAACTGGATGAGATCAGGCTTCAGGCACTACACCATACTGAGATCATCCAACAATAAAGGAAACTTTGGCATGACAAATAGATAAAGCCAAGGAAATTTTAGAAAGGAGACTAGGCCTTACTGTTTGATTCAAAGTATAAAGACTTCAAAGGAAAACTATAGATGAGGTGGATGGGCCCATATCAAATTATAGAATTGTTCGATAATGGGATAGTCCAATTGGTTATGATCGATGGTGAAAGGAAAGTAATGCTGGTTAATGGGCACAGACTGAGGTTGTACCATAAACCAACATCTCAAGAAGAGTTTCAAAGAGAAATTCAAGAAGATTCAGATCTTAATTGTGTAGGTAAATTCTATTTTCCTATCACAAACCAAACCTGAGCAACCACTTGCTAAAAATAAGAGGGGATGGTTTAAAACCAAAAATGGCGGCCAATACTTCATGAATGTATATATATAATAATGTAGAAGATTGAGAACCAAAAATGACGGTATTTTCTCCGAATCGATAAAAAAATACCTGTATGTATGGAGCATGACATAAGCATGGAAATATTGATATATATTTGACAATATCAGATATCAAGGTATGCGCAATTGATTACTTCTAAAAGTAGGAAAGATTTAAATTTAAATTTTTAATTGTTACCATCATGTTTATTGATTGCCCCTCCTTTCCCAAGTCACTTCGCATGCTCCCAAAATCCAAATCAAATCCACAACCCATTATTTACCATCATGCTCACACACATCCCATTACTCCCCTCATCACCTCGAATTTTAGCACCACTTTCCAAATTCGGTTATATACCTTGCATGTTAAGTTTGTTCGAAATATGCTTTCTGAATTAGCCACATTCAATCTCGTGCCATTAGTATCTTGCACTATCAACTTGATACTGTTAAACTACCGGTTATGTGCTTTTCTATCTTTTATTAACCTGTTAAAATCTAGCATGGGGTGTAGACTACAACATGAACCCACCATTTCTATCAATCTCTTAGCAGAACACAAAGTTAGTGGAGATATTTGAGAAGGTGGGATGGTTAAATTTTTGTTGGCATATGAAGAGTTCAATGTCCTAATGACTAAATGATTTACAAGGAACATAGAATAGGGGTACACCAATGTAAATGTAAAGGAAATTACTTTCTCTCCACTCTAATCAGTCGCTTTTTAAGTATACCTAATGAGGGATTAACAATTAGCGACAAGATAATGTATCATGAGATAATCAAGAGATTTACAGTAGGGAAGAAAGAGAAATTACAGTTGGTAATTGAAAATAAGGGAAAGGAAAAAGGAGTTAAGAGATTGAGCATACCAAAACCTTGGGCTGAAGTGGCCAAGTGGTTAATTAGGTATTTCACATGTGAAGGCCAATATGAAATTATACTAGGTCTAATTTTAAGAATGCTCATTCATTTGTGACATGGAAAAGACAAGCCCCAATATAAATTCAATTTGCCCCAATTCCTTTATGAGTCCATTTGTGTTGCTATAGAAAAATTTTGTTTGGGGGATTCATATCTCAAATTTCAAGGTTTAATTCACTTAATTTGTAAACACAAATTTTTGAAAAAGAGGCATGGGACAAAGAAGTGGCTTAAATTCCAAAAATCATACTCCTTGAAGCTTGAGACTGTTATGGAACACACTCCATCCACTTTGGTAGACCTAATAAATTCCTCCATACTTCTCAGTCTACCCCTATTATTCATGAAACCCAGTTAATAAGTCACTATCAAAAAAGAACAAGAAGTAGCTGAAATTATGAAAACACTTGGTTAAAACTCGCTCAAGTCCCCACATAAGCCAATCTCTCCATCTGTTCTTGAAGAGTCATTAACTAAAGATAAGGGTAAGGCATAGTTGGAAGAAGGAGGACCTAGTTCTCCACCAGAACCTAATACTATTTTACCCCAAGTCCTCTCCTTATCTAAAGTATAGTTCAAGCTACAGATAGCTCAAGAGAGAATTGGCCAACTACAGTCACTTTTGGAGGCTAAGGATACTAGTTTCTATCGTAGCTATCTTCCAAGGACCAAGAAATTCAAAAGATGTAAGAAATGATAGTTCACCATGAGGAAGCCACTCTCTAGATACAATAGACCTTAGAAGAAAAAGAGCAGCAGATAAAATTCCTGGAGGCTATGAATTTGGAGCTGAACACATCTATTACACTCGTGCGCAGGAAAACATAGGAGGGGGAACACGTGACCAAGAAATATCAGGTGGTGTAAACCAATTTTATTTTTCCCCAAATTATTGTATTAAAAGATATGGATAAATGGATGGAGGAATGTTATAGGCTCAAAGCAGTGGAGGAAGAGAATAAAAATATGAAGGAAGAAAATGAATTGTTGAAACAAAATGTGGTCATAGTCAGTAGGCTCTATGATCAGGTACTCTCTTGCAGAACCCCTTCCAAATTTTATGCCCTATTTTTAAAGGATTTTTTTCAGATGGAAAATAACTAGAGCTAGGGAAATGTTGGATATAGAATTTGAAGATAATCAGTTTGTAGGGGCATATACTATCGCCAATGATATTGAGAAATTTTTTCTATGTGAGTTCTATGTTCATAAGTTTCGCTTCCGTGAGTAGACTCGAAATCCCAATCAATTTGTATGTGGGGGAAGTTTAACTGAGAGAATTTATTTTGATGCCCAGATATTAGGGAGAGTGGTGGGATCAGAGAGTGATATTTGTGCAGTTAGAGTCCACCATTGGCCTCTTAATGAGGCATGATTTGTTAACACCCATTCAGTTTTTTGACCAATTTCATTCTCAAGTATACTATCTACGCCTGGTAGATAGGTATGTTGATATCTTAAGAAATTGTGTTAGGAATTTCAGAGAACAAGTTATCCCCATATTCAATGTCAACTTCTTGGCATCCCAGGTCCAATAAGTGTTGCTTGCAGATCCATACAAGAGGAAGGAGGTTGTTTCACCAACAAACCTCCGTTGGTCATGAAGAGGGCTAAGGATCTTTGCAAGATAATCTTGGAACTCAAAGAACAATGGATTGGGATGCAGTACAAGCCCCCACTGGTCCTTGCACATATTCCATGGTGGAATTCTATAGATGACCAACCAGAGGGCAGCTATAAAATTTGGCGGGATAATGTTGTTGCACACTTTGGATTTTCTAATGTATCTCTTGATGAGACTTGACAAACCTTTTCCAATGAGTATAACTATTCTAGGATTTTTAAAAACTTAATGCTAGGTAGCAGGAGGACCTGCTAAATCCTTAGTCCAGGGGAGTGATGAACCCCATTTTGTTATGTTTAAGCCTTGTTTAAACTCATACCATTTTGATATCATGATACATGATGAACAATGATTACTCTTTATATTTAATACTTTACTATGATTATGAAGGAATTATTGCGTATACTTGTGATGTTTTTATCTTGTTGATTATTTTGCATAAATGGCTTGAATAAGATTGTTTATGAACATTAACTTCATTTTTGAAAGAAGTATATGTTGAGTTGTCACAGAGAGCACATGACTTAATTCATGCATTGACACAGACTCTACTTGACGTGTTAGCGCAGGAATATCATCTACATTAACAAGGGTCTCAAAGTAGCACATCCAAATTGTCTAGGTCACCAGTCTAGATTCTTTGAAACTTGGGGAACTCACGTGTGCACCCAGATAACTCAAATCTCTAAAATCATAGTTGGCAACACTACATCCTAAACAAAAATCATTGCCATTAATTCAATCAGACATTCAAGCCACAAGAAGATGAAATATGACCAACAATTGAAGACTCAACATCGTTTAATTCTCTTCAATCAGATTAATGATTTGAAGAATCTTCTAGAGGTGATTGACTCCTTCCAAGGAGTCAATCACGATCCTCTCTTCAGTTATCAAGAATATTTCAAGTTCAAACACTTTATGAACTACTCCCACCATTAATGTATTGCCAAAAATAGATGGCATTGTTTAGTTAAACAATCAGTTAAAATTAGACTTAGTCATTAGGAATAACTAGATCTCCTAGAGAGACTAGGACTTCTCTTGTATAAAAGAGATGATGTAATTAGACTTAGGGGTTCAATCTTTCAATTATAAAAGCATATTTACAATTCAATAAAGATAAAAATTCAAGAGGACTTTCAGTTGTGTGAGTTTCAGTTCAAAGCCTAATCGAAGGGTAGGAGCAAGGGCCACTCCTACCCAATGAGAAGGGGATTCACAATTATTTCCTTTTTGTGTTCTTTATGAGTTGCAGTTTTACAGTTTATTACATTCTTGAATGAAATTCAGTTTCCATTATTAATTCTTTAGTGAATTTCCCAATCAAGATTTCAATTCCAATATTTCATTTCAAGCATTTCATTTTGTAATCACGACCAATTTATTAATTTATAGTTTTTATTATTAAAACCCATGCCAAGCCCGCATTCCTCTGTCCCCTTTGTTGCAAAAATCCATGGACACCACCTTGGATAAACATAATAACTTGGTTAAATTACAAGTATTAATGACACTCGTCACTACCTATGTAAACACTACTCCAAAGAGGCTTCAAACCACACATTGTTCTCCACTTAACATGTAGTATGTATATAAATGCATATAGTTAACAATTTGAACCGATTTGATCACATTTGAGATTTGTTAAGACATTGAATTAGGATATTTGTGTGCTTGGAAATGAGGTAAGATGAAATACTTGAACTGGAAGATTTCTTCATAATCGTAGTCATGACTTCCTAATTTATATGCATCAACTCTAGGAATATTTAGGAGAATTGAGTGATTTTGTAGTCGTCTTTGTAATGAGAGCTCATAAGAGTGTGAAATGAGTAAATCTTGTGATATAAATTTATTATATAGGGTTTCAAAGTTAAATCATTATGACAAGGTCGACCAAAGAGGATAAAAAACACAAAAAATATAATTAACTTATAAGTAAACTTACAGAAGTGTCACCAAGACTATACATGTCATCCAGGGCAGTAAATTACATCCTAACTCTACCGTATGGTTTTGGAGAAGGTGACTGTGAGTGCAATATGAAAGTTTAATCATTATAAGAAGAGGTTAAGTGCTGATTTCATGAATTTACATTTAAAATGTGATGACATATCAATGTGTGGGAATAAGAAATTTAGGAGAGAGACAAAGAATATGTACTAATTGGGGATATAATGTGGATAAGTGTCTTAGAAAGGTTCCTAATCACAACCAACAATGTCAAAAGGATAAATTTCCAAATTTTACCTGTCTATACCACCCAAAACATCATACATTACTCATGCAAAATATATACCGTACATAAGATGGCTTAGAAGAAGTGGAGGAATATATTTCCTTCCTAATCGTGTTTGACCTTGAAATTCATAAATATCAAAACTATAAATCCCCTCATCTTCCAAAACCTCTTTTTCTATAGCCATATATAGATTTCATGAGGATGACATGATTAACAATGAAGTATTATTCCATGTTTACAATCCTACCTTTATTATTGTATTGTCATCCAAAATTCCCAAGTAAGAAGAGTCTTGTTGGATGAGGGATTGAGAATAAATGTTGCTTCTTTCTCTCTCATTAAAAATCCCAAATTTTTCATTGATGACCTTAAGTATACTCGAATGAATTTTAATGGAATTGATATAACCATTTAGAAGTTGCTTCATTGTATTTACCTCATTATTTTTGCTATCCCAAATACCATCAATACCAAGCTCATGGTTCTTGATTAACCCCTTTCCTACAATTGCTTACTAGATAGGCCATATACACACTACATGCACATATTAACATCATCTAGATATCAATGCCTTAATGTTATCCAAAAGAAAAAATGATATAAACATGATTTTGACCCGACATCTAGGATATACATTTCCCTTTTGTTAAAAAGTCCTTCCACATCCCCAAAAATCCTATGGTGCACATTGTATACACCATATTTTTGACATTTGTTAACTATTTATTTTATGCAGGGGTCATTAATGCATTTTGTTGGTGCTCAAATTAGTCTCACCCCGTTTATCCTTAAAATTCTTCAGTTTGTGGGATTTGTCGTGTTTTTTATCTCCCCGTATTGATGCATGAAATTTTTTTCCTCCATTTGGTTGTGATGATCAGTCCCTTCATTGGTCGAGGATCATTTAAAAATATAGAATTTTTTTTTCGTTCCTCTGTCCATGAAAAAGATCTGTAACTTGGGTGAAAAATAAGGTTTTTTCTCTTCCTTCCATTTTCAAAAGTCATGTTTTATTGTCCCTGTCATTTTTGTCCCAAATATTTGTGGAAACATGATTGAATACAGCTCAAAGAATCATATTTGAGCCTTATAACATTTCCAAATTCTCTATCCTTAAAGAAGGAATCATTTCCGGGTGCAAATGGTGATTTTCCTGCATTTTATGGTTTGACAGTGTATTTTTCCCAGTCAAATTCATATCTCAACATATGTGGAAACGTGGCTCTTCTCGGTTAGATGTGGCTCAACGGGGCACTTTTTAACTCTAAGACCTACTTTAGACTCAAAACTTGTCCACTTGGAGGGCCGACGCTCATCTAAAAATTCACCTTTTGGTTTGACCTTGGAGTTGCGCTGGGGAGACACGTGGAGGTTTCCGCTACCTTTCCCAGACTTAGACAATTTTTTCATGCATCTGGTACATTTTTGGCAGACCATGGACACATGGAGGGTAGACGTTCATTTGAGGATCTCGCCTCGTGGTTCCACCTTAATAATTGCGACATGGCGACATGTGGAGGTTTCCACCGGCTCCGCTCTATACTTAAAATTTTCAAAGTAATTTTGAAATGCCTGGGACACGTGGAGCAATCGCGCGCTATTTGGGGATCGACCCCTAAGTTTTATATTGAAGAATCGCTAGGAGGACACTTGGAGGCTTCCACTCACTTTTCCCTTGCTTGGAATTTTCAATGAACAAGGAAAACTATCTCTGCACCCTAGACACATGGAGTCTTCCATTGATCCTTCATCTTTTTAACAACTCGCTGTAATGAGACACGTGGTGAGCCTGCGCTTGTTTGGGGTCTCTGCTTTTGAGGACCATACAAAAGGTGTGCTAAGGCAACATGTGGAGGCTTCCACTGGCTCCTTTTTTACTGAGACTTTTCAAAGGCCAAAAGGCATTTTTCTTGGGCCCAGGGCACGTGGAAGGCCCGCGCTTGTTTGGAAACTTGCCCCTATACTTCTCCTTTGCATTTGTGCCAAGGAAACATGTGGATGGCTATGATATAAAGTAGAAAAGGGGAAGAATCAATGGTTGTTGTGTATTGCATCTATTTTTCTGCCATTTTTGCTCCAAGACTCCTGGAGATGCGAATACACACTATTTTTCATCATTTTTGATGAAATTCCTTGTCATTTTTTTCGAAAAGTGCCATTGAATGGATTCAAAATTAATTTGTGAGTCTAAGAATTGTTAAGGTCGATATTTTGAATTTAGAATTTCTTGGGCACTTGAAAAAATAGGAATTACCAGAGAAGATGGATGCAGGGCAGAGTTACGGAGGAAAGAGAGGGAAAAGGATGAAATGATGAAGGTTACAAACACAAAAGATGAAAAAGGTGTTTCCTCGAGAGAAAAAAGGATTACCTGTCAGATCCAGCTATGTAGAGCCTTCTAGAAAATGATTAAAAAGGGTATTTCTTGCATGAAAGAATCAAAATGATTAGGAGGACTGCTAAAAAGTTGTGGTATGGCATCCTAGTCATTATTCGAGGGCCCAAGAAACGTGATCAATTCATAATTGGTCCACCTGGTAGCTTTTGGATCTGAATTTGTTAAACATCACTTTTTGAGACAAATTGGTAACAAGCAAAGGTCCCTCAAATATTCTTATTTTTTTGGGGAAAATTTTGGATGAGTGAGTGAGTGAAATGTATAAATGCAATGAGAATACTCTTACAAAGGGTCAGGGGTTGAATTCTTAAGAGAGAATTTGAGAAAGTTGTCTTCCTGAGAGACTAATACGAGATACCCGGTTAATTCTTTCTATGTTAGATTTTCTATCATGTCAAGTTGGTTGCAGACGTATAGCCATTGATGAGCACTAAGATTTTTTTGGAAGCTTTCCCCTTCGATGAATCTAAGCAATTTTGAAATTAATTTGCTTCAATCTTGGAGTAATTAGTGTCTGCTTTATTTTAGAATTTCTACAAGTAGTTTTTCTTGTTCCTATTGTAGTCTTACATTGAAATATTTGTGAAATCACACAAGATCTCGTCCCTATGATAGTTTAGTGGCATTTGTAATTTCATTTCAAGAAGAGCCTTCATCTTGTGATGAGATAAACAAATTTAAAATCAATTCACTGTCATTTGTTGATAAATATTGTTTGTAAGTCTTTGGGTGTACCTTAGGCATGATTGATAAGAGATTTTGGTGTTTAATTGAGTCTTTTAACTCAAGCCTTTGTGTTAGAGTCTCAAAGATTGTGTGAAAATGTGTTGATTTGGGCCTCCATTGAAGCACACCTTCTGGTTGAAGGAATGTCTTAACTATTCTAGAAGCTTTTGTTGTTGAGTTGTCCATTTTTGTGAAGTCCTCAAAGATATGGTATAATCAAATTTATCCTACTTAATCTCCCACCAAAATTATTCAAAAACCATGAATCCATCCTGAACTACCCCTGTTTTCCCTATATATCAACAAAGGAACAAAATCTATTTACTAAAATATGCAGAACAATCAGGATTTCTTAATGTCTTTAGTAACCTTAGCCTTGTGTTGAAAGTATCTCCATATTTTAGAAGTGACAACTCTTGAGAGTTAAATTATGGAGTATTGACCATATTTTCCCAAGGATTTCTTCATAAAATTTGTGCAAAAGAAGGATATCTCCATCTCCTTCATCAAACAAAGGTTACACTAAGGGTCCTCTCACCCTAGTCGAAAGGCACGACCTAAAGTAGTGAGGATAGGTCAAATCCTCTTGAAGGTGCTATCCATCTCTCCATAAATTTGAGTGACAAAGGACTAGTTAGATCTCATCCCGCTACAAAATGACACACATCATGATCTATCTATCTCTAAGCTCCATGCCAAATCTATGATGTTGCTCATTGAAAGGGAGAACAAATTTGGATACTAACACTCATGGCACCATTACCGGGGACTCTTTGAAGTATTTTACAAATGAAGTACATACAGATATTGGTAATGTCTCTAACATGATCTAAGTGCTAATACATTTATGAAACATCATTATCTGTTCATATCTATAAGAATTGTTCAAAGTTGTGAGTTATGAGTGTAATATTTCTAGCTTATACAGTTATTACACTAAATTTTGTATCATCATTGATAAATTTAGGTAAAAGAAGAGTAGATATTGTAAGATTTGCATGAATCTAGTATTGAGATAGACATCGATAGGTATTTCATAGTGCATTTGTAGAAACTAAGCTGAAAATACTTAGTGGCAACTCGTGATATTTAAATTATTAATAAATACCATTGTCTTAACATATATCAAGTAATATTTTTCATTAATCTCTGCAAAGCTCAAAGGAAGAAGATCTGTCTTCATTAGGGACCCTAGTAGAAGGTTGTTTTCAGAGTTGGGAAAGTCTAATTCAGAAGGAAGAAGAATTTGGAAGGTTGTTGGAGATCAAGCATCAAGACAAGAGATCTCCATTAGTGAAACTGATGAATCTGTGATTGAATATTGCAATACTTCTTAAAGTGCTTCTGAATCAGGTAGTCTCTTTTTGAATTGAATTCTCCATCTAGAGAGGGTCCTTCTTTTGTATTTGAAAAATTTTCTTCTCAATCTACCCCGGTATTTTCCAAATCTGATAGAGTTTTCCAAGAAACAGAGCCTTTAGAGGGTAGTCATTCTGAAAATTACATCCCTGTACCACACAGACCCCTCACTCCTCATCATTCTATTTCTCTTGTAAGATCACCTCCTCAAAATAATATGGCTCAACCTCCACCTGACCTCCATTTGTTAATACTTTTGGTCCCATCAATTTTAGAGGTATGGCTGGCTATCCAAATGTTGTGCCACAAGATGTAAGAAACAAATTGCCTAAGTTTCAAGGAAATAATGCAATCACTGGTGATCAGCACTTGAAGCTCTTTGTCAATATGATGGAGGACTTGAAATAGAATTTGAGGATGTATACATTAAATTATTTATCCATACTCTAGAAGAAGATACAAGGACTGGTATAAATATTTTCCAGATAATTCCATTGACTCCTAGATAGAGATGAAGAATGATTTTAAAATACAAGTATGGTGATAAAATAGACCCTAGGTTTCTTTTATTAGAATTTGAAAATATAAAAAAGAATCCTAATGAATCAATGCATGATTTCAATACAATATTTAACAAAACATTGAGAAGACTACTTGTTAATTTGAGGCCATGTGATGAATCATGTCTGATAAAGTATTCAGATGCATTTGATAAGAAAGATGCTTACTATTTGAGGGATAAGAACCCTGGAAATTTAAGGTAGGCCTTTACCATGGCTTTGCAAATTGAGAACAACATTAAAGTAGTTGGAAAACCTCCTAAGAGGGAGGGTGTTAAATTGATCAACCTTGAGAAGCCTCAATCAAGTAAGGTTGTGGATCTTGAGGAAGTTGTAAGATGACTTTGGCTGGGCTATCAAAGAAATCTCTTACAAGCTAGCTAGGGTAGAGAAAGGAATTGGACAAGGTTCTCAAGGTCAGCATAGGAAACAAGGACAAGATAGATTCATAAATCATCTTAGAAATGATCAGAGATATGATGACAGAGGTAAAGGACCCATGGGAGCTAGACAACCCCAAGCTAGGGAGAATAGAGTAGTGCCGATCCTCTAAATGCCAGAGTTGTTGTTGTTGAAGAGACAAATCAAATTGATTGGTGTGATAATTTTTCTTACCCCACCTGCCATGTGAAGTAGATCAACAAGTTTAAGAAGATGATGATGATGACAACACTGATGATGATGCATGCATGGTGGACTGCTCTATAAGCTCACAACAAGGAGCAACTTCAACTGAAGTAATAAGTGTAAGAACTACTACAAGTTTTGGGACTACATTCACTGGAGTACCTCTTCTTCCTCCCTCTCATGCTTTAGAAATAGATATGGTACAAGCTTTTGAACTTCCTAATAATGATTTTGAGTACCTAAGAGCTCTAATGATTAAGAAGTATGATGGAGGAATCCCATCAGAAGAGGATAGACAACTGTTAATGAATGCTATTTTTGCCCAAGAAAAAGAGTATAACACAAGAAGTAAAGTTGTCAAAGGGGTAGGGCCTCAAGCCAAACAAAAACCCTAGTCCTCACTAATGTCCCAAAATAAACTCCAAAGAAAGATGCATCTAAAGAAAGGCCTTGTTGTCTCAAGTAGAAATGGTGTTCCCACCCATGCCCAAAATGTGAAAAATCTTGTGTCATCTCGATGAGTTTGTCAATCTTTCTCCAAATGTTGCTTTGCCCAAATACATTCCTTATGACATTGCCCAAGTCTTGAGTCAAATCAAGATTTCTGTCCCAATTGTTGAACTACTTAGGATTCCGAGCATAAGAAGAGGGCTTTTGAGTATTTGGGATTGGAAGAAGATAGGAGTACCCAAGGCAGAAATATAAATAATGTAAACACTCCTCCTCCAACCATTGCAGACCTAGAAAAACCACCAACATTAGAGGAGATAGGTGAACCACCTAAATTTTACTTGGGAACATCTTTGGTTGAGTCTCAATTAAATGTTGATCCATTTTTTACAACACTAATTATTAAGGACAGACTGCTACACAATTGTATGTTTGATTCTAGAGCATCATGTAATGTTATGCCTCTAGAAGTCATGAATGAATTGAACATTAAAGTGACAACAACTTATGGCAAGTGTACTACAATGGATTCTAGAGAGGTGCAGTTGTAGGGTGTGTAAAAGGTTTGGTGGTATAACTTGCAACTTATCTAGGTAAGAACTTGAAACTTGATGTTGTTATTATTGATTGCCTTGCCAAATGGGGCATGTTATTATCAAGAAAGTGGGCTGCAAGTGTTGGTGGAAGTGTTCAGATGGATATGTATTTTGCCACCATTCCAATTGAAGGAAGCCTTGTAAAGTTGTATGGAGAGAAGAAGATGTTGCACCTCATTGAAGATCCCAATAATGCCTCTTATGAAGTGTTGTATGCTGATGTAGATGCTGATAACTTTGTTGGGTTTTTGATGGAAAAGAGCATAAGATTGATCAAGTGTAAATGTCTTGAACAAGTGGGTTTACCTTGGACCTTGTTATTCAATGGAGCTTGTTCCAAGTTTGGAAATGGTGTTGGCATTGTTCTGATTTCTCTAGGCCAAGAAGAGTTTGTTTTTTCTTTCAAACTCAACTTTGAATGCACTAACAACATTGTTGAATATGAAGCATTGTTATTAGGTTTGAGAATTGCATGGAAATATGGTATAAAGGATATCATTGTCAAAGGGGATTCAGAATTGATTGTCAAGAAAATTAGAAAACTTGTATGCTACTAAAAATTAGAGAATGAAACAATACAAGCATGTAGTCTGGGATTTGATTGAAATGTTTGACTCTTTTAATATTGTGCACCATGATAGAAATTTTAATGCTATTGTAGACAAGTTAGCAGTGCTAGGATCCATATTTGGGAATTGTATAGTGTCTCCATTTTGTGAGTATGATGTTGAAATACTAACAAGGCCATCTGTCCCTAACAATGTTAAAAATTGGAAAGTGTTTGATGATGATGCCTAGGTGAAACAGTTTTTGCAGAACCAAGGTGAGTTTTTTGACCAAAATATAGATTGGGAACCAATGGTGTGTGTTGCTAAAGGAAAGGAAACTTTATTTGGCAAAGACATCATCCAACTGAAGAAAAACATGATTCCTAGAGGTTTGGTGGCACTTGAATAAAACTTTGATAATGCTGATTGCATTATTAGCAGAAGTATGTCGATTTCAAGAGATGTGGAAGAGAACGACTTGGGCACAAAGGAAAAACCATGTAAAATCTGGTTAGGAAGCAATCTCAAGTGAAGGAAGAGAAGCAATCCTATGTTCAATTGCTGAAGAAATATCAAGACTGCCTAGCTTGGTCTTACTCTAAGTTGAAGGCATATAGGGAAGATTTGTTCCAACATGAAATTCCTCTTGAATCTAATGCCAAGCCTTTCAAGCAAAAATAGAGGCCCATCAATCTGCTCCTTTCTTTGAAGATGCAAGAAGAACTGAAGAAGTTGAGGGATGGAGGGATCATTCAGCCCACAAGGTACTCATCTTGGGTTGCAAACCTAGTGCTGTCAGAAAAAGAATGGTGATATAAGGCTATACGTAGACTTTAGGAACTTGAATAAAACATCATTGAAAGATAATTACCCTTTTCCAAACGTGGAGAATATGGTACAATTGGTAAATGGTTATGAATTGTTATCCACTTTGGATGGTTTCTATAGCTATAATCAAGTTGTTTTGAAGGAGTCAAAAAGGATAAATACTACCTTTACCACTCCTTGGAGAACTTATGTCTATGTCAGGATTCCTTTTGGCTTAATGAATGTTGGAGCAACTTTCCAAAGAGTAATGGATGTAGCATTTGCTGGTTATATTAATGATTTCATTTCTGTTTATCAAGATGATGTAACTATGTTTTCCTAGAAAAAATAAATGATCACTTACAACACTTGGAGAGAATGTTGTTAAGGTGTAGAGAGTATGGCATATCATTGAATCCCAAGAAGTGCCATTTTGGAGTGCAAAAGGCAAAGCTACTTGGTCACATTGTATCAAAGGAAGGGGTCATGATTGATCCGAGAGAGTGGAAGCCATCAACAAGGTTCCAATTCTGAGAACTAAGAAGGGAGTTCAATCCTTCTTTGGAAAAATAAACTTTATCAGAAGATTTGTGTCTAACTTTGCTGAGTTGACCATCCCCATTACTAGCATGCTGAAAAAGGACCAAGTTATCAAATGGGAAGAAGATTCCATTCAAGCTTTTAATGGGATCAAGGAAGCACTAAAGCATGCCCTTGTTTTGGTAGCTCCAAATTACAAGAAGCATTTTCAAGTGTTTTCTTTTGCTTCAGAAAACACCATTGCATCTGTTTTTTTGTAGAAGGATGATGAAGGGGCTGAGAGATGAATTGTCTTTTTAGTAAGGCATTGCAAGGAGTTGAGTTGAAGTACACCATCATGGAGAAGCAAACACTTGCCTTGGTGAAAGCAATAAATGTTTTCAGACCCTACATCTTAAGCTCTAAAGTTGTTGCTTATGTTGTAAGTTCGAATTAAAGGTCGAGAGCACCTAGGCAATAGTTTGAGTGGGCGCCCTCCTCAAAAATTTATTTAATATTTTTTCCATAAAGTAAATAAATAAAATATGTCTATATTTTTATATTTTTAAATTTACATCATGGTCATAATAAAATAATAATAAAAATATATTATTAAATTATCATGGAAGGATGAAAAATATTATGTGGATGGAAAACATTAGTCGTAGGAGATGCTTAATGTAAAAATACAATATTTTATACAAGGCTTCTTACAAGTCTAATTTAGCCATATCAAGTAGGTGACAGGAACTCAATCGTGAAATAAAACACCATTTTTTTTTTCAAAGAAACAAAAACATTTATGTAGCTCTCATGGTTTTGTGAAGAGTTGTATTTGGACCAGGCCTATGGATTCCTCCATACTAAAATAATAGAAAATTTCCCAAAAATTTAAGAAAAGAAAATCAAATACTTTTTTCCTTTAATTATACTCACCTCTACTAGATACACTAGCAACATTATAAAAAATACATTAACCTTTCTAGAACAAATTACACACCTACATAATCTAGAGCTACATCAAAGAATGGGTAACAATACCAAAAAAATCATATGTGCTTATAAATATGTGATATTTTCTTTTACTTGCAAAATTATTACAAAACATTTTATGTGTATGCGTGAAATTTATGTTACTATACAATAATATCTATAAATGGGTTGATCAATATTAATTCTTCAGATAAATTATTTTAAAGTTAAGTTCTAAAATTGATCAAAAAAGGAGTTTTTTTATTCAAGTGCCCTCGATTGTTGGTGCCCTAGGAAACTACTTAGTTTTCCTAAGGCTTAATCCCCTCGCTTATATTCCCCACACCATGGTGAAAGACATCTTATCCAGAGATGGAGGTCTTAATCAAAAAGATGCGAGATGGGTAAACAAGTTGCAGGAATATGACATGGATATCCAAATCATGAAATTGATAAGAGGTTTGGGACTAGCTAGGCTTATGGTGAGAGAAACTTGCAAACTATGAGGTGAATGAAGTAGAAGGAGAAGGGGTGGATGTCCATGAAAAGTTGGTAATCTCTTAATGGTACAAAGATATAATATTTTATCTCTTAGACATCTATCCTACCTATGAACATTTGAGTAAAAATTAGAAAAGAGCTCAAAAGTTAGCCTCAAAAATATGTCATTACTGATTTCGAGTTAGCTTGGAAGAACCCAAAGGGAGTGCTCTTAAGATGCATTACTAAGGATGAATCCCTAAAGGTAGTTTCAATCTCCATGGAGGATTTTGTGGGGGAAATTTTGCTGGAAGAGTTACAACACATAAAATCTTGAGGGATGGTTATGTTGGTGGCCAACTCTCTTCAAAAATACAATTCTATTGGTTAGGAAATGTGAAAGTTTTAAAGCATTTTTTGGAATAATGAAAGCTTCAGATCCCTTCCTTTGCATCCTATGCAATGAAGCCCCATTTAAGAAATGGGAAATGGATTTCATTGGAAAAATTTCGATCCTTCCAAAGGTCTTTGGGTCATAAATGGATTCTTGTAGCCACCGATTATTTCACTAAGTGGGTGGAATGTCGACACTAAAATTTTCCTCCGTAATTTCTATTTCATTAATGTATGTATTAGGAATATGATGTTGTTAAGTATAATTAGTAGTAGCGTCTGATAGAAGATAATGGCGCCGTTAGTACGGTGTCGCCAATAATGTGGAGTACGGTAATAGTCAAAGTACAATAGGAATGTTGTAAAAAGTAAATATTTGTCGTAAGTGGTCCGGTAATGTTAAAATGTCAAAGTTTGGGTAATTAGAGAAGTAGGGTCTACATGATTAGGAATTAGAAATATTATATTGGTAATAAAGACAAGGAGTGAGGTCATAAATATTTTGTGTATTTTATTTGTAAAAAGTCTAAAAATGTGGAACCCATGTAAAATGATAAGGTTTATCTTATCTTAACAGATAAGCTTACATGTATAGATAAGAGTTAAGGTATGGAATATGATTCGTCAGAGTGGATTTCTTATCCTATCTTAGAGATAAGATGGATAAGCCTAGAAGTTCTATAAATAGAGAGGCCACCCCCCTCATTTAGCATAGAAGGAAGTAGTGAGAAATATTGTAGGAAGTGTGCGAAGGAAGCCATCAGTTTAAAGGTGTGTTGAAGAAGCCATTAAGAGGTGTAATTGTAAAGTTTCTCCCATAGTCTTGGTGAAAGGCAAGTGAAGTCAATAACACTTGAAGTACCTCATGGGTGAGATTGTAATAGTTTCATGTTAATATTATAATTTATTTTGATATTTCAGATTTGTCATCATTCTGTCTTATCATAGTCGATGGTATTCTTGTGTTATGTTGTTGTTTTGTTTCCATATTACATCCACCAAACTAAAGGTGTGCATTAGTAAATAATCATAAAGACGAGGAGTTCCGGTGAAAATTATCATAGTGCCGGATTGGTGATGACATTTTGGTTCCGTTGTTAGGACCATTCCTCGTTGGTGGATTTTCTGGAGAGATATTCCCACTTAGTCAAAAATCAATTAGAGGGTAACCTTGTTTTTACTGTGCATAGTAGTTACCATGGTAAAGTCATTTTTACCGTGAATAGTAGTTACCATGATAAAGTCATTTTTGCTGTGAATAGTATTTATCACAGTAAAGTCACTTTTTACCGTGAATAGTATTTACCACAGTAACTTCACTTTTTATCGTGAATAGTGTTTACCACAGTAAAGTCAGTTTTTACCGCAGTAAGTCAAGTTTTACCATAGTTTACCATGGTCATTTCTATTTTACTGTAGAAAGGTGTAAAGTCACTTTCTAGTATAGTGATTCTAATTATTTGTGCACATAAGTCTTGTTGATTGTACTTGTGGGTTGGTATTTCACGGTGGTTACTTTTGAAAATGGGAAAGATTCCTATTTTTTCAGCTCAATCTAATGAAGATGCTTCTTCTTTCATTCAAGAGTTTAAGCGATCTTGTATTTGTAATGGCCTTATAAGAAGGGAACAATGGACTGAATTTTTTCCTACCTTTTTGGATGGTTTAGCACTTAGGTGGTTTGAAACACTAAGTGATAATGTGAAAAATTCAAGGGATTTATTAACCGAAAGTTTTCTTGAAGAATTTGGTGAACAACAGAAATATGTAGATCTCATGATTGAGATCACAAAGCTATCCCAAGGAGAGAAGGAAAAGATAAGGGATTATCATGCTCGTGTTCTAGAGCTAAGGAGGAAGCTCGATGCCCAGATACGGAAGGAAATACTAGCGGATGGGTTGATGAATAGCGTGGATAATATCCTCTGTAAGCACTTCATTCTTGGGATGAAGCCGAGATCGACAACGAGTGAAGTATGACCGCCCAGCTACCATTGAACAAGCAAAAGAGATTGCAAGAAGGAAAGAAGAAAGCATGGAAGAGGAGCCCAAAGAAATTGTTGCTAAAGTAGAGCCTACACCAGCACCTTTGGTCCATAATCCACAACCACTCCCGGTGAGCACAAATATTTCTCCTAGTACATCTACTGAGTATGAAGATCTGCTCAAAAAGATGGGTCAGTTAACTATTAATCTTCTTCAAGGAAAGGAATTTAGTTCTCAGGAGGAGATAGAGGTCCAAAAAGAAATATTTCTGAAGTTGTATGTTATGGTTGTTATAAAAAGGGTCATTATAAGTATAATTGTCCAGATAGAGCTTCTACATCTGGTAAAGGAGATAATGATAAAGGAAAAGCACCTGTGAATTCTTTTGATGTAGTAGATAAGAGCAGAAATAATGAAGTAGATGTGTTTGTAACAAAAAGAAAGAAAGAAAGAAAAAGATAATCAAGATGGAAATGATCCTAAGAAGATGAAAGAAGAAACTAGTAAGAAACATAGGAGAAGAAAGTTGGGTGTGCAGGATTTTCTGATTTCACAGGGGCAAGGACCATACTCCATCTTGGAAGATCTGTCCAAAAGGCCTACAAATATTACATATGGTCAACTCTTGGCTATGTCTTCTGAGAAGAGGCGGGAGTTGTGAGGTGGACTCAATGCTCGAAGAAGGAAGGAGGTTGAGGTCCCTGTTTTGGAGGCAGAGGCGGATCCCTATGCTCCACAAGCTGAGGTATTATGTAATGGTATTTCAATTCATGATGTCTTAGTTGATGGAGGTGCTGCTTAATGTAATGACTGATTCTATAATGAATATGTTGGGTTTAAAAATTGATCTCCCTTCAACACTTATGTTAAGGTCATTAAATAAGGGAAAAACTAAACCAGAAGGTGTAGTTTCAAATGTGGCAATATCTGTTATGGGTGTTGTATGTGTGGTAGACTTTCAGGTGATGAAAAATGGTACTGTTGCGTACCCAATGCTACTGGGAAGACCATGGCTAAGGAGAGTTCATGCAAGAAACTACTGGAATGAAGGTTTCATGACACTTGGACGTGGTAGAGAGAGGGTGAAGATAAATGTGATCCCTCAACATCATAAGGCAGAACCTGTGGATTCAAGTGATGAAACTGATGATTGGACATCCTCTGATTACTCTAGTACCAGTGAAGTGGACACTGAAGATGAAGAAAGTGAGGTGGATGTTTCAGTCATGGATATCCTTCCAGTCACACCAACTCATGACCCCATAAAATTATCTGAAGAAGAAGTTGATGATCATCTCCAACAAATAAAGATTGGTGATGCTGTGATGGAGAGTGAGAAGGAATCCTACCTCCAACTCTTTCGAAGGTACATACACCTATTCACTTTTGATTACAAGGAACTCCGTCAAGTAAGTTGGGTAGAACATTGTATTGAGCTGGTAGATGGTGCTAAGCCCATAAAGAAAATGCCATATAGAATGAATCCTAATTTTTCCAAGATTGTAAAAGAAGAAATAGATAAGTTGCTTGATGCAGGATTCATATTTGCTGTGGAGAATTCAGAATGGGTTTCTCCCATTGTGATCTCAATAAAAAAGAATGGGAAGCTATGCATTTGTGTTGATTACAGGAAGCTCAATAAGGCAACAAAGAAGGATCATTACCCTCTTCCATTTTCAGATCAGATCTTGGACGAAGTAGCTGGCCAGGAGTGCTATAGTTTTGCTGATGGATATAGCGGCTACAACCAAGTTCATATAGCAGAGAAAGATCAGCTGAAGACCATGTTCACCACTCCTTGGGGAACGTTTGCTTATAGAGTTATGCCTTTTGGGTTGTGTAATGCTCCAGCAACATTCCAGCGTTTGATGAATAGGGTGTTCGAACCCTACATTGGGACCTTCATCAGAGTATTTCTGGATGATTTTTGCATCTATGGGAGCAAGTTGGACCACCTGCACCAAATGGAGACAACATTTCAAAGGTTAGATGAAGCACAAGCCTCACTAAACCCTACAAAGTGTGTCTTTGGATGTTCTAAAGGTGTTTTGTTAGGGCATGTTGTATCCAGAGATGGTATTGGTACTGATCCTGATAAAGTTTCAAAAATCAAAGATTTACCATTTCCTATGAATAGAAGTAAGTTGAGATCATTTTTAGGCCATGTGGGTTACTATAGAAGGTTCATCAAGAATTTCTCAAAGATTGCATAACCACTAACCCAGTTCTTGAAGAAGGATGTTACTTATGAACCAGGAAATAAGGCACATGAAGCTTTTGGACAATTGAAGGAAGCCCCCGGTGTCTTCACTGTTTTGAAGAATCCAGATTGGAGCAAGCCATTCATTGTGTACAAGTGATGCCTCGATGCAAAGACTAGGAAGTACTTTGAGCCAAAAGGATGAAAATGGGAATGAACATCCAATTTACTTTGGGAGCAAACAAATGAATAGTAGTCTTTGAGGTGAATTATACCAGAATCAAAAAGAGGCTCTGGCTATCATTTTTGCTGTAAAGAAGTTTAGAAATTACTTGCTAGGAAAAAATTTCTAGTTGTAACAGATCATCAGGCTCTAAAATATATTGTAAATAAGCCTAACCCATCAGGGAGGATAGCAAGATGGATAATTTTGCTACAAGAATTTGAATTTGATATTATAGATAGGCTAGGAAAGAAGCATGTCAATGCAGATGCACTCTCTCGAGCCTATGATGGTTTAGGATCATCTTGTGATGATGATGATTTCCCCGATGCAAAGCATTGTTATCCCTTGACACAATCCCTAGTGAATACATAGATATTTGGAATTATCTGAATGAATTCAAGTTTCCTGATGGTGCCAATGTAAAGACTAAGAGAAAGATTACTCAAGCCAGTCGTCCATATTCTATTCTGCATGGAGTATTATTTCGAATAGGACCTGATGGACAGTACAAGAGGGCAGTTGGACGTGATCAAGGGAAGGAACTGCTAGAAGAATTCCACAATGGTACATGTGGAGGGCACTTCTCTGGACAACTTACAGCAAGAAGGATCTTGGATGCAGGTTATCACTGGCCCACTCTTTTTAAAGATTGTTATAATTATTGTAAGACATGTGATATTTGTCAAACACATGGTAACCGTAAGACTTCATCAGCTCCATTATGCCCTATTCTTCCACTTGGTCCCTTTGAAAAGTGGGGAATAGACATTGTAGGTCCACTTCCAACTACCTCATGCCAAAATAAGTATATTGTAGTTGCCACGGATTATTTAACCAAGTGGGTTGAAGCTAGGCCATTGAAAACAACTTCCATGGATGAAGTGGCAAGGTTCATGTATGAATGCATTGTCACCAGATTTGGTTGCCCATTAGAAATTGTAACAGATCAAGGAAGCCACTTCATTAATGAGGTGGTAGAAGCCCTAGTCAATAAGTTTTCTATTAAGCACTGGGAAGGCAACAACATACAAGCCAAGCACAAATGGACAGTGGAACGAACAAATTTTGTGTTATGTTAAATTCTAGCAAAAGATGCAGCCTTGCAGGTACATAAATGGGATAAAAGGATTCATGCAACATTGTGGGCATATAGGGCAACATCAAAGTCAGCAACAAGATACTCCCCATTTCAGTTGGCCTATGGCATTGATCCAGTTCTTCCTATTGAGTTTGATATTCCCACCGTGAGAGTTATGAAAATGAAAGGATGGATGAAAGTGATTCAAGAAAAGAAAGGTTGGTACATCTTCATTTTGCTGGAGGAAATGAGAGAAATAACAAAGGATATAAGCCATAAGAAGAAAATGAAGCAGTAAGAAATACTTTGATCAAAAGATCCGGTGGTCTCCATTTCATGTGAATGACTTGGTTCTAGTATATGATTCCGTATACAAGAAAAAGAAGACAGAGAAAATTTCTTCCAAAATGGATGGGCCCCTACAAAAAAATAAGCATGTGCATGAAAATGGTATGCACTGACTGGAGGAATTGGATGGCACTCCCATTACGAAATGGGTCAACCATGACAATTTGAATATTTTCCAAGCACCAGAATAGTCTACTCGAGGACGGAGTAGAAGCTAGGAAGGGGAAGATGTCGACACTAAAATTTTCCTTCGTAATTTCTATTTCATTAATGTATGTATTAGGAATATGATGTTGTTAAGTATAATTAGTAGTAGCGTCTGATAGAAGATAACGGTGCCGTCAGTACGGTGCCGCCAATAATGTGGAGTATGGTAAAGGTCAAAGTACAATAGGAATGTTGTAAAAAGTAAATATTTGTCGTAAGTGGTCCGGTAATGTTAAAATGTCAAAGTTTGGGTAATTAGAGAAGTAGGGTCTACATGATTAGGAATTAGAAATATTATATTGGTAATAAAGACAAGGAGTGAGGTCATAAATATTTTGTGTATTTTATTTGTAAAAAGTCTAAAAATGTGGAACCCATGTAAAGTGATAAGGTTTATCTTATCTTAAAAGATAAGCTTACATGTACAAATAAGAGTCAAGGTATGGAATATGATTCGTCAGAGTGGATTTCTTATCCTATCTTAGAGATAATATGGATAAGCCTGGAAGTTATATAAATAGAGAGGCCACCCCCCTCATTTAGCATAGAAGGAAGTAGTGAGAAATATTGTAGGAAGTGTGCGAAGGAAGCCATCAGTTTAAAGGTGTGTTGAAGAAGACATTAAAAGGTGTAATTGTAAAGTTTCTCCCATAGTCTTGGTGAAAGGAAAGTGAAGTCAATAACACTTGAAGTACCTCATGGGTGAGATTGTAACAGTTTCATGTTAATATTATAATTTATTTTGATATTTCAGATTTGTCATCATTCTGTCTTATCATAGTCGATGGTATTCTTATGTTATGTTGTTGTTTTGTTTCCATATTACATCCACCAAACTAAAGGTCTGTGCATTAGTAAATAATCATAAAGACGAGGAGTTCCGGTGAAGAATTATCATAGTGTCGGATTGGTGATGACAGAAGCAATCCCCACCATAAAAACAACAAACCAAGTTATCATGGACTTCATGTTGAATCAAATCATATGTATATTTGGAGTGCCAAACTGAAATTTTTTGATAATGCCATGAGTTTTAGAGCCAAACCTTTGGTGGCAATGTGCAAAGAGTATGGAATCAATTTGACATATGCTTCTTACTAATATCCCCAAGGAAATAGACAAGTCGAGTCTAGCAATAAATTCTTGTTGAAGATCATTAGAAAAACCTTAGAGCTAAAAAAAAAGAAGTGGGGTGAGAAATCGTAGTTTGATGTTTGGGTGACAAAATCAATGTCAAAAGAGCTTTGGTAAAAGCCCATTTGAGTTGGTATATGGAATTCAAGATTTTATGCCCCTTAATTTGTAATAGTATTCATTTTAGTTTGTTAAAAAAATTGAAGATCAAGAAGTTGGCCCATATGATGCTCAAATCAATCAGATTATTGAGTTAGATGAAGAAAGAAGGGCATCCCATCAGTGGCATGTGAAGTTTAGAGAAAAGTTGAAGAATTTATTTGACAATAAGGTGACTCCAAGAGCTTTCAGCATTAGGGATCTTGTGCTATTATGGGATAATAGACATGAAGATAAGGGCAAACATGGTAAATTTGATGCATTGTGGATGTGCCCTTATTCAATTTATATTTGAATTGGTGAAAATACCTTCTTCCTAAAAGAATTAGATGAGGAACTGCTTAAATTTCCTGTTAATGGTAGGCATTTGAAACATTTACTTGATTGATTTCTTAGAATCAAGGTATAATCCATGGTACAGTGTATAGTCTTTTGGTTGCTTTCTACCTTCATGTTTTTCTATTTTTGTTTGTCTTGGTCCTTGGTGGTCATTTTTGTTGATTTCTAGGTTCGTTCTTGATGGAGTTGGTTATTATTATTCTGATCTGCAAGCTTATTCTTTGACTCCATTTCCCAATGGTTTGTTTTTGGCACTTGGTCTGCTATTTATTCTTGTGGCACTCACAGGGAGTGCCCATCCCCGAGTTGGAGCCGATGTTGGTGCTTAAATTAGTCTCGCCCCATTTGTCCTTGAAATTCTTTAGTTTGTGAGCTCTTTTGTGTTTTCTATCTCCCCGTATTGATATATGAATTTTTTTCCTCCATTTGGTTTCCATGATCAGTCCCTTCCTTGGTTGAGGATCACTTAAAATTCCAGAATTTGTTTTTGTTCCTCTGTCCACGAAAAAGATCTGTAACTTGGGTAAAAAATAGGATTTTTTTCTCTTCCTTCCATTTTCCATAGTCACGTTTTGTTGTCCCTATCATTTTTGTCCCAAATATCTATGGAAATGTGATTGGATGTAGCTCGAAGGATCATATTTGGGCCTTATATCATTTCCAAATTCTCTGTCCTTGAAGAAGGATTCATTTCAGTGCAAATGGTGATTTTCCTACATTTTACGATTTGATGGGTGTATTTTTCCTGGTCAAATTCATATCTCAAAGTATCTATGGAAACATGGCTCTTTCTGGTTGGATGCAGCTCGTGGGGCACTTTGAAACTCTAAGGCCCACTTCGACTCAAAAATTGTCCACATGGAGGGCCAACGCTCATATGAAAATTCACCTTTTGGTTTGACCTTGGAGTTGCGCTAGGGAGACACGTAGAGGTTTCCGTTGCCTTGCCCAGACTTAGACAATTTTTCATACAATCGGTATAGTTTTGGTGGACCATGGACACGTGGAGGGCATGTGCTCATTTGATGATTTTCCTCAGGGTCCCACCTTAACAATTGCGACAGGGAGACATGTGAAGGTTTCGTCAGATCCACTCTATACTTAAACTTTTCAAAGTAATTTTGAAAGGCCTAGGACACGTGGAGGGACCACGCCTATTTGGGGATCGGACCTAAGTTTTATTTTTAATAAGTACTAGGAGGACACTTGGAGGATTCTCGCTCACTCTGCCCTTGCTTGGACTTTTCAATGGCCAAGGAAAACTATCTCGGACCCTAGACACATGGCACCTTCCGCTGATCCTTCAACTTTTTTAACAACTCTACCAGACTGAGACACGTGGTGAGATCGCACTTGTTCAGGGTCTCCACTTTTGAGGACCATACCAAAGGTGTGCCAAGGTGACATATGGAGGCTTCCGCTGGCTCCTTTTTACTGAGACTTTTCAAAGGCCAAAAGGTGTTTTTCTTGGGCCCAGGGCATGTGGAAGGCCCACGCTTGTTTGGAAACTTTCCCCTATACTTCTCCTTTGCAATTGCGCCAAGGAAACACGTGAACGACTATGATATAAAGTAGAAAAGGGCATAATCAATGGTTACTATGTATTGCATCTATTTTTCTACCGTTTTTGCTCCAAGATTCCTGGAGATGTGAATACGAACCGTTTTTCATCATTTTTGATGAAATTACTTGTCATTTTTGTCTGCAAAGTGCCATTGAATGGATTCAGAACTTAATTTGTGAGTCTAAGGATTGTTAAGGTTGATATTTTGAAGTTGGAATTTCTCGAGCACTTGCAAAAATATGAATTACTAGAGAAAATGGATGCGGGGTAGAGTTACAGAGGAAAGAGAGGGAAAAGGATGAAATGATGAAGGTTACAGTGCACAAATGATGAAAAAGGTGTTTCCTCGAGAGCAAAAAGGATTACTTGTTAGATCCAAAGCTATGTAGAGCCTCCGAAAATGATTAAAAAGGGGATTTCTTGCATGAAAGAATTAGAATGATTAGGAGGAATGCTAAAACATTGTGGCATGACATCCTAGTCATTAGTCGAGGGCCTAAGAAACATGATCAATTCATAGTTGGTCCACCGACAACTTTCAAATCTAATTTTTAAAATGTTACTTTCTCGAGACAAATTGGTAACAAGCATAGGTCCCTCAAATATTCTTCTTTTTTGGGGGGGAAATTTTGGATGAGTGAGTGAGTGAAATGTATAAATACATTGAGAATACTCTTATAAAGGGTCAGGGGTTGAATTCTTAAGAGAAAATTTGAGAAATCAGTCTTCTTGAGAGACCAATCCGAGATACCTAGTTAATTATTTCTGTGTTAGATTTTCTATTATGTCAAGTTGATTTCAGATGAATAGCCATTAATGAGCACTAAGATTTCTCTGGAAGTTTTCCCCTACTGAAAAATCTAAGCAATTTTGAAATTAATTTGTGTCAATCTTGGAGCAATTAGTGTTTGCTTTGTTTTAGAATGTCTACAAGTAGTTTTTATTGTTCCTATTGTAGTATTACATTGAAATCTTTGTGAAATCACACAAGATCTCGCACTGTGACAATTTAGTGGCATTTGTAATTTCATTTCAAGAAGATCCTTCATCTTGTGATGAGATAAACAAATTTAAAATCAATTCACTGTCATTTGTTGATAAAGATTGTTTGTAAGTCTTTGGGTGTACCTTAGGCGTGATTGATAAAAGATTTTGGTGTTTAATTGAGTCTTTTAACTTGATCCTTCGTGTTAGAGTCTCAAAGATTGTGTGAAAACATGTTGATCTGGGCCTCCATTGAAGCACACCTTCTAGTTGAAGGAACATCTTAACTATTATGAAGCTTTCTGTTGTTGAGTTGTCCATTGTTGTGAAGTCCCTCAAAGATCTGGTATAATCAACTTTATCCTACTTAATCTCCCACCAAAATTATTCAAAAACCATGAATCCATCCTGAACTACCCCGTTTTCCCGTATATCAACAAAGGAACAAAATCTATTTACTAAAATATGCAGAACAATCAGGATTTCTTAATGTATTTAGTAACCTTAGCCTTGTGTTGAAAGTATCTCCATCTTTTAGAAGTGACAACTCTTGAGAGTTAAATTATGGAGTATTAACCATATTTTCCCAAGGTTTTCTTCATAAAATTTGTGCAAAAGAAGGATATTTCCATCTCCTTCATCAAAAAAAGGTTACACTAAGGGTCCTCTCACCCTAGTCGAAAGGCACGACCTAAAGTAGTGAGGATAGGTCAAATCCTCTTGAAGGTGCTATCCATCTCTCCACAAATCTGAGTGACAAAGGGCCAATTAGATCTCATCCTCAGCTACAAAATGACACACATCATGATCTATCTGTCTCTAAGCTTTGTGCTTTGAACGTGATGCTACTCACTTGGAAGGGAGAATAAATTTCGATACCAACACTTTCTCCTCCTAAGTGGGTACATTAAGGATCCTACAAGGATTGGGGTATGATAGGACTTGGTCATGTGGGATAGACCACATAATTTTAGAGATGTAGCTATTAGCCTTAGTCAGCCCATACATGCCTCATTTCTTCCCTTTGTTCAAATGTTACACTCATTATGCTTACTTATCCCTTTATGTCCACTTGTGCATTATTATTGCATGTTATTACCCTTAATTTGTGTAAAATTAAACCTTTTCATTTATACCCATTGATCTTCTAGCCTCTACTCATCATGATGTTTTAGCATTTGACCTTAGGGTTTCCCTCGAGGATGATTCCATTAGTATTTCATGTCCGATGGGTGGTAGCGTTGGGTATATATACCCCAATACCTTGTTATTTTTACCACTTATGTTATAAAAACTACTTTTCTATAACTTTCTTCTATTCTCTTGCTCACACTATTTCACACTTATTGGATTAATTTAGAGTCTTGGACTATGGGTATTTTATATTTGGGTCACCATAGTGAGTAAAGAAAAGATTTATTCTTGTAGAGGTTTCCCCTTCTCCAACCATAACGATTATCTCTTGAGTTTTTGTATTTGAGGAGGATTATGCATTAATAGTCACACACATGCTACAAGTAAGTATCTTTAACCTTTTTAGCTCTGAGTTTTCATGTGTTGTTGTATGTTTGTTATTCATTGCTATAGACTAGAGTAGATGTATACTTTCTTTGGTTAATTGCATTATCTTATTGTTACTACACCCCTTGGATTTATCCTCTCATTGATTATTTCCCTCTAGAATCCTAGTAGGATACCTATATCTATCTTGGTTATAGGCCTTAGAGAACTATATCTATTCTAGGGCTAGGGCTAGGGCTACTATCCTCTATATTTATCACTATATCACTCCTCGATCACCTTTGTATCTACAAAATGTATATGATCTTAGATAGGATCCCCATATTTGAAAACCCAACTAGGAACCTATATTTTAACCATCATCCACTCGGTGAATTCCACATGAATCTTACTTACTCTCTCAATTGACTCACCTTCACATTTCATCTCCTATATTCACGTTAGACACTTTTGAATCAAATATATCATTTCCCTCAAGCCCTAGCTGCACTAGGATTTTGGATCTATTAATATTTTATGTTTGTATTCAGATTTCCATCTACTATAGGCCCTAAAATATGATTTTCACAATTTCCCTAGGATCTTAAGGTCGGTCCTCCTATTTAGGTATCTTTCTATGGTTTGTTTCAGCCATCTCACATTTTGCTGAATATCTAACAATTAAGGAAAATATTTTAAAATATCTTAAAGGATTTTCTTTAATTTAATAAATTGAATGAAAATATACATTTTTAGTATAAATATTATCACAATTTTGGAAATTCAAATTTATTATTTTTTAGCAATAAGGGCATAATTCACAATACATTCACTTTTTGAAAAATTCCATTGAGGTATTTATTCCACGTAGTATTTTGATAAAATACTTTTTTGTTTTGTTAAATTCACTTTTGATTCTATAAATGGTTGTTTTATGAATTTCATGACTGTCCTATTTTATTTAAACATTACTTTTGGACTACCCTCATTACAACTTTTTGATCATTCTTATTCATCTCTAATCATCATTTTTTTGGTTCTCTAATCCATAAATCTATTCGATTATACTTTGGACTTATCTTTTTCATATCTTGCAATAAGTATCTTATTTTTATATTCATTTCCTATGCCACCAACTCCCGTGTTAATCCCCTTATGTGGCTAATCCCACCTGCACATTTTATTTTATGATGTTACATAATCAGACCTATCCTTTTACATGACTAATATCTCGTAGTCATATACTTACCCTTAATAACTTTACTAACCCCAAGGGCGTCGACATATCCCCAGAAGGTGATGGGCACTCACCCAAGGCATGCGTGGGCACCAAGCCCCTCCTTTATGTGAGATTTTTGAGAAGGTTCCACCATTAATGGAGGATGATTTGCAGAAGTAGAAGTACATTCACTTATTTAAAGAGGTAGAAGATAAAACTAATAGATCCACACCTTAATGCATTACAAAAACTAAATAACATTGTAATAAGCATAATAAATCAGATATGAGCCATGATAGTAATATAACATGAGGGTTTACCCCTTTAAAAATATATACAAAAGGAACCCATATATATATATATATATATATATATATTTAAAATAGTTCCGTAGCCACATTTCGGTCAAAATGGTCATCTCGGACCATATATATCCAGTGCCATAGAGAGGCTTATGGCATCCCTTACAATCTCTAGCAATAAGTTATCTAAACCCTAGCATTAATGTAACACTTTGTTACTCCGCTTCTTATTCTCTATGCATTCTATCTTTATCTATCTCTTCCATCTCTGTCTCTAGCCCGAGCATATCTTTTTATAAGATCAACACCCACTGTCATGCCTTCTCTCCTAGATAGATCACGTGCCAAGTGTTGATGTGGTCCTCCAATGGTGAATTCTTATCTCTTTGTAAACCCTTCACTCTCTATAATGATGTCTTCTAGGAATACTCCCGAGTGGAATATTCATTTCTTGACCTCCAAGGTTCTAGGCTAGCACCTTATCCACTCATCACGCCTAGTTGGGTCCTCACATTTTTCCTCAAGTGTCTCTAGAATGCAAAATATGGATAAGTCCCTTTAAACCCATGTTCTTCCTACCACACATGCCCTGGTTTCACTTAAACCCTTCTTAAACCCCTTTGTTCTGTATGATTTCCCTTGAGTGCGATCCTACTCACTGGTCCTGTGCACACATGCCCTTTGGTACTAAGTCAATATTTTAGGGCCCATCAATATATTATTTCTATATTTTTTATTTCTCCACCCTATCATTTATTGGATTTATTTTCATTGATGTCAAAGGATATTCTCCAGATCTTGTTGTAGTGTGAATGATCTAAAGATAATTACATGTTACTTATCTAGAGATAATATCACTTATAATGTTTCTCGATTGGAGCTCATTGTATAATTAGACATGAGATTGCCTATAATGTTTCTCATCCAAAGATCATAGTATATTTATACTGGAGCTCACCTAGAATGTCGATCGTCTCAAGTTAGAATTAGAAATGGTTTGAGCTCACCTAGAATGTTTTCTCCTAGAGCTAGAAGTATAAATGGTGTGGAGATTAGTTTCCGCAGAGCTCAATCATAATGAATTGGTCTGGAGTTTGTGGTTTATTTAGTTTGGAGCTAGCTGTATTAAGTCTGAAACTCTCAATTTTTGTGCTTGCATTTTAATCCCATGTTTTCATGTTTCAATTCAAATTATGGCCGAATCTCCCTATTTTGGTGACCCTCATTTATTTTGTTATTGACATTTAACTTACACACTTTGAGCCATGCTTGATGTTGAATAAGATACATAAGTATAAGAGGAGGAATAAAATAAGTTATAGTTAAAATGAAGAGGTGTTTTTGAGATGAGAAACAATGAACCGTTGAGAGGAGAAGAGAGGGCCGAATAATGAAGACATATTAAGAAGATTTATGAAGAGGATGGAGTAAATAGTGAATTAAAGGAGGAAATGTGAAAGGTAAAGATCATTGCAAGGGGTGTAGAGCTAGAAATAAAAGAGAGATCACTCAAGTTAAAAGATTGAAATGGAAAATTACTAAAGAGGAAGGAAGAGTGAGTAGAGCATGGGGAAAATGAATATTTGAAAAGGAAGAAGGAAGTGTAAATGGTAGGACTTAGAAGGTAATAAAATGAGAAATAAAAGTGAGTAGTTCTTGAGTGTGAGATGAATGAATAAGCATTTAGAATTGTATTATAGAACTAGAAGTGTAGAGATGAGCGAGAAAGTATGCTTAATATAAATAATCAACAGAGCATGAGTGCAAAAATGTGAGTCATAATGAAATGTAAAAGGAAGTAAAAAGTGTGAATGGAAGAGATTTGAGAAAAATGAGAAAGTGTTTAACAATGTATGGAAAGAAAATGAGATTATAGAGCTAGATAACATAGATCTATTATTAAAAAAGCATAATTTGTCACAAAATAGAGTAAGTAAATGAAGGTGCATGAAGTGAAGTTTGAGTAATTAAGTTTGAGGAGAAACAAAGATACAAAATCAAAAGCAAAGTTTTGAAAGAGATGTTTCATCCATCAAGAAGTGTATTCGAGGATTGGTGTCTCCAGTGAGTTGGTGCTCACAAATTAGCTGAGTTGGTGCTCAACATTGGGGATTTATGTCTCCAGTGAGTTGGTGCTCAACATTGGGGTTTGTTGTCTCTAGTGATTTTGTGCTCATGATTTGGCTGATTTGGTGCTCGACATTGCAAATTGGTGTATCCAGTGATTTGTTTCTCACAAATTGGATGAGTTGGTGCTAAACATTGGGGATTGGTGTCTCTAGTAGGTTGGTGCCTAATTTTATTAAAAATAAATCAATTTTATGACTATATTTCGACAAGAGATCCAGTCAATCTTTTCTTTGTGTTTGTCTCACGAAAGTGTTTCCACATAAATTATGTGTTTCATAATTGTTGGCTCTTTTATGTTTGTTATTGTTTTGGATGTAAAAGTTTTAAATAAGTAAAAATATAGTATAATTTGAAAAATTAAAAGCATGTAAGTGTGGCCCACTATGTGGCCAAAAATATTTTGAAATATGACTGATAAATAAATTTGTAAAAATAATTTTAAAACTTAAACAAATTAGGTAAATTATGGATTGCATGCACCATGGTATATTTAAGCTATTAAAAATACATGTTTGGTAATTTTATATGTGTTTGGTAAATTTTTAGTTGTGGGACATATTTTTCTAAAGTTCTAAAAAATTGCAAAAAAATGGGACACAATTATATGCTTGAACTTCCCCTTTGTGTATAGGTGTGTGCTCTTTAACTCATATTAGAGTGAGTTCCTTAAAAAATAGTTTGACAACTAGAAGGACGATCTCAAAAGAACACATGGAAGGTTAAAAATAATTATCCTCATAGAGAGCTCAATTTTTTGATGGAACTAACTATGTTTTTGGAGTATAAGGATGTACACATAGTTAATGGATTTTAGGTTTGACATTTGGTAATAAGTTGTAAGTGGTTATGCAGCTCCAATAACTCCTCCAATAGATCAAGTTGGTAAGAAGGAAAGTGAGAGCGATGTAATATATATAAATGTAATATTATGTTGTTTGTCTCAATTAGAATTTGGTAAGGTGATGCGTTGCAGTTCAACTAAGAAAAATTAGGATAAAAACAAGAACATATATGAAGGATATGAAAAATTGAAGAAAGTAAAGATCCAAACACATTGGAGGGTTTAAAGATGAATGATGATGAAAATGTTAGAACACCTTTTTCGCATGGATGAAGTTGTAAACACCATTAGAGGGATTTGAGAAGAAATTTAGGAATAAGATATTGAGAAAAAGTGTTAAGATATCTACCTTTGAGGTTTAACACCAAAGTATCTACCATTGAAGAAATGAAGGACTTAAACACCCTAACAATGGATGAGTTGCATGGGATTCTCACAACATATAAGATGAGAACTAAAAAAGAGAGATCATATAAGCATGAGGAAACCTTCAAATCATCAAAGAAATTTAACAAAAAAATCTGAAACAATATGATTGTTACAACAATGATTACAGCTTAAAGAAAAATCTCATTTTTTAGGAATGAAGAAAGGATATGAAAATAAAAATGTAAGTTACCCTTAAAATGTTTTAATTGTGGTAAAGTAGGACATTATGCTACTATATGTCCATATGTAGAAAATGAAAATAATGATAATGAATAAAATAACAGCTTGAAGAAAGGAAACAAGTATTATAAGTATAAAAGAACTACAAGCAAGGAAACTATGAGAAAGGGAAGAACACCTAAAAGCACAAGAAAACCGTCTAGACCAAGGAGTAATTGTAGCTCATCCAAAGAAAGTAATGAAAGAAAATCTACTAGTGATAAAGAAGAATCATTTCTCATGGAAATAGAGATAAAAGAAAGCAAAGGAGAGATGGTTTCATAAGATGTTAAAGTCGAAGGTTAAGTGGATCTTGAAGGAGAGATCCATTTTCACTTAAATGAGATCAAAATAATAAAGAAGAAGAATTTGGAAAAAAATGAAAGTTTCAAAAATTTGAAGAAGAATATGGTGCCTCAAAATCAAATTTGTCACAAGATATTGAAGAATATAATAAGATCATCATTGGCCTGAAGATTCAACTTGAAGAGATGAAGAACATGGATGAATATGTGAGAACCCGACTTAAGAAAAATGAAGAAAATTATGAGAAGCTTGAATCTAAAATGATTTCCTTAAGAAAGGAACTTGAGAAAACAACTACTATGTTGAAAATATGTATCAAGTTTGAGAAGAGCACTAAAATGTTGGATGATATATTAAATAATCAGAGATCACCATTTATCAAGACTAGTCTTGGGTACAAATAAGATAAGGAGATCCAAAGAACATTTCAACATTCCACCAAAGAAGGAAAAAACAAACATGCCAAAACGCTATGAATATGCTCTTAAAAATCATATCAGAAATGAAAGCAACAAGAAGAAAAAAAATCATGTTCCTCATAATACAAACATTCCTCACAAAGAAAACTCAAACAAACACAAAATATTCTATTCCCCAAGGCAACATCATATGACCAGGATTCAAGATTATTTCTATGGTTATTATTTTTCATGTAATATTTTTTGTCATAGAGAAATAAATTGTAGAACTCGTGTAAATAATTTTAGATGGAACAAGAACATAAGTTCTTACGAGGTTTCAAATATAAACTACAAATTATTTGATCCATTATCAAAATACAAAGAAAATGACATTGTATGTTCTAAGTGTAAAAATTATGGTCATATAACATGATTTTAAAGAGTTTCCTAGAATGAACAAGGAAGTGGATGCCCTATCTAAACAAAAAGTAAAATATAAAAAATGTGTGAAAGAGGAAGCAAGAGTAAGTATTGAAAAAGAGATTTCTTAATAAGAAGTGGTAAAAAACTCAACATAAGCATGTTACTGAAGATCAAACTAAAGATGGAGATACAAAGAAATATAAAGTTGAGAAAGCTGATGTTAAATAAGATATATAACGAGATGAGGATAGTAGGTTTACTAAAAAATGAAAACTTAAAACAATCTCGTTATATATTAACATCATCTCATTATATCGATTGATGACTTCAATTGACTCAGTACATCATTATATCAATTGATGAATTCAATCTTGTTATATATTAACATCATCTCATAATCTATTGTTTACATATAGCAATTGATGACTTCAATTGACTTAGATACATGTGTTTTCATAAGTTCATCAAGTAACATCTTTCATCATTATCAAGTAGTTTTTCATATGCCCTATCTTCACATCTTGTGATCACAAAACATCTCATTAACTACTTAGTAATTTTGATGGAAAATTTTCACTACTATCACTATCCACAATCACACTTAGACACTTACCTTGAACCTTGTAGCTTATCTTGAAGATATTGTTTTTCTCATGGCTTTTCTTGGTTGTACTTGGAACTCATGGAATGTGTTTCCTCATCCTCTTCACACTCCTCCATGGCTGATTCATAGCTTGAAGATGTTGTTACTTGATCATCCTCTTATAGATTTTTAAGTAACTTCCTAAGGGTATTGAAAATATTTGTTCCCATACACTCCATACTTAAAATAATTAACATCAAAATGTAATAGTTGTGTACTAATGCAAACACTTATTCTTATTCACATTAATTGTTGCTCTCCATAAGCTTCCTCACCCATATATTCTTCTATATCTTTCCATGTGGTATCTTCATACTCATCTTCACCATTATACTAGATAGTTATTCCTTGCATGATGTTTTCATCACGCTTCCTCTTATTTTTTCACTAAGTTGTGTATTACTTTCCTTTTACAAGTTCATTTCTATCTCTCGACATTTCAAAGACCTAAATTCTCATTTCCTTTCCTCTAAACTTTTACTTTTACTTTCTCCTATAATTGTTATGTAACTACTATATTTGCATTATTTTCATCATTCTTCTCATCCTTCTTATTTTTCTTCCTAGGATATTCGATTGAACACTTTGAACCAACATCATCAAATGTTTATATTTTGTACTATTTGTAACACTAGAATCCACTTTCTTTCTAGAAAACATGTCACTTTCTTTTACTTTTTGTTGATTCTTAACATCATTGTTACATGTTAACATCATCAAGTAAACCTACTATCCTCATATCGTTATATATCTTAACATCATTGTTAGATTTTACTTGATGAACTTATGAAAAGAAATGTATCCGAGTCGATTCAAGTCATGAATTGTTATGTAAACAATAGATTAAGCTAGAAGTATTGATGATAGAAAGAGTAGTTTAAGAGGATGAGAATTGTTTTTGGGAAACAATCTAGAATTTTGGATAAGAAAGAAGGAATCCTCTAATTATTCATCTACATTAGAGGAAAAGTACATTATAAAAGTGTCATGGTGCATAAAAGTTATATGGATGAAGCATAAATTGAAGTACATTAAGGTAAGCCTAAATTCAAGGGGATATAATTAGTTCATATCCATAATGAAGAAAATTATAAAGAGATCAACGTATGTATACTCCAAGGGGGAGAGGTTTGAAAGTTACTTCTTTACCATTGATGTCAAAGGGGAGAGTTAAAGATAAGGGGAGTAATACAACAAGAAATTACAGTAAAAGGATAATTTTATAGAAATGGGGAGTAAGATAAATTCCAGATTATTCCTATGTAAGGGGTAGGTTGATCACAATGAAAAAGGGGAGATTATTGGATTTATTTTCATTCTCTAATTCAAGTTCTAGAATGTGAAAATCTTAAGGACATAAGTGCATAGGATAAGACACGTTCGCAAGGGTGAAAGTGTCTATTTTGGGCAATAGTGTCTACATAATAGGTATGATACATGATCTTGTGTAAATTCTTGTCACCTTTAGTTCATTGTAGGTCATGTCAAGTTCACTACAATTTTTCTCTATCACACTTGTACTTACAAAACAAACCCTAGCTACCTACACAATACTCAAGAAAACATTAGATGAATAAAATATGCATATGATTGAGTCGGAATGATCTCAATGGTTTCCCCAATGTAATTATCATGAGAATCACACTACATTTTAGAAAAAAATGTAGTCTTGGTGTGTGTGTGTGTGAGTGGAGTAGTGTTCCTGTGAGCTAGGTTTCTCTAGTGTCAATGACAAAAATAATAGCAGGATAAAAATAATTTTTCCCGATGCAAAATATGTGGTACGTAATTCAGAATAGACCCTCCTATGCAATGAAGTATGTAGTCCCAAAATGTAATCCTTTATGTAATAGATAGAAAATATTAGCTCCTTATAGATGTATATCCCTCTTGGAATGATTTCCCCTAATGGAGTTAAATGATTCATGTGTGCGTGTATCTATATATATGATTCCTTCATTTAGGTTTTATCATTAACAAGTGAAAGGACAACCTAGGTGCTAAAAATATAAGAAGTAACATCCAAAAAATCAACAAAAGAGAGAAAGTGGACAAAAGCACTTCGAGGGACAACAATGCCCATGCGCTCTTGTCTCTAATGGGGTGTTTTGTAGGTGGTTCTCAAAAGGTAAAACAGTTGAAATCATAAGTAAGAAATTTATTAGGTAGTATGAAAAATGTAAGGTGTAAGTCAAGAAGCTAAAATAAATAAAGATAAGAAACATAAAAGTGTCAGAAAAGTAAAACAAGTGTTGTTAATGACTAGTTCTCTTGCTTAGGATTCTAGCATGTAAATGAATTATTTAGAGGCTAGATTTATATAATAAATGTGTGAAATTTCATTTTCCCCTACTTTATCTTTGGTGAATAAGGATTCAATAACATAAAGTAGAAAAGAAAAGCATAAATTAGGGAGTTGAAAGAAGATTGTGCCCAATAGAATGTCTAATGAGCATTGTAGCATGTCAAATGGAATAATGTAAAATGTGTACCATAGAATTCTAAGGGAAGGGAAGGATAAGGATCCTAGGGGTGACCTTTGCATGTTTTTAGTGATAATGATGTGTGTGTAGCTCCTTAGAAAATCATATTTTTCAGAGTGTGCTTGAGATTTACTTCATGGTTGCTTATGTCCTTTTCCTTTGTTGGGATAAGATATGACATTTGAATGAAAATAAGTGTATTTAATACTCTAGGTAAATGCAATTGAATTTTATTTGAACAATATGTAAAATTGGAAATGCGTATTAGAAATATTTACACCAAGGGGTTAAAGTACACTTAAAATTATTCTCTCTTCCTTCGGTGTGTCTCTCTCTCTCTCTCTCTCTCTCTCTCTCTCTTCTGTGGGGGACTTCTTCCTCTATGCAAAGGTGCTTGGTTTTGTGCCTAACTACAACACACCTATAAATTGCATTGTTTATGTACTTGTTTCCCTTTTATCGTGTGCTTCCTCTCTCTCCCTTTATCTCAATGTGGCCTTATTTATTATGGTGGGGGCTTCTAAGATAGAGACATCATTCTCGGTGTAGTAAGTGCCCTTTTCATATCTCGGCCGCATGTGCATGTGTATACCCTTTTCAGCTTCTCCCAACAACACGTAATGTTATTGAATTCAACATATGTATGTCATGGGAGACATACTTCTCCACATAGGCATGCTTCTTTGGATATATCAATGTTCATGCGTAACTCATGGTAATCCTAGTCTACCATGATAAGGTCAAAACTTAGCTTATTTTCCTCTTTGAATCTATTGACTCTGGCTTGGAAGTATTACGCTATGGAGGAGAATGGAAATTTATACCAGGGTCCCTTGGCATCATATTCTAGGGTAAAATGCTAATAAAGAAGTGTTGGTACATGATGAAATCAACCTCACCTTGTAGTAAAATAGGTAATTTCTGAGGTATTCTCCACTCAACACCGAATGTGTCACACATATTCTTATACCATCTTTCTAGGCACGCCTTGTGGGTGGCCGTCATGGTGTCATAAGTGTATTGCTAAAATATTTTGGAAGGGGAAGGGTTCTCATCTGGGTATTCCCACATAAATTTATCTGGCCCATCGGGCACTCCAATCTCCAAAAAGAAAATGGTAAGGAGGAAATTACCAAACATGATATTTTCTCCATCTCACATGACATTGATGATTTTTTTGCTATGAATGTTGATAGGTTATAGATGGTCCCTTCGAGATCTTACAACAAACATTCAACCAAGCCTTGTTGATTTGTGTCCATCTCTCCTGCCCATTTAGCTTTGTGACCAAGCGCATGGCCATCCTCATTACAGGTCGAAATCACAGAGATGTCAAAGTACCACGACCCTTTCTTGTAGTCATAGGATTCAATAGTCTTCTTGATGACCTCCTTATTGTCTAAGTCATCATCAAAAGATTCTCCCTTATAGGTAAGACCAATAAATTTAGAAATTAGTTGGGGAGTTATCCACATCCTACGTCCTGTGAAGTAGAAATGATCTTCATGTATGCATGACATTAACCATTGGTACATTTGTTCAAGTTTTACGAAATAGGAAACTCATAGAGTTTCAATAACCTAACCTTCTCCATTTTCACCTTTACCTCATCATCATAGATAGGCATTCCATCTGGTGTCCTTTTGTCTATAGGGAAAACCAATTCTAATGCCATCTCATTCTTTGTGGTGCTCATTCAATGGTTTTAGTCACTTACGGCCATCTTTATAACATGAGACACCCATTCTTTTCCAAGAAATACACCATCTGGGTATTGCATCTCCACGTACCATTCTTCATTGAAATTGGTGGAAATAGCTTGTTTCCCCTTGCCCTTTCCCTTCTTTGGTGAAACGTTTTCTGCTTTCCTTAGTGCCATTTCTCTATTGGGTCACTAAAATTTCTTTCTTTCTCCTGATCTTGGCTCTACTCAATTCTGTGGCTCTACCCCTTAACAAAATCCCTTCAATATTGTACCCTAGCCTGTAGAACCCTAACCTAGAAAACCCTTTTTTCCACAAGACGATGTATTCACTTGCAAGATTCAAAAAATTTACCACCTTCTTACTCACGCCCGTGTACTCTTTTCCACTCCGATTTACAAATCAAACTAGCTATGCACTCAAATATTCATAACCCTTTTTTGCACAACTTTTTTCTTTAAGGATGCCCTAGTTTGTAAGAGCTCTTCGATATCACAAATATAAGCTAAACAATAATGTACCCAACCTTCTACATATAACTTTTGTTTTTTTTCGCAATAAATACCATGCCACCTACTAACATACCTTTGTAATAAAGGAAAATTTTTCTTCTAAAGCCAATATTCAGTGCTTTTACCCCCACACCCAATCCCACATGAAAAATTCTATAACCTTTTAACACACAAAAACCCTTACTAACTGAAGATCCTTATGCATGCGGTTGCAGCACTAAAGGAACTTCTTTTATCCTTACCCTAATTTTTAACATCACCTACCTCATGTTGTGCATACACTTCTCACCCTTGTATGTGGTTTTTGTAAAGTCTTCCTGACACTAACCTCCTCATGTTCACCTTTTCCATACGCACTCTTTCAAACTACGTGCTTTTGATCTTTTGATTTGGGCCATCGAAACACAACTTCCACTACCAACTTCCAAAGTGCTTGTCACATCACTTCACCCCACACAAAAATAGATGCGTGGTCATATGGGAATATAATTTTTTTGAAATTGTAAGTGGCTACCATCATAAAACATGAAAACAATAGTAAAAATAAAGGGAAGAAGCAATGAGAAGGGGAGCCACAAAGAAATGAAATGCATTAAGGGAAATCCTAGGCTAAATGGAAATACTGCCTTATTTACAAACACAAGGAATACTTATTTATAGTAGGGATTCAACCTACTCCCATTGAAATGTCCTGGTAACCATGTTCCATCCAACACTTGTAATTGGAAAGCACTTGAATCAAGTATATATGATACAATGTATGGGCCCATCCAATGGACTTTGAATTTATCAGGATGTCAGAGAAACATGGAATCATATAATAGAACCATCTGCCCAACCTCAAATTTTTTGTTCTTAATGTGTTTATCATGCCATGCCTTTCGCCTAGATTTCTCTGTCTTCTGACTCCAGTGAGCAATATCCTGCATCTCATCTAAATGCATTAACTTATTAATCCTCTCCTCAAGAACTTTTTCATCAGCTAACCCTCTTCAGGTGTGCTATACATAGTGATTGTAACATAAATTTAGTAGGTAAAATCGCTTCTACACCAAACACCAATTGAAAAGGTGTGGCCTTGTTCAGATCTTTTATAAGTAGTCTGGTATGACCATAACACAACAAAAACTTTATCATCCCAATCCTTTCTTCCTACATCAAAAATCTTGGTTAATGTGTGATTCATAATTTTGGGAAATGCCTCAGTGGTTCCATTAGCTTGGGGGTGATAAGGGGTAGTTTTGTGGTGGGATACCATGAATTCTGCCAATAAAATCCTAACTGTCTCATTCAAGAAATGAGTACCCCTATCACTTGTTAAACTCAACAGACATCCATATTTGCTGATTATATTTTCCCACAAGAACCTAGCTGTTGTTTTTGTTGTGTAATCCTTGTAGGATCCAATTCTAATATCCTCATAAGATAATATATGCATGTAATGATATAGCGTGAACCAGTCCTTCACACGATAGGTGAAATCAGTCCTACAAAATCAATCACCCACTTCTCAAATGGTTTTGCGCTAGCTATTGGTCTCAAGGGAATCTCATCTCTTCTTCTTGGTTTTCCAAGGTGTTGGAAATGGTCACTGAGCCTTGCAAAACTCAATACAATCCTGGTAGATGCTTTCCCACCAAAGCCCTTCTAGAAGGATCTTGTGCATGGTTACATTCCTTGCATAGTGTCCTCCTACAATTCCACCATGTGCTTCCTCCATGATTGCAACACATTCATGTTCTAACATGCACCCTAGCACAAAACTCATCATGGCCTAGCTTATATAAGTCTCCACTAATTAAAATGTAGGGCATGATGCACATGGTTAACTACTTCCTTTCCAAATTCTTCATTCCCTCCGATGTCACACCCATTTTGATAAATACAACAATATATTCCAAGTCAGAGGGTGCGTGCCACAATCTAAATAGTTGTGCATCTAACATTATATCCTCAATGCTCTGTGCATCCTCCTCTGATTCAATCCTCGATAAATGGTCAGGTCCCAATTACTCTTACCCAGTTTCACAACTACCATAAATTGACACACCGACATGTGCACCCTTGTAGAATGGGCTAGTTTACTAGGTAAATCAATGCCATATGGCCCGTTTAGAAGATAAAGGGTGTTTCCAGTAGATACTTCCTAAATTTATGCAAAGTGCGTAGATAATGGAAAATGCTTTGCGCTCAGAAGTAGTAGTATAGCTTTTCTCGATTGGTGTCAACTTCCTACTAGAAAAACACAAGGGGTGGTCAATAATCCCTTCTCCACATTGTGCTAAGATTTCCCCAATTTCCATCCTCGAAGCATCAACATGCACATGGAATGGGTTATCTAAAGAGGGAAAGCATAATATGGTCACAATGATAAACATATTCTTCAATGTATCAAACGTCATCTCATTACACCTCTCCCCAAAGAAAATTCACTTTTGTGTTTAAGTAATTTTTCCAATGACACGACGATCTTGGCATACCCCTTGATAAATTTCCAATAATACCCCATGTGCCCAAGGAATCCATACACTTTGCTCTTGTTGGTAGGTTACCCCAATCCAACAATAATGACAACTTTTTTGGCAGATCCACCAGAAGCCTTCCTTACATATGATATTCCCCAAAAGGGTTCCAAATGGAGTAGTAAAAACACATTTCTTAATGTTAAGGGATATCCTCAATCGCTAACATCTTTAAAACACCAGCCTTAGATTATCATAATTATCCCTTACTAATCCATATACCATCCAATTATCAAGGTACACTTGAAGAAAATTATAGATGAAGTCTTGAAATGCCTGCACCATAATGCATGAAAAAAAACAGGCACGTTCTTCAGTCCAAAAGGTATGACTGTGTAGGGAAAAAATTCCCCATTCAAAGTGGTGAATGTTATCTTTTCTTGGTCTTCCTTTGTAAATCTAACCCGATGATATATTGAGAATCCATCTGTGAAAGAATAGATCTCTCGCTTGGCTACTCCTTCCAGAATCTCCTCAGTGAAGGGGGTTAGAAAAAGGTCGATAACACATACCACATTCAAATCCCTATAATCAACACAGATCCTTATCCTCCCATTCTTCTTAATGCTAATAATCATCGAGCTTATCCATTTTGATTCCTCAATGAACTTAATGATGCCTGATGTAATCATCTTGTCAAACTCCTTGAATTTGACGCAAATATTTAGATTCATTCGATAGGGTCTCTTCCGGATTGGGCACGCTCCTTCCTTTAACTTGATTTTCATTTCCCCCAAGGAGTGGTGAACTCCTTTAAGCTCATGGTACCCGTGTAGAAATAAGACCGAAACTTGTGCAACAAATCAATGATCTTTGAAACCTCCTTTTCTGACCAATAGTCCCCAATAGTAGCCTCCTTAGGTTCTGTTTTTGAGATAATGTTAAAATTATTTATTTTTAGAGGTTTATGGTAGGCGTGCGATTGCTCATCATTATTATCCATAACTTCACGCTTACCTACTATATGGTTAACATCCAAATTTTCCACTTCTTCACCATCGACCATGTAGACCAAGTTTCCTTTCTCTTTTTCCATGCATGGGTGCTCAAGTTGTATCTCTTATGATTCTTAATCATCAAAATGTACTTCTAAGCCAGGTTCACTAAATAATTCTAGAATTCTATCCTCCACCATGACACTATCTCCCACCATTAGGCACTTAACAACCTGTAACCCTTTATTCACCAATGGTTTGGTACTACGATATTTGAAGGATTGAAGGAGGTCACCATCAACTCATACTAGTTTCTTATCCGACGGCGCATCTCTTCATGAATGTACCATGCATGTGCACAACCTTGAAAGGTAGAGTTTAACTTATACACCCATAAAGAAGGTGGCAATGCTTTTGCACCTTCTATCAGGCCTCTCACATGCTTGGATGTGAAATGAGGTGGGTTCCTTCCCGTGATAATCTTGTATGATAGTAGGTGCATTACTCCAGAAAACCTAATAGAGAACGTGATTCTCACTTTACACCACTCTAGAAGGCTATCATGATTGGTTTCCCACCAACATGATGTGGTCCCAAGTAAGGTATAGCTGAGAATCCTTATCCTTTCGATGTTACTTCTCCGCTGGGTCTCCATTTCTTGTAGGAAAACATTAGGGTTGGCTCCTCTAGAATAACTTGGCAACTTCTTTCCTCCTAGGAGCTTGGCTAAATGCACCTTTGTTACTCTTGTCACAGAGCCTCTTAACCGACTTCCAACCAACTCATATGTCCGTGCACCCAAGAATCACATGCTACACTAGTTTTATCACTTATAGATTAAGTGTCTTCCCATTGAATAATACCCTTGTTTGTTGGGTGCACAACTTTGTGGTCCCGAAAAGTGCACATGTAAATTATGTCTAGATCTTCTTCTCATAAAGGCTCAATATAGGGTGCTTTGACTTCCCATCGTTCAAAGAAATGATAACTCATTCCTCCTTGTTCTAAAAAATTATATAACCCTTATTGAAACATAATTAAAAAAATTTCTTATAGCACCACAAGTGCCCAAGTAATATTGGAAATTTATCCACCTCGGCAAGTGCTAAGACTTCAAAGTATCCAATGAATTTTTCCCCTTGGATAGTGATAGTAGCATCCTTTAAAACACCAATGGGAATTGCCTTTGTGTTATTAGCCATATAAAACACATTTGAAGATGGATGTAATGGGGCCCTTCCCATTTGATTCCATGCATCCAAGGTGAGAACATTGAATTTTGCGCATGTGTCAATCAGAATATTACTTAGGAGCCATCCATCAACAATTGCATTCAAGGTAATCTCCTTATTGTAGTCGAGGTTGTGGGGAGGAAGGTTAGCATGCAAAATTTGCCTCTCATGCTCTGCTCCAATGTTTGGTATCTTAATCCTCAAATATTAACCTAACAAAGGAAAGATATTCTCTTGGTACAACATTACACACCTCTCTCGACACCATCTATATCGACTAAGGAACTTCAATGATTTTCTTGTGCCCCAACTTCTCGATTGCTCCTTCGTACATTGAATTTCCCTTGAAGACTCCCCGATTATGTCCATGGTCTCTTGATAGACTTCCATCTTGTTGGTGTTCAAATTAGTCTTGCCCCATTTGTCATTGAATTTACTCGGCCGGCCTCTGTCACATTTTTACCTTTTTGTGTTGGTGCCATGGGGAAAATGTGGAAATTTTTCCTTTTTGGAAAATAAGTATAAAGTGAAAAAATGAAGCACAGTCCACTGGGACCCACATCAGAAGCTAAAGGTGGAAGGGCGGAGTTGTGGGGAAAATTTGGAAATTTTTCTTTTTTCCAAAAACGTGGTAAAATAGTAGAATCAAGCTACGTTCCTCCTGGGACCCACATTAGGATACGTGTTAAGCCCATTTTTTGAGGATGGAGGGGCGAAGAAAATGTCAAATTTTTACTTTTTTCCAAAAGTTATAAAATGTCAAAATGTTCTCCTAGGCCCATTTCTAATCACATTTTTCCATGTGGAAGGCTTAGATTAAAAGTTGAAAGGAAAGATCAATGGTAGCTATGCATTTCATATGATTTTACAACCATCAAGCTCTAGGATGTTTGGAGATGTATTTTTGCATCTTTCTTCATCAAATTTTTGGCAAGTTTGTGTTGTTTTAGGCCGCAAAGTTCAATTGAATCAATGTGGGAGCTCAATTTGTAAATATGAGGTACTTTTGAAGTGGATTTTTCTCAAAGCTTGTGCAAAAATGCAAAATGCTAGATCCAAAATTGCAGGGGTAGAAATTACAAAGGAAAAAGGATGAAATGATGAAAGTACAGGAAGAAAAGGTGAAAAAGGCATTGCCTCAAGAGAAAAGAGGGATGACCTATCAAGTCTAACTATGCAGAGGCTCCAAAAATGATTAAAAAGGGGATTTATTGCATTGAGAATCAGAATGATTAAAGGGAACCCTAAAAGTTATGGCATGGCATCCTAGTCATTAGTCGAGGCCCAAAAACATGATCAGTTCACAATTGTTCCACTGGCAGATTTCGGATATGAACTTGTTAAGCATCATTGTTTGAAAAAAATTGGAAACAAGAAAAGTTCCATTGAATATTCTTATCTTTTGGGGGAAAATTGAGTGGGAAAAATTTTATAAATGCAATGAGAATACTCTTGCAAATGGTGAAGTATGAATTCTTGAGAAAAAAATTGAGAAAGCCGTCTTCCCGAGAGACCAAAGCTGAGATTACCTATTATTTTCTTCGTGTTAGATTTTTTGTTGTGTCAAGTTAGTTGTAGATGTATAGCCATTGACAAGAATTGAGATTTCTCTAGAAGCTTTCCCCTACTGATGAATCTAAGCAATTTTGGAATTAATTTGTGTCTAATCTCTAGCAATTTTGTGTCTGCTTTATTTTCAGAATGTCTGTAAATAGTTTCTTTCATTCCTATTGTAATATTATACTGAATTTTTTGTGAAATCACATAGAATATCATCCATGTGACAGTCTAATGGTATTTACAATTTCATTTCAATAAGAGCCTTCATCTTGGATGAGATAAAAATTTTTAAAATCAATTCAATGTCATTTGTTGATAAAGATTGTCTGTAAGTCTTTGGGTGTACCTTAGGCATGATTAATTAGAAAATTTAGTGTTTAATTGAGTCTTCCAATTCAAGCCTTCATGTTGGAGTCTCAAATATTATGTGAAAACGTGCTGATCTGGGCCTCCATTGAAGCACACCTTCTGGTTGAAGGAACGTCTTAATTGTTATGAAGTTTTCTATGGTGAAGTTGTTAATTATGTACAGTACACTCCAAAGATCCAAAGATAATCAACTTTATCCTACTTCATCTCCCACCAAAATCATTTAAAAACCATTGATCCACCCTAAACTACCACTGTTTTCCCTGTGTATCAACAAAGGAACAAAATCTACTTCCAAAATATGCAGAAACAATCAGGATTCCAAATGTCTTTAGTAACCTTTGCCTTGTTTTGAAAATATCTCCATAATTTGGAAGTGACAACTCATGAGAGTTAGATTTGGTGTGTTGATCATATTTTCCCAAGGTCTTCTCTATAAATTTTGTGCAAAAGAAGGATTTACTAGCATTCTTCAATAATCAGAGGTTACAAAAAGGTTCTCGTACCTTGGTTAAGAGGCACAACCTAAAATAGTTAGGATAAGATCACATCCTTTTAAGGTGCTACCCACTTCTTCAAATCCTGAGTGCTAAAAATTTAGATAGATTGCTTCCCTAACTACAAAATGACATACATAATCATCTATCTACCTCTGAGTGCCTTTTCAAATCCATGATGTTGCTCGGCCTTTGAAGGAGATTAAATCTGCAGGTAGAACACTTCTGATGTGTAGGATCTAGATACTTCCCATACACCACCTCTTCTCTTCTAATCAATAGTTTCTACTTTGGTATATCATTGACACATGTAGCCTCATCTTGCATTTTCATCAAGATGATTCTAATTTTGACTCACGTGCTACCCTTGGCATCCATTGCGAGTCATCATTCTTAACACTTACCATCCCAATGCCCTTGTATTTTCGGTGTTGTTGGCTCATATGTTCAAATATCTCTGGGCACTCCTTATACTTGTGCTTCTTTCCAAACCAAGAGCATCTGTAGTAGGTATGGAAATTCACACTTATAGTGCTTTGTAGACCAATAATGGTAACAATTTCCAAATGGGAACTCACTTCTTCTACCTTTGTAGTTGGTACATCCTCTAAATCCTTTTTGAAAGCCTCTTCCATAAGCTCCTCCATCCACACATCCTTCATAGTGACGACCATCCTTCTTGGAATTATTTGCAATGCTAGTCCGGTGCACACCAATATGAATAACATCATGTATCTGGTAAATCAATCTACAATCCTTGGTGTCATGAGTAGTAGAGGTAAAAATCTTGCAATAACAAGACATATTATTACGGATTGCACAATGTAGTAGTGGACACCTACTTTCATCATGATCTCCATGGAAAATATCAGTCCATCTGTCATGATGCGTACTGGATGTCTCAAGATAATTGTCCTTCGTATGCCCCTCTACCTCAAAATCCGTACACCATAAGCCATTATGAGTATCATGGGTTGAGTTCGCAGATAGCTTCTCCATTTTCTTTTCCATTACAAGAATCCGGGCTTCATGAAAAGGACTAACACTAGTATCCATGGTTCATTAGCCTCAACACACAGGTAACCTCCAAGGCCTGCATGGGTATGTGAAAGTCTTATGTGGCAAGTGCTTTCTTGAAAGGAATTTTTAGTCCTCCAATGAACCACTGAGCATGCTGAGAAGGATGAATATCATAAGAAATTTTTGATAAGAGAGTCTTAAAATGTGCATCATACTCTTGCAAACTCTCTTCCATTCCTTTTTTAATTTCCTTCAGCGTGATATTACTCTTTTGTTCAAACTTAGGAATATAGAATTTAGCTAAGAAGGCATTACACAAAGTGGTATAATATACTACTATCTGGTGGGGGTCATACTTCTAGTATAAACTATTTACACGTCCTTCCAACGTTGTTACAAATATAATTACCTTTCATCCTGAGTAGTGATCCCCTTCATGTGCCATATCAACTCACAGTTGTGTACATGATCTACAACATCCTCAACACCTTTATAATCTAGTAGATGCAAAGACATTTCAAAAAATACTTACTGAGGTGGTTGAGTCCCTTGTCCCCCGATTTAGAACCTTGATTTCCTCTAGTGTTACCTCTACCACCAGATCCACTAGATCCACCAGGGCCTGTCCCTCTTGACCCACCAAATCCTCTAGACCTACCAAGTCCACCAGGTCTGCTAGTTACTATTCCACCGATCCACTGATTCTCCTCCCATGGTCGAAAATGGTCCTAAAGTGGTTTTGCCTTGTGTCCCCACTGTCACGCTAAAATGTGTGCTAATAAACTATGATATTATACCACTACTAGATGTGTGTCCCACGCTACTTCTATATGCAATATCCAAACTTTGTGTACCTGTAATTTTCCCAAATGTCACTTCAGATAATATACCTCCAAACACAGGAAATGATTATGTAGCCATAAATGTGCCAAATGAAAAGTTATACCTCTTAGGTGCTGATCAGTTACTTCCATTAGTACCAATGGGTTAGCAATGCTTATCTCTAGTTTTGGAAAAAAAGTGCCGTGGGTTGGTTACTATGCGGATTGAAATAAACTCTGTCAGATCTCCTTTCTGTAAGTGACAAGCTCTCATTAGAATATTAACGGGTCTCTCTCCGCACTTGAAAATATGGGGTAACACAGATCGCTTAGGCTCCATGTCCTCTACGTGAACCTCAATTCCTTCTCACAATGTCTACCTCTATAAATCCATCACTCCCCGTAACTTCACGTTGTCTATATAATCGCCTCTCACGAGCTTCATTAGACTTGAGTCATCCATCTTCCCTCTCCTTTTCATCCACAAGGTCCACCATCTTCCTCCACCCTAGCTTCCTCACCCAATGATCAGAAGAATCTTAGTCGGCCATAGGAAACACTTCCAAAATCAATGTAATGATTAGGATATTTATAGGTAAAGGGATAACATGAAAAATGATCCTCTTGGATCCCTCAAAAACTCAAACTCAACAATATCTGGATAGAAATATGTAGAAATCATGTACTCTAAGGTGTAACTCATCAACACTCTACTCCACCAATGATCAACATCACATGTCCAAGTTAGATCAGCATTGTGCAACCTCTGATACTCCTCTTGGGTCCATACTTGAGGTCAATAGTACCATCTCAATCCAAATGCATACGCCGAAAGCCATTCATACAACTCCGGTGGGAAAAAATAAAATAAAGTCTCATACAACTCATGATATAGATATTCTTATACCCATTTACGTGCATTAAACTCGGGTCTAGTACGAAATATCCGAGAAAACTCATCCTCCATTATTTTAAGGCATGCTTCGATCTTGTCCAAGGTCAAGTTTCCTTCATCACACACCATTCTCATAACAAATTTGAAAAGAGGTCCTGCAATGTAACCAAGATGTAGTCATTTACTTACCCTTAATACCTTTACTAACCCCAAGCATGCCGACCTATCACCCAAATGCCACCTGGGAACTTACCCAAGGCACATGCGGGTGTCAAGCCCCTCATTTATGTGAGGTTTATGAGAAGGTTCCACCATTAATGGAAGATGATTTGCAGAAGTAGAAGTACATTCACTTATTTAAAGAGGTAGAAGATGCAACTAACAGATCCACACCTTAATGTATTATAGAAACTAAATAACATTGTAATAAGCATAATAAACTAGATATGAGCCATGATATTCATATAACACAAGGGTTTACCCTTAAACAAGATATACAGAACAAACCCATATATATATTGATTTAAAATAGTTATGGTAGCCACATTACAATCAAAAGGGTCATCTCAGACCATATACAATAAATGATAGGGACTTAACTCCCGCAAATCCTCCCTGGTATGAGACCTTAACTATACCTTTCCCATTTTAACCCTTGTTACATATCCTAGTGCCATATAGAGGCTTATGGCATCCCTTACAACCTTTAGCACTAAGTTCTCTAAACCCTAGCATTACTGCAACACTTTGTTACTCTGCTTCTTATTCTCTATGCATTCTATCTTTTCTATCTCTTCCATCTCTGTCTCTAGCCCGAGCATCTATTTTTATAGGATCAACACCCACCGTAGTGCCTTCTCTCTAGAATGGATTGCGTGCCAAGTGTCAATGTGGTCCTCCATTAGTGAATTCTTATCCCTTTGCAAACCCTCCATTCTCTACAATGATGTCTTCTAGGAATATTCCTATATGAAATATCCTTTTCTTGACCTCCAAGGTTCCAGGACTAGCACCTTATCCACTCATCACACCTAGTTAGGTCCTCACATTTTTCCTCAAGCATCTCTTGAATGCTAAATATGGATAAATCCCTTTAAACCTATGTTATGCCCTCCCGCACGTGCCTTGGTTTCACTTAAACCATTCTTAAACCCCTTTGTCCTGCGCGCTTTCCCCGAGCACCCTCTTTCTCATGGTCCTACGCATGAGTGCCCTTTGGTACTCGGCCAATATTTCAGGGCCTAACAATATATTCTTTCCATGTTATATTTCTCCACCCTATCCTTTATTGGATTTATTTTCATTGATGTCAAAGGATATCATCCAAATCTCATTGTAGTGTTAATGATCTAAAGACAATTTAATGTTACTTGTTTGGAGATAATCTCACTTATAATGTTTATCGTTTGGAGCTTGTAGTATGAGTAGACCGGAGATTACCTATAATGTTGTTTGTCCAAAGATCATAGTATATTTAGATGAAGCTCACCTAGAATGTCAATCATCTCGAGTTAGAATTATAAATGGTTTAGAGATCACCTAGAATTTTTCTCGACCAGAGCTAGAAGTATAAATGGTGTGGAGCTCAATTTCCAGAGCTCAATCATAATGAATTGGTTTGGATTTTTTGGTTTATTTAGTCCGGAGCTAGCATTTGTATTAACCCGACACTCTCAATTTTTGTTCTTACATTTTAATCCCATGTTTTCATGTTTTGATTCAAATTATGGCCAAATATCCCCTATTTTGGTGACCCTCCTTTGTTTTGGTATTGAAATTTAAATTACATGTCGACCCATGCTTGATGCCAAATAAGATACACATGTAGAAGAGGAGGTATAAAATAAGTTATATTTAAAAGGAATAGGTGTTTGAGATGAGAAAAAATGAACTATTAAGAGGAGAAGAGAGGGTCGAATAATGAAGACATATCAAGAAGATTTATGAAGAGGATGGAGTAAATGATGAATTAAAGGAGGAAATGTGAAAGGTAGAGATCATTGCAAGGGGTTGTAGAGCTAGAAATAAAAGAGAGATCACTCAAGTTCACATATTGAAATGGAAAATTGCTAAAGAGGAAGGAAGAGTGAGAAGAGCATGGGTAAAATGAATATTTGAAAATGAATAAAGAAGTGGAAATGGTAAGACTTAAAAGGTAAGAAAAGGAGAAATAGATGTGAGTAGTTCATGAGTGTGAGATGAATGAATAAGAATTTAGAACGGTATTAAAGAAATAGAAGTGCGAAACGACCTGAGTAAGTATGCTTAGTATAAATAATCGAAAAATCATGAGTGAAAAAGTGTGAGTGATAATTAATTCTAAAAGGAAGTAAAAAGTGTGAATGGAAGAGCTCGAGAAAAGAAAAAGTCTTGAATAGTGTAATGAAAGAAATTGAGATTATAGAATGGATAACATAGATATATTAGTAAAAAAGCATAATCTATCTCAAAATAGAGTAAGTAAATGTAGGTGCATGAAGGGAAGTCTAAGTAAGTAAGTTTGAGGATCAACAAAAGATACAAAATTAAAATTAAAGTTCTAAAAGAGATGTTTTATCCATTGAAGAAGTGTATTTAGGGATTGGTGTCTCTAGGTTGGTGCTCACAAATTAGCTGAGTAGGTGCTCAACATTGGGGATTTATGTCTCCAGTGATTTGGTGCTCATGAATTCATTGATTTTGTTCTCAACATTGGGTATTGGTGTCTCAAGTGAGTCGGTACTCATGATTTGGGTGATTTGGTACTCGACATTACAGATTGGTGAATCCAATGATTTGGTTATCACAAATTAGATGAGTTGGTGCTAAACATTGGGGATTGGTGTCTCCAGTAGTTTGGTGCCTAATTTTTTAAAAATAAATTAATTTTGTGATTGGATTTTGATGGTAAATCCAATCAATCTTTTCTTTGTGGTTTTTCTCCTAAAAGGGTTTCCACATAAATCTTGTGTTTCATAATTGTTAGATCTTTTATGTTTGTTATTGTTATGGATGTAAATTTTTTAAATAAGTAAAAATATAGTATAATTTGACAAAGTAAAAGCATATAAGTGTGGTCCACTATGTGGCCAAAAATATTTTAAAATATGACTAATAAATAAATCTTTAATTTTTTTTTAAAAACTTAAAAAATTAGGTAAATTATGGATTCCCTGCACCATGGTATATTTAAGCTGTTAAAAATACATGTTTGGTAATTTTATATGTGTTTGGTAATGTTTTATTTATGGGATATATTTTTCTAAAGTTATAAAAAGTGCAAAAAAGTCGGACACAATCATATGCTTTAACCGCCTAAATCTCTGTGTATAAGTGTGTGCTCTTTAAGCGATATCGAGTGAGTTCCTTAAAAAATAGTTTGAAAACTAGAAATAATATCTCAAAAGAACACATGGAAGTTTAAAAATAATTATCCTAAAATAGAGCTCCATTGTTTAATGGAACTAACTATGCTTTTTGGAGTATAAGGATGTACACATATCTAATGGCTCTTAGGTTTGACATTTCGCAATCAGTTGTAAGTGGTTATGAAGCTCCAACAACTCCTTCAATAGATCAAGATGGTAAGAAGGAAAGTGAGAGTGATGTAAAAGATATGAATGTAATATTGTGTGGGTTGTCTCAATTAGAATTTGTTAAGGTGATGCATTGTAGTTCAAGTAAGGAAAATTAGGATAAAATCAAGAACATATATGAAGGGTATGAAAAAGTGAAGAAAGTAAAACTACAAACACATTGGAGGGTTTAAATATGAAGGATGATGAAAATGTTACAACACCTTCTTCCCATGGATGAATTTATTAACACCATTAGTAAGCTTTGATAAGAAATTTCAGAATAAATTATTGAGAAAAAGTGTTAAGATATCTACCTTTGAGGTTTAACACTAAAGTATCTACCATTGAAGAAATGAAGGACTTAATTACCCTAACAATGGATGAGTTATATGGGATTATCACAACATATAAGATGATAAATGAAAAATATAGATCATATAAGCATGAGGAAACCTTCAAATCATCAAAGAAATTGAACAAAAAAATCCGAACAATATGATTGTTTTTTTTTATATTAAGGGCAAATAGTTTTGAAGGGACTATACCCTGTATACAAAAGGGCTCAAAAGCCAGATAGCAAAGGTGAGAGAAACAACCCAGAGAAGGGAAAAACGGCCAACCAAAGAGGGCTCAATAGCCAAATATGACAATACAAGTGAAGAAAGGATCCAAACGAACAATGATCCAAAAAGAAGCAGAAAAGATCAAAAAGTAACCAAAAGAGAAACAACATATAGAACTCTGCCAAAAGTAGCACCAGAACCGCCAGATAACAGCAACTTCGCAGCCAAAAAACAGCATCACAGCAACCCGTTACTTGATAGCCCTGTCAATCTTGGTCTTGATAGCTGCAAGTGACATGAAGAAGGCAATGGCAGTGGCCTGAGAGGAGTCTTTCATATCCACCTGAGCAATTGCAATATCCCTTTTCTCTTTAGGGCCCCAAATGTCCTCATTAACCCCACTTAAACTGTAGACACTATGAACATGTTGTTCAATGAAATTATAAATGCTTTTAAGGGTAGATAATATGCAGTCATTGTGACTTTTTGCATTCCCCATTCTGCCATCCAAGGACTGTAACTTCTTGAAGACTTCAGCAATAACCCCCTCTTCATCATCACTTTGAAGAATTCCTTTTCCCTTAGCTCTTTCCATATTTTTTATAGTCCCTTTGAGCTCTTGTATCTCCTTTTCTAATCTGTCCACTCTATCCATCAATTCCTCCTCCTTGGGCTCCTCCATCGGTTTACTGATATGTAGGAGGTTCTCAGCAAGTTCCAGGTCTTTGTGGCTCCTTAGGACCCGTTGGGAAGCAGGGATTTTAGCTTTTATGCTCTTGCTTTTCTTGCTGGAAGCAACAACTTCAATCTTCCTTTTCAGCAGGGGGAGTGGAAGCGGTGCGAGCAGGTGGAGGTATGGAGGAAGAAGGTGGGGTAGGATTCATGGGGGCAGCTAGAACAGTGGCGATGGATCAGGAGGATAAGCCCCTGGTGCAAAGGGACAGCCCTAGAGTGGCTCTGGAACAATATGATTATTACAACCATGATTCAAATAAGAAAAAATATCATTTTTAGGAATGTAAAGAAAGGATATGGACAATAAAAATGTAAGTTACCCTTAAAATGTTTTCATTGTGGTAAAGTAGGAAATTATGCTACTATATGTCCATATGCGTAGAAAATGAAAATAATGATAATGAATAAAATCAAAACTTGAAGAAAGGAAACAAGTATTATAAGTCTAAGAAGAGCTACAAGCAAGGAAAATATGAGAAAGGGAATAACACATACATGACAATAAAAAGCTCTAGACTAAGGAGTAAAGTAGCTCATCCGAAGAAAGTAATGAAAGAAACTCTACCAAAGTGATAAATAAGAATCATTTATCATGGAATTAGAGATAAAAGAAAGAAAAGGATAGATGGTTTCAAAATATGAATAAGATGTTGAAGCTGAAGGTTAAGTGGATCTCGAAGGAGAGATCCTTTGTGCCTTAAATGAGATCAAAATAATAAAGAAGAAGAATTCGGAAAAAAAAAAAGTTTCAAAAATTTGAAGAAGAATATTGTAACTTGAAATCAAATTTCTCATAAGATATTGAAGAATATAATAAGATCATCATTGGCCTGAAGATTCAACTTGAAGAGATGAAGAACATGGATGAATATGTGAGAACCCAGCTGAAACAAAAGGAAGAAAATTGTGAGAAGCTTGGATATGAAATTATTTCCTTAAGAAAGGAACTTGAGAAAACAACTACTATGTTGAAAATATGTATCAAGTTTGAGAAGATAAATGTAATCTTTGTATGATAAATTAAATAATCGAGAGATCACCATTTATCAAGACTGGTCTTGGGTACAAATAAGATAAGGAGATCCAAAGAACATGGTCAAAATTCTGCCAAAGAATGAAAACACAAAGAATCCAAAAGCTACGTATATGCTCTTAAAAGTCATATTATAAATGAAAGCAACAAGAAGAAAAAAAATCATGTTCCTCAAAATACAAACATTCCTCACAAATACAACTCAACCAAACACAAAATATCATATTCCCCAAGGCAACATCATATGACTAGGTTTCAAAATTCTTTCTATGGTTATTGTTTTTCATGTAATATTTGTAGTCATAGAGAAATAAATTGTAGAACTCGTGTAAAGAATTTTAGATGGAAAAAGAACATAAGTTCTTATAGGGTTTCAAATATAAACTACAATTCATTTTCTCCATTATCATAATACAAAGAGAATGATATTGTATGCTATAAGTGTAAAAATTATGGTCATATAACATGTTTTTAAAGAGTTTCCCAAAATGAAAAAGGAAGTGGATTCCCTAGCTAAACAAAAAGTAAAATATACAAAATGTGTGGAAGAGGAAGCAAGAGTAAGTAATGAAAAGATATTTCTTAATAAGAAGTGGTAAAAAAATTCAACGAAGCATGTTGCTGAAGATAAAACTAAATATGGAGATACAAAGCAATATAAATTTGAGCAATCTGATGTTAAATAAGATATCAAGTGAGATGAGGATGGTAGGTTTACTAAAATGAAAACTTAAAATGATGTATATGAATCTAAAGTGGATCCCACATGTAACAATGATGTTGAGAATCAACAAAAAGTAAAAGAAAGTGACATGTTTTCTAGAAAGAAAGTGGATTCCATTGTTACAACTAGTACAAAAATAGAAACATTTGATGATGTTGGTTCAAAGTATTAAATTGAATATGCTAGGAAGCAGGCTAAGAAGGATGAGAAGAATGATGAAAAGAATGCAAATATAGTAGTTGTATAATAGTTCTAGGATAAACTAAAAGTTAAAGTTCAGAGGAAGGCAAATGAATAATTTAGGTCTATGAAATGTCAGGTGATAGAAATGAACTTGTAAAAGGAAGTTAATACAAAACTTAGTGAAAAAAGTAAGAGGAAGCGTGATGAAAACATTGTGTGAGGAAGACCTATATAGTATAATGGTGAAGATGTGTATGAAGATCTTGTATGGGAAGATATAGAAGAAGAGATGGATGAGGAAGCTTATGGAGAGAAACATTTAATGTGAAGAAGTGGTGTTTACAATAGTATACAACTATTACATTTTTATGTTAAGTATTTTAAGTATGGAGTGTATGGGAACAAATATTTTCAATACCCTTAGGAAGTTATAAGAACGAGCTATATGAGGATGAGACAAGTAGAAACATCTTCAAGATATGAATCTGAAATGGAGGAGACTGAAGAGAATGAGGAAGCATTCCACGAGTTCCAAGAACAACCAAGAAAAGTCATGGGAAAAAATAATATCTTCAAGAAAAGATGCAAGGTTCAAGGTAAGTGTGTAAGCATGATTTTGGATAGTGATAGTAGTGATAATTTTCCATCAAAAGTAGTAAGTAGTTAATGAGATGTTTTGTGATCACAAGATGTGAAGAGAGGGCACATGAGAAACTACTTGAGAATGATGAAAGATTTTACTTGATGAACTTATGAAAAGAAATGTATCTAAGTCAATTGAAGTCATGAATTGTTATGTAAACAATAGATTAAGTTGGAAGTGTTGATGATAGAAAGAGTATAAGAGGATGAACATTATTTTTGGGAAATAATTTGGTATTTTGGATAAGAAAGAAACAAGCCTCTAATTATTCATCTACATTAGAGGCAAAGCACATTATAATAGTGTCATGGTGCACACAAGTTCTATGGATGAAGCATACATTGAAGGACATTAAGGTAAGCATAAATTGAAGGGGATATAATCATTTCATCTCCATAAAGAAGAAAATTCAGAAAGAGGTCAACGAATGTATACTCCAAGGGTGAGAGTTTTGAAAGTTACTTCTTTACCATTGATGTCAAAGGAGGAGAGTTAAAGATAAGGGAGTAATACAACAATAAATTACAAAAATGATAATTTTATAGAGGGGGAGTGACATAAATTTACTGATTATTCCTATGTAAGGTGGTAGGTTGATCTCAATGACAAAAGGGGATATTATTGGATTTTTGTCATTCTCTAATTCAAAGTCTGGAATGTGACAATCTCAGTGACATAAGCGCATAGGATAAGAAATGTTTGCAAGGAAAAAGTGTTTGTTTTGGGCACTTTGGGTAATCTGTGGGATAGTTATGATACGAGATCTTCCTGTGTCACTTCTTGTCATCTTTAGTTTGTTGTAGGTCACATCAAGTTTAGTACACTTTTTCTTTATCACACATGTACCTACAAAATAAACCCTAGCTACCTATACAATACTCAAGAAAATATTGGATGAATAAAATATACATATGCTTGAGTCAAATGACCTTGGTGGTTACCCCAATGTAATTATCATCAAGAATTTCTCTACATTTTATAAAAATGTATTCTGTGTGTGTGTGTGTGTGTGTGTGTGTGTGTGTGTGTGTGTGTGTGTGTGTGTGTGTGTGTGATTGGAGTTGTGATCCTTGAACTAGGTTTCCCTAGTGTCAATGACACAAAAAATAGTGGGATAAAACTACTTTTTCCCGATGCAAAATATGTGGTATGTAATTCAGAATAGACCCTCCAAAGGTGCAATGAAGTATGTAGTCCCAAAATGTAATCCTTGATTTAATAGATAGAAAATATTATCTCCTTCTAGATGTATACCCCTCTTGAATGATTTCCCTCTAATGTAGTTAAATGATTCATGTGTGTTTTTGTGTATCTATATATATGATTCCTTCATTTAGGTTTTATCATTAACAAGTGAAAGGATGACCTATGGTGATAAAAAAAAGAAAGAAGTAACATCCACAAAATCAGAAAAAGATAGAAAGTGGATAGAAGCACTTAGAGGGACAATAGTGCCCATGTGATCCTATCTCTAATGGGTGGTTTTGTACATGGTGCTCAAAAGGTAAAACAATGAAATCATGACTAAGAAATTTATTAGGTAGTATGAAAAACTGTAAGGTGTAAGTCCAGAAGTAAAAATCAATAAAGATAAGAAAGATAAAAGTAATGTAAAAGTAAAACAAGTGTTGTTAATGACTAGTTCTCATGCTTAGGAATTGTGCATATAAATGAATTATTTAGAAGCTAGATGTACACAATAAGTGTGTGACATTCCCCCACTTTATCTTTGGTGAATAAGGATTTGATATCATAAAGTAGAAAAGAAAAGAATAAATTAGGGAGTTGAAGGAAGATTGTTCCCAATAACATGTCTAATGAGCGTTGTAGTATGTCGAATGGAATAGTGTAAAATGTGTACCATAGAATGCTAAGGGAAGGGAAGGATAAGGATCCTAGGGTAACCTTTGCATGTTTTGAGTGATATTGATGTGTGTGTAGCTCCTTAGAATATTGTTGTTTTCAGAGTGTGCTTGAGATTTACTTCATGGTTGCTTGTGTGCTTTGCCTTTGTTGGGATAAGATAGGATTTGTGAAAGAAAAAAAGTGTAGTCAATGCTCTAGGTAAATGTAATTCACTTTAACTTGAATAATATGTAAAATTGGAAATGTGTATTAGAAAAATCTAAACCAAGGGTTAAAGTACACCTGAAATGTTGAAAGATAAAGGGGTAGAAATTTGTTCCTACTTGTAGACTTGTTGTTCATGAGATATTTGGAATAATTTACAAAGAATTTTGGTGTCCTATCACCAAATTAGGGATTTGAGTGTTTTGTTACTAAAATTTGGATTTAGGCATCCTATCGCCATTAAGGGAAAGTGTATTAGGAGAGCTCATAGGATTTTCCCTCCAACCATTAACGCTTCCCCATGGATATGTTCCACTTTGCAAATGTTCAAAACCTGATTTGTAACCTACCTCGAGTGACACATTGTTCTGGGTATATCATTTTCCTAAATATTCCCTAGGTGCCACTTCCTTATTTGGTTCTTGTTTTGGTTATTTATTTAGTTCTTGTTAGTAACTGATTGTAATCTAAAGATTACTATGCAAGTTGATAATCTTAGTAGATACATTTGTAATTGTGTAACTAATTTATAATTGGATTTTCCCAGGGATAGGAGTTCCCAAGTGGGAAACTTGCACCCACCATTCCTATATGTACTGGGTAGTTATGTCCGAGCTATGACTTTTGGGTAAGTCTATTTATGGCCCTATTCTATAACTCATTACTATTATGTTCCTATTGCCTATGATTATGTAACTACTAAGAGAGTAAAAAGGTTCACCCGATGTTTTCTCCCACTCGTTTGGGGTGTGTGAGATGAAAAGAGAAAATGGATTCCAAACGAGGAAGGATGAAAATGATATGCATATACGATATAGGGATTCCTATATGGGGAATAGGGATTATGCATGGTAGTTACCATGACACAAGGAAAATAATTGGAAAATGCTAGCATACAAGTGTTAGTGATAAACAAGCAATGCACATGGAAATAACAATTAGTAAAATCATATAGGAAAATAACAAACAAGGACACAATGAGTAGTTGGTTACATACATGGGACACTACTCATGATTAATAGTAAAGCAAATATTAGTAGTCTAATATAAAAAACCATGTGACTCAATGCCTAATAGATCCATAGTGGCATATGACATGACATTATGTAACTTGACATGATAGGCTCTTCTTAATATACATAATTACATATACTTGATGATTTTACCATTTTTAGTAGTTATTAGTTGTTAATTGTGTGTACAAAAATAAGTATATATATACAAGCATTGTTCCTAGAGAAAGAAATATATTATGTGTCATAAGAAAGTGTATAACAAGTAAACTGATAGAAAAAAGTGTTTGGTAAATAATGAGTTTTGAGAAATATATAAGTCGAAATATGTATCAACCAATGTGCTTAGAAAAATATATGAATCAATATATGAATAAATGAGTGATCCTAGATAAATATATGTAAGATAACCAAGTGTGTCAATAATCCATGTGTGCTAAAAATGTTTAATATCCACTAATGTGTCTTGAGTAATGTACATTTGAATAATGCATCTCATAAGAAATGTGCATCTAAACACAATAACTTAAGTAAGATATGTTACAAGAAATATGTCATAGGAGATGCATTCCAATATATTGTTAGGAATCACATGATAAAAATTATACGGAAAAATTCCATAATCAAAATAGTGGAAACTAAAATGTAGAACATATTATAGATCTAAAATAAAAGGTGTAGAAAATAAAATAACATAACTCAGAGACAATATTTAACGTGGTTTACCTAGATATGGGCTACATCCACCAAAACAACTAGTCCTTTTATTCCATCTAGAAAAATACAAGAAGGGATACACCCTACAACAAATCTGTTGTAACTTCCTCTTCTCTCTATCATAGTCTCCTCACAATTACAATGAAAAAAAAGGAATGCAATTAGCCAAACCTCACAACTATTTTTAGGAAATAAATAAAAACCACCCTAACATATACTATTAGATATGTGACATAATAATGAATGGCCCATATTTTACAATGAATAAATACATATAAAATTTAGCTTTGGGGGTGCTTCCCCCAAACCCCGTCAAGCGTGTGACCCCGGACCCCACAAGGGGGATACCCCCTTGTAACCCCTCGAGATATTATTTTTAACCAATAAGATTAGGATCCACAACCAAAAATATATATGTAGCAAGTAATGTGTCCAAAAAACAATATGGTATATATACATCATGTTGTGAGAGAAAAATGCATAGATCAAAAATTACATGTGAGTAAACATAGAATAGATCATACAAGTTCCTAGATAAAATATACATAGAGAATGGAAGTACACAACATGAACATATCATAGAGAAAGCAATATTTCAAAGCATATAAGATTTTATATCAAACAAATCGTAAAACATACAAGTTCCTACAAGGTTTTGAGTAGACAATATAGCAAAGAGAACAAATCATATTGCAATAACTACCTAGAGTAGTCCGATCAGACAAGATCACAAAGAATACAACATAAAATTTTGTATATCAGTTAGTGTACACAACAAATATAGAAAAACATAAAACACATAACTTTTTAGATTATTAAATGAAAACAAGATCGTAAATAAAACAAATCATACAACATATAAGTGCTGGAGGAGTCATATCGGACAAGATCATAAAGTATAAAAAGCATTTAACATATAAGTTCTTAGAGTGGCGAATCACAAAGTAGAAAAACTATGAAGACCCATATTTATCATTTTTTTACTTGATGAGGTTAGTTTCGGTTTGCATTCCTTACACATAATTTGCACACACAAACAAAGCAAAAACAAATTATCCTAAGTTGTCTAAATGATTACAATTATTTATTCTAATGCTTAAAAACCTACAAGAATACTAATGACATTCAAAATGCTATTATATCTCCTATACAAACATTTCTATACCTTTCACAAATATTTTATTCCTCATTCGATAAAAATATCTAGTAGAGATACGATCAACCCGCAAAACATTGTGTTTATTCGTCAATCATATTCAAGTGCCCTTTAACGATCATTTTTTCAAAAGTATATCTTATCTCCCGTGGGCCGTTATAGGTTAGATTTTATATGAAAAAATTATCTTGGAATCACATAAACATGAATTAATATAGCTCATTTAATTACTTGGTAATCACCTATAAATATCAAGAAATCTTCTAGAAATATCTATCAAAGGTTAAGACAAGTTTCCCTAATGTTACGTATTTCAAGAGAAGACATTAATAATATCCCCTAGATAGATCAATCAGAATTGGAAATTGATTTTGAACATACTTGCTTTGACTTAGATCTTGCTAAAAACACTTGGAGAGAGGATGTTTCGATGCTTGTATATGAGAGAGATGGCTACCTTAACTTGGTTTGTAGCTTTAAACCTGGTGTGGGTATTGCACTAATGACTGTAGATGTTCAAATATAATATTTAGAGATATTTGGATGCCTTTTGTGAGTGTATGAAGTGAGTGATGTAGTACATTACCTTAGGATTTTTAGGTTAGAAAATAAGATAGTGTTTACTTTCTTATATAATACTTCATAAATGTTTCTAATAAGAAAGGCCAACCCAGATGAAGTATAAGACCTAAGGAAAGATGTAAAATTGAAATTGTAATTAAAACATAGGTTGGTCCAAGATCATACAAAGAGGTCAATATTTTATGATACGGCCTAGACCAAACTGCATGGTCTTGGATAGGGGTAGGGAATATGCCAAATGAAGTTTGGAGTTGGTGAATTGATGTTTCTTCATATATTTTGTGCATTAGATTATAAGAGTTTGTCAATATATCGGTGTGCAAAAATAAAAAATCTAAACAATGGACCTTAGAAAGTGTTAAGCATGAATGGATAAGTTTCTTTTATCATAAAAAGAATTCATAATTAAATCAAGGGTTGTCAAATTACAAATTAACAAATTTGATTGTTTACATTTGCCTCCCCTTTAAGTATGAAATTGAAAATTACATGCTTAAAGGAAATTGTACCCAAGTGTGTAAATATAATTTTCCGTTACTTGAATGTTTATTTATAGTTGCATCGTTGTGCTTAGTGTTTTCATGCTCCATGATGAAACTTTTAACACAAAGTGCAGCCAACTCACATTAATAGAAAATATTTACATTTACATATATGTAAAGTGAAAATATGTAAACAAGGAAATAATACACCCATTTTTTCATGATATTTTTGTGATTAGACATTTTTATTATGAAATTCCCTAAAGGATTAGGAGTGATCAGTCCCCAATCAATAACAAGGAGAAACTTTAATTTTAGGTGCATGCAACCTAACACAAAAAGTGAAAAATAAAGAAGAAGAAACATGTACAAATGCAACCCTACCAAAGGAATAATATTTTGTATCAAATGTATTTAGTAACTATGATATATTTCCCCTAAAGTGTAATAGGAGAGGACAACCTTCCCATGAAGATCTTAGCTATTTTTCTTCCTTCCATAACCCCATGGATCACACTATTGCAGATGGATCCAAACCATATTTTGTAAATAAGGACATACAATATAAAAGAGAATAAATGCACCTAAAATCTCCCCATATGCTGAAAAAGCGTGTATAAACTGAAACAAACATTGAAATATGCTAATAATGGTGAACTAGGAAGGATAGCCATGCCTCCAATATTCTTGAAACTTAAACTAAGTGAATGGGGAACCAAAATTTTCATTCCCACTATAGTGATATGAATAAGTAACATTATTGGAAGCACAATGGACTGAGAGGGGGTGAATAAGTCCTACAAGAATTTCATTTCACTTTCCACTACATATATTCAGCATTCAAACCATTCATTCAATCAACCATAAGCCATGAGAGATTATTAAGTGTGTATTAACCATTCACAAGAGCATGTAATAAGTGAGAGAACACATAGACACTATATGGAAGTGGGAAACTCTCAAGGGGAAGAAAACCAACTGAACAAAAATTCTTATATTACTCAAATAAAGGACTTGCCAAAATATTACTCATCCTACAATATTTATTTAGTGAGGCACCAACCCCGCAAGGAGTAAAGCAACCCCTAAACCTTTGATGATATTAATAAAAAAGGAATCCTATAAATATGACTAATCATAAGATATTTTGAAAAATAATTATGATTGAAAATATGTTGATCCCACACTGATTGTGATCCAAGTTCAGCTCACAAACTCATCAAACCCTCATCTAAACAAGCTCTCTCTAGAATCGCTCAGTCTCTCTTCTTCATGGGTTGAATGTATCAATTTTCCTTATACATATGGTATTCAATATTATTAAAGTATTTATGGATCTTCTTATCTCTTTTCTTAACCCGTTAACACTCTCTTCTTTACTCCTCTATATGTCACACTTTTCCCCCGAAAAAATGACTCATTTAACATACTTATATACACAACTCAAGATCATAACACCTCCTAGGTCATCCATGAACAATTAGGTAAGTAAAAAAATTAAAAAAAAGAATAACATCATATAAAATAATTTCTATAGACCAAAATGGTTTACACGAGGTGAAGACATCTCTAATAAGGTCCATTAACGCAAGCAAGATCAAAAAAGATTCTCAAGCACCGATGAATGCTCCAATAGCTCCAAGGTCTTAAAAAAAAATTAAAGGCTTGAAAATAATCATGAAATATGGGAAAAACCTCAAATAATCACCAAAAATATTAGGAACAATTGAAATATCCATATCCATCATCAAACTCACAAAGAAGCATGCAAACCCCACTAGGTTTTCAATCACCATAAATTTAGTCCTAAAGAGTGGCCAACTTGACATAGAAACTATTATAATTATGAATCAATTAATATACCATTGGAAATATATCCGAGTCTATTTCCTGTAAAAACTCACATTTTCTTCCAACTCTAAGCGGAAAGCCTCCAAATAACTCAAGCTCTACAACTACTTCAAACTGGCTTCAAGACCCCATAATTAGACATCAAAACTAAGATTATATCCTATCAAAACTATTCACCAAGAGACAAACCATATATCACTAGAAATTTATCTAAATATAATTTCCATAAAATATTACATTTCCTTCTAACTCATAGTGGAAGGCCTTCAACTAAGCCAATCTCTGAAACTTCTCGAGGCGCCTTTTGAACCCCAAAGAAAAATCTTCAAAGATATGGAATAATTTTCATCTTAGGACCTCAACCATGACATTAAACTATTGTGGATATGAAGTACACATCCCATTCTTATATAAATGGTGATTTATACATTAGGTTCAATGGACATATTTTTCACAAACTGAAAAACTCTAGAAACTTGCCTTTTTAGTGGGGCCCACATATTATCATGAGGTATAAAATAACTCATTAGAAATATGGAGGATTCCTCTACAACCTTCAATCAAATTTTTTTCAACACTAATAAATTTTGGCTTGGTACCATCAATTTCCTCCAAGTCACTTTAGAGCCAGGGTTTTGTTAGGGTTTTAAACCAACTTATCTTCTTAACGATTGTTCATAGAAAATGATGATAAAACCAATAAATTATTTCTTCAAAGTGATATTTTATAAATTAAAAACATCCCTAAACACTCTATATCCTTTTAAAATCACACATTTCACAACGAGCATCAGAAGGTCAACATTTAGCACAAAACACACTCTTGAAAACCCGGTTTTGGAAAAAACTTCATATCTTGCAATTCCTTCAACATTTTGACTTGAAACTTGTCATGAAGCATCATGAAAACATCCTATAACTAAATAAACTCACCAAAATGATAAAATATGTATGGAAATCTCTAATCACGGTGACTTACCCGTGTTTTCCTAGCCTCTTCACTATTTTTCTTCCCAAGGACCATGAAACACCACAAAACCTATGAGAATTTTCCTAAAAATTATTATACATTTCATATACAACATAAAAATGTTAATAAAATGATCTAAAAATATTGATCAGCTCCAAAAATCATACTTCCAACACATTCTACATGTTCTAGGACTAATAATAGGCATAGAATGAACACTTCACATCATGAAAAACCATGAAATTACCTTGATGACTCAATGGAGTCACTTAGACACCCTTGACACACCTATATTAACTTTCTTAACCTCATGAAAAACTTTGGAACTCATGTCATGACCATACATGCTTATACCATGCTTAGACACTATTACAACTTGACCAAAACATGACACTACCAATCAACATTCATGTTTGACACTTTGAAAGACACCGCATGGAGACTCAAATTACCTCTACACACCATTTTTCATTAATGGATTTGACATCAATGAAAACAATTTGACATAATAGATAAAAAAATATGAAGGTGAAATATTACAAAAACCTATTTATGTAGGAAATGAAATATGAAAATGTTGAAAAACTTGCTAAATTTTACCATGGTTAGAAACATATGGATGGGTCAAGATCACACCATACTATCTTTACCAAACTAGACAGTTTTGAACCTATATTATTTTTCCAAAAATTTGTGTGTAATTGGATTTTGGGGCATGTATCTTGTTTATACCTACATCTGTCCCCAAAATTATGTTTGCGTGTAATATAAATGTAAAATAAACACAGATAAATGCCCCCTCTTTTGATGCATGTGTAAAAACCATGTTTGAGCATGTGGCTAAAAAAAAAAGTGTATACTATTGAAGGGGATGATTAAAAAGTTGTGTGTAGTTCTGATTAGGTGGCCAAATTGGAGAGACTATACCTAAAAAGGAAAGGAGTTTGTGAATAGTGGAAACCATGAAACACAAGAAAAATAATTCTAGCAATAAATAAAGATAGTAGTAATGAAATCAACTAGTAGAAGCAACCCACATAGAAAAACAAAAACAATATCAACATAGTCAATTTGCAAACAATGACATATAAGATCATACAAAAGGATTTTGAGGCCTAAAAACATTGGAAACCCACGATGATGCAATAAAATCAAGGCCTATAGGCTTGAAAATAGGAGAAAGTGATTGCAATAAAAATAGGAATAATGCCACGAACATGAGAAATCCATGATGTCACAATACAAAAAAGGAACATAAGCAAAAGTAAGGAAAATAATTATGCAATAAAACACACATGTATGTATACAAGAAATCAATATGTTGAAACTTGATAATATGATGTAGTAACCGACATGGGTGAAATATGTGAAACAAAAATGTCAACCTTGCAAAAACACGTGTTAGTCATGCTATTCTAAAAATAAGCAAGTACACAATGTATATAATTAAGCATAAATGAGGAAGTGCAAACAAACTATACTAGAAAAATTAAACCTTTAGGATGTGTAGGGATTCCCCCAAATGATGAGAATGTAAGGAGACATGAGTTCTCTTATAAGCATGTGACAATCTGTGTGTCCCAAATCTAAGTCAATATACTAAGTGAACAGATGTGTGTAAAGAGATAACGTATAATATCTATCAAACCAAAGTGAAAAACACCATGTGTAATGTAAAGTGCTAATAATGCAAGTAAAATACAGGTCTTGATTTTATATTTTTGTAAATATTTGAATGTTTTTGTATTATCTCAATGCATAGCTATGTACAAAATATATGAGTAAAAATATCTAACCAATAAGAACCTACTTGAGGAGGTAAAGGTCCTATCATAAAATGTGGATATTTAGGCCTCAATATGGATGCAAATGATAAAAATATTGTTGTAGTGACATATTCCAAAGAAAGCTACATAAATGTGGCAATATGATGTAGAAAACAATACCAATGTGGTAGAATATAAGAACAAGTGTGACAAACTTTGGGAGGGTATCAAGAAGTTATGAGGGTAATTTGTGTACTAGAGGACCGACATAATATTATAGGGGAGTGAAAATGGTGAGAAACAAAGCATGGGAGTGCAATTCTATGAGAATTCCTAGATTATGTAATCGAAGGACTATTAAGAGACCTAAAAATATCAACACTAGGAGAGGACATGTGTGTAATAAGGGGTCTAGGAGAATCTATAAATTTAGAAATAGAATGCAAGACTACTATTCAAGGGAGTAGCATAGAAGTGTTGGAGACATTGTGCAAACCAAATAATTGTTTATAGGAGAACAAAGAGGAAGGAATACAAAAGGAATAATGTGCATACTAGGAGGGGTAACCTCAAAGGGAATACTTCTAATAATGATGACTTATTGATTGTAGATGAAATTAACACAATGGTGAATGGCGAGGGAATGTCCCTAAGCGTACATAAACAAGGAAGACCTAAATTTAAGGCACGTAAGGCGAGAGTAAATGCAACCAAAAATGAAATTGATGTGGAAATAGGTTTAATAGTAATGGGTAGAGTAATTTTTTGGTAACGAGGATTGGTATCAAGTGCAAGATTGTGCATGGAAATGCCCAAATATTGAAGGAACGTGAGAAAAAAACATTGTCTTTCTTGTGATTGACTAAGACACCATGTATAGGTTTTTATTTAATAGAGACATGAATAGATAATGTATCTAAAAGACGTACATGATCAATAGTAGAGTCATTAAATGTGATGATTAGAGAAGAAGAAAAATTACGATTAATATTGTAAATAATTGCATCGAAGGGTGATCACAAGAGGGTGGTGGAGGCATCGTATGATAAGCATTCTATAAATCTTTTGAAGACTATGTAGTGGCATTCTTAGGAAGTGAATTACTGAATCTTTTTAGCTTAACATTATCACTAGTTAGCTTCAAATCTTCATTGGGATTATCCCATTCAATGGATTGAGAAACTATAAGGTCTTGAATAACATGCAAAATATTTAATAAGTTTCTTGTAGAGTTCCCAACACATAGATGATAAATCACAATAAGCATTAACATTTTACTTTTTGCCTTGAGGATGAGTCATATAAACCTCAAATGGTGGAAGGAGAGATATGAGATTACACTTGAGCAATTATTTCAATAGCACGTGAGAAGGTCTTGGAAAACAGATGAATTGATGATGCATGGGATGGGGTTACAACTTAATAGGTTGTAAGATAATTTTGATGATATCTTTAGAAGTAGATTTGACCTCATTAGGATTTATTTTGAATGTGGGGTTGCTTGAAAACTTAGTAGTGGATGTAGGAGGAAAGCTAGCAGTGTACTTTATTTTTTTCATATGTAACAACTTAGCCTGGTGCTCTTTCAAGGTATGAAATAGATGGTTAAAATATCAAAACTTATCAAACATGACCAAATATTGCAAAGGGGCTAATAAGATTTGAGTGAATATATCTTGCAATTCATTATCATCTAAGAGATTATTCATCTTGGTGAGTAGGGTCTTATAACGTAACACATATTCATTAAGAGGTTTAATAGACCTTTTTTGTATTTGAGCCAATTATGCATGTCATCTATATTGATAGAGAATTGTTCCAATAATAGGTTTTCTAGTGCGATTAATTCCCACATAAAATGGGTTGGAAGATCATAAAACCATTGTAATGCAAATTCCTTAAGACTTTAGGGGAAAATCTTGGTAAGCAAGATGTCATTAGAAGCATAATCAAAGAAAGCAACATGAAATTAGTGAAGATACTCAACATTATCCCATTTACCATCATAGATAGGAATTTTAGGAGCAATATATCCAACAGGTACTAAATAAGAAACAACTTTGGGTGCAAGGGGATTTTGAAGTGACTATTTGGAATCCATATTATTAGAAGAAGCAAATACACCTTGTTATAATTGTAAGATATGTTCTTGTAAAATACAAACAAGGGATTCAATATCTTGTGTACTAGAAGAAGATACATGTGAACCATAAGGAGTAGATATGGGATATGTGGTGATAATTATAGCAATAGGTATAGTCATAAAAGTGTTTGGTAGAAAGAGATTAGGATTACCCAAAGGGTTAGGCACCATGGAGGTGGAAACAACCGATGTTGAGGTGTTTGATAATGAAGCATTCTTAAGATGATCATATGTGGTGTAGAATAGGAGATCGATACTACATGGGTTCTATTTTAATAATTGATCAAGTTGTTGAGCATGCTCATGAAGGATACCTTGATCATGTTGGTCAAGTTGAAAATTAGATCTGTAGGATTGAACATGATTAGAAATGATAAAAATGGAAGCATTAACAAATATATCATGCAATGATTTAGTATAATGAGGATGCAAAACATCACAAGTGGTATATCCGATATGAATATAATAGATGGAGAATATTAGAGGGTTAATGGGAAATGCTGCTATTTGATGAGAATAAAGGATTAAATTTTCATGGTCTAATGCTAAGATCATCATTACAATAAGAATAAAAAGTTGTATGGATAGGATTATGGGTAGTTGTTAGATCATCAAATCCTATTGAATTGAAAGGGGTGGTACAGATTTAATTTTGTGGCATAACTCATGAAGAAAAAATTGCCAAAATAATTTAGGGGTAAGGTTTGGAGGAATTAGTGTGGTTGCAGTAAATGTTTCAAATTTAATAAAATACTTATGTCCAAGGCAAAGATGAGTGAAGAGTTACCATGAAAAGTAGGCATGATGATAAATAAAAGGAATAAAAAACCTAGAAATATAAAAATGTACCCAAATAAAAACCCTAATTCAACTAGTGTTTGAAAATTAACAAGCCTAATACACAAACAACTAATAAGATCCTAGATTAGGTTAAGGTATCAATAAAAAATAGGTTCACCAAAATGTTTAACCCAATTAATTAAATTTCTGTCAATTTAATTAGGTGTGGGATATAATAGAGTTGATTTATAAATCTAATAAAGATGTAACAATATAAGAACTAATTCATATTTATAACTGGATTATATAGGAAGAATTAACATACACTACTTAATCTAACATGCAATTGAAATTACAAAACAAAGGTATAAAAACACTTAGCTGATTTTTTTCTTGATTTCTAGAAAGATGCGGGGCCGTGCAAAAAGAACACGGGAGAGTTGAACTGGGAAACCCTCACAAATCGGACTAGAACTATGATTATACCTATTTTAGGAATGTAATTTTAGGTCAAGACCATACCATACAAACTATCACCAGATGTATGGTCTTGTACCTACTCTAAGTATGCCTATGTAACTTTTAGGGTTACTTTTCTTCCTAGATTTATTCATCATTGTCAAAATTTAGTTATTTCACATACAACCAAAGCTCTTTTAATGGAATGGACATCAACTTAAACCATATCAATAGATAAAGAGTCCTACAAAAAAACATTATAAGGGTTATGGGAACCTTCGTGCACCACCAAAGTTGGCACTACTTTGAAGAGGCCTCAAACCACACGTTATAAGGTGATGGTGGCGTATTGGTTTCCCCATATTATTCCATGAATTTCTATATAAATTTTTACTTTGGAACCCATGTATTCCAAGATATTTTTAATTTTCCATCTATCTATGTAAAGATCATCCAAGATTTACCTATCATAATCTTCCTTCCTAAGAAAAATGATTTATTTCTTTGCATCTCGCCCTAGTTTTTTTCCAAGTGCCATACCATGTATTTGATGAGATAACCATTGGTTGAGAATAAATTATTTTTAACATCCTAAAAAGTTAACATAATAAATTACTCTCTACATTTTCAAAGCCAAGAGTATGTTGTTAAGTATTGGCTTGTGCTTAATACCTTAAGAAATTTATCTCACCTTAAATCTTGCACACCAATTATTTATTTTCTCATAGGACATCCTTCTGCTACTTTTCATATTGATAAATACTTACAATATGAGGATTTTCATGCTCAATATTCTCTAGTAGTGATTAAAAATTCTTGCAGGCATGTTACACATCTTCTTGTTGTTATCTCCGAGCCTTAACACTTTGGTTTACCATACATTGTAGTTACCTTTTTTGGTGTCTCTATTACATTCCACAAAATATTTATAATCTCAATACCCTTTTCATGTTTCTTCATCATAGATACATAGAGGTCAAAAAAATATTCTACCTTGTGTTCTTTTCCACAATATCTACATACAAACAATGTAGGGAAATTGTGTTGATAATGATCTAATGAGATATACTTATAGGTGAGAGAGGGAGGACATACGAAGACATGGAGGGAAACTTTTCACATCAAGGAGTTGTAATCAATTGTGGAATGGAGTATCTTCAATATTAAAAAGAAATAGCTCGACCATGAGAGAAATTTACATGAAATAAGGAAAACATGACTCAAAATCATGCTTATATATCAATAAGTGAGGTGTATATATAGGGGAGTGATGAGTAATTCCCATGTAGAAACAATGAAACCTCCATGATGGATAAGAGGATTTAATTCTAAAAGGGGAATGTAAATCCTATGAAACACACTTACACATATAACATATTTCATGAGGGAATCTGTCATAAGTAATGTGACACCTATGATCCACGTTCACCTAAGTGAGATGAATCACCTAGTGAGGTGAAATTACACCCAATAAATAAAAGGTGAAAAATATCACACACACCAACACCCCCTTCATCTAAACTTAGGACAAGGTAAGGAAAGTCAATAAACCACACAGAGAATAAAAATGGGTCTTGGAAACCAAGCACGATGAGGTACCCATACACACCAAAAATCTAAAGTAGTGAAGGAAAACCTAGTGGGAAAAACATCCACTTACAAGAGATAGAAAAAATCCCCTAAAAAATAAGAAGAAGGAGAGAGGAAGAAGTGATATCCAACTCCCAAGAAGATGAACCAATCATGAGCCACCATGTACTAAGTGAAGAAGAAGAAGAAGATCCCCAAAGTGACAAGGTGTTGTTCCAATCCAAGGAACAATGCTCTGTATGTGAGGTAGAAGTGTCAACTACTCCATGAAGAAATGGTGATCCTGAAGCAATGGCAAAGAAGGAAGGTGGAATGTCCTAAAACTGTGAAGAAGTGTGCCCAATGCCTGATGAGTCTTGAATCATAGTACTTGCTCCCTGAAGAGTTTGTAGTGGACCAAGAAGTAGGTGGATCAAGAGATAAATCCTCGAGATGTGGCAAGTGATAAGTGGATGGTGGAGGTGGGTCCCCATCATCATGAAAATTAACTATGCTAGAAGATATGTCCTCAACATCATAAGTGGGCTTAGAAGTATCATCAAGTCCATGTGAGTTAGATGAAGAATCTAAAGGAGGAGCAAAGTGAGAGAAAGAGTATAACCAAGTGTGATGATCAACTATACCAACTGTAATAATAATGTCCATTGTGAAGCTCTCTGACATAAACTAAATCCAGAGCGAACTTAATCCACATGCCCTATCCAAGGTGAGTGATTTGATAAACTGAAAGAATATTAGTTGAAAGTGAAAGGATACTTAACACATTGTTAAAATTAACACCACTCACTTAAAAATACCCTCTCCCAAAAACCTGTGTATTTGTGTTGTCGCCAAGCTGAATAGAATACACGTCACATAACTCTAATGAAGCAAACTAAATGTTTGATGAAGCCATATGATGAGTTGCACCCAAATCAATGATCCATGTAGGATCAAGTGTCACAAATGTCACTAGATCTCTTCCCTTTGGTTTCTCCTTGTTTGATTATTTCACTTTTCTTTTTCTTTCACTTTCCCCTTTTCACTTTCTTTCTCCTTAGAACATTTATGAGTTGATGAAGATGATTTGAGAGAATATGGAACTCGATGTTGTGCTTCTCAAGAAGACTAGTGAGGAGATCAATATTTTCTTCAAAAAAATTTCTTCATCATGCCTTCCATTTTAATACCCACATTTTATTTTTTCTTTAGGAGGTTTGGAATATGAAGAAGAAGTGGAAGAGTTGGATTTTGGTTGGTCCTTTCTCTCATGATCCTTGTTTTGTTTCTTATCTTTTGAAGCCTTTTGTTTTTCCTGTCCATAAATGAGAGAATGGGATTTTATGGATTTTAGAGTTCCCATTTGAATTAGCTTATCATATTCCCTAATCAAATCAACAATAAACTCATCAAGTGAGGGCATAGTCAAACTTTTACCCAAATGATGTAGCTTAGAATTCGGTGACATAAACCCAATGAAAACCCTATGCGCACTAGCACATAACTCGCCTAGATTGAGTGCTCACCCAAATCACGCAAGGTACAAGATAATTCTTTAGGGTTACGATTATAGGATGTTAGTATGATGAAGACCTTAACATATATATTTCCATTACTAACACATCATTATACAAAGCATACCATATCTATATCCAAGGAAAAATAGATCGAAGTACTAACCATGATGAGATCAAAAGCATACTAGATTCAGATACTCATAGAACTAATATGTAAATTGCACAATATCCTCCATTATATTCAATGCATAAAGTTCTGAAGCTTCATTACAAAAGCACAAGTATGCACGTAGCAACATAACACCGTATGTCCAATCTCATAACCTCTCTATCATGATCTCCTCTATCCTATCTCATTACATATTCTACTATATATATATATAAGGGTGGGAATTTCCTTCACCGTTTATCCTTTCCAATAATAGGTTGCATTCTATTCTTAACCACGTACCTTTACAAAACTAGCCACATATGCAAATGCAATAACAATAGATTACTACTAGCTAGATGATAGTAGAAAATCTATTTCCGGCATGTGTCCATGAAAAGCGCTTCATATCAATACTCAAAAATAGCCAATGCATGGCTTGCACATATCTACCTTCTTTTTGTGCTCTACACGCTATTTCTAAAATAGAACTTATAAGTGAAAATGGCTAAGTACCAAAAATTCAACTTCTTTTTCATGTGTGTGTTCTTCCTATCCATTTACACCTCTACGTATGACTTATTTTCTGCGTGGAATTATTTTGTTCTTTCTATGTCAAGTGTTCTTTGATCAAAATTACCCCACACTAATTTCATTATCACCTCGAAAATGGTCATTTCCAACAACTAAAGTAAAGAATAGATGAATGGAAATAATGAAAAGAATGAAAAAATGTATGAAAGAATAAGTTTACTCCACAGTCTCTTCTTCAGCCTGAACAACCAATTTAGGATATTCCCATTTTATTTCAGCCTCCAAGGTTTTCCATTCAGTGAGTGCTTGTTCTAATTTTTTTGGAATGTCCACAGTAATGGACTCCAACTCATCCCTCACAATCTCCCCTTTTTCATTTTACAAGACTAACACAATCTTTGAACATTGAGGTCATTCTTCCCTAAGTAAATCCATCTTCGTGTAATGAGATTCCCAAGCTCTTCCAACCGAGTCTTGTGCGGTTCTTGTGCTACTTACGGGGCCTCGAAATTTTACTTAACCATTGACAATATTTCGTGCCACCCAAGCTTTCATCCTTCAATTCCCTCTAGACCTCATTATGCTCTTCTAGGGTCTTTATGTTGATAAGTGCCTGCTGGAGTTGTGCGAGATGTTTAAATCACAGTCCCGCTTTCTTCAATTCTTCTTATAGCACTTGCAGCAGTCCTTCATAGGATGTAATCTTCCACATCATTGAAGCCTTTTCTCATTCTACCTCTTGTGTTGGATCCTTTGGTGCTGGCATGCACAGAGGTTCATCTTCAAGTACTAGGTCCACCAACTTTCCTACATAATGTATTGCGTTGAGGGAAACATCTGTGGTACTTTTGGCTCCAAGTGTGGCCTAGCCCTTATGACATTGTCTCCAATTTCCTCTGTGATGCTGATAAATACAACGTTCTTCTTCTGTGCTAAGTCCCTCTCTTGCATTAGGCGCACTATTTATCCATCCTTAGTTTTAATCTCATCCCAAAGCACCCTAATTGTGGCAGCCTTGTCCATATTCTACCTTGCCACCTCTGTTGAGACTTTGACCAATGCATTACTCACATGTTCATCTAACATGACAGTAGGCTTTACTATCATGTGTCTGGCCTGAGGCATCTTCTTCAACCTCTCGTGATAAACATAAATCCTCATATACATCAAAATATGGCTCATCCATGTGTGTGTGCATGGACCATGACAACTAATTCCTCATGCACATTGTGGCCATATATTTATCCATGAGCTCCCAACCATATAATTCTTTCTGTGTTAGCGTGCTTAAGAAATAGGCATGGATAATTTTACCTGTGTCCTTTGCATAACCCATAGCTAGTGGAACATGCTCTCCACTCGTTCTTCTATACCATTGCTACTTAGGAACTTTAGCTTCCAAATTTGGGACTTGTGTCTCCATGTCCTAAGCAGTCTCTGTAGTTGTCTCCTCTGTTCCCTTTTCCTCCTCTCCTCTTTCCTTTGATTCCTCGTCCTTTTGTTCTTCTATGTTCTCTAGAAAGTGTAGGAGAATTAGGTGTGCTTTCCTCTGATTCTTCCACCTCCTCATTCAACTTTAGTTTCCTCCTTCTTTACATGGTTGTCTCCTTCTGTGGAGAGAGTTTGGGTGATCTATGCACTATTTGTGGAGTAGCACCTTGGGTCCTTGTTCTCCTAAACACCCTCTTAAATCTATGCTCTCCTTGGACTACATTCAAGTCCTCATCATCCCCATCTTGTGTCTTAGGTGGTGTAGTGGCATGCTCAACTTCATCCTTATTTGTAGGATGTATTCTACCTCTATGCTCCAAACAAACACTATCTTCACACTCATCCTCCTCATCCTCCACTTCAATTGGCTTTGTGGGCTTAGGCGCTAGGATGTTCTCCATTGTATGCTTTCCCTTTGGTGGTGCTAGAAGTGCAAACTCATCTTCCACATACTTGTTATTCTCCATCTTTGGCTTTAGTTGGAGATACACCAACACTGCTCCAATATCTCCCACCACCAAAATTATTGGTTTGATTCTCAATACATTTGAAATGAGTCCTTTAACATATGCACCCCACCCTAGATACACATATTTCTTCCTTAGTGTGTGGTAGTTGCAATCTACCTTATCCACGTTGAATGTCAGTCACCGCTCATCTATAAACCTATGTAATGACACCTTAAAGTACCTTGCTTTTGTGAAGGCATATGGAAATTTACACCAAGGAATCCATGCTCCATCCTTTATGGAAAACCACGCTATACATGAATGCTAGTATATAGCAAACTGGACCACTTTTCCAACTACTAAAGGCAAGTCTTTGGGGATGCACCATTCTTCCTCAAAAGCCACGCGGAGCCTGTCTTACCACTTCTCAACCCTTTTCTTAGCCTACTCTGTCATGGATCCCTCACAAAAGTACTTCTTGAAGCATTCTACAGTTGACTTGTATTCCATTAGATATTCCCATAGCTTCTGCTTCGGCCCATCAGGTACTCTGATCTCCATGAACACTAGTGATAACAGAACAACTCCAAAGCTGATTTTCCTCCTACGCACACTTCCTCAACAATTGTCTCTGCAATATAATGTGAAATGTTATAGACTACTCCTTTAGACATATTTTTGGAAATGTGCAACCACATGGTGTTCACTTGTGACCACCTTTCCTAGTCATTTAACTTTATAACAAGATGCGTGGTCACTTGCACAATTAGATACTTCTTTAGTTTGTCAATGTCCATACCATGCTGACCCTTTGTGTACCTCAACTCCTTTTTGGTCTCCAATATTGTAGTCTTGTCTATCAGATCATCTCGTAAATCATCTCCTATGCCTTTCAACCCCGTTACCATGGACATGAGCGCGGCTGAAATTCTGACTCTACGACCTGTAAAGTAGAAAAATCCCCGTGCACTCTACTCATGACCCATTGGTACAAAGGCTCATATAGGTGGTAAACTCCTATCTTCTGCAAGATCTCCGCCAACATTGTCATACACCGACATGTCTTCTATGGTGCATTTATTTGTCTTTGTATTCAAAAACATGTCCAACTCCTTATTCTTTGTGGTACGGTGATTGTACTCACTCACCTTAATTTTCCTTATGTGAGAATCCCACTCCTAGTGAAGATAACCCCTTCTGGATATTATATCTTAGAAAAGTTACTTTTGGGAGCCATCTCTTCTTCTTCTTCTACCACCTTCTTTTTCCCTTCACTCCTGCTACAACTGATTTCTTGGGTGCCATTTCTACCTTGCAATCCTTCGTAGATCCTTGCCTTCTTGAATTCTAAAATGTGCAAGAAAACCCTAGCTTGATTCAGCATGCCCTAGGTGAAATCACATGCCCTAGCTCCTCTATGTCATTTTTCTTTTCTCAAACCCTTCACCACTGGGACACAAGCTCTTTCTATGCACAAATCTCTTTGTCACGATTGGTTACACACCTCTCACACCTTAATATGATCACTCAGCTCTTTGCACTTGGCTTCTTTTCAAATACTCTTAATCACAACGGTAAAAATGAACTTGCATCCCATCCTTATATAGATTTTCAAAATTTTGATGCATTCATTGCTCCTTCACCTACCAAATATCCTCTCATTAATTGACCAATTCCATCCTTTCTACACACGTTACACCCTCGCACCTCAACTATAACCTTTAAGTGTGCCTTCCTACCCTATGGTCATAGACTTCTCTTCATTGTACGTACTTACACCCGAGTACCTCATCACTTTGCACCTTCTACTGGTAGTTGTTATGGCCGTTGCTTACCTTGCATTTTAAGAACACCCATAGCAACTTATTCTTTTCATCTTTTAATTCTCACAACCTTGTACACTGAATATCAACAACCACCCCACACTAAAGGGATGTGCAGTCCTCTATGCATAAACATGCTTCATGTAGTAATTAGCTTCATGTGCACAAGCACGCTTATTTCACAACACCAACTAAATTGAAAAAGTATAGTGAAAAATAAGGAAACACATTAAGGAAATACAAAATTGAAAACCTAATCTAAATGGAAATACTACCTTATTACAAACACCAAGAATACTTATTTATAGTAGGGCTTTAGCCTACTCCCATTGAAGTAACTGGGTAGCCATGTTCCATCAAGTGCTTCTAACTAGAAAGCACTGTTTCAAGGATGTAAGTGATAACATATGACCCTAACCAATGTACCTTAAGTTTTCCTGGATGGTGCAAGAACTTAGAGTCATAAAGAAGTATCATTTTTCCAATCCCAAATTTATTATCCCTTATTCTTTTGTCATGCCATGCTTTCTACCTGGCCTTTTCTTGCTTCTGACTCCAACGTGCTATGGCTTGTTGCTCATCTAGCTAAATGATCTTTTCAATCCGTTCTTCTAAAGCTTGTTCATCAGCTAGACCTCTAGTGCACGTAATCCATAAAGAAGGTAACATAAACTCCATAGGAAGAACGACTTCTGTGCCAAACACTAACTGAAATGGTGTGGCTTTGTTTAACCTTTTATATGTTGTTTGATATGCCCAAAGTACTACAAATACTTTATCATCCCAATCCTTTCTTCCAACATCACATATTTTTGTTAATGTCTCACCCAAAACTTTGTTGAAAGCCTCAGCAGTCCCATTTTCCTGAGGATAATAGGGTGTAGTCTTATGGTGTGCAATCATAAACTCATCCAATAAAATTCTGATTATCTCATTAAGAAAATGTTCCCTCTATCACTAGTCATACTCAAAGGACATCTATACCTTGTAATAATATGTTCCCATAGAAAACCAAGCTGTCATTGTAGCCACTATACGAGTCCTTGGTAGGTGCTTCTTCGCCCACCATGTCACATAGTTTGTGCAAGTTATAATATAGCATGATCCAAAAATTGGATCCACAAAATCTATAGCCCATTTCTCAAATGGTTTTGTGCTAGTAATAGGTCTAAGAGACATTTCATCTTGCTTTGACCTAGTCTTCTAAGAAGTTGACAATGATCAAACATCATGCCAATGGCCCTTTGTTAGAGGTGTCAACATGTACATGGAATGGTTTTTCCCATAAAGGAAAACATAGAATGGGCACGGTAGTAAGTTTCTCCTTTAATGTCTCAAATGCACGTTGCGGTTGTTCGCCCCAGTAGAACATACCTTTCCCTTTCAGAAACTCTTCTAAAGGTGTAACAACTTTAGCATAGCCTTTGATAAATTTTTTGTAATATCCTATATGTCCCAAAATCCGTGCACCTCACTTTGACTGGTAGGCTCCCCTAGGCCTATAATGACTATAACCTTCACTAGGTCAACCAACAAACCCTCCTTGTAGATTATGTGCCCTAAAAGTATCCCAAATGGTGTAGTAAATATGCACTTCTTGATGTTCAAAGAGATACTCAACTATCTACACCGTTCAAACATTAAGTGTAGATTGTCACAATGGTCCTTAACTAATCCATACACCATCCAATCGTCTAAATATACTTATAAGAAGTTGTGAATAAATTCTTTAAACGATTGGATGACTATGCGCAAAAATACAACATGCACATTTTTCAAACCAAAAGGCATGACAGTATAGGTGAAGCTACCCCATTTAGTAGTAAATGTAGTCTTTTTCTTGATCCTCCTATGTAATTCTAACCTGATGATACCCAGAGAACCCATTTGTAAAAGAATATATTTTGCACCCTACAACTCCTAGTATTTCCTCAATAAATGGCATAGGGAATGGATCTATTACACATGCATCATTCAACTCCCTGTCATCCACATAGATTCGAATTCATCCATCCTTCTTGATACTGATCACCATTGGACTAACCCATTCTGACTCATCAAGGGGCTTGATAATTCTAGATTTCAGCATGTTATTAATCTCTTCTTTGAATTTTTACACAGATTGGGGTTCATCCTGTAAGGCCTCTTTCTAATTGGATGCACCCCTATTTAAGCTTTATCTTCATCTCCCCTAATGACTCATGCACACCTTTAGGTTCATAGTACCCCCTAGGAAATATGCCTTGGTAGTCCCTTAATAACTCAATGATTTTTTCCACTTGAGAATCTAACCAATAATCTCCAATTATAGCTTCCTTAGGCTCGAAAGATCTGTTCCAATATTCACTTAATTTGTATTCATAGGTTCATGATAGGTGGTGTGGCCTTATCCTCACTATCAATACCTCATGCCTTCTTGTTGAATGGTTTACATCCAAATTATCTACCTATTCATCATCTACCAATTAGACCATTTTTCCTTTCTCTTTCTCAAGGTAAGCACATTGAAGTAATATTACATCAGCCTCTAGTTCTTTATTAATATGCACTCCTGAGTCCTCTTTATCTAATAATTTCTAGAGGATTTCTTTAGCCTTGGAACTATCCCCCATAGCTAAACACTTGATAACTTTCAATGATTCTTCTATCGGAGGTTTCACAGAGAAGAAGTCAAACATCTGTGCCATTCCTGCAACTAAATTATGCCAATTTCTAGTTTCTCTATGGAGTTTTACATATACATACCAAGCATGCATGCAGCCTTGTAAAGTGGAATAAAACCAGTGCACCCATAGTGAAGGTGGTAAATCTTCCTACCCTTCTATCCAAAGTCTCTCACACTTATGAATATGGTGCTGAACAAGTTGATCACCATGATAGTTGTAGATTTGTGTAATTGCATTGCTCCTAAAGAACCTAGTAGTAAGAGTAATCCCAATTTCATTCCATTTGACCAGATTATCCCTGTGGACCACCCACTAGTGGGCTGCTGTGCCATGTAGTGTATATGCTAGCATATTTCTCCTCTTTGGTGGGTCTATCCATTTCTCTTCCATGGCGCATAGGAATACCATGGGATCCCCTTGGCGTGTGTAACGAGGGTATCGAGTTGTTACATATCTGCCTTACATAACATGATTTATTGCCTCAAGAGAATATGCTCTTTACTTCGTGCCCTACTAACTCATAAGTGTTTTAAGCCCAATTATCATAATCAACATTTGTTATATCACTAATATATTGTGCATCCTCCTGCTCAATTATTCCTTCTTTGGTTGGTTCAATCATCTCTCGGATCTCGGATGACACGTACATAAATCCTATTCAAATCTTATTCACTTAAGGGTTCAACATAGGGCACGGAATTTCCATCGTTAAAGGGATAATGACCCTTTCCTCTTTGTTTTCAAAACTGATATAGCCCTTGTTGAGCTAGAGATCAACATTATTTTCGTAACACCAAGGACACCCTAATAAATTTGGGAAGCTATCTGATTCTACCAGCGCTAAAACTTCAAAGTCTCTAGTTAACTTTTCTCCTTGTATGGTAATAGGCACGTCTTTTAAAACTCCTATGGGGGTGTCTTAGTACGATTAGCCATGAATAATACATTAGAGGATGGATACAATAGGGGTATCCCCATTTATACCCATGCATCCAAAGTAAGAACATTGACTTCTACGCCTGTATCAATCAATATATTACTCAACAGCCACCCATCCATAATAACATTCAGAGTAATTTCCTTGTCATAATCTAGGCTATGAGGAGGGAGATTTGCATGTAGGATCTATCGTCTGGTCTCAATACTTGCGCACGGAGTGTTCCCTTTTAACCAACTCCCTAATAGTGGAATGATGTTCTCCTAGCACAACATTTTACACACTTCTCTCAAATCATCTATATCAGTTTGGACCGTCTCTGATGCTTTCTTCTGCTCCTTTAAATATTTTATCTCACCCTAAAGATTCCTTATCACTTCCATGGTATCCTGATAAATCTCCTTCTGATAGGTAGGATATGGGTACCGTGCATGAAGAATGTCATCCTTAGTGATGGTAGGTTTCTATTGTAATACATCCTTGGCACATGCCGCCTCGGTGTGAGTCATTATCTTCAATTGTAGTGCCTCAGATTTTACTCCCACCTTGGGCATCCATTGATTGTCCACAACGCATTGTATCCTAACCATCCTTACACCTTTGTTTTCTTGTTTATGTTCCTTACTCAGTTGCTCATATAAGTCGGGAACTCTTCATAACTATGGTTCTTCCGCAAAAAAAAAGAACATGCAATATATCGAGGACACTCATGCCTATAGTGGTAAGGAGATCCGCATGTATAACAAGTTTTGTGAGGAAACTCACTTCTTTCACCACCACGGCCTCATCCTATGAATCCAATGCGGTATCCTCAACCTCGCCATTGTTCGCCTTCAAAACGCTCCTCATTCGATTATAGCACAATTGATTGTGCTCTCGGTCCTATGCTCATTCTTTCCCTTAGAGTTATCTGAAACTCATGTTTGCCGTACACCAATATCAATAGCATCATGGATTTTTCCAATTAGCCGGTAGTCCTTCATGTCATGTGTTGTGGACCTGCAGATTTTATAGTAGCTTGAACGTTCTTCCTTATCATGTGTTGCAATAATGGACAACAACTAGCATCATGGTTTAAATGGCATATCTCACAATCCATTAGCAATGAGCATACTATTCTACAAGGGAAACTATCCTTTGTGTGACCCTCTACTTCATAATCTGTACACCAAATTCCTGAGCGTGTTTCATGGGCTGAATTCATTGATAATTTCTCTAGTTATTTTTCCATAGCTGCAATCTGTGCCTCTAAGAATGGGCTAACGCTAGTGTCAATACTCCCAACTGCCTCAGCATGTAAGGCTTCTTCCAATGCCTCACGTGGATCATTAAATGTCTTATGCAATAGTACCCTCTTAAATGGTGTAATAAATCACCCAACAAACCATTGTGTATGCTGGCTTGTGTGTATGCCATAAGAAATATTTGATAAGAATGTTTTAAAGCGTGCATCATACTCTCTAACATTCCCATTTTAAGACTTTAGAAATAAGGGGAATTTTTTTCACAATGTTCTCTGTTCTAAATAAAACATCATTTAGAACACACATTCCATGCCAATCAATCTCATAACAGATAACCATATGCAACTATAAATGACTCGATAAATTACCGATCTCTCATTTCATGACTCGATTACTAACCGATATCTCATGTTTGTCTTTATGTATACTACATATACTTGGTTTTCCTACCCTATTCTAGGTACTGAGTGATTTTTTTAAAGAACCTATCTGAATATTTGTTACCAATATTCATTTGACATCACATTTCTTTAAACTAGGTGACATAAGACAATGCAACCAACACTTGCGATACTTTGGCCAAATATTTCCAACATATTGTTCATGTTACTATTCCTAGATGACATACTCATCAATGTGGAACACATCCTTCACCTCACTCTACTATTATCTAGAATGGTCTTTTACTGACTTCTATCAGTCCACTTGCCCAAGGTTTGACCCTAACCCAAGTTAGCGACATAATTTGTTATAGGTAGACGCTCACGATGACTTAGGGTATATGGGCATACTCAATCGATCTAATTCATTGAAATCTACTTCCTATTCTAATAATGCTACTAACTTGACATAGAGAGAAACTAAGTTCAAGTCGGATGTGTGTACATCTAGATAAAAATACATAAGGGTGTTCTTTACATGTCAACATGCAACACTATATCCTCGAGAAGCCCTTAGTCTTATCGAAAGTATAGTCTTGCAGTTGGCATTTGTGCCAACATCCGTTAGAACTAATTCATCACGATGTGCATACCCCTTAGTGGTCATTAATTCATAATTGAATTTGGATTAAGATTCAAATTGCAGCAACCTTGCAAAACCCTAATTCCAACATTCATTAAGTTCTTTATCCATAATTAATTTGATTAATATTAATAAATTCATTAAATCATGAGTGCTTTTATGTTCATTAACTCGGCATAACAAGCAGTTATCCAAAAACAAGATAACAAACATCAAATGGTTAATTTAATGTAACTTAACTGTCCAAAGAAGGTGTATCATCCACCTAGGTTTAGCTAGAGTTTACTTCATATAAAACGAAGTACAAAGATTAACGATCATAACCACCATTCCTTTTATTTTTCATTCTTTTGAGAGAGGAAGAGTCTTCCTCTACATGATTTAGTGTTAGGGCTATCGTACCCCTTTTTATCTTTCATAATTCATATAGTTTAATTGTATGTCCATTACACATTCCATAATTATACTATAATTGTTTAGATAGAGAACGACATATTATGCAACTAGCAAGTTGCAACTTAGTAAGGGGAGATTGAACTATTCCCTTAATCCAACTTATTAAATGATAACAATAATAAGTATACAACGGTTACGAATAATATCAACAAGATAAATTCCAATTTCCTTCATAAAAAGTACAAGAGAATTCACACAACAATTTGGAGTCAGTCTCCAAACCTTTCAATTCATCATGATAAAATATACACTTTACAAGACTATGCATTTCAGGCATACTACATATCAAACAACATTAAGATCATAAAATAATACAACTTTTCTTTTTCAATACAACTCAAGAATGAATTGGAATTCTTTACAAAAGAGCCAAACTTTACATCAGCCAATACATCATAAAAAATTTGCCTTCTTTTATCACTTACGAAGTCCATCTGCAAAAATTGCTAGCACGGGTCAGTTCATTGAACTGAGCATGATAAGAACTAAGCATTAAAACAAAGTGCATTCCACTAATTGTTCCATTAAAACAAATTTTCTTTAATGAAACAATTAATATATCATACCAATAAGCATAAGTAATAACAATCATAAAATAAGTACAAATAATAAGTTTGAATTCACTTTTAAGAAAAGAGCATAATATAATGAGCAACTATTACATTATATCATATAATAATTGACCCAATCAATTACTTATTTTAAAAAAACAACATATCTTGTCATCTAATTATTTCATAATTCTTTCTGAATTGAAATACATAATTTAACTTTACTATGTAACAAAAAGAGTTACTTTCAAAACCAAAAACCTTATTGTCATTTTACCAAGTTTCTAGAATCATGTACAAAAAAATTCATTTTAGCATAGTACATATTTAGGATGCTTCACCCTACAAGTTAAATAAATAAGAAGGAATGAATACAGACTATCCACGATTCACCATTCATCTAAGAGATAGAAATCAGGTTCAGAAAGTACATAACTGAGTACCTACATAATTGTATCAGTCAAGGGAACTAATAAAATGATTCACCATGCAAGAGACAACAACTGTTAACAAGAATCCCAAACCAATCTGAGAAGGGAGAGAAACAAAACAATCGTCACCTTACTTGCAACTCTTATGTATTATTCTACATTATAGGAGATATCAGTCAGTGGCCATACATTCCATAAAACAAGGTAAGCCTTACACAGGATTATCTCTTACTCGTGTCCATCCAGGAAGGTTCATATTATTATTGAGTGCATAGAGAGGATTCCATCCAAAAACAATATCCTAATGAAGCATGACTCATTCATTCAAAACAGTTAGTCTAGAAATGATTACATTTTCCTTTCTACAGGACAAACTCAACTGTACACTTCCCGAATCAACATGACAATTGACTCTATACAAATTAGCCGAGATCAAGAAAGATCAACGGGGGCAGTTTGGTTTTCCTCTGTACTAAAAAGTGACAATCCCAAAAATTTCCTGAACATACTACTAATCTCATGAACTTTCCACAATCAACTAGTAACAAGTTAAATTAAACAATCCACAAGGAAGTTTCCATTTTTGAAGAGTGAGTTCACATTACTTCATCCAAGATCAAAAAGGCAGAAAGCTAAACTCAAGAAGTCAAACAAGCCTAGGATGATAAACACTCTACAACATGGAAGAGATTCGATCTACAGAGTAGTTCGAGCAACAGAACTTAACTTCCCAAAAGTTAAAGGAAACTCAATAGAAAGTATCCAAACCTAGAATTCATTCACCATTGTATTATCAATTGAATTCCAAATCCCATTTAAAACCCAAAAGTTCTTTCGCAAGTTCCAAAAGAGAACACAAACCAAATGTGAAGTTTAAAGAAAACAATACTTCTATTTTCCTTACGAATTCGAACCTTATCAGAACATCAATACCAACACCAACCCAGTTCAAATACAAATAGAAATCTAGGACACATATAATTCCCAAATCCACATTCATCTATTCAACATTGTTTTAACATAAGTTCGAGTTCATACTGTAGAGTAGAGTATACAATACAGTCCCAAGTAGAAGTACAAAATCTTGGCAAAACAAGATACAGTCCACAAGAGTATTCAACTCCTTTCTCTTTTAAAAACCCGAAATCCATTCAAATGGATCTGAAAGAGAATACAAAAACCCAACACAAGTTTTAAGTCAAACAAAGTTTCTACATTACTCACGAACTCGAATTGTAATGAAATCCCAACTATAATAACTTTCACAGCTCCATCTAGCACATAAAGATCGAGGTAGAGAAGTTTAGTGCAGAGAAGGGTAATTGTTCTAGTCAGATTTAACACAAGTTGAAGTATGAACACAACACTTCCATATACTTCAAAAACCCATTATTGATTGCTTTCAAATGAGCTCGAATTCATACCAAAGGGTAAGTAAACAATACAGTCTCAAACTAGAGGTTCTATATCCTCACAACAAGATATAGTTTCATAAAAGGTCATGCACCCTTCTTTCAAAACAATCAAAGACTTTCAGTTAAAAACAAGATGCGGGTTACCCAGAACAGAGGAAAATAGAATATCCTTACACGTTTTCATGCCAATACATGTTCAAAGTAAACAGTATAGTCTAAGACAAAAGTACTACAACTTTTTCAAACTCAAGATGCATCAAGGAGAAGATTTCTAAAGAGACTACCAGTTCAGACTCAACCAAAAACCATTTACTCAAGCTCTTTTTCAAGCAAACAGTCCGAATGCGAGTTCTAAAAAAAAAAAAAGCCTCAAAAGTTCCATATGAATTTCACCATTGAACTTGCTCAGAGAGAGAACAACCAAAACTATTATTATCATGCAATGGATTCATATCCAAAAATCATAGAGATTCCATCAACATGAAGTAAATAACTAGAACAAGACAAATAACCATATATCTCAAGAGAGCAGAGTTATTTTAATGAAACATTTAGAGAAAAGAAAGAAATCTTAATGGATAGAGCCTATCATGCCTGATAGTGCTTCTACCAATTCAAAGGAGACTTCCAGCCGAGCTTCCAACTCTTCTTCTCCTCCAAGAAAGATCAACAACAAAACATATCTTTCCCCAATGCCTCGTATAATTTCCATGAATCGAAAATATACTAGGGAAACTAAAAATAACCACAAAGTGAAAATCAAACTACTAGTTCAAAGAACTAGATAGCTCCATGTAGAGAAAAAATCGTAAAGCATGCAAGACCAAATAACCACCAAAAAATCCTCCCACATTATTTCCAAGATGGTTTGCTTGCAAAAATTGAGATTCATTAATGCCATTGATTACAAAATTCCTGCCTATCTCTCCATGCCACCACCATCCAGAATTGGTGAAACCTATTTCAAATTTTGCATGCATTGCTAACTTTAGTGAAGACTCCACGTAAGTCCCACTAACTTTTCATGCTTCCACCTAATCTGGTAGTTCATTGGCATTTAATACAAAAATCAAATCTCATAAATAGCTTAGGAACCGCCACCTAGCCTCCCATTTTCCATACGACCCTTAGGTCCCCTTTCCACATTTCATTAGTTTAGGATAAGACCTTAGGCTAGTTTAGAAATAATAACCTTAGGTTTAAAATCATTTCAATAAGTAATTGCCACCTTAGGTTAGGTCATAACTCACAACCATATAACATAAGGTATTAGAATTAGAAATATCCTAGCATTACCTTAGGTGGTTTCCCCCAATTTAGAACATGCAACTTAGGGAAAGGATGTTGTCCCAAAAATAGTAGACAGAGCTAGAAAAATAGATACACCAACCTAGTTTAGAATCCCACTAGGATAGATATCTTAGGTCTAGGACTTAGATTATTCCTCAATAGTCCTGAAGTAGGCCTCATTTCACTTAACACCATAAGCGTCCCATTGAGATCAATCAAGAAGATCCGAGCACAAAACATACAACAGAATGTAGGCACGATCTTACAAGAAAATAAAGAATTTGTAAACATACAAAATTTTAGTCCGTTACGTCTCTCAACCTCTGAATGTTAGTTTACCATTCAGACCAGGTAAGGAGATTTAAAACATTCCTTGGATCACTGGAATTGATCCAAGGATGAGTCAATTAATAGAGATAAGTTTGCAACCATTATAACTAGATTACAACTCACCTATCAGAAGTGAAAATGGATTCTTGCAAGCAACTACATTTCAACCTAACGAATCCAAGGGAAGAAATGGTTTATCCTGGCAAGCATGATTTTCAACAAGCAAAGGAACACACCGCATCAAGAAAATCACATGTCAATGCTTGCAATGCAAAAGAGAAATATAACAGTTTGTCAAAGGTGTTAGAGTTTTAAAGCATTCATCATACTCTCTAACACTTTCAATAGTACCTTGCTTAATATCCTTGAGCACACTTATACTCTTCTCGCTCAAACTCAAGGATATGGAACTCTTATAGGAATGAATCCTTTAAAGTCAGTATAATATATGCAAGTATAATCAGGTTCAAACTTCCTATACCAACTGTGTGCACGCCCTTGTAATGTAGTAGCAAATTGGCTTGCCCTACGCTCAGAAGCTGTGATTCCTTTTGTGCACCATAATATCTCACACATATGCACATGTTTAGCAACATCTTCTATGCCCCTATACTATGGAAGACATAGAGACATTTCCATATAAATATTCTAGGGTTGGGGTGGACCTTGCCCACTTGATCCAGAACCTCTAGTGTTTCCCTTGCCTCCGAACCTCTAGATCCACCTAAACCAGAACTTCCCATGCCTCCTGATCCCAAACCTATAGCTGGAATAGGTCCTATAGATATACTCCCATGTGCTCCAATAATAGTACTATACTAAACCCCTACATTTTGTGAAGTAGTTCCAGTTCTAGAAGTGAATCCAACATTTGGTGCACTCATATTCTGTGTAAACAATGCACCTAAAAACACACCTCCAAATAGCAATGAAGTCATCTATCCTACCATTAATGTACTTGCTCTCTTACTTTCCAAACTTTCCTACTGATTACTTGTCGTACTAGATATTGGAAAACCAAGTGCAAGGGCTAGGTCACCAGGTGGATTTAGATGCACACCTGTTGCCTGTAATCTCTGCTAACGCACTTCCTTGTGAGGTCGAGGAGGGTTCCCTATCATGCTTTCCTAGATGGGGAGTTCCTGATGCCCTGGATCCATGTCTTCTGCGTGAGGTCGAAATCCTTCATGATCCATCTCTCCTTAATTCCATCTATGTTGCAACTTCACGCTACTTCTCTATATCCCCCTCACGTGCCTCACTATACTTAAGCCACCTTTCTTCTCTTTTCCTTGTCACCGCTAATTTGTCATCTTTCACCAATCCTATTCCCACATCCACACATGGTGGGGTTTATTTATCCATCAATTTACTCTCTAGGTTCAAAGTTATCATCAGGATCTTGATCGCTAATGGAATTCCTTGTAAGTAAGCTCCTCATGGATTTTGTAAGAACTGGAATTAAGCTACCTCTAGACATGAATAAGTTGAAATTGAGTATTCCAAGATATAATTGTTCAAGACGCCATGAAACCACATATCCATAGCTTGAGTTCGATCAAATTAGCATCACAAAGGGCCTGAAATTCTTCCCGCATCCAAACAAGTGCATGATACCTCCAATGCCATTTAGATGCATAAGTAATTAGCCACTCGTACAATTCTACTAGAAAGATAGTGAAAAATCTCTCACATAAACTATCATACATATTCTTTTCTACCCAAGTGCGTGCTTTAAACTTAGATCCAATGTTAAACCACCGTGCATATTCTTCTTCCGATTGAATATCCATTCTTCAATATTTGCTAATGTCAACCGGTATGTCTTCATTGTTAACCATCCGAAAACAATCGAAAAAGAGTCCCAACAATGGAACCAATGATGCAACCTAAAATTCAAAGTGACAAAACCCAATGAAAACCCTATGTGCTCGACACATCACTCGGCCCTAGACCGAGCACTCACTCGAAGTGTGCAAGGTATCAGATCCTCTTTATGGTTCTTGTTGTAGGATTTTAGTATGATGAAGACCTTAACATATATAGTTTCATTACTAACACACCATTCTACAAAGTATACCATATCTATATCCAAGGAAAAACAAAACTTAGTACTAACCATGATGAGATCAAAAACATACTAGATTCAGATACTCATAGAACTAATACTTAGATTCCGAAATATCCTCCATTTAATGCATAAAGTTACAGAATCTTCATTACAATATCACAAGTATGCGCGTAGCAACATAACACTGTATGTCTCAATCTCATCACCTCTCTGTCATGATCTCCTCTATCCTCTCTCTATTACACAGTCTACTACATATATATAAGGGTGGGGACTTTCCCTTCACCACTTATCCTTTCCAATAATAGGTCGCATGTTATTCTTAACCACGTGCCTTTACAAAACTAGCCACACATGCAAGTGCACTAACAATAGATTACTACTAGCTAACTGATAGTAGTAGATCTATTTTGGCATGTGTCCATGCAAAGTTCTTCGTATCCAATCCTCCAAAATAGCTAATGCATGGCGCACATGTCTCTACCTCATTTTTGTGCTCTGCACGCCATTTCTAAAAATAGACCTTATGAGTGAAAACGGTTAAGTCCCAAAACTAAACTTCTATTCCGCGTGTGAGTTCTTCCTATCCATTCACGCTCTGTGTATGACTTTTTTCCTATGCAGATTTCTTGTGCACTTTCTTTTTCAAGTGGTCTTTTATCGATACCTAGTGCCCTTTTTATTTCATGGAAAGTGGAGATGAAAACAAAGTATTCAAGACAAAGTTTACATGGAATGAAAGAATGAGTTGTGTTTTTTTGTTTATTCCACAAGCTTCCAATGCAATATGAGTGATTTGAATTTTGTGAAGAATTCCTAAAGGGTGTCAAAACTATTGGGATTGAGGCTGATCAATTCAGTTTCAATTTTGTGCCCTCTCATTTCATCTTTTTTCCAAAAAGTTTTCTTAAGGCATTTAAAACTTCCTTGGGTGTTTTTACAAAGGAAATATGGAAGCGTAGTTCTGGAGACATAGAAAGAGACAAAAACCCAATGGCTTCATCACATTTATCAAGCCACTTTTCCTTTTCTACTGCATCTATGGGTTTAGCTTGCAATCTCATGGTTATCCGGAACAATTGTTTCTTTTTCAAGGAAAAATACATAGCATCCAACCATTCTTGATAATTGAAAGGGGTAAGCAATATAAATGCACTTTGGGATCCATGGTAGAAAAAGGTGAGAAAAGGAAAATTTATAAAGAAAGGAACCACAAAAATTAAACACCCCCCGAATGCGGAATCGGTCTCTCTTACCGGAAGGTTGTGGCAGACGCGCTCACTAACCCACAAGCAAAGAAGAGCATCTTATAATGAGGTGAAGGGGGAAAAAGGTGGCGTCCAAAAATCTAAGAAATACCCAAAAAAGAGGATAAAATTTTCCCTTTAAATTTTCTTATTTTTAGTTAATGATGAGATTAAAATAATAATTAATCACAACAAGAAAAACAAAAAAATTATATAATAGACAAAAATTTCACCTTAGGGCTCGGAGAGCCAACCCATTTCGGTGAGCTAGCTGGAAAACCTTTGGGGCATTGAATGAGATGGTTCATAGGTTGACCAATATAAGGGTCTCAGAGGCGAGTTGAGTCCAAGTTAAGCAAAGATCTCGGTCGGGGTTTCCGAGTTGCAGATGCGTGTTGAGTCAAAGTGAGGCTTGGTGAGTTGGCCATTACCTTTGTGCATGAGCCGAGGGAGGTTCACCATTGTTCCAAGTTGATTGGGGTAAAGCCACATGTTGATGTCAAGATAAAGACGTGTTGAATGCAAGGTATGAGCTGAGTCACATAGAAAAATGGAAAAACAAATAATAATTTCACTGTATATCTTGCACAATGAATTTTGCTAATTTATAGCCATTACAATAGGATAACCACTTCCTACAAAATAGGAAGTATTTCAAACAACTTACCCATTTAAATGGTTTACATGTATAATCAAACAATATGCAAACTAATATTGTTATATACAACAATATATGATCTAACCATATAACCGTAAGTAATATTTGACTATACGGTAACTAATTACCATGGAGCACTATGTATTTCCTAACATTACCCCCTTAGTGTGAACATGGGAGAAAAAAATTGCACTTCTTTTGTAGCTTGTCACTTGTGCGTGCTCATGATTTGGATGGTTTTTTAGGACAGCCAACAACCTCAACAAGGATGGTTTTCCAAGGACAACCAACAACCTAACACATATAGATGGTTTTACAGGACAACCAACAACCCAAACATACATATGGTTTTACAAGACAACCAATAACCCAAATATCATGATGCTTATTTTTCTTGTGCTTTCATCTTTTCCACTATATTTTCACATCAGGGAATTATGTAGGAAATTACTACTCACTGAATAAAAATATGAAAAATGAAGAAAAGGAAATGGAACATTGAGACCATGTTCCCCCTCAATGTGAACTTTCCACTTATTCACGTAAATCAAAAATCTAAAATCATACTTCATACAACTAAAACTAGAACTATGAAAAATAAACATAATGGAAATCAAATACTAAAAGAAAACTCACAAACAAACTATCACCATAGCTTGTTACGACCTCATCGTTGGTGACTGATGAGAGGTTGTTGATTGACCTCCATCCTTTGATGCCTCCATCCTCTAGTATATGTGATGTTACCTCAATAGGATGTGAACATGAAGCCCATTTTTTCCACATTGATCTTATTCTTTTATTCCCTCCCATAATGTGAAACACTTTATTTTTTAGACGTTGGGAAACACCGAAAAATGCATCTATAAGGAATTTTTAATTTAATTTTACAATTTTTCACTCTTGACACTTGACTAGACAAGAATGAGAAAAAAATCCTAAAATCACCTATTTAACTAACTTGAAAATGACAATACCATGAAAATAATCAATTGACTCATTCAACGACTCACAAAGACTTCAAATATTTGACAAAATAATTATGAGACTCTTCAACACCAAAATTGACAACATGACGGACTCTAATGACTTACAAGTGACCAATATTCTTAATTACTAATACTCGATGTACTATAAATAGTAACATAGTAAATGACTTTGACTAATATTAAATGACACAAAAATTATCTGATATATGAATGGGATGACACAAAAGTTCCTTTTTAATGTGGACTTACACTTGTATGACAACATAGAGCAGTGAAATGACTCACCCAAATCAAAAGATGCTTTAAGCATAGCTATATGTCCTAGCTACAAGGACATGAATGGTATGACGTGGTTAATTGTCAAATTCTACACGTAGATAACTCAAGATAATTATAATTATATACAAACCGCTCCAACTCATCACGTGGATAGAGAAATGTCAATGTGCTTGAATATAGAGAAATGCATGCAATGTGAGAGGATTGAAGATCATGAGAAATGCAAAAAAAGATGGATGTCCAACAAACTGAGACAGTTACTTCAAATTGATGTCAGCCGATTCATACACAACATCTAGTTGTCATGTTTGTACGCCAAATCAAACATAACTTTGTGTGAATTCTGCAATAACAATAGTTTGAATACAATGGAGGGTGTTGAATTGAATTTGTGTTAGCTGTCAAACTTCAAAAAAAACATGTGGGAAACCAACCAATGCAGACGTGGCAAAGGAAATAAGACTTATGCATATTTTTCGAAATGGAATGTAGTCTTTTATTGACTGAACACACACTTTGATAGAGAAGATGATAACATATAGAATTGTGTTTTAAAGCTATGCAAATGATTTTAGTAGAGTGGAATCCACAAAATAGAAGAACAGACCCAAGTTTTAGAGATCTAGATTTGATCGAAGGAGATTCAACGTAGATGGATAGTATAACAAAATAAAAACTATGGTTAAAATCCCCTCGCAATAGATGTACGACATGTTATAAGATATTATAGATCATAGACCCAAATTATTTACTTCTCTATGACTTGGAGACCCTTAAATGCACCGAGAAACTTTCTACCGAGAAGATTAGATTACAATATTTTGCATACTAATCTAAAACAAATATTAAAATATGAGACTTTCATGAGTAAGGGCGGTAATACAGACAAACGTTTCCCCTAAAATAAATTTAAAAATTCATAATATCCATTGGTTTCACTCGCTCTAGTACCAAATGCGAGGTATGAGCCGAATCACACAAGAAATGGAAAAAACAAATAATAATTTCATTGTATCTCTTACACAATTAATTTGGATAATTTATAGCCATTAAAATAAGATAACCACTTCCTAAAAATAGGATGTATTTAAAAAAATATCCGTTTAAATGTTTTCAAGGTGTATAACTAAACAATAAGCGAACCAATATTTTTATATAAAACAATATATGATTAACCATATAATAATTGCAAGTAATATTTGACTATACATTAACTAATTGCCATGGATCACTCTGTATTTCCTAACATTGAAGGTGACCGAGTGTAATGCCCGAGTTCCATGCAGAGACATGTGTTGTAGGGTAGGAACATGTCCAGATGGTTTGGAAATGGTTGTGGAGATACCTTTCGAGTAGAGTTCAATGTGCCAAGGAAGGATTGCAATAGCTATGGGAATGAACCTCTATGCATTAGATGAAACAAAGATACAGAGGTGAGCAGGGAATAGTAGGTGTGCCATGCAAGGATTTATACTGGGGAGTTCACATCATGCAAAGGAGTAAGGTTCATGAGATTGAATGTGAGAATTGGAGAGTAGAGGGAACTACAGAAAATCAAGGGTACATCCAACCACTTTGTATATTGAGTGACAACTGCGAGAATGGAGACAAGATTCCAAAACCACCTTGCAGACTAAGAGACACCTACAAACTTGAGATCGTCGAGTTAAATCCACGCAAAAATGACCCTATAATAAACCCAAGTTGTGGAAAATAATTGAATAAGTAGGGCATGTCTAATGATAAAATAAAACAAGCTCATGAACATGCGATAGAGTAGTGCGGGATTTCAAATAATGACACAAGTTGAGTCAACTTCAAACGTGAGTAGTAAAAGACACTTCACATGAATATTGCAAAATACATTCAATCCATGAAAAATGAGTAGACTGATGCAAATTAAATGCACACACGAACCCAACAATGAAACACGGTAATAATGTAGGAGTTGATAAATGAGTGAGTCAAAGACCAAAAGAACCAAGTCCACAATGAGGTGCAGTCGGTAACCAAGTAAAGAGGTGAGCTATTTGGAAAACTTGATTCCCGACTTAGTGAATTGGGGCCGAGTTGGTCCTTAAAAACACACTTTTACCTTAAAAAAACAAACAAATCTACACCTTCAAACCTGTAGTTTTTCTTAACCTTAAACACACGTAAAACCAATAAGGAGAAAACCAGCACACAAAAATACCAAATAATCCCTTGAAAAATGTAAGAATATCACTAAGCAATAATTAAGAGCTACATATAAAACTACTAAGTGGAGAGTGGTAAGCAACACCTTCATAGAGAAACATGATTCCAATCCCTAAACTCTGATACCATAATGGAGGGAGGAAGGACAAAGACTTAGAGGGAATCCATTCACATCAAGGATTTTCACTCAGTCGTGGAATGGAGTAGCTTCAAGATTCAACAAGAAAGAACTCAACCATGAGAGAAATGTGCATGAAATAAGGGAAAACAATACTCAAACACATGCTTATAGATCAAGAAGTGAGGTGTAAATATAGGGAGTGATGAGTAACTCCCATGTAGAAATAATGAGGTCTCCATGATGGAGAAGAGGATTTACTTCCGAAAGGGGAAAGTAACTCCTATGACACACACTTACACATATGACAGATTCCATGAGGGAATCTATCATAACTAATATGACACCTATGATCCATGCTCACCTAAGTGAGATGACTCACCTAGTGATGTGGAATTACACCCAACAAATTAAAGGTGAGAAATACCACACACACCAACAATAGCCAATTCTTAACATAATTCTTCCCCTACCTTGACCACATCTTTTGTGACGTCACCCTCGTATGTTTCCATTATACTCCTCGTTGTTATGGTTATTATTATTATTATTATTTGTCCACAATTGTTTTTCTCAACTGCAAGGGTATTGCTTCTTAAATTTGATTGATTATGTAGTAGTAATCCATATTATGTGTATGCCCATTTCATATCATACAATAGAAAATAATTTTTTTGAATCAAACATTATAGTAGTGGAAACCTTTTGGCATCATTCCCGATGTTATGTATTTTACAAGCCATAAAAATTAATTTAACACTGTTTTGAGGGACTCTATTTTTGGTATTCCCTTCTACCTCATATTCGTACACCGTATGCCAATAGAAATCTCCCTATCATTTTTTTCTATTATTTTATCCAACTTATTTTCCATTAACGTGATCTACACCTCCTAGAATGGGATTATTCCTTTATAAATGTTGTCAATAAATTTTGCACATAATGTTTCTTCCAAAGCTTCATGTGGGTTTGTGAATGTCTAGTGTGAAATAGTATATCGAAGGGAAAGAGTATTCCTCCAACAAACCATTAATAATGTTGAATTGGATGGATCTCATATGATATATTTTATTTGTAAGATGATACAAAATTGGTGTTATATTTTGGTGGTCAAATTTTCTTCTTATAATTTAACACCAAATTTGTAATATCTTAACATTAACAATAATATATGGTAGTGTTTTTTCTACAATGAGAGAAAACACTAATAGTAGTTAGTTTTTTTCATTTTTTCATGAACAAACTATTTTTATACTACATTAATAGCAGTTTATATGTTAATCATTACTATCATCCAAAGTGATTGTGAAATCATGATAAGGACTTTTGAATGTGTTATTCATCTAGTGTTAAATGTGTGAAATTATTGTTATGGTAATTGAACATCAATATGGGGTTTTTACTTAGGGTTTCATATATATTTTCATGCAAATGTTTTACATAAAAATTTCGAACTTTCAATCATGAAAACTAAGCCGAATTTGAATTTTTTTCTCTCGAGTCTTCTCAAAACCTTCCCTTGGTCATCTTGTAATTCGTGTCATGTCCATATTAACCTTTAATTTACCTCCAATATGATGAAAAATCAAGTAAAATTGTTTGAAATTATAGTACAAGGTCATCATTTTCATTGAAGAAGATGCTTCCAACGGTTAGTTTCTTAGCAGACCTAGAAAGGCCAATTTTGACCTTCTCGAGTGATAGGAATCCTCCGGGATGGAATGAAAGGATCAAAGTCATTTATATGTGGTATTTAAGATATATGAAATTATTGGAACTGATTTAGGAAATCTTAGAAAAAAATTGGAGGTTCAAGGATGACCGAGTAACATCATGTTTCTAAGGTATAATGAGTGAGTAGTCGAAATTGGTACCCAATCTTCACAAATGTTTTCAAGATCCCCATAAGGAGTTAAGAGTCAAATAAGTAGTCATTTGAAATCTCAGATAATTCTCTTTATTATGTAATTTTCAAATATTTCACAATAATCAAGTATCTCTTAGGGAAATTCAAACTGTCCAGACACACCCCACTATTCTGAGGAAAAATGAGAAATTTCAGGGATTTTTAGGAATAAATGGAAGTTGATACCCATCCCATTGTATTTATAAGGACCTTGGGAGTAAAAATAAAATAAGGGTTCATAAAATAATTATTCCTAGAGCTTTGGCAACATCATTGTCAAGTTTCTCTATGTTGCAAGTATACTACTCGTAGTTGGTCAATTTTGCAACATGACACTTGTCACCTCCTAATTGAGTCACATTTTTCTTTCCCTCTTATCCCTGACCTAAGGGAAAATAAGGGACACAAATATAATCCCATCCTAAATATTTTCCCCTTGGTTCTCCATGCGACCAACTTATAACACTCAGGAGGGCTTATCTGGCCTATTTCTAGCACCCACATTGTGCAATCATGGAATGAAACTTGAAAACACCAAAAGACGGTGCATGATGCAATGAAACTTAAATCATTCCTTAAAATAATTTAAATTTATCTTTCATATATGATTATTCAAAAACTTATAAACATTCAACCACCTACTAATGTGTACATATAACAAATAATCACATGTGCAGGAACCATAAGCAAGATAATCAACAAAAAATAGAAGATATAAGTGGGAAACCCTCAAAGGAAAAAAACCCATTGAAACATAATCCTATATTAATATGTAAAAAAATTTAGTGAGGCACCAAACCCATAAGGAGAACCAACCCCTAGTTTAGTAAAGCTACAACCCTACAAGGAGTATCAACCCCTTATTTTGTGAAGCACCAACTCCACAAGAAGGACACAACCCCCAAAGATGATAAAACACCCACTCAACCACCTTATGAATATCATATCTCTGATTTGTTCCTACCACAATTGATATAAACCAAGTATTCATCTCTCACTTATTCAACTCTTCACTCAAAACCTTTAAATTCCCTTCAACTAATTAATTCAATACTATTCCCCCACCATGCCCACTTACACAAATTTTAATTAATTTAATTACCACAATTAAGTTAATTACCTACCTCACCTAGCCACCTCACTTATCCACCTCACCTTTCCACCTCACCCTAGACCCATTCTAAGCCTATTAATTGCCTTAGACCAAGTCCCCACTTATCCTAACCAACTAGGACTCTTTCCAACCCTAACTATTCATGACCTATTAATCCTCTAACTAATTCCACACTCTAATTTACACCATTCAACACTCTAGACCCAGACTAAGCCATAAACTATGCCGAATTTGGGAGGAAACCCCATTTTTGGCAAGTCAGACAAATTCTCCTTAATGAAGCCAGTTATTCCTTGACCAATGTTGGTCACCTACCCGCCATTAGTTAGGTCAAATAATATTTCCAAACTCTTTGCTCAGGTTCTAAATCTTGTTTTCTAGATCTTGTGACCTTGCATCCTGAGTGACCTTGTGACATACCAAAGACCTCTATAACATCCAGACATCACACTTCTGTTCATCAACATAATGATCCAAAGCTCCAGTGCACTCACCAAGAAGCACCATGTCCTACTATCACTCACATTGCATTCATTCGGGATCACCTTCTCCTGCAACCATCACCATCACTTGCTTTCTACCTACATTCCATAAGTAAGTATTATTTCTTCTTTGTCATTTTCAATATATTAGTTATTTTATTAGCTATCTATTTCATTCCATATTCTACCTTACCCAGATCTCTCCCACAGTACCTCCATCTAACTATCTTCTTGTTTACCCTCATACCTTGCCCAAACACCATTCTAATCACCTCTAAGTCCTTATAAAAATCCCATAACCTTACCTAAACTCCTTTCACTCTCTGTGTAGTTATAGAGAGTTCCCAACTACCCCATTTTAATAATTCTTACCAAATTTCCCCGACGGCACCGGTCACCCAACTAGCATCGGTCATTTACCAGATTTATCGACATTGGTTGACTAATTGACACCGATCTTTGTGATTGGTAATATTTCCAAACCAAAAAGCTCATATCTCTTTCCAAACAACCTAGAACCTAACCAAATCTTCTCCATACCTCTTTTACAACCTCTATCACACCTGCAGACCTTCAACCACCTACCACCCTCCTGGATTTAGTCTTGCATGCATTTACTAGACTAGATTTGAATTATTGTGCTTGTGTAGGATACCTAAACTATACAACTACAGTAGGCCTATTTATTTCATGTTCTTATCAACATTTAAATTGTTTTAAAAGTGGATTGACAACCTTCTAGGAAGCACCTTGCTTCCCGGATCTAGCTTTTTCTAGGAAATCCACCAATTGTTGTTTTAATCCTATTTTGTGGTCTTGTGTTCTATTTCAGTCATTCCTCCTAGCCAAAGGGAAGCCTCTCTACAATCATCTTGGACAACATTCTATGCACACACACCTTCTATTATCACAGGTATTCCTCCTTTCCCTTACCTATTATCTATTTTATCTCTACTTTACGGTGAAACATTTTGGCATGCCCAGTGGGAACCTCATTTTGGGTTCTTTTCATTGTTCATATAGGGTGAATTTGTGTGTTTGTTTCTTTTTTGAAAAAATCACATTAAATCTCTCTCTAGTAAATATTATCTTCTTTTATTTGTCTAAAATAAATTCTTCATTTGGTGCTTAAAAAGAACATTTCTTCTTTTCTTCTATACTACATTTAGTGAAAGAGCATTCCTCTTCATGTTCTCCTTTTGCTACATTAAATATCATTTTCGATTTGGGTTTAAAATATATGTATTTCATCCTTCAAGTGCTACATTAGATCACTTAGATTTAATTAGCAATCACATGGTGGAGGTCATGACCACTTGGTGATTGGATTTGGATTAAGCGTAGTTCACTTTGTGCACACACTCCCTAGGCCAAATCACTTAAACAATTTACACACTTCTTAAACAATTCCTTTCTAGGAAGAATTCGTCAAGGATTTAACAACCCGTTGATGGTGGGCACTACCCGGTGTTTTGGATGGTTTGTCATATTAGAGTTCAGACCACACGTACTAAAAGGTATATTAGGCCTCTTTAACCAAAACTAACCTGAAACCAGCCATAGATTACTTATAGGGCACCTTCGTTATCCAAAACTCTATTCTATTCATAGTCAGTTTAAAAGGCATAAGCCACTTAACACTAAAATTTGATACCTAGGATTTACATGTTTTGCTAGTTTTTGCTTGTTTGAATTACGTTTTGAGTTGTGAGGATGATTCATCTCTTTTTCTTTTCTTTCACACTTCACAATCATAACTGGTGTATTCTGGTTCTTTCTAAGTGTGTTAGGACTTCTTATTGCCATACTCAGCTTTTGGGTTGGTTTTTATTTTGACTTAATCAACTTAAAATTCAAATTTTCATCATCTTCTCAGATTTCATATTAATCGGCATTGATTACCTCCTCACACCGATGCCGATTAATTGACCAATATCACTGTAAGTCTATTTTTGGTTATTTTATCCAAAAAAAATATTATATTCATATTCCTTCATTTTATGTGTTCATATCCTAGCACTATACTCTTTTATGAGTCTCTATCACCATTAACAGAGTCCAGTTTGATCTGATTTGTGCCCTTCTTCTCAATATTTTTAAATCTTTCAATTATCTTTAAGTAACTAGCACCGGTCTAGTGACCACCATCGATATCTTATTCTTAGTGGCACCGGTTATTGAATTGACGTATGTTTTGTGTTTTTATATCGAAAACAACAACCTAATTTCATTTTAAAAAAATTTCTGTCTTCTATTTTTGTATCATTTTTAAAGCTTAGATTACCTATTCTTCCACCATTTACATGGTTTTAACTTGTTGGAAAGCCAATGCCCTAGTATTTCTGCTAGCCATCAACCACTACCTCCTAGCCCTTCACTTGCCTTCTATTTCTTTACCCATAGACCCCACTTCTTCTATTGTTATATGTGTAGGTGATGAGGAGTTTGCAAAACTCCTTGATCAAAATCATGTAGCCTTAGTATTACCACTCACCCATTATTCCATCCGTGACTCATCTCGGAGAGCTCATATATGGGATGTTTGTCTCCATTCCTCCTACTCTTGCCCCCACTTCTGAATCATCCAATACTAGTGTAGTATTACCTGCTTTCACCTCCCATCTTATTGTTTGTCAAATCATCCCTACATATTTCATATATGTCACACCTATGACATCTATCGTACCTTTGACATTTGTCACCCCTTCGATGTCCGTCATGCCATCATCTATAGCTCTTAGTGTAGGGATACCCACATCATCAGTGTCTCATGTACCCATTGCCTCCCAACCACCTTTGGTGTCGGCTTCTCATACCCCCTTCTAGAACATAGTCCTTTCCATACCCAAGACTACCACCTATCACCATGAGGGTATCCACACAAGCCCTTGGACCTCCTACCTACACCTTTCCTCAACAACCACCCATTGCTTCTTCTACCTATTCAAGGTATATGCCTTCGTCATCTATTCCTTCCTACATACCTCCATCACAATTTAATTACTCGGCACCACCGAACATTGGAGTGTCGGGTCATTCCTTATTCATATTATTCACCCCCTTATACCATGGGGTCATCCCTCAATTTAATCCTACAAATGATCTTATAAAGATGATGATGGATAAGATGTAAACCCTAGAAGCATTTCTCTCGGCTCTTGCAATACCTTGACTTATGATGAAATCTGTAATGAGCCTATTCATCCATCTATACCCATTCATCCTTATCTTGCACATTGGGAGATGCCTAAGTTCAATCAATTTAATAGCAAGGAAGATCTGTAACAACATTCGTGATAATTCAAATAGTTAATTATACGGTGATTTACCTAGGAATTCAATCTTTTCTTTCAATCAATTGGCTTAGGCCTTCCTTGACCATTTCTCCATCAACATCACTAAGAAGGTCTCCATGACTAATTTATATTTGATGCACTAATATGAAGATGAATCTATCACAGATTTTGTCACATGTTGGCAGAGCCTTACCAATAAGCTCACCTTTAAACTTCCACAAACTGAGTTGATAGATTTGTTCACTAGGGCTTGTGCAAGCACATCTCACAAAATCTTTAGGTACAAATATTCCAAAATTTTGATGAGGTGTTCACTATGGCCCGGAAGCTAGAAATCTATGCTATTGAAGAGAAGAAACTACAATTGTGCAACAAGAGTGCTCTGTTTAAATTGAATGACTCTTCTTCCTCTTCTAAACCACAAAATACTCACACTAAAGAAAAGGGATCCACCAATGCGGTGGTCTTGAAAGCTGGCCCATCTCATCCATCAAACCAACCAAAACCTCCTTCTAATATTTCCCTTGTTCATAATTTCTAGTACAAGCATGAACAACGAAGCTATACCCCATAAGATAACCTTACTCATATGTGTTGGAAAACTTTAAAAGCAAGAGCCATCACTCTTCCACCAATCAAACCACATACTAGATTTTACCCTTCCCATCCTATACCCGCATGGTATAAGGAGAATGACTACTATGTAACTATCATCGTATTAGGGGAAGAGTGATGAAAATTGTAAAACATTCAAAAACATTATCTAGGAAATGTTAGATAATGGAGATCTCATCCTAGAAAACCCTAACATGCTGAAAAATCAAAACCTTCAAGTCTTTAAGAAACCTTTTCCAAACCATACCCATTCATCAAATCAAGCTGATGAGACCCTAGAAATGACACCCATGTTCATGAGGTCCATGCCATATTTGACATAGTACATGTCCCTTCTGCTCAATTGCCTTCTATCTCGTCTATTGATGAGATTCTTGCACAAGATCCTCTACCCATGGAGGAGCCTATTTTACCTACTCCTCTACCCATGGAGGATCCTATGTCATGTAATCCTTCATCTACATAGGTGCTTACCCCACTTATTTTTCACCTATCAAGGAGCCCATATTACCCACGCTTCTACCCAAAGAAGATTCTATTTTATCCTCTTCTCTACCTAAGGAAGAGTCTACACCACCTACTTTTCCCCCTCCTTGACCCATAGAGGAGCCAATTTTATACTCTCTTCCTATCAGTGATGCATCTCCTAGGGTCTACCAGGATCCTATTAATCTTCTTACATCACTTCTACCTATAGAGTCAGAAGCCAAAAAATTCCCTATCTCACAAACCTCAAAAATTTTCACAGGGATTACCACCAAGTCGTCACCATCTTCCTCTACCTCTATGCCATTCTCTCGTTTGGTCAATCACTTAGATTATGTTGACCACACCACACTCTAGGGGCACCTTCGTCTCTCAATACCTACCCAAATGAATATGTTGACCCCGAATACTTCAACCATTTATCCAAATATATTCCAAACAACTAAGACCATGACATCGAACTAGTCATATTAGCATCTTCTTCATCAACCTCGCCTTCACCTCAACCTTCACTTGCACCCAAACCTTCATCAACACCTAAACCTCCACCTACTGTACCTAAACTCAATGCTACATTAGGGGTCCATCCTACACCTAGTCTACTACATCCCACAATCAAACTAGACTTGACTACTAAACAACCACCCATCATGAAGTCAACTCCCACGCCTAAGAAGAAGACACAATCTCTTAGGCCTTATTCACCCTCACCTCTTCCATCGATCTTAGGCCCACATCCTTCTACCTTGGTCAAGTTACCACTTCACCAAGGCAAGTCCAAGGTATGAAAACCCACATCTGCACCTTCACCACCTCATTTACCCACACCTTTACCTCTTCAAAAAAACAAATCCCAAGTGCGGAAGCCCACACCCACACCTCTACCTTCATCACCTCATTTTCCCACACCTTTACCTTCACCACCTCTTCATCCCGCACCCATGCCTATACCTTCATCACCTCCCTTGCCTACATATTCTCCATTACCTACCACCATATCATAGCCGACACCACCACTTTCACCCTAGATTTTTAGATACCTTCTTCTCGCATCTCCTTCTACCTCACATACCCCACCTACACCTTTACCCAAGAAGGTGCAACCTAAATAAAAACAAAAACAAAACCTTCACTACCTACCAAAAAGGTAGCCCCACCTACACCACCTCCAGCAACACCTCTTCCACAAAAATCACCTATGCCTTCACCAAAACCCACTCTGACTTCACATTGTGATCTATTGGCGGGATCATATTCTAATGTCCTTGCTAGGTTGCTAGAAACCTCTGCTATCACATTACTACCCATTAAACCTTACGACCCACTCAAACCTAAACCAACAGGGTTTGATGATACTAAGATTTGTGCATATCATCACTCTCCAGGGCATGATATCGAGGATTGTAAGGCCCTTAGAAATGTTCTCCTTCAAATTTGTAATTTGGAAATCCCCTTAGAAGAAGATGACCAATTAGAGGAGAATTTCATTCCCCCTTTGCCTTCTCGCTGCACAACCTAATCCTATATCTATTCAGCAGTCATTACCTCCATCTCCACAACCATATTTTCCACCTCCGGTCTTCAAAATAAATATGGTTTGAGTAGCCACTCGATCACAAAAGGAAAAAGGAAAAGAGAAATCTAGCAACCCATCTAGTGCACCTGCACCTACCATTCCATTTGTACCTTCCCCTAAGGTAACCATCCATGGGCTGACCTATCCAATTTTTGATGGCATCACACATCGCACTATGATAAAAAAATACATCAATCTCCTCTAAAAATGTCTTTGTATGACCTCATCCAAACCTCTAAGTCTCATTATCAAGCCCTCCTTGAGATCCTACAAACTATTGAGGTTCTACCAAATGACCTACATCCATTACCGTCATATTCACCCCTCATCACGTGACCACTCTAATTGCTTCGCGTAAAAATTCTATTGCCACTATAACTCACCAATTTTCTCGCCATCGGTTTCTATGACTTGGAGATTGCTTCTCACCATTCATAAGAACTTGATCCAACCCTCTTCATCTCCATCCACATTAAGGATACTTGTGTCTGAAAAATTATGATAAATGGAGGTGTGATTATTAATATTATTTCTTCATGTGCGTATGAACAAATGTGCATACCTTCTAATTGCATGCATAATAACCTAGTTATGTTGCATTATTTTAACAATGTTATGACTTCTACTCATTGCACCATCATCTTCCACATTCATGTGGGTACCCATAAAATTCTTGAATTGTTATATGTTCTTGAAGGGGATTTCAATATAACATGCTTTTGTATCGACCTTAGATCCATGCCATGGGGTGTGTACCTTCGACTCTTCACCGCATTGCATCAAGTTTGAATATGAAGGACACCCTTACACTATTTAGGTAGATCCTTCACCTTTCAAAACCTATAACATGTTATATCAACCCAATGATGTCCTTATTCTAGTTAAGGCATCTACTACAACTTCTGCCTCATCTACTACCCACTGTTACCTCATCTACTATCATTTTTTCCTCATCTTCAACCAACAATGCTTCATCTTAAACCATTGTTGCTTCATCTTCTTATGTTGCTTCATCTACCACTTCTACTACTACATCTTCCTCACCCAACCCATCTCTCCCCACTATTACCACAACTTCCAAAGTTAACCCATCTACTAACTCTTCTTCTCAAAATTTGAATAGCTCATCCATTCCCACCACCCAAGTACTAAATTCTGACCCTTTGGCAGGTTTTTTTCAATGCCTTACCCGGGGGAGTATTGCCTATATAACATCGACACTTTCCAAACTCCTTAAGAGTATGGAAACCTTCATCAACACCCGCATTATGATCTTTGTATAAAAGAATTTTTTTCATACGGTACTGCCCACATTTGCACCAACTTGACATTCAAGGGACTAGATACTTCTTCTTATTCTCTCAAACCACCCACTCAAACACGACCTTTTTCATCTAACTTTTGTTACCTCACCAACCACGAATTCGCGCAAACCTTTCTTCATCACTGTGATTGGAAGGGATTTCTCTTTGGTATTTATGAACAAGGTTTTCACACAGTTATTCCTTGCACTACCCAAAAAAAAAATATCAGTGTGGTATTGGATTCATTAAATGACTTATTCCTAAGAATGATAGAGTTGACCTTGTAGAGGAATATCCACCTTCTACACCTTCATCACCTTCTTCACCTATTGTACCACCTTCACCCATGGAGTCTATGGATTTGAAATCCATCCCTCCTAAACAAAATTCATGAACACCATTTCTTTGGGACCTCTAACCTATCATCGTGATGGCGAGGCACCCTCTTCCCTTCCTCTTCTTTATCTTGACATGTTGGAGGAAGATAGATCTTCTATCAACGTCGTTCAATTTTAGGATGACAATTCCATTCTTACCTATTAAGGTACAAATTATTATTACATTCACCAGTTTTTACCTTATGAGACACAAACCATGCTAAATGAATCAACCATAGAGATCAACATTCACACTCAGGATGACCCTCGAATTCTAAAGATAGGTCAATCTTTAGATTCCACTAAACAAGAATCCTTCACCTCTTTCCTCCAAGATCATAACAATGCTTTTTCTTGGTCTTACGCCGATATGCTTGGTATTGACCACAATATCATTACTATTGTTGATTCTAAACTGTGAAAAGTTTGCAAAAAATGCATCCACACATTAGACTTCTGTCGAATAAAAACTCCAGTGCCATCTTTTTGTTTCTTTCATTTTACCTATCGACTATCCGCAATGGATTTCTAACATTGTTCTATCACTAACATGATAGGATGACTCCACATTTACACATACTTTCGTGACCTTAACCTCACCTACCCTAAGGATGAATTTCCTTTTCCTAACATCAACCAACTTTTTGATCTTCTGGCCATGAGATGCTATCTCTTATGGAAAAATTCTTGGGTTATAACCAAATATTACTCGCACTGAAGGATCAACACAAAACCACCTTTATCACCCCTTGGGGGACCTTCTATTATCATGTCATGCCCTTTGTCTTAAAAATGCTAGTGCCACTTATCAGTGCATTATGACCTATATCTTCCATGACATCATGCATGATATACTAGAAGACTATGTCGATGACCTTCTCGATAAATCCAAAAGTCATGTCGAACACCTCCCAATTCTCAAAATCATCTTTGATTGTCTCATCAAATACTACGTTCACCTTCAACCAAAGAAGTGTGTCTTTTCCATTCTCTCTAGAAAAATCCTTGGTTTCATCATCTCTTTGTGGGGTATCAAATTCAATCCCACCAAAATCAAGGCTATTCTTGAGATTCCTCCACCTACTAACCTTCGACAACTCTATAGTTTGTAAGGAAAATTGTAATCTATTCGATGTTTTATTTCCCAACTTTTCAATTGATGTCACCCTTTTCATCATCTTCTTAAAAGGATGTCTCCTTCAATTGGAATGATGAGTACCACAAAGCCTTTGAAGGCATTGAAGAAATACCTTCTTCAGCCACTTGTGCTCATCCCACCTAAATATGACTAACCTTTTTACCTTTATATTTCTGCTTTGACCATTCTTTGGGTGCTATGCTCACTAATCGTCTCATTCTACACATGGAGCAAGCGGTTTATTACATATGCCTTACTCTTTTAGACTATGAGACTAGGTACACTCTTGCCAAAAATATTTTCTTAGCCCTAGTATTTTTCACCACCAAATGTTTCCACTATCTACTCAACCAAAAGACCTTATTCGTCACCAATACCAACCCTCTACATTACATGTATGCTAAGCCTTGTCAACACTAATGTACTTCACGTCGAATCATGCTCCTTACATACCAAGATCTAGAACTTATTCATCAAAAGTATGTTAAGGGACAAACCATTGCATATCAACTTGCAGACATACCTCTTTCCAAAAATCAATCTTCTAACTTCAATTTTCATAATGAATCCATTGCTACACTCTCCCTTGATGACACCATTTATCAGATGACCTTATTCTTTGACGGTTCTAAATGTCAATGTGGGGGTGGTGTAAGGGTTATCCTCATTCCTATTGACGGTGAACCTATGCCTTTATCTTTCAAACTTGACTTTGATTATACCAATAATGTGGTTGAATACAAGCACTCATGTTAGGTCTCCAAACTGCCATTTTCCTAGATGTTAAGACCATTAATATCTTTGGTGATTATCAACTAGTCGTCAACCAAGTCAATGGTTTATACCAATGTCATAATGAAATACTTCAAAAGTATAAACATAATGTCAAAATGATTTTGAATACCTTTGATAATTACGACATTCAAACTATTATGAGATCCCCTAAAAAAATTGTGGATACCATGGCTTGCCTCACCTCATAAATACCCGGTTCACCTTTGGACACAAAAACTTTGTCATAGTACAACAGTTGAAGTCACCCTCTTATCTCATTCATGACATAAATTTTTTGGGAAGAAATGAAACCAGCCCACCTGACATATGGCATAAGTAGTTTTCTGACTACCTTTTCCTTTCAATCCTGCCTCCAGATCTCACTCGTAATGGTAAGTGGCCCTTCCTCCAAATGGTCTATCATTACGTCATCATGGGGGGTCTTCTCTATAAGTGTGGATTTTATGGTATCCTCCTACGGTGCATTATTAGTTCTAAAAAATTTTACACCATTAAAGAAATCCATGATGGGAATTGTGGTAGACATTTCAATGGTCACGATGTTGCCAAATGTATTCTTCACCTTGGTTGTTAATAGCCAACCCTTAAAAAATATTGTTGTGACTATTTCAAACATTTTGTGAAGTTTAAGTAGCATGATAACCTTCACCACACCTCAAGTTATGTCCTAGAAGTCGTCGAGACTTTTGGCCTTTCTCCCAATGGGGTTTAGATCTCATCGGAGATATTAACCCTCATTCTTCTCAACATCATCAATGGATCATCACAACAACCGAATACTACACTAAATGGGTGGAATCTATCCCTCTCATTTCTACCAAAGATGAGAAAATATGTGAATTCATTAACCATCACATCATTTTTCGTTTTGGTGTTCCTCATCACCTCATCACTGAAAATGGTAAACAATTCAAAAATAAAACCCTACGCAAACTTTGTGATAACTTCGGTATTCAACTCAGTTTCTCTTCACCATATTATCCTAAAAAAATGGTCAAGACAAATCAACTAACAAAACCCTCAACAAAATTCTCATGAAATTTGTTGATGATACTGGTAAGGATTGACATACACACATTCCTTTTACCTTATGGGCTTATCACACCAACATTTACACCTCAACCACTGCCACACCTTTCTCTTTGGTCTATGGTATAGAGGTCATCCTACCTCTCGAATTCCAAATTCCATCTCTTCGTATCTCACTTAAAGATATTCTCAATGATGATGACTTTCACCAAGATCGTTTGGCACAACTTGAGTTATTAGACGAACACCGTTTAAATGCTCTTGACCACCTTCAAATCTACCAAAAACATATCAAATGTGCCTATGAAAACGTGTTCATGAATGAACTTTCAAGGTCGGTGATCTTGTCCTAAAATAAAATCAACATGTAACCAAAGATGAGAAAAGTAAATGAGGAAATTTTTCTCCTAATTGGCTTGGACCCTACATTTTCACCCATACCTATGGATCAGGTGCTTATCATTTATCTTCTCTTGAAGGTAAACCTAAACCTAAGCCCCTTAATTCCTTGCATCTTCGACCATTATATTGTTGAATAAATTACTACATCACTTTATGTCACTTACATGCTCGTCCCTTGAGTGAAACTCTCCTTCCATCTACCTATTTCAAGGACCAATGACTCAAACAAAATTGTGTGATTATCCATCACCATTTAGCCTTATCTTCAATATGATTACCACAGTCTACTCATGGTATAATTCTCATGGATACTTTTTCATCCTTTTAAGATGAAATCCCATGGTCGTTCATCACTTGAAACCTCTCTTGCATATCTAACCTCTTTCATGCTATGGTTTTTCCTTCATACAAGAGGCTTATACTCCTTTATAGTCTTGTCCATGACCTAAAGTCCAAAAATAATACAAAAAAACAAAAATATATGGGATATTTCAAAATTCAACTCCTTGATTCAAACTTCTTGCAAATAGATGAATCCCTCAAAAGGAAATCTACATCTCTCTCTTGCTACTATAAGTAGATTGCTCCCTCGAAGGACAATAATAAAAAGCTAGCCACTTATTGTAATTATTTTATCCAAAAAGAATACTACTCTATATCTCTCAAATAAAATAATCCTAAAGCTTCCCGCATTGATTAGCTTCGTGAAGACATCAAGGAGAACCTATTTATCCTAATATAGAATTCCTGCATCGATCAGTCTATACAAAGAAAAAAGAAAAAGTCAAAGAAAGATACAAAATTTTCATCAACAACTTGCCTATTTTGGTTTTGGGTATCTTGCGGAAAGGCAGATTATCTCACAATAAGGTTACGCTAAATAAAATTCTCCACCTTACCTCCTGTTATTTTCTTCTTCCTATTCATGGGATGGAGAGTGTACTTTACACATTGTGATCACGCAAATTCTTTCAATTCTAGACCTATCCATCATGCAACATATCTAGGGATTTACCTTTAATAAGTCTAATCGGTATAACACTTATGGTCTTTGTCAACTTAGAACATTTTGTTTATTTTCAGTTCACCTTTAACTCTCTTGCTTGTTTCTTCAACAAGACAAGATTGTCGAGAATGACTTTAACAATGACACTTTCATCAATGCCTATGCCTAATACACCTTGCCTATTGTTAAACATTCCTTACCCAACCAACCTACCTATCTAACCTACCTATTCATCTTACCTAACCCAATCACATTCTTCCCTAGTTTATGGGAGAACTACATTGGCCTAAGGCCCCTTTCACAAGGGCTATGTAGGAAACACTCTTTTGGGTATGGGTCCCTATGAAGTTATCTCAGACACTCTTTTCCCCATCATCATTTCCACCCATAAAAAAACTTAGGTAGGCTATTTCCATCAAAAATAATTTGGAAGTTAACTCAAAAACAAAACCATACATAACTCATATACATCATCATTTATTTTCCATAATACCAATAACTTGGAAATTAAATTAAAACAAACACAACTCAACCATGCCTACATACCTAGTTTCCATGAGAACAATAGCTTGGAAATCAAAATAACATCATCTCATTTTTATCACAAATATCAACTCAATCATGCCTAATCATCTAGTTTCCATGACATCAATATAATGGAAATTCAACCTATCATTCACAACCTAGATTAAACTAAACCATGCCTAAGCATCTACTTTCCATGACATCAATATAATGGAAGTATAACCAAATCCTACAACCATAACCATCCATGCCTACATATATATTTTCCATAATAACAATACATTGGAAATAAAATCAAACACATCACATATAACCAAACCAAATTATACCAAATTTTCCCAAAAATTATGATGCAAGGTATCATTTTTTCTTGCTACCTTAGCCTAACCTCATCCCTACATGCCCAAAAAATTGCCTTAACACCTCAAAACCACCCTCAACATAATTCGGGAAATTTTTTTCCTCAACCACGACCTTACCTATACACCCAACCCGAACCAGCCCATTGGACACTTGAATTTGCTTACTCGATGTACCTTGTGATGATGTTACTCGTGTTGTTTAGCCTACCAAAATTTCCTTGCCTAATGTCGTGATGTTTATCTTGACCAGCCCAAACCTTTTGGTGCTTTGGAACCCACCTAATTCTCATTCCTGCACCTAGCCTCATTGTGTTTCAAGACCGTATCCTATACCTTGGATACTTGAACCACATCAACCTTGTTTGGATAAACTATCGACCTTTGATGATGTAGAGTTTGTGAGCTCTTTAACCTAGTGCCTTGTCACATTCTACACGTGCATGCATTTGAATGCCCCCACCTATTACCTACACCAAAAATCACCATTTCTGCACTCGTACCCTACCTTATTTTTCTTCACCTACCATTTTATCAAACTCATCACCGATTCAACCTACTCCTTCATTAGATCCGATTTTGAGGGGGATCACATCCACCCATACCTAGGGCAATTTAACCTCAACCCATACAGGGTAACCACTCCTATTTTTGTCAGCATCGCTTATCAATACAAGCTACACAACAAAATGGGCAAATGTAGACACCAAAATTGGGTCGCAACCCTTTAAATCCCCTTCGAATAATTAATTCAATATTATTCCCCCACCATGCCCACTTGCACACATTTTAATTAATTTAATTACCACAATTAAGTTAATTACCTACCTCACCTAGCCACCTCACTTATCCACCTCACCTTTCCACCTCACCCTAGACCCATTCTAAGCCTATTAATTGTCTTAGACCAAGTCCCCACTTATCCTAACCAACTAGGACTCTTTCCAACCCTAACTATTCATGACCTATTAATCCTCTAACTAATTCCACACTCTAATTTATGCCATTCAACACTCTAGACCCGGACTAAGCCAAAGACCACGCCAAATTTGGGAGAAAAACCCTATTTTTGGCAAGTTAGACCAATTCTCCTTAACCGATGCGATTATTCCTTGTTTGTGCCTTTGGTCACCTAACTACCATTAGTTAGGTTAAATAACATTTCCAAACTCTTTGCTTAGGTTCTAAATATTTTTTCTAGCTCTTGCGATCTTGCATCCCGATCCCGAGGTTTTTAGTGACCTTGCAACATACTAGAGACCTCTACAATATCCACACATCACACTTGTTCATCAAAAATTGATCCAAAGCTCCAGTGCACTCATCGGGAAGCACTGTGTCCTCCTGCTACTGTTGCATTCATTCAAGATCACCTTCTCCTGCAACCATCACCATCACCTACTTTCTACCTACATTCCACAAGTAAGTATTATTTCTTCTTTTTCATTTTTAGTAGATTAGTTATTTTATTAGTTATCTATTTCATTCCATATTCTATCTTACCTGGATCTCTCCCACACAACCTCCATCTAACTATCTTCTTGTTCACCCTCCATACCTTGCCCAAACACCATTCTAATCACCTCTAAGTCCTTATAAAAATTCCACAGCCTTACCTAAACTCCCTTCACTCTCTGTGTAGTCATAGAGAGTTCCCAACTTCCCCATTTTAATAATTCTTATGAAATTTCCCCTATCGACACTGGTCACCCAACTAGTGTCGGCCATTTACTAGTACCGACATCAGTCAAATAAGCGACACCGATCTCTGTGACTGGTAATGTTTCTAAACCAAAAATATCATATCTCTTTCTAAACAACCTAGAACCTAACCAAATCTTCTCCATACCTCTTTACAACCCCTTTCACACCTACAAACCTTCAACCACCTACCACCCTCTTCGGATTTAGTCTTGTATGCATTTACTAGACTAGATTTGAATTATTTTGATTGTGTATGATACCTAAACTATACAACTACAATAGGAATATTTATTTCATTTTATTATCAGCATATAAATTGTTTTAAAAGTGGATTGACAGCCTTATAGGAAGCACCTCGCTTCCCGGATCTATATTTTGTTAGGCAATCCACTAATTGTTGTTTTAATCCTATTTTTGGTCTTGTGTTCTATTTCAGGTCGTTCCTCCTAGCCAAAGGGAATCTCTCTACAATCATATTAGTTAAAATTCTACATATGCACACCTTATTCTATTATCACATGTATTCCTCCTCGCCCTTACCTTCTTTTTTTGTCTCTACTTTGTGGTAAAACACACATATAATCACTTTCTTCACTTTTTCAAGCTTCAAAAACATGTACACATGCTTTATGATATTATTTAACATGCCACACACCAGATATAATCTCAATTCATAATTAAAAACCTAAAAAAACTTCACCTAGGTCCCACTTCACACACACACACCACTAGCTTACAAAACACCCAAAACAATGCTTTTATAAGTTCTTCTTGATTTTAAATTCAAGCAAAAACATTTCACCTCCTTTGGAATGAAAAATTCATCATTAAAACATCCAAAATTTTAATTAAAATATTCACAAGTGACCCAAGTAAGTTGGACTAGGTAAAAAACCTCATTACATGTGCTAAAAATGGCTCAAACCCCCATGCACACAAAGATAAAAAATGCCTTTACATAAAAACCATACCTATTCATGACCCATAAATCATTAAAAAATATTAAAATAACATTTAAAATTCATACATGGTCCAAATTTATCCCAACTAATCAAATTATCTCATTTAATGGGCCCAATGTTCTTTGTACTTGTTCAAACTCTGTTGTTTCCTATACCCTTCAAGACTCGGAAACTAAATTATACAACAAAATCACTTCAATTTAACCAAACTATGCCATGTAACCACTTTATGGAAATTAAATAACCTTTATAACACTTATAATTAAGTTATAATCCTTGAAACACTCACCTTCGCAAACCACAATCACTTTTGTCTTCAACAAATCCAACCGCCCAAAAAATTGTTTTCAAAGATCAACCGATAGAAACATTTATCGAACCATAAATACCTATAAATGGATTAATTTGATTTAAATTTCATCCCTATTCAAATTAAATGTGAAATAAATCATCACCTAATCCATCTCATGCCTCAACGAAATCAAAACTTATAGTAGATCATGTCATGTCCTGTGATGACAAACACCTTCTTGTCAAAATATTGACCTAAAAACCATAAAAATATCATCAACATGAGGAAAACCTAATAATAATGGAAATATATATGAATCCTCTTGCTAACACATTTTTAATCATCTCAAAATTCCACCGTAGTTCAAAATATAACCATTTTTCTTGAACACTACTTTTTAGGGCCTCAAAACTACTATTTGACCATTCAACCTAAACGAATCTTGTTTGACCATGTACATGAATAAAAATGTCCTTAAAACTATTTTAAAATCAATATTAACTCACATAAATTCCATAACATCAATTTAGCATGCAACTCTTTTGAACAACCTTCTTCAGAAACTGGCCTATTTTAGTGGGGCCCACTCATCACCATGACCTCTACCATACCTTTATGGAAATATAAGGATTAATTTACATGTTATAATCATCACCCATGCAATATGAATAAAATATGGCCACTTAGGAATAGTTTCTTGCACATTGTTTTGAAGCTAGGTTTTAAATCCATAACTAGTTGTATACCTTCTTAACATTCGTTCATAAAAACATGACGATGAAATTACCTAATTATTTTTTAAAAATATTTTATAATAAATTTATAAACATCCCTAAAATCCACAAGTTCCCATGAAAAGTAAAAATTTAGGGTGAGCATCAGAAGTTCTAATTCAAGCTGGAAATGCACTTGTTCTTAACCCTGTCTCACCAAAAATGACATATCTTGCAAAATTCACATCATAACATCCTGAAATTTTTCTAAAAGCACCATGAAACATAAAAATAACATCTCCAATCATCACAATGTCATCAAAATACCTCAAAATCTCTATCCTATCTCATTTGCATAGCTTCACTTTAGGGTTTTACATTGTAGAAGCTAGGGTCAACTAAAATAATGGTGTAACTCATCATGGAATCACTTAAAATGACTAAAACATACATGGTATACCATAATAAACTTGAATACATGTATCTGTTAGTGCAAATAAATAGCATCTAGTGTGATTGCACAACATTGGATCTTTTCACACAAGTGTGGGAATTGCGGGACTGGAAAAGATCCTCCAGATTAGAGGTTGGTTCCTCAACTCCTCTGTTCAAGTGTGCACAACATTCTACAGAGGGTTTACCTATATTTTAACCAAACTTTGCCAAGGAGACAGGGTTGAGAAAATGCAAAAAATAAACCTAGTCTAATTAAGGTGATGCACCAAAGGAGTAGTAGACACCTGCTACTGCAAAATATACACAATTCACTAGAAAATACAACACAAAACATGCACATATTGCCAAAATGTAATGAGGGATCAGGAGACAATGATAAACACATGAAAGGATTGAGAAAGTTCAATCACAGAGCATACATTATCATTCCAGGTCCAATACAGTGCATTACAATGGCTAGGAGGAAAAAGGGGTGTTGTAGTTGTATGAAAAGGTAAAAATTCCACAAATCCACTTGATGAGGAAGAAAAGAGGAGTTGCAGAGCAAGAAAAATGTCTAACCCTTTAAAAATGAGCCCATTCTGGCTTTTACAATGCCAATTCGAGCTCAGGAGAGAGAAACGTGGGAAAACATGAGAGGAGCTTTCAACCACCAACCAAATTCATAAAAACAACATGGGTTCCCTTAAAAATCCATTTCCCAATGTTTTAGACCATGCTAGGAGAGAATGCGAGCCATTCCTCATTAAAAATGGTGGTTGAAATGTCATTTCTATCGGTTTCCACATGCCAGAGGAGTTTTCCAATTTTCTCTCTCTAAATCCCACCAAAACACAAAAATGATCCCCAGAATCATGTAGATAATTTCACCATATTTCCAATGATATAAAGAACGTGAAAAACTGAGCTTTGGATCGAAAGTTATGCCCCTCTGAACATTTAGGGCGAAAACAGGGCCAAAATGGGTTGGCGGGCTGAAAACTTGAAATTTTCCCACTTTTTACGTTTTGGAAAATTTCCCCAAAAATTTCTGCACCCCACCACTCTAATGCCACATGGCACATTTTGATTGGTTGCGGGATATTTTTTACTTCATTTTCCATCGTTTTGGCCTTTGGAAAATTTTCCAAAAATTCTCCGCTGGCCGAAGCTCGAGGCCACATGGCACGATGTGATTTGTCGTGGGCCTTAGGGCCAATTTTTTTTTTTTTGCGCCAACCTTTGGGAAATTTTCCTAACTCCTCCCCATCAGTCCGATCCCCAACAACCCCGGGACACGTGGCCTCCTCCTATTGGCTGCGGGTTTTTTAGGGGGTGGGATTTCCTTTTGAAATTTCCCAAACTTGGGCGAAAAGGAAAAAATCCTTTCACACCTCCGACCCTCGATGCCCCGAGGACACGTGGCATGATCTCACTAGTTGGTGGGCCCACGGGCCAAAATTTCCCCTTTGCACCCCCGCCAAACACTTCGGAAAATTCTCCATGTTTCCTCCACCTCCCACCATCCCTTTGTTGACATGGCGCTTCTGATTGGCCGGCGGGACTCCCATGGGAAAATTTCCCATTGTGCCAACACTTGGTAAAAATCCAAATATTTCTCCAGCCTCTCGAAGCTCTGATGCTGACGTGGTAGCTTCTGATTGGTCGGTGGGCCTTTCTAGGGAAATTTTCCCACAAAACCTTCACCGAGCCATAACTTCAAAAATACATGGAGTTAGGAGGAAAACTTTACCTTTCTAGAAAGCTGAGAAGGAGCTCTATCTAATGGTACCATTTCTAGAAGGTTTTGAGTGCCTGAAAAATGAAAAATTCTGACTGAGGCACAAGGGAGGAAGGAATGAAGGGAGTTAGCCAAAAATAAGCAAGGGGCTTATTTTGGATAACAATTTTGGTGACTCAGAGGGGTCATCTGCCTGCTAGATGAAGTTACCAGTTGCCTGAAGCAATCCATTGGGCATGGAGTCATCAAATTCTCTACTTGGTACCCCAACTAATTAGAACAATGCAAGGAGGAAGATGGAGGGTAGAACACCATCTGATTTGGAGCAAGGCCTACAAAATACATTTCTAGAACAACAAGCTTGTGCCAAAGCACTTAGGGAAAGCAAAGCTAAACTACAACAAAAAAATGTGCACAAGCACTTGGAGGAATGAAAACCTAAGCTAATATGTACAAGGTGGAGAATTTCCTTCAGTAGCAATGCTTCAGATGAATTCCATTGACTGGAATGTAATTCTTCACCATCCAATGTAGACAATTGGAAGGCATTGTTGTCCTTACACTTTGTGACCATGTAGGGGCCACTCCAAATGGCATCAAATTTTGAATGCCTCCCTAGCTTTGCTCTATCTGCATCCCATTTTAACACTAGATCCCCAACTTGGAAAGATCTATCCTTGGCCTTTCTATCAAAGGTCTTCTTGATTAAGGCTTGATCCTTCTCCATTGCTTGGGATGCCTGATTTCTAATTTCTAGGAGTTCCATCAATTCTGCATACCTAACCTCCATGGGCCCAAACTCCAACAACTCCAACTGCTTCATGAGTTCCAATGTTGGCAACTAAAGTGACATGGGAAAAATTACCTCTCATCCATAAACAAGCTTGAATGGAGAATTACCTGTAGATCTCTTGGGAGTTATCTTATTAGCCCATAAGGCTGATTTCAATTTAGTATGCCAAGACCTCTGATTTTCATCAAGAGTCCTCTTGATGATCCTTAACAAGTTCTTGTTTGTAGATTTTTCTTGGCCATTACCCTGGGGATAATAATTTGATGAAGTGCTTAGGTAGATCCCATTCTTGACAGCCCATTCAATTACCTTGGATCCAATGAATGTCAATGCATTATCTGATATTATTGTAGCAGGTACACAAAATCTGGTTGCTATCCCTTCATAAAAGTCTAGGATGCTAGATTCATTTGCTTCCTTGAGTGCCACTACCTCAATCCACTTGGTGAAGTAATATGTTGTTGTTAGAATCCACTTGTGTCCTTGGCTTGAATTTGGGTTAATGACTCCAATGAAGTCCAAACCCCATTGCATGAATGGCTGGTCAACTAAAATTGGATGCAATGGAAGGGTGGCTAGTCTCTCCTTACCTGTGAAGAATGCACAATTCTTGCACCTCTTGATCCATGCATAACAGTCACTGAAAATCTTGGGCCAATAATAGCCAGCCCTCATGATCTTGAGAGCTATCACTCTTGGTGCAAAATTACCCCCAACTGATCCACCATGGAACTCTTCCAACACTGTGAATTTTATTTGTACCAATGCATCTCAGCAGCACTCCATTCACATCCCTTTTGAACAAAACACCATCAACAAGGGCATATGGGACAACCTATAATCTGAAGTGTCTCCTTTTGGTTTTGTTCATCTCTAGAGGGCATAGGCCTGTGTGTAGGAAGTGCATTATGTCTTGGGTCCAGCAAGGAGTGAGGACACCATCATTTTCTTCTTGAGTGCTCCCTTATTCATGGTTGTCTTGCAACACAAAAATAACCTCTTCCTCACTGTATGCTTCCGTTTGTTTGTTCAAGACCAGCTTCTCACACAATCCTTTTCCCTTGACCAACTTTGTGAATTTAATCTCAATGTCATATTCCATGACACAAGTAATCCACCGTGCTCTCTTTTCATTTAGGTCTTTACTAAGGAGAAAGTCTTTAACTCCCACATGAGAAACCAGCAGTTGAACCTTGTTGTTTGAAACTAGATGCTTAAATTTCTTCAAGCTCCTAATCACTACAAGAACATGCTTCTCAATGAAGGAATATCTCACCTCATAGTCCTCCAAGATTTGGTTGAAGAAAGCAATTGGCTGCTCATCATTATCTTCGTTCTGCTGTACCAAAATTACAGAAATAGTATCATCACCTCCAAATGCATAGAGGATGAAATCCTTGGAGAAATCTGGGTTAATGAGGGTTGGAGCTTGTGAGATAGCTTCTTTGATTGCTTCAAAACTTGCCTTGCCCTCTACTATCCATTTGAAAGCCATGCTTTTCCTTAACATCTTGGTGATAGGCTTGACAAGGGCTGTAAATTTTGGGACAAACTTCCAAAAAAAAATTTATCCTTCCCAAGAAACTTTGAAGGGATTTCTTATGGCTTAGTAATGGCAGTGCTCTTATGGCTTCAACCCTTTCTAGATCAATTTCTAATCCTTCTTTAGAGAAAATGTGGCGAGGATCTTTCCTTCATGAGCTACAAAAATACACTTTTTAGGATTCAAACATACCCCAAATCTTCTACACATTTAGAACACTTGTCTTAAATGAAAGAGATGGCTTGCCTGCATTTTTTGAAAAAATAGTGATATCATCTAGATATATCAGTACCATTTTTTTAATCAAATCATTGAACGCCATGTCCATTGCCCTTAGGAATGTAGCTCCAGCGTTGGACAACCCAAATGGCATTTTTCTATATGCATAAGTCCCCTATTTGGTTGTGAAGGTTGTCTTGAACTGGTCCTCTTTCTTCACCATCATCTGATTGTACCCTGAATAGCCATCAAGCAATGAAAACCTTTCAGAGCCAGCAATAACTTGTAAAATCTGCTCCATAGAAGGAAGTGGGTAATGATCCTTGAGAGATGCTCTATTCAAATCTCTGAAGTCAACACACAATCTGATCTCTCCACTCTTCTTTCTAACCGGAACCAAGTTGGCTACCCAACTAGAATGCTTGATAGGAAATATGATACTTGCCTCTATCAACTTATTCAATTCTCTTCTCATAAGAGGCTCCATGTGTGGATTGACTGGCCTTTGTTTTTTCCTGATGGGTTTAGCACTTGGGTCCAATTCAATAGTGTGTTGAGCTAACTTGGGATTGAAGCCTTTCAAATATTCATAGCTCTAAGCAAACACATCAGGGAATTCTTGACAAAGCTATATGAACTCATACCTTTCTTGCTCAGTTGTCACTTTACCAATTTGGAGTGACTTGCCTTCTCCCACCAAGATGGGCACTAAATCTTCTCCCTTGACTTGGATGTTTTTTTCTCCTTCTTAAACTGATCATTAGGATTGAAAATGGACTCCAAAGTGACGAGTCCCTTTGGTAGTTTGTTGGTTCTCAGTTGTACCACTTGATCACCATACTGTTGTTCTAACTTTTCCTAATTTTTAGCTGAGAACTCAGCCTCTTCTTGCAAGAAATGGATGATTTGTTGATCATTTTCAAACACTTTCCAAATTACATTATTGTTTGGCACCAAAGGCCTTACAATCACATGAATGCTTGGTTGTACTTTATTTCTTGATGTTTTCAACAACATCAAAGGCTTCTCCAACTGCTGCAAGTCTATCAGCGGCTTGGTTTTCTTTTCTAGGGATGGATCTGATGCTAAAGCCCTCAAAATCTTCAATGAGGTCCCACACCCTATTTTTGTAGCACTTGAGTAGATCATTCTTGGCAGCATGTTGCCCCTTAACTTGGTTGACAATCAGCTCACAGTCACCAAAGACTTGCAAGTTCTTTATTCCTCTCTTGACTGACCAATGCAATCCTTGTATTAAAGCTTCATATTCAGCAGTGTTATTAGAACATGCAAACTGAAATATAAAAGCTGAATAATACTTAACTTCTTGAGGTGAAACAAGCATAGCTACCCCTCCTACACCTTGTCAAATTCTTGATCCATCAAAGAACAAGCTGCCATACCTCATTGTCATCCTTGTGGTGCGGCTTGGTGATGCTAGGAACAGACTTATTTTCTTCATGTATGCAATAGACTCCTAGCTCAAATTCTTCTATTTCTTGATAAGGATCAAAAGCATGCACCTTGCTTGCCCACTCATCAAGAGTCAAATCTAGGATGCTTCCAACTTTGGTGTCATCTTCATCAGTGCTTGGATAATCCTCTTGATCAAACGTTGAGCAGTTAGTAATGATTTGGCTTGGAGTGTGAGGCTCAATGTGGAAGTTAGCAATAGGCTCATATCGATTGTGGCTTTGGTTCCATATCTTTTCGAACATGTGTGATGAATCGGTAGATAAGTAACCTCAATCTTAGTTTGTGAAATCCCTTGAAAAACATAGGGCAAAGAGTGGTGGAAGATCTATCACTGAGACATCTTGCAAAACAACAACGTTGGGGCATGCATGCAAAGTAAGACTCAAGTTTTTAATCACTCCTATTGTTGTCACTATTGTCCCATCCAATTGCACTACCCCTTTGGAAATGAATCCATATTGGAGGCCCAACTGATCAGCTATTTTCTTGGGCATTACTGAACTACTTGCCTCGAGAATCAATCATGCAATTGTGTACTAATTTGTCCCCAATGATCAATGAAACATAGAATGGAGGGGGCTTCAACATTTTACCTTGTTGTTCTCCATGATTCTCTTTAGGCTAGGCAGCATTTGTGAGTACCTTCTCTTGCATTTGGACCTATTGATTTGAAGTTGACCAGTCCTTCATGGCAGCTTATAGCAAATCTCTTTGGCCTGGGATGGATAGTGATTCCCACATTAATATGTTTACGTTTATCTTATTCATCTGATTAATGATGTTGAATGGAGATGAAGCATCTCTCTGCTATCCTTTGGCCTGCACATTCATTCCTTGCACATGGGTAGCAACAACTGGCATCTGAATTGGTCTAGGAGCTGGCTTGGGTTGTCCTTGCATGTTTGGAACTACATTTTGTTTGCCAACAGTTTGTGGAGTGGTAGAAGGTTGTGGATCACTTGGAGCCAATGGCTGCCCTTCACCCAAATTTCTCCTTTTTGACCTTGTGTTGGCTGCAAAACTTTGAGAGATTGTTTGATTCATGCCACAAAAGTCTTCTGCCTTCCAGTTTACAAGTGTGGTATCATTTGGAGTTGATTGTTGCTGGGATGTTTCATGTTGTTGGTTATTTCCTTGACTACCTTCACCTTCTACACCAGTTGTTGTTACCATTAAGGTTTGATTTAGAGCACCATTAAAGCTCATAGATTGGTTCCGAGGTTCATTACATGGGAAACACTAATCATACTCTTGAGCTATGTTATTTTGTACTGGCACTAGTGCTTTAGAGGCAGATGCAACATTGGGATTATAGGGCTGAAATGGTCTATTGGCAGGAGGCCTTGCTTGATTTTGATTTATAGCTAGATTGGGTGGTCTTTGAGGCTGATATGGCTACTGTTAGGCTAAGCTTGAGGCTGATAAGAAGGTTTAAAACTTTGGGCTTGCTTCCTCTTGAGTGTAACCAACTCATTACCTAAAATTTTTAATTGCTTCATGACTTCTTGAAGTTCATTTGAGGCACTAGAAGATGAAGTCGAAGCTTTATTTGAATTCTAATTTCTAGGAGTGGGGACAGGAGCTAAATTAGGCACTTGACTAGTGCTTTGACTTTCTAAATTTGGATACAATGGCATTAGAGGCCTAGGAGCTAGTTTACCAGCTTGAATCAGACAATTTTCAGCCCTAATGGCAATGCCATAAGCAACAGGGATAGTTGTGCCTCCCATGGATTGAATTAACATAGAAATATCATAATTTAAAGCTTTAAGGTAATATAGAAAATCACCTTCTATTGTTGGCCTTACTGCCATTGGAATTCTCTCCCAAGTCCTTTAAAATCTGAAGTTGAAGTCAGTCAGCTACTCATTGGGAGCTCTCTTGATAGTTGTCAATTGTTCCAAAAGGGACAAGTTATCTCCCTTTTCTCCAAACTACTCATGGAGGGCTATACATAACTGGTTCCAATTTTGGATAGAGCCTGGAGCAAGGCTCCTGAACCATTACAAAGCTTTCCCTTTGAATGAAGATGCCAACAATTTTTGATGAGTAATTTGCATCTCGTTAATCTCATGGATTACACAAATATTAGCAATATCTTTGACATGATAACCAGAGTGGTCCGATTCTCTCCAGTAAAGTATGAAATGTTCTTCAATGCTGCTGCAAGCTGGGATTGGATTTCTGCATTGAGAGCAATTGGGCTACTACAAAGTGAAATTGACATAGGGGTTGTGTTGTGCCATTCTGATTGGCCTTAGAACCCTTGTTGATTAGATGAAAGGTCTACCAGGTGGAGGAGTTGATAGAGTTCTGTTTGGTGGAGATGGAGACCTTTGAATTCTCCTCCCTCTTTGTCTTCTTCTTGGAGATAATTGCAGATACTCAAACAACACTTCTTCTTCTCCAACTCTTGACCTTGTGGTGATTCTTCTCATGAGTTTTTCAAGTCTGGACTGCTAAAACCAGTTGATTCTTCTTCCTTGGAGTCGCCAGATGTGTAATTCAGGGCTCTTTTAAGCAAGAAACTTGCAAGAAAGGCACATCAATTTTTTGCAATGAACATGAAAACCTCTAAGGTCCCATTGAGCATGCCAAAACTGTTAGTGCAAATCAACAACACCCTCTGGATGTTCTATCATATTTCTAGTTGACATTTTAGCATCCAGTGTGATTGCACAACATTGGATCTTTTCACACAAGTGTGGGAATTGCAAGGCTGGAAAAGATCCTCTAGATTAGAGGTTGGTTCCTCAACTCCTCTGTTCAAGTGTGCACAACATTCTACGAGAGGGTTTACCTATATTTTAACCAAACTTTTCCAAGGAGACAGGGTTGAGAAAATGCAAAAATAAACCTAGTCTAATTAAGGTGATGCACCAAAGGAGTAGTAGACACCTGCTACTGCAAAATATACACAATTCACTAGAAAATACAACACAAAACATGCACAGATTGCCAATATGTAATGAGGGATCAGGAGACAATGATAAACACATGAAATGATTGAGAAATTTCAATCATAGAGCATACATTATCATTCCAGGTCCAATACAGTGCATTACAATGGCCAGGAGGCAAAAGGGGTGTTGTAGTTGTATGAAAAGGTAAAAATTCCACAAATCCACTTGATGAGGAAGAAAAGAGGAGTTTAGAGCAAGAAAAATGTCTAACCCTTTAAAAATGAGCCCATTCTGGCTTTACAATGCCAATTCGAGCTCAGGAGAGAGGAACATGGGAAAATGAGAGGAGCTTTCAACCACCAACCAAATTCATAAAAACAGCATGGGTTCCCTTAAAAATCCATTTCCCAATGTTTTAGACCATGTTGGGAGAGAATGCGAGCCATTCCTCATTAAAAATGGTGGTTGAAATGTCATTTCTATCGGTTTCCACATGCCAGAGGCGTTTTCCAATTTTATCTCTCCAAACCCCACCAAAACACAAAGATGAGCCCAAAATCGTGTAGAGAACAAATTTTCAATGATATAAAGAACATGAAAAATCGGGCTCTGGATCGAAAGTTATGCCCCCTTGAACATTTAGGGCGAAAACAGGGCCAAAATGGGTTGGCGGGCCGAAAACTTGAAATTTTCCTACTTTTTGTGTTTTGGAAAATTTCCCCAAAAATTTTCATGCCCCACCACTCCAATGCCACGTGGCACATTCTGATTGGTTGTGGGATATTTTTTTACTTCATTTTCCATCGTTTCGGCCTTTGGAAAATTTTCCAAAAATTCTCCACCGGCCGAAGCTCTAAGGCCACCTGGCACAATGTGATTTGTCACGGGCCTTAGGGCCGAAAAATTTGTTTGCGCAAACCTTTGGGAAATTTTCCTAACTCCTCCCCGCCGATCCAATCCCTAACATCCCACGGGACACATGGCCTCCTCCTATTGGCTGCGAGTTTTTGGGGGTGGGCTTTCCTTTGAAATTTTCCAAACTTGGGTGAAAAGGAAAAAATCCTTTCGCACCTCCAACCCCGATGCCCCAAGGACACATGGCATGATCTCACTGGTTGGCGGGCCCATGGGCCAAAATTTCCCTTTGCACCCCTGCCAAACACTTTGGAAAATTTTCCATGTTTCCTCCACCTCCCGCCATCCCTTTCTTTGACATGGTGCTTCTGATTGGTATGGGAATCCCATGGGAAAATTTCCCATTGCGCCAATACTTGGTAAAAATCCAAAATTTCTCCCACCTCCCAAAGCTACGATGCCGACGTGGCAGCTTCGATTGGTCTTCGAGGCCTTTCTAGGGAAAATTTCCCACAAAAACTCCACCGAGCCATAACTTCAAAAATACATGGAGGTAAGGAGGAAAACTTTACCTTTCTCGGAAAGCCGAGAAGGAGATCTATCCAATGGTGCCATTTCTAGAAGGTTTTGAGTGCACGAAAAATGAAAAATTTGATCGATGCACAAGGGAGGAAGGAATGAAGGGAGTTAGCCAAAAATAAGCAAGGGGCTTATTTTAGATAACAAGATATCCATGAGCACATGTAGCTCCAAATCTCATCTTCATACCTCCTAACATCCATACTTGCTCAAAATGAGCACCTATATCATAGTCAATCACTTGTATCTTCATCATGCCACTCTGTGAGTACCCAAGAAATCTCTAAACATACTATCCATCATGAAATAATTCTTCTCAAGAATCCAAGAAGCTCATACTATCATGTAGCATCACCTAGACACCTAAATGGGCTTGAAATATTAAGAAATCTTCACTGAATCTCACTATATCATCATGAAATCTCTTGTAACAACATGTAGACATCATACACAAAATCATCCTACCATACTCCATCATCAAATTAGTCATTAATTTGGTCTTACATCAATGAAAAAAACTATAGGACCACATGCCAACAATCCCCCTTTGTCATTGATGGAAAACTATTTGAACTTCTCCCCCTTTTTACATTGATGACAAAGGAATCTCTATATAAGCATATTATCCACCTTTCTTGTCTTCATAACATCATGATTTGGTTAGAAACGTCAACCAAAAATATCACATAAGCTCAAGGACCTTGAAAAATCACTTAAACTTGATTTTTGCCTTGATTTCAAGCATGCAATTACCATGCTCCCCGGGCCAAACATATACAACATTTTATCATGTCAATAAACCATGAGGAAAGAATAATATTACATTATTTGGAGCTAATACATCGTATTTCATCATTTAGGCATGCAAAATTGTCGTTTTCTTCTTAACCATTGTTTTAGCCTCCATGAGTAAAATATAGTGACTCTAACTCTGAGCCATTCACACCTTGAACATTCTAACAATGTCAAAGCTAAGAATATCAAGCTATCAAACCACCTTTCTTGACTATAAACCAGCTAGTATAGGCAAAGACTTAGCATTTCAAACTACCTTCTTACTATTCAAATTGACTTTAAAACATGGGTACCTAAGTAGACCTTTCGGTGTTTTCGGTACCAATTTTGAAGCTCTCCCCATCTTCAATTAGCTCATAATTTAGAAAATTTTCACTCCCCATGGACTAAAGAACACAATCTCTAGAAGAGAGGCCCAAGAGAAAGCAACTTAACTTGCAAACTTGGCATGGAATCACCTTGAACAACTTTTGCTAGGTCCTAAGAAAATTTCTCATTCTTGTCATTCATATTGGGCTAAGATCATACATTCAAAGGCCAAAATCAACTCAAAATAGGATAAAACACTTAAAACATACCTTGTATGGCCTTGAAAACACTTATATCACCATCTAGAAAGCTTATTTAAGATCCCCTATCATGAATGACATTACACACCTATAGGAGTGAAATTTTGACTTGTAGAAGCATACTTTCATGTCACCGTGGTATTGTAAAAACCTATGAGATACCTTGATTAACCACTATTGACTCTATCATGGCTTAAAAATTCCATATTACTTGCTTGACACCTTTCCCAACCATGAGAAACCATGAAGACACTATCCCTCTTTGACAACACTATCATCTTATTCATTTAAGCAACTATAGGCCTGTAGGTCCTTATTTGAGAAATGAATTGTTACAAATATATTTGTGAAATTATTAATAAATTGTAATATTATTAATAATGAGTTTATAGAACTCATATTAATAATATAGTTGTAATAGTTAGTATTAGTATTTGGGTGAGTTGTGAGAATAACTCACGTAGCTATTTTGGTGTGTGAGATAATAAAGGGATGAGAGAGATATCCTAGGGATAAATATTGAGAGATTCATGGAGAGAGATTACGGGGTTTAAAAATGAGTGTTGACTCCACCTTTGTAGGAGATCAAAAATATAAATTGTATGATCCATCTATGTAAATACATCCCAAATGAATTTTAATTTCTATATTATTATTATTTGGTGTTTTATTATTGTGCAGTTTTTATCATTGGTATCAGAGCAATCTCTGGTCTTAGGTTATGATGGGAGAATGAATTCATGTGTTATACTCCAACTGTGAATCTATAGCAGCTCCTAAGCATTGTATTGGCACAAAGGAGCTAATAATCTGCTCACGTCAAGTTCAAACTATGAACTGGATGCCAAAGTATTGAAGTAGCAGATAAAAATCTTGAAGACTGACAAGATAGAATTCATGTGGATAGATCTATAGAAGCAGATCAATCTAGAAATTTTGGAATTGTTGAGACTCTATCGTTGATGTGGAGCAGATACATAGCTTTACAAATTTCAATAGCTGTCACTCTGTGTGTAGACACATATTTTCGGCAATCCACGTGCCTTTTTTGTCTTTGCATTTGTTCAGATCTGATTGGGCGATGTAACAACCATTTGGAGATCCTTATATTTTGCAGGAAAGACCGTATTTTGTTTCATCCAATCATGGAAATCATGAGTTACAACTCTTCTTATTTGTTTTTTGCCATTTTTGGATTCAGTGAAAAAAACACAAGTAAAAAAAAAAATTCCATTTTGGAAAGGGGTCCGGAAAGATGTTGGATTTAAAATTTGTAGTTGTCATAACTTTCAGCTAGTAACTCAGATTGAGATGATGTTTTTTTAAAAATGTGTGTTTTTTCAAGCTCTTTACATTGGTCATTTTTAATTCATCAAAAATTGTAAAAAAAAAAAAATTGCCTCAGGGACGTATTTTCGGTTGAAAGCGACATCCAATTCTTTAAATGGACATGGACAAGTTGAATCAAATTGAAAAATTCGAAGGAAAATATTTCCATCATGGCAGGTTAGAACTCAGTTGTTGTTGATTAACAAATATCTATGGGAGATTGTGGAAGGAAAAATCAAGAAATCACACAACATAGGTGAAGCAACAAAATGGGAAAGCAAGGATCGAAAAGCAACGACGATTATTGACCTAGGTTTATCTGATGCCTACCTATATCACATAAATCTAAAAAATACATCACATTTGATATGGATGACATTAAGCAAAATATTTGGGTCATAAGTAGATAACACAACAGTGGCACTCAAGAAAAAATTGTTCAAACTCAAAATGGAGGAAGGAAAAAGTATGGTGGAACATATCAGTAAGTTTCCTTTTATTTAAAATCAATTAGCTGGAATTAAAATTGATGTGCTTGATGAATATGCAAAAGCAGTATTACTTAATAGTATGTCTCCTAGTTATTCTAATATGGTCTTTACTTTGAGAAAAAAAATCTGAGTCTACAGGATTTAATTTCTTCTCTGATAGAAGAATAAATAGAACCAAGAAGATTGATCTCAAGAAAGCTGCAATGTATGGTAGAAATAAATCATATGCTAAAGGAAGATTCAAGCCTTCTTTTAAATAAAAATAAACCTCCCAAGGTCCACAAAAATTTATTTGTCACTATTGTAATGCTCTTGGACATGGTGTTATGTATTGTAAGAAAAGAGCACAAGATTTACTTGGTGGTAAATTAAAGGAGAAAGTGAGTGGGATATGAAGTTTACCCACTCTAATAATGAGGAAACAAATGCTTAGAAAATTGATGAAGACTTCTTGTATTAAGTAAAGAGTGCATTATTTTGGAGGATGGAGGCAACAGAGGACAGAGGTCAATCAACGACCTCTCGTCAGTCACCAATGATGGGGCCGCACAAAGCTGTGGTGGCAGTGTGTGTGTATGTGTGTTTTCTTTTATTTCATATTTGTAGTATGATTTCAGAGTTCCTGTTTGAATAAGTGAAATGTTCACATTGAAGGGGGGAACTGGAACATGGTCTCAAATGTTTAATTTTACCCCTATTAAATTTGTATTCGAAGAAGTGGTTTCTACATGATTCCATGAAGGAAAGACGTAGTGGACAAACAAAAGCACAAGGAAAAGTAGTGTCATGATATCGAGGTTGTTGGTTTTCTGTAAAACCATCCTTGTTGAGGTTGTTGGTTTTCCTGCAAAACCATCCATGTTGAGGTTGTTGGCTGTCCTAAACAACCATCCAGATCTGAGCATGCATGGGCTGGCTGCTGCGAAGGAAGTGTGATTTTTGTTTATATAATGTTAACATTAGGGGAGTGTATATTGGGAATTAATAATGTTAACAATAGGGGATGAATGTTGCAAATATATTGTGACATTATTAATAAATTTTAATATTATTAATAATGAGTTTATAGAACTCATATTAATAATATAGTTTTAATAGTTAGTATTAGTATTTGGGTGAGTTGTGAGAATAACTCACATAGCTATTTTCGTGAGTGAGATAATAAAGGGATGATACGAGATATCCTAGGGATAAATCTAAGAGATTCATGGAGAGAGATTGTAGGGTTTGAAGATGAGTTTTGACTCCACCTTTGTAGGAAATCAAACACTATAAATTGTATGCTCAATATATGTAAAGACATCCCTGAATGAATTTTAATTTATATATATTATTATTCGGTGTTTTATTATTGTGCATTTTTTATCATGAATGACCTTTTCAAGTTTGAGCATAGATCACAAGTCTCATACTTGCATATTGAGGTATTAAACACTATATAAACCTTATATCCCTCTTTGAGTCCATCTAATCAATCCATAACCAAGTTTACGGACCCTTTTCACCAGACAAGAAAAATTTTTAAGCACCATGACACTTTGAGCACATTGCATCAAGATTCTTACTTCAAGAAATAACCCAACTACAAGATTCAATAACTTCATCTTACGGTCATCATATGAATGTTTCATTGAGAATCCAATTCAATCAAAAATAAAACTCCTCTTTACATAATAAGTATGATAAAAACTTCATACTTTTCCCCTTAGAATACACAACACCTATAGAAGCATACTCCTTACCTCTAAGTACACTTGAGGCCTAATCACAACTATCTTGATCATTTCCACACATCTTTCTCAATCACACAACATATAGTGCATGTGTTTAAGCATAATTCACCCAACATTTTACCTTAGATAGTCTTATGAGAACATTCATTTATCATCATGATCTTTACCTTTCTTCAATCCATACTAAACCTTCAAATGTAGTCCTTCTCGATGCAACTCCTATGACCTCTTAACACATTGCTCCTATATATTTCCTAGACTTCATAAAATATATACATACCTTCTTCAAATTTTTCTAAGATGATCCCTTGACACTTTACAGTATAAAAACATAGTAATTTAGTGTAGATTAATGTTTCTCGGCCATGTTATGTTACAAGAATATCATCCAAGCACAACCTTGACTGTAGAAAAACTTCATGGTCCTATAAAACCTCCGAGATCATACTTTTTCAATGCACAAAAATACACTGAAACCTTATTCATTCCTAAGATAGAAAAATCAAGGTATATGAACCACTTTTCATGTATGAACATGTGTTATGGGCTTAAACCAATCAACAATAATGCATACTAGATATCATACATGTAGATGCATGCAACTTCTTCACCTAAGTCATATGAACCAAGAACCCCATTTTTTTGCACGAACCTTTAAAAAAAATTACCATTAAAGTTCCACAAGTGGAATTCAACACACCATTCAATGACAACAAATACCGAGGATCATTAGGAATCTTTTGAGTTTTCCTTTCACCATCAAGTTGCTCATTCACATTCCACTAGCCCATGTACCTCTGAGAATCACCCCTAAATTTTGATGTGCAGACCTCCATGAAGATATAAATCCTAATTTTAATACCCATTTTTCTATACATCCCACTCCAAAATCCTTGTACCAATTCCTTGAGCTTAATAGACCCAGTTTGTAATGTACCCATCTTAGAATTAGGTCTTCTTGACACCTAAATTGTCAATTCACAAACTGTTAGAAAATCCCATGAATGCATACTATTTTTAGGCCCAAAATAATTTTAATCCTCTAGTTCATCATGTCAAGATGATATGTACAAAATTTTAGCTCCAAACACCATCATTTGGACCTCCAAACCCTAGTTTCCATTTATACCGTTCACTATGGACTATGATAAAGTGCGGGCCAAAAGGTGAGAGAGGTAAAAAAATGCTCAAATTTTCTCATATGAGCACAAAACTTTATCAAAACCTCTATCATAACATTCTTCAATCACTTCAACACTTATATACCTGATATAAAACCATGTATTGCATTTGCATACTTGAAACCTTCTTGGCAATCTCTATAGCACATCAATTTTAAACATGTCTTGGCCACAATCCATCCTTTGAATCAATATACTGATTATATTATCACTTGAATACACTATCTAACTTCTTAGATCATATTCTACACATTCACAACCTCTAAGGATCATGACACAAGTTTTGATGACAGACACAGACCAAAACTTATGCCTAAACAAAATGACAACATTACTACTTCTAAGAAGAATGAAAATTAAGAGACTCAAGATGCCCTCTTACCATATTAGTCACACGTTCATGGACTCATTATCACTAAAGAATCATATATATGCCCAATACTTGTCACACAATCCCATGATTAATCCTATGACACAATTAAAAAAACCCAAACTTGTCACAAAACCCACATAGACTACATACTCCTTCAATACTTGTTAAACACAGACTTGAGAGACTATGGGGACATAATTTATGATATCATGACACTTACACACTTATTATGACATAAAAAAGGGACTCGTGAACATACACTACCAACTTAGACCAACCATACACAATGATGATACAAACACGAGATCATAAAAAATTCATAAATGTACTACTAGTGACCTCAAGACCGAGATCAAGACATATTAAATAAGAACCACCATCATTAACCAACAATATCATGCACAAGAACATAAATGACATACCTTGACCTTATGGAGGATACACAATTTGAATCATACCATTCCCCTCACACAATTGCTTCATATGCATTTATATACCTCCAAGAAGCATAGTAAAGGTACATGAACACCAAGAAGAACTAAAAGAAGTTCCTGAAGAGGTATCAAGCCTTCTTGGGCACCTGGAGTACTCCTTCATCTCCTCTTTTCTGATTATAACTATATGCTTGAACTTATCTAATATCAATTACTGTTCTTGAGGAAACACCTTGATCTCCCCTTGGTTCCTAAGTCCTTTTATGACCATTTTCATACACTATAGGTCTTTTAACTCTATAGGCTTGCACTATAGGACCTGAAGAAATCCTTATTTTACTTGAATATGATTGATAACACTCCCTTGAAATATGAGAAATTTTTTTATAGTTATAACATACCAATATATTGTTCTTCTTAAGCTCATGAAAGTGTCTATATGAGTCATTCATATAATCACTAACAACATGACCTATCTTGTTGCATTTGAAGCATACAACATTCTTAACATGATCATATCTAATGTCTTTCCATGGATGAGTATCTCTAGAAGTCCTTCTACACTCCTTAGCCCTATGACCAAATGCATTACATGTATAGAAAAAACCATTAAAGTATATTTCATACCTTGAGGCATTGGGTTGCCTAATTTGCTTGATTTTCTCAATGTCCTTGATATGAATATCCTTCTTTCCTTCCTTGGTGCTTGGTTATCCTAATTCCTTACATGAAACCATGTCTCCTTTCTCCACCTTGTTGCTTTTTTCTTTAGATTTGAATCCTAAACCAATCTTGTCACTTGTAACTTTCTGATTTCTCAAGAGATCATCAAGAGATTTAGTACTTTCTTCAAACTTTTGATAGGTTTTCATCTTACTTACAACATATGAGAGTTCCTTCTTGAGAATTATCACCTCTTCCTCTTTTTATTTCAAATTAAGAGTCATGTTGCTCATTTACATCTCTAACCTTCTCACTAATTCTTCGAGTTTCTCAGAAATGGCCCAATTTTCCCTTGAAGCTCTTGTATCTTTTCTTCATACTCTTTGACTTGTGAAGTCAACTTCTTGTTATTATTTTCAGCATGTTCAAGTTCAGATTGGACACATGTCAACTCAAGCCTTAAATCATCATTTCCTCCTTCATTTTATTTGCAAGAATTGGGTGAAATATCACCCCATAAGGTGGATCCACCACTAGAGGACCTCATAGTTTCCTTTGTTATGAAGAGAACCTCATATCCTACATCATTGTGATCAGATTAAATCTTTGAATCAGATCTATCAACTTCACTACTAGTATCAGAGGAAGATTCATATTTCTTATTATAAAGCCTCTTCTTGTTATTCTTCATAAATTAATTCTTCTTGAACCCTTTCTTCTTCTTATCAAACTTCTAATTTTTCTTCTCATGATCACTATCATGTTCATCATTTATTTTCTTATCATGTCTATGAGGAAAGTTAGAAACAAAATGACCTACTTTACCACATGTAAAAAATTTAAAAGGAAGTTTACCCTTATACTTACCAGTTCTAATTGTCATTCTTCTAGCAACCATGGAAAATATATCTTCATCATCAATCTCTAAGGGGGTATATTTATATTTGACATTTTTTTTCCCTTAGCCATCTTCTCCATTTTGATGGCTAAGTCCTTCTTGGCAGGTTTAGAATCAATTATCCTCATCTCTAAGGCTGTCAAAGTGCCATGTAAATTATCCATCTTTAGATGAGTCAAATCCTTATATTTTTCTATGGAAGACACTTTGGAGTCAAATTTAGGAGTTAAAGATCTCAACATATTTTGAAAAATTGCTTCTTCTTTCACTTTTTATCCTAACCCTTTCATGTTATTAACAACTATGTCAACTCTAAGAAGATATGCTGCAATAGATTCATCATCATTCATCTTAAGAGACTCAAACTAATTTATGAAAGTTTGAAGCTTTGTAATCCTTACCTTTGAATCACCTTCACATAGAACTTATATTTTGTCCCATGCTTCCTTTTTTTGTTTTACAATTCATCAATTTTCCCATCTCAGATTCTATAAGTCCACTTATGATGACATTAAAATATTTTGAATTATTGGTATATGCCTTTTTTTTATCCTTAGTACTTGGAGGAATGTCAAGAAGAGTATAACCATGATCCACAACATCCCAAACATCAAACCCTTGAGCCATGATGAATGACCTCATCCTCAAGCTCTAAAATCATAATTCACTCCATTAAATAATGGTGTTTTTCTCATGATTGAGATACTCACCATATTGTGCTTCAAGGATCTCCTTCCAAGCTGTCAAAATTCTCCAAAAGGACTCGCTCCAATACCAATTCTTAGAAGCACAATCGATTGAGAGGGGGGTGAATAAATCACTACAATAATTTCAATTTATATTTTAGATTTGACTATTCAAAAAATTATAAACATTCAACCATCCACTAATGTGTGTATACAAAAAAATAATCACATGTGTAAGAACTATAAGCAAGACAATCAACAAAAAATAGAAGATATAAGTGGAAAACCCTCAAAGGAAGAAAACCCACTAAAACATAATCTTATATTGATATGTTTCAAAATTTATTGAGGTACCAATCCCACAAGGAGCACCAACCCCTAGTTTAGTAGAGTTATAACCCTACAAGGAGCACCAACTCCACAAGGAGGCTATAACCCCCAAGATGATCAAGCACCCACTTAACCACCTCATGAAGATCTAATCTCTAATTTGTTTCTGCCACAACTAATGGACACTAATTATTTAGCTCACATTTCTTCAACTTTTCACTCAAACCCTAGTGATCAATCTCTCACATACAATCAATTTCTTCACTTCTCAAGATTCAAAAACATGCACACATGCTTACTAATATTATTTAACTTGTGAAACACATGATAAAATATCAATTAATTCTTCAATATTTGTAAAACAACTTCACCTAGGTCATATTTCTCACACACACACCACTAGCTTGTAAAAGCACCCAAAACAATTCTTTTATAAGCTCTTATTGATTTAAAATTCAAGCACAAACATTTTACCTACTTTTGCGTGACCCATGAATCATGAAAACATCCCAAATTTGAATTATAACAATTACAAGTGACCCAAGTAGGTCGTGTTATGGAAAAATCACAACACCCACCAAATTTCCCAGTTTGAGATGGGCATTCAATTTGATTACATAACATGGAGCTATCCTGAGTGTGGGACATTGCGAAACGAGATAACTCTCTAGAGAAGGTTGGTTCCTACTCCTAACCTACCTACCACTAACTACTCCTAATGTAGGAAAAACTACTGACTAATCCTAATCTAATGCTTCCAAGAGGAAAGGGAAAAAGATACATGGAATGGAAACCTACACTAAAAATAGTTACACAACAAGAAAGGAATGTTGATTACTTCCCCAACCTAAAAACAATGGAAAAGATGAATCTAGAAAGGGTGGACCTACACCAAAAACTAAATTACATCCAATACATCATTCCCGAATGAGCACAACACACCAAAATCATGTAATAACCAAGGAAATTCATAGATTAAGAAAGCACAATGAAAGGTAAGATGAAGATGATAAACCATGAGAGGTTAAAGAGATCAACACGAGACATAATATTATTGCTCCATATGGATATACACAATACATTGTTATAGTAGAAAGAGGCATGAAGCCATTACAGATCTTGAGAGGAAGGCTTGAAGCCCCAAGAAGAATGGGGTGCATGGGAGGAGAGAAAATGACCAACCTTTTGCACAATGCAACCCCTATAATTTATAGAGGAAGAAAATGAGGAGAGAGAGGAAAAAAATCTGAAAATGCACTCCAATCTCCTACAAAATCCATCATTGTCCTTGTGGGAGTGATGGGAAAGTTTTCCAATCCCATACTCCATTGTACCTTGCTTGTTAGGGAAGAAAAGAAGCCCATACCTCATCATTTTGGGTAGGTGAGAAATTTGGAACCACTCCTCTAAAATGGCGGACTGTACTTCCACATTTTGAAATACTTAATCTTACTAAAATTAATAAAATTGTAGAGGACATTGAGAGATTTCCAAAAAGTCTAATTTTGTGTAAATTTGAGCTCTCAGTCAAAATTTATGACCATCGAAGATGAGGGTACCATACCGCAATAAATGTGAGTGGTTGATCTACCTTTTGGACTCGACCCTACATTGCACCCTCTCAAATCTAAAATTTTATACTTTCAAGATTCAGAGCTTCGGGTATTTTGACTTTGGAGGTTCTTTGTCACTATTCACCTTTTTGAGCTCATAAAACCTCTAAAATTCTGAAACCCCAAAGACTGAAATTTGGACTTCAGGTTTCAAAATTCAAGTCATGATTTGCATGCACTGGGGCTTCAATGTTTTAAAATTCCAAAACCCCGAAGTCTAAAATTCAGACTTTAGGTTTCAAACCTTTGTGTTTTTAGGGTTTTGGGTGTTCATGTTTCAATGTTTTGAGGGTTTTCATCCATCCGGTCATTGCATATCTCCAAAATCCTGAAAGCCCGAAGTCTGAATTTTGAACTTTGGGTTTCAGACTTTAAGTTTCCCTCCCACATGACATTGTTCAATGCTCAACCCTATTGTCAAATCCAAACTCCAGAATGTCCAAAGTCTGAATTTTAGACTTCATACGTTGATGTCCTTTGGACCTTTTTGATCTCACCGATTCGAGACTTCTTCATCTCCGAACTCCAAAGTTCCTACGTCGTTGACCCCCAAAACCATCCGAACCCTTTCAGACTTCGGGATTTTGGGGTTTTAGTTTTTCAGCTCATTTTTGCATTTTGTGTGACGAAAACTCCTAATCGCTCAATCCCCGAAGTTCAAAATTTTTAGATTTTATGCCTTTCTAGTCAAAAATTACTTGCTCGACCCACTTTAGTTGCTCACTCGAGCCCAAAATTTGAGCTTCCAAGGCCTAAATTATCCCCCAATTTTCTCTTTGCGAGGTCATGTTTTTCAATTTCACCTGAGGGGAAAATTTGGATAACAGGTCGGCCTAGCTAAAAACCTCATTACATGTGCCAAAAATGGCTCAAAACCCCATGGGCACAAAGATAAAAATTCCCTTACATCAAAACCATACTTATTCATGACCCATAAATCATTAAAAATTCTTAAAATAACATTTAAAATTCATACATGGTCACAATTTATCTCAACCAATCAAATTATTTCATTTAATGGGCCTAGTGTTCTTTGTACTTGTCAAAACTTTTGTTTCCTACACCCTTTATGACCCTGGAAACTTCTTTATGCCACAAAATCACTTAAATTAAACAAAACCATGACATGTAACCACTTTACGGAAATTACATAACCTTTAGAACTAGGTTCAACTCTCCATCCTATCTCATTTGCATAGGTTAGACTAAAATAATGCTATAACTCATCATGAAAACACTTAAAATGACTCAAAAATACCTATTATAGCATAATACACCTGAATACATACATCCATGAGCTCATGTAGCTTCAAATCTCATCTTCATACCTCATAACATCCATACGTGCTCCAAATGAACACTTGTATCATATTGAATCGCATGTATCTACATCATTCCACTACTATGAGTGACCAATCACTCTCCAAATCTGCTATCCATCAAGAAAACATGCTTCTCAAGCATCCAAGAAGCTCATACTATCATGCAACCATAGGCACACTGAATGGGCTTGCAAGAACAAAAATCTTCACTAAATCTAATTGTATCATCTTGAACTCATATGTACCGAATGTAGACATCATACAAAACATCATATAAACATACTCCATCATCTAATTTTTCATTAATGTGGTTTTGCATCAATGAAAACACCTATAGGACTACATCCCAACACATTTTTATGTCTCTCTTATACTGTCAGGGGCCAAAGGGGACAAAAAAACACCCCTCTTCACCCCTTTTAAGTTTCTTTATACACCCAACACCAAATATCAGGTATTATAATCAAACACTCTCTAATAATATTGAAAACCCTAACTTTTCCCTAATTGCTTCAACTTTGCCATTTATACATTTGATTGTCAGGATGACTATCAAAGCTTGAAAATGACTAATTGCTAAGGTTTTTTTACCTAGTTTGGCCATGACTCCATTCTTCAAGAGATAAAGATTAAAAACACCTTCAAACATAGCTATCATGCTTCCCATCATGTTTCAAAGACATATTTAGTTGTAAGAAATTAATATTTCCTCATTGTTACTCATTAAGAAATCGAAGCACAAGATCCCATTATGAGGTAGAACACAACTTGAAATCATTATTTTCACATCTATCATTTTTATTTCTATCAAAGTTTAAATCCACCATTAATGGCTTCCATGATGTATAATATAAAGGACATCAAGGCACCTCTTCACTTTCTAAGTATTTGATAGGTGGAATCATCTCGAGAATCGAAGGAAAGAATCCCTAAAAATCTAGTTTCACATGAACTAATTTTCTGTCTTGTCATGAAAAACCTATTTTCTAGGGATATGGAGGAGTATGTTATTTATCATCATTCTTCCCTCCTCTAAGAATTTTTTTAATTACCAAATATCCAACAGTAAAATCATCGAAAATTGGAGGGAATGGTTTTCAAAATATCTAGTTTCATTAAAACTAGGTTTTACACGATGATGTTGTTGATTTTTTGACATATGGAGGACCAATTTTTACTTATTATTATTCCCCTTTAGTAAAAAAATTAATTTTCCCACTTTTTCAGATGAAGGAATCATCCAAAATTTGGAGTGGGGAATCCTAGAATAAAACCCATAATTTTAAGACTTTTTCATTGCAATCTGACACCCATAGTGTACTTACTAAAAATAGCATGTTTTCATGGTGGGGCATGTATAAAAATAGAAATTGGTAAAATAAGGATAATTCTTGACATTCATGATCCTCCAGATAGGAAAAAATCATCAAGGAATGTAAACAGGGAAAATTTTCCAAAAATAGCAGTCATGGCTAGGACTTGCTTAAAATAGAAAGTCACGGTTTTGGATGTGGAAACTTACATTGGATCCAATTTCAATCATCTTTATAATTTTTGACATTTTCATAAGGTTTTAAGTTGGTTTCATATCTCAAAACATGAAATTCATCCTTCACGGAGGTCTTGAAGCATCATTTTAATCATAATTGTGTCTAGGAGTAAGGTAGAGCACAACACGGTGCAACAATTAAAATCCAAAGACTTTGTACAGATGGAAATAATCCTAAAGGTATCAATAAATCCTTTGATTCATCATAGTAGGTCATCATGCTCAACATTTGGTCTTGAATAAATCATCATCTCATCGACGTGATTTGGTTGAAATGAGCTCAGTGAGCTAGTTAAAGTGATCTCGGTGAATTGGTTGAGGTGAGCTCGGTGAGATAATTGAGGTGATCTCGGTGAGATAGTTGAATTGAGCTCAATGAGATTCTTGAGTTGAGATAGTTGAAATGGGATATTTTGTTGAGTTGTGTTGAGCTAAGTTGGGTGAGTCAAAAGAACTAGGTGATCACAGGTCAATAAAGACAAAGTTTGCAATGTTGTATCATAGTGTATGGGACATGAACATAAGAATCAAAAGGTTTTTTCATCATGAATTATTATTTTGAAAGAATAAGGAGTAAGGGAGTGATCCTAACTCTCATGAGTAATTCCCATGTTTGTCTCAATATCACATTAGGTGGTCTCATGAAAGTGTTTCTAAACACTCATTTGACATCCCAAGGTATCTGTGGATCTAGAAAAAGGAGGGTATTGTGACCATCATGTATCATATCAGAAAATTATACATCAGAAGGAGCTTCTTCAACAGATCATTCAATCCATTTCCCTTCTCCTCTTCTCTCCTTCTTCTAATTCTTTGTTATATGCAATCATGGTATTTTTTTATTTACTTAAGTGACAATATTTGTAAATTATAACAAATACTCTCTCAAAATTATAATAGAGGTACTTAATTTGTCTCTTCTAATGGAAAAGAAAATGTCACAAGTCGAATAGGAACATGAAGAGTCATGTAGGTGGTAGGTGAAAGGTCAATTCACAATGTTATAAATTTGGATGGCTTCTCCATTCCAAAGGATCCCAGATTTTGGAGAATTTCTAATTTGTAGAAATTGTGGATTGTGGTTTGGATGTTGAACTTTGTATCACCAAAATAAGACATAAAAGCTAAATTCTTCCATTTCCTTTGCTTAATTCTTCCTCTACTCTCTCTCTATCTCTCTCTCTCTCTCTTGAAACTTTGCAATTATGGTGATCAAGAAGTAACTAGGTGTCCTTGATAGATGAACCTAAAGAACTGTGTATCTCTCGGTTTGTTAGTCTCACTAGATGTTACATTATTACTTTCATCTAATTTAATTTTGAAGTACGTAGGTTATTTTGTGTGAACTCAAAATTACATACTCATAACAATAACCTTCCATTTTTTAATTTCTCTCCTTCACCCCTTATCACCGCAAATTTCCCCTTGTACCCTGTATAAACACTTTTCACTAGTTTCAATGAAGTGTTCCTATATGATCCCTAGATTATTTCTCCATCCCACAACATTTAGTTAGGATTATGATATTTACATTCAATAATGGAATCCTCCCCATACACAAGGAGGGGAGTAACCTGTGAGCTGCGTTGGTGGAACCACATAATTTTCCATACGAAAAATTATTTCACCAACATTTTTTGGCGACTCATTTGGGAGATATCTTCCCTCGTGCACTCATATAGATCTCTAAAAATACAAAAAAATCATAAAAATGAAAATATAAAAAGAATACTATTTGAACGATCAAAAGCCTTTTTGTAATCCTATTGAGAAACCTACAATTTTCAAGTTCCTTTTCTTCTTAAGCACTTGAGAAAAGTTAGCGAGAGAAAGAAGTTACAATTTGGTTTGATCATGTAGGTGGAATTTTTACCCCACATTTGAGTAGTAATAAAGAGCTTATTTTATACTTCTCATCGTACCAAAAAGAAGAAAAATCCTGAAAATACTCTTAAAGTTCATACTAAAGAACTAGTTGTTGAACCAAAAGTCATCATTCCTTTTGAAGGAGAAATAGAAAGAGAAAGAGAAATAGAATAAGAAAGAGAAGAGGAAATGGCCGCAAAAAACACCTATGCCATGGGATAGAACACTAGTCCATTAGATTTGACTCCAAAGCCTCCATGAACTTCCACAAGGATTAAGAAAGAACTTTATGAAATTCTATGGAGATGGTAAGTAAAATATTGATGATCATATAACAACCTTCATCACATCCTCTGGTATCCTTGGAGTGCAACAAGAATATGTTTCACTACATTTTTCATAGAAACAATTCAAGAGGCCACAAAGTGGACTATCTCTACTATTTGACTTCACGCTCAATTGTTGATTAGGGTGGTGGGAAAAATAAGTTTGAAGAAATATTCAAGACCACTAAATATTCTCATGGCCTCCTTGCTTAACTTACTCGAGATGAATAAATAAATCTAAGAGTCCATGAAATACTTCGTGGAAAAATTAAACAATCGATCAACAAGATTCCCACCATTTCCCTTCCTACTATAAATAATCTAAATATGTTCTTCATGAATGCTCAATTTATTGAAGTGACTCTCTTTTTGTGAAGATTTCAACCGCAAGATTTGGACAACGGTCAAGAAATTATTGTTGAGGTGGAAGATGACCTCATCTTGTCAGGAAAGATCAAGAATCCTTTAATGAAGGATAAACCCAAAAGTTCCAAAGATGAGAGATTTGACCAATTGTTGCGAGAGGTTGGTCGATAAATTTTTCAAAGAACACATCATCCATATTGGCATAGGAACCTAATTGCAAGAGCACCCCAAAGACTTTCCTTGGAGATTCCACTAATCAATGCAATATACAAGACTAATAAATATTATGAAGAAGAAAATTTTGAATCAGAAGTTGAGAATGAAGGAGAAGAATATTGTGTGTGGATCAGATTTTGTGAGTGCACACTTGATGATGATTTTGAAGAATCCATATATAGTTACTCCTATGAGGTGTTCCTTGATCACAAAAGGAAAAAGAATATTCTTTTTCTGCTGCCCAAGCTAAGAAATTGAATCCTCAAATAGAGACTCCATAAAAAAATGAAATGAGGATAATCAAAGTCTGCTTCCACAAGGTCAATTGAGAAGAAGCACGAGACTAATTTAACTAATAATCATGTCACCTCTTTGGGTAAATCTCATTTAACTTCCCTCAAAATATTAGTTGATGCGAATCTTAAGAAAATTCAAGTCGGGGTTGTCATAACCCTTGATGTTCCTACCACTTTCTCATCCTTTGATATTATTGACCATTTAAAAAAATCCAAAGTCCCAAATTTCCAAATATGAGTATTTTCGAACTCATCCCAATAAACTTGAGAAACTCCTTTAGCATATCAAATGAAGTAGTTTTGTTTCATACCCTAAAGATGCCACCATAAAATAACTATCTCATTCATCTCAATCCACTTCATCTTTGAACTACCTCACTTCCACAAGATCTACCTCTATGAAGGTATAACCTTTCTATATAGCCTTGTTGGTCAATGGGTACAAATTGAATAATTGCATCATTGACTTGAGTTCTTCGGATAACGCCGATCTGTAAAAATTTATAAATATCTCATCCTCTCCCTTTCTCCCACCTCTAGTCATTACCTCTACGAGGAAATGAAATAAGTTCCCCTTATGGGTCATATTAAGGATGTTGAGGTAGCATTTGCGGACTTCCCGACATGAAAATTAAAATGAAAATACTTGTAGTACACAATACGCCTCAATTAGTATGTTTTTGGCTGAAGTTTCTGTTGAGATATTAGAGGAGATATGTAGTTCGATTGTTCGCATGTCATCATCCCATTCAATGGTAAAGTGAAGAAACTTCTTCCCATTAATAAAATGAATCATACTATTCAAATATCAGATGATCCAATGGCAAATATCATGTTTCAAAATTCCAAATCTTACAACTTTTTCATGACTTTTGAGGATGATCTTAAGCTTACCATGTTGGTAGAAGAATGTCCAAGCCTCACGGAGCTGATCAAATAACATCATGATGATTTGATAAAATTAGAGTTTGAGAGTGTGTACCTCCCATGGGATGAGAGAATAAATGAAGTTTCTCCCTTGGATGTTGATGATGGTCATGATAATATTTACTTACAACAAAAAAAAAGTTTAAGTGATTAGTAATGCAGATCTCGGCAACTTCCGACAGCTTGAGTTTAATGTTTCAAATCACAAAGTTCCATTAGATGAATGTAATTGTGAATATGAAGACTTCTCTTTCTCGTTAGAAGAATATGACAAGAAATGTGAGAATGACAACATACGTCCCGCCTCTTAAACATGAACCTATTCAAAGAGATGATGATTTCATTGTAGAAATGGATTTCTTGGTTCTCATTTATCAAGATTGGGAAAATTATAATGAAAAAAATTTAAGCTCCAATGTTTTGATCATTCCCTTTTCAGGAGGATGGAAACATTCTCAATGAAAAATGGAGAAATGAAATGGTGATTCATCTTAAAGCTAATTTTGTTCAAGAGGAAAACATTCTCAATGGGATAGAAACTTTCAATGTTCACTTTACTCAAGAGAAGGATGCTCTCAACATGAAAATTGATGTCAAATATCAAGATGGAAAAAATGAGGAAGATGATAGTTTCCATGTTGCATACCCAACCCTAAGCTCATTCTATTTCTAGGAAGATGATGTAATTTACATATCACATTGTATAGGGCAGTATGTTAACAAAGAGTTGGAGTATGAGAAAGTGTTTTCTTCGAAAGATCAAGAAACAGATAAAATCAAGAGGTTAGTGATGATGTTGAAATATCCAAAGAATCTGTCAAGAATAAACCCATGGGAGTGTTGGTCATGAATCAAATGATAGGTGAAGAAAAAATGTCCGGTATGTAAATAATAAGTCAAGTATGATTGAGGTTCATCTTCACAGTAGTCATGAAAAATCGGGAGGAACAAACTTTGGAATTAATGAGAAAATTGAAAGAAAATTTCAATGAAACAGATACAAATAAATGAATGATCATATCATTAATTACACTAGCAATCATGCTAGATTTCTCAAGAAGCTAAGAAGAGGTTCATATTTTAGTGAGTTCGTTAAGGTTTGTGGAAGAAAGGAATTCAGTGATAATTTTTTACATGGTAACCACTCATTTCAAATTAGTTATTCAATGAAAATGGGCTTCCCTCCACATGAAAATACATGATTTATAATGTTTCACTTTTGTTGTACTTGTTTCCTTTCCCATTTTGTGTTTCTCTTATGTTGTGTATTTCCCATCTCATATTGTGTTTCATTTTCAAGTTTTTTTCTTGTTGTGTGTGTGTGTTCGATAAAAAAAAAATATGTTTTGTATCTCTATCATGATGTATCATTAAAAGGATAGCGAGGCACCTCTTCACTTCTCAAGGATCTGACATGTGGAATCATTTGAAAATCGGAGGAAACAATCACCTGAAAAATCTAGTTTTGCGTGAACTAATTTTTTATGTAATGAAGACCCTATTTTATAGGGATATAGAATACTATGTTTTATCATCACTCTACCATCCTCAAATAAATTTTTAAATTATTGAATATCCAACAAGTAAAATCATCTAAAAATTGGAGGGAAGGGTCTTTAAAATATATATTTTAATTGAAACTAGTTTTTGTATGATAAAGTTGATAATTTTTTGAGATATGGAGGAATGCATTTTTCTCATTATTCTCCCCCTTTGATTAAAAATTAATTTTTTCTCTTGTTCATATGAAGGAATCATCCAAAATTTGGAGCGAGGAATCTTATAAAACCCAAAATTTCAAGACCTTTTTCATCGCAGTCCACACACCCGCAGTGTGCTTGCTAAAAATAGCATGTGTCCATGGAAAGGCATGTATAAAAATAGAAAGTGGTAAAATAAGGATAATTATTGACATTCATGATCCTCTAGATAAGAAACAAGCATCAGGGACTGTAAATAGGGCAAAATTTCCAAGAATAGCAGTCATGGCTAGGACCTGCTAAAAATAGAAAGTGTCGAGTTTTGGATACAAAAAGTTGAGTTTTCACTCATATCACTAATTTTTTCCATCTTCATAGGGTTGTAATTTTTTTCAATCTCAAACAATGAAATTCATCCTTCATGAAGGTCTTGAATCTTTATTTTGATCACAATTGTGCACGAGAGTAAGGCAAAGCACAACAAGGAGCATCGGGTAAAAGCCATAGACTTTGTACAGGATGAAAAGAATATGAAAGGTGTTAATAAATCCTTTGATTCTTTAGATGATTTCATCATTCTCTTCATTTGATTTTGAATCAATCCTTGTCTCATCGAGGTGAGCTGGTTGAAGTGATCTCGGCGATATGGTTGAGGTGAGGTCTCGTGAGCGAGGTTGAGGTGAGCTTAGTGAGCTAGTTGAATTGAGCTCAGTGAGCTAACCGAGTTGAGTTAGTTGAAATGGGAGAGTTGGTTGGGTTGATTTGAGTTGATCTAAGTTGGGTAAGTCAAAATATCTAGGTGCTCGCATGTTACTAAAGGTAGATTTTGTAATGTTATAGCGTAATGTGCGGGAAAGGAACACAAGCATCAAAAGGTTTGTTTATTGTGAATGAAAATTGTGAAATACTAAAGAGAAAGAGAGTGATCCTCACTCTCATTATGAGATCAAGAATGCATCATCATGAGTAATTCTCATGTTCGTCTCAAACTCACATTAGATGGTCTCATGACAGTGTTTCTAAATACTCATTTGATGGCCCAACGTATTTATGCATCTAGTAGAATGAGGATATTATGATCATCATGTCTCAGATCAGAAATTTCTACATATGAAGGAGCTTCTTCAATAGATTAGTCAATCCATTTCACTTCTCCTCTTCTTTCCCTTCTTCTAATTCTTTGTTATATGTAATCATGGTATTTTTCGTATTTACTTAAGTGACAATATTTTTGAATTGTAAAAGTACACTCAAAATTATAAGAGAGGTACTTAATTTTTTTCTTCTAAGGTCAAGTGAAAGGTCACAAATATAATAGTAACATGAAAATTTACATGGTGGGTATGTGAAAGGTCAATTCAAAATGCTATCAATTGGGATGGCTTCTCCATTCTAAAGGAACCTAGATTTTGGAGAATTTCTACTTTGTAGCAATTTTGGATTTTGGTTTATTTGTTGAACTTTATAACACAAAAACAAGAAATAAAAGCTACATTCTTCCATTCCCTTTGCTCATTTCTTCCTCTAGTGTCTCTCTCTCTCTCTCTTGAAACTTTGCATGTATAGTGATCAAGAAGGAACTTAGCGTCCTTGATAGATGAACCTAAAGAACTATGTGTATCAGATCTGTTAGTCTTTATATATGATTCATTATTTCTTTCATCTAATTGAATGTTGAACTTCTCCAATTATTGAGTGTGAAATCAGAAATTTCCTAATCACAACAATAACCTTCCAATTTTTATTTTCTCTCCTTCACCCCTCATCTCTACAAATTCCCCCTTGTACCCCATACAAGCACTTTTCCATAGGTTTAGTGAAGTGTTCCTATGTGATCCCTATCTTATTTTTCCACCCCACAACATTTAGATAGAATTAGGATAGTTACATTCAATAATGGGAGCTTCCCCATACACAAGGAGGGGCGTAGCCCCATGAGTGTTAGTGGAAACACTTAATTTTCCATACAAAAATTATTTGATTGATAATATATTTCATCCTCGGGTATATACTTTGAATTATTTTATCATTCCTTTAATAAATGATAGCATTTATCTTCATTAGGTACCAAGGAGGTTACTAGTATTGATTATAATCATGTGGCTCCATATATATAATACACTTTTACAAGTCAAACCACAACGGTTAAATTTGATGGCCACCTATGCATGTCACACAATTTTAAGGTGAGGGTAATTTTCAAATAATTCCCTTCAAAAAAGTAAAAGATTCATGTTATTTATACACTATTTATTAAATATAAAAATAAATATTTTATATATTAAACTATATTTTAGATATAGTTTACATTTAATTATTTCTAAAAATAATGGTTGAATATATTATATATACAAGTTGCATGTGATGGATATTTCAAATATTTGCAAGTATTTTAAGGCTAAAATCATTAAAAAAGTTTAAACGGACATAAAATTCAACCCTTGAGTCAAGGTAAGAAGACTCGGTCCTTAGACTATTTACCCAACAGTCTATAGAGATTCTATGACCAAATATGGGACCAAGGTCTCGAGACTTCTTCAATTTGGATGACCCTTTGGGAAAATGGAAAACCATAGCTTTGGATCATTCTAACAAAGCATTGAGATCTCTTCTATTAACAACAGATTAAGAGGAGTTATTATTAACAAAGAGAATCCTGAAGAGGATAGTATATTCTAGACTAAGGAAGATAATGGTTTTTTCTCGGTCAAAAGTACCTACTACTCCTTTTTTCAAGAGGGGGAAGATGATAATTTTAACTGGGGAAGTGTTTGGGTCAAATAATTAATACCCAAGATTAATATGTTTTGGTGGTTGGTTATCCATGACAAGATTCTTATGGTTGGCAACTTGAACAAGAGAAATTTCCACATGATTAATAGATGTGTTTTGTGTGAATCTGATTGTGAAGATGCCTCACACCTATTCCTCAATTTCCCCTTTCTTGTCTCAGTCGGAAAACCATCCTCAATCTTTTTGAAGTTAATTGGGTTTTTCTCGGATTCCATAAAACTAGCTGTGGATTCAATGGTCAAGTCCTTTTAAGAGCCAAGGATTAAATTTTTATGGACCTTCTCTATTATGCATTTGGCTTGGGAGATATGGAAGGAAAGAAATAGAAGAATCTTTAAAGGAAAAAAAGAACCCCCAGAAAAATTGGAGCCCGTTGTGTGAATTCTATCCTGGCTAACTTCTCTAATCTGAACTTCCAAAAAAATTCTTTCCTTCAGAATGAATCCAGGTTTTCTATGAAGTGGGGTATGGGACCCACTACCATTAGCCCCCTTGTCTTAACCCTTGACTCAAAAGCTGGGTGAAACCTAGCAAGGACTATTTAAAATTAAACTTTTATGGGGCTTCCAAGGGAAACCCTGGTCGTGCATGCTGTGGGGGGTTTTTAGGATTCTAAAGGAAGATTTATCCTTGGGTTCTATCACAATTTGGGAACTCAAATTAATAATGTCGTTGAAGTTGTTGGGGTTTTTTGGGGTCTATCTATAGCTCTACAACACAATTTTGCCAATCTGGAAGTGGAAGGGGACTCCCTGAACATAATTAATAGCATAAATGGGAAAGGATCCATCTCTATCTCCAACCATAACTCTATTAAGAGTATTAAGAAAATGGATCTATCTTTTAATTTCATCACCTTCAAACATGTGTATAGGGAGGCTAATGTTATGGCGAGACTTCTTTGCTAATATGGGGGTTAATGGGCTTGAGTTGAAACTTTTGAAGGAAGTGGAAATTCTCGATCCCAAGGTGTGGGCACACTTATTAAAAGACACCAATGCACACATATAAGATCCTTTCATGGGGTGTCAATCTCATCAAGCTCACTAGCCATATGATGATTTTGCATTTATCTCTCAATAATGAGAAGATCAGGAATGGGATTCGCACGTATTCTTGGAGAGATCTTATTGTCTCTCGTGTTTGTAGAAACTTCAGTTCTTGGCGTGTGAGTAATCTTTTGGCATTCTAGATTTTGGGTCTGTTCATGAAGAGGTTTTTGTTGTTCAGCCAAATGGGGGTGATCTTGTCAGAACTGAACCTGCTAATCTTGAAGGGGTCATGCCTAAAGCTATGGCTTTGTTTGATAGCAAGGGATTTACCCCCTTTTTGAAAATCTTCAAAGGGCATTATGAAAATCTTAGCAAGGATTTTGCCAGGTGCTGGAAAGTGACCAAAAAAGGTGTTGTGGTGGAAATGAAGGGGATCAAGATGGATATTATAGTGGATTCAGTGGAAAAAGTGATGGGCATTCTAGTGGTGGGGAGGGAGGTCTACAAACCCAATAAGGAAGCATCTGAAGAATTGAATCTTTTTCTCAAAGGTAATGAGAATCTCACCTCCCATTTTGTTGGTTACCTTAGATTGTCTTTACCTAATCCATATGATGAGGTTATCTCTCTCTCTCATTCAATTTTTAACCCTTGAGGGCCATCACAAGTGTATTTATGCCTACCACCTCCCTATGCTAAATCATTTTAGGTGTGGCTAGGATTTTATTTTCCCTACTTCCTGTATTGTTCCCTGTGTGCCTCTATTTCACAGTTCAAAACAAGAAGAATTTATGTCCCTCTCCATCAAGGCTTTATCCTTGCCCTGGTCAAAAGGGCGGCACTAGACATTGATAAAACTGGCTCCCTTAAGTTGGCTCTAGAAGCTTATGCAGATGACACTGGTTTGGACTCGAGAGGAGGAGGAATCGAGTGATGATTCTGAATCCTAGGATGGGGACTCGGATGATGACTAGGATGAGGTGGAGGTGGTTGTGGCCCAAAATCTTAAGGACTTGAAATAAAAGTAGACCCCTTGCTCCCCGTCGAACACCAAGGGTGAGTCTAGCAAACAGGATGTCTTGACCCCTATTAACGCTCAACTGGAACAACACTTTGAGGCTATGGGTCATGTTGGTCCGATCAAAGGGGAAAACCACTTGGCAAGGATGACGGCTGATATAGAGGAACTCAAGGGTGATATGTGGCTCACTAAGAGCTCAGTCCGTTTTTATTCAATGACTGGCATAAGATGAAAGAGTAGGTGGAGGTTGTGGTCACTTTGGGCAAGGCAGAGAGATTGAGGTTTTAAAGGCCAAATTTGGTGCCATAACCAAAGAGATGGATTCTCCATAGTTATATGGAATGGAGCATTGGGATGGTGAAATTGACCTTGTAACACCTTTAGACTCTGGGGCAGCTCGCCAACACCTATTTTTCCATGGATAGTCAGGGTAGGAAGAGAAAGGCTACCCTGGATGGTTTCAACATGGGATCCTTGGCGGTTAATATTGAAGCTTTAGCAAAAGAATGGGCTAAGGTGTTGGAGGGGCTTGAAAAAGCCTACAAATGACCTGGGATGGGTTGTTTTATTTTTTCTTTGTCTTTGATATTGGATTTTACTTTCATCTATGTTGTTAGTTTATCTGTGTTTTTTTGTTATTCTTAGTTTCACTTTATGGGCTCTGGAGAGTTCTTATTACTATAAACAGTTATATTATGGTTTTTTGATGTTATTGTAATGTTTTTTTTTATCTCATGGAGAGTGTTCGATGTTTGGGGTAGGGTCCTCAAACCTTTTTTACCTATAGTAAAAAAATACTTAGTCGTAAAATATTATTGATCCTTCCAACATCTTCTTAATTGTTTCCATCACTTCTTTAACATTTAGTAAACCTATGTAATTCTATAAGGGTTTCATGATCTTGATAATGTAGTGTTATGCCCCATCACATGTGGTTGGAAAGTGTTTGAGATTGCCTTGATAAGATGGTTTACAATTGTTGAATCCCTTCCCTACTCTAGAGGTATGAATTAAGTTAATAATACCTCGTCAACTCTCTCAAGACAAATTTGGTTTCTAATTACATTTTTAATTTTTCATCGGGAGGGTAACCGAGCTTTATTAGGCCTCACGGTGTAGTACCCTCTCTCTTTTATTGTTGTGTTGATCCCATTCTATAGTGTAGTGTTTTTTTTAATATTGGTAAATAGTTTTTTGAAAGGGACTATACCCTTGTGTACAAAAGAAGGCCTAAAAGCCGGAATAAGAGAGAGGAGCAGAGAAGCTGTAGCAAAGCACAAAAGTTACAGCAAAGAACAACGAAGCCCAGAACAGCTACACAAACGAGACTTAACAGCAAAACAACGGCAAAAAAACAGCAAGCCTACAGCCAAGAAGCAGTAATAAAAACAATAAGGACCAGCAAAAGTAGTCGGGACTACTTCTTGGCCGCTTGATCAATACTCATCTTTACTCTTTTCCAAGCATGATACATGCCCAACGTGGTCATATGAGCAGCATCCGTCTTATCGAGCTCCTCTCTGGTTCTTTTGCTCTCTTTCTCATTGCCCCAAAGTGTAGCCGGGACACCGCTAAGATGTGAAACACTTCTTGCATGACCTTCGATGAACTCCTCGATGGCCCTGAAGGCTGCAATATTATACTCATGCCTAGTCTTCATCTTCCCTAGGCGGGAGTCTAAGGAGGTCAGTTTTTTGTATATGTCATCAATCAGCTATGTGCCAATGCTCCCTTCCCCCTCAATGCTTTTTTTGCCTTTTTGCTTAGCAAGGTTTTTGACCTCATCCTTCAGCAATTTAAGCTCAGCCTCTAAGGCCTCCAATCTCCTAGAAGGGTTATCCGTTGGTGCCGCCTGGGGACTGGCACTACTAATGTTCAGCAGATCACGAGCAATGTCTTCCAAAGGTTCATCCCCCCTCAAAGCCAGAGACTCAAGGTTGAGTCTCCAGAAGCCCGTGTGACACGTTTAGAGGTAGAGACGGGGTGGGTGGCAGGGGCAGCAACAGGAGGAAAAGAAGGAGAAGCATGAGTAGCCGGCATGGGGGTAGCAGCACCGAAGGCGGGGGGCGTAGAGGGCAGCAGGGAGACAGATCGGCAGCGGCGGCGGAGCCCAACAAAGCCGGGCCGGGAGAGGAAGGGAGACCGGGAATTTAATAAGGCAAGGTCTTGTGAATAAGCAAAATAAGCCCTTGGTGTAAGGGAACCGCCGGGTATGCTTACGAACTCCAAAATGGAGCGCTCAAGAGAGTTTAACGAGATAGTGAGGGAAGCAAACCAAACTACTCCTACGAAAGTGATTCAAAAAGACAAGGTGCTTCGGGAGGACAAGAATAAACCCGCTTCCAAGGATATGATTTATTATTAATAGTGTAGTGTTGGTGATTACATTAATTCATGATTTATTATTAATAATAATAATCCAATTGAGAATAACTAAATAAATAAACAAAAAAGGAGACCAAAATAATAAAGTAAATAAAATGAGATCAATAAAAAAATTTAAAAATGAATTAAAAATTAAAAAAACATGAAATATAAAATGGAACAAGATAAAGAGAGTGCAACGTGAAGATGAAGTTAAAATTTTAAATAAATAAATAAATTGAAAGAACAAAATATACATTTATGAATTAAAGATCACAAAAGAGGAGAAAATTAGGCTTTCCTTACATGGAATTGTGTCTTAGGGTGTTATTTAAGATTTGGGTTACTTTGTTTTTTTCTTTGCTAGTTTGTATAAGTTCCCACCATGTAGAAAAACTATGGAAACTTCTAGAGAATTCCTTATGATAGGTTTAAAATGCCGGACACTGCAACCTTGGCCACTCTCTCTCACCACGACATCATAATAAGAGCTATGAGTCACCTGTGAATTTTGTGTATGATGCACACTTGGATTGTGCCTCTACAACTCCTTCCTAAAATTTGCTTCAAAGAGAGAGAGAGAGATGATATTTTAGTGGGGTTTTTAATTGTTTTGTGGGTTGGACAAGTTGCAGAGGAGGAGTCATGTTATGGTTATTAGATAATATTGGTTTATTTGTTAAACCCTTCATACTAGCACTGCGCGCTCCCTATTTCGGATGCCAATGGAATTTTTAAATATGGTAATCAATGCTCCAAAATGTAATGAAAAATAGAGTTTGGTATTTTGTTATGGTTGTTGGAACCCTAGTGATTGGGTTGTTGTTTCAAGAACTAAGGAGGGAGATCTCAAGACATTGGGAGGAGGGTAAATTTATTTTAGATGCTCTACATGTGAGCTAGATAATAAAGCAAGGGCATAAGAAAGGTGTGGAAGCTCCCAAATATGTGGGGAAATATTTATCCTCAATAATACTCTTTCTTTGACCTTCTACAAGTAGAACCATCCCTAAGAATGGAATTGCTATGACATCAAGTTTTAATATTTCCCCAAATTTGTCATCTATTTGTGTATTGAAGTAAAACCATGGGAATGATGTTTGTAGTTTCTTTGTATATGTACATGATCTGTTTTAATGGTTATTTAATACCGAAACTAACATTTCCCTTTCAAATGGGTGAGATAAGAGCTTGAAATATATTTTGTACACTTGATGCGGGAGCATCATGGAAAGAAGCTGCAAAAAAATTAAAAATCTTCTTCTAATCATGTTTATGGAGTAAAGGAAGATGAATATCGATCATAAAGTCACCGAAAAAGTTCTATGTTACAATAACAAGTGTTAGGTGGAATCAAGTTGCTTAAATTTTCAAATTCCAAGTTTTACGTCCATTTTCAAATTTTAATTTCTGAGTATGTAAAAGAGACAAATATGGTTTTTTGAGGAGTCTAGATGATTTTCAAGTGGATGTGTAAGTGTTTGGATATGTGAATATAGGTCCTAGGTGAAGGTACGAGTTAATAAATGTTGAAAATGATGTATTTTTTTCATGAAAATGATGTATTAGTTAGAGTTGAATAGAAGAGATATAATGGATTGAAACTCGAATAAAAGAGGGGAGAGGGAGTTAGTTATGGTAATCCCTCGAGGCCTAAGGAGAGGAAGCATGTAATTTTGTATGAAAAGTATAGTTTGAAGAAATAAAACTCTATTTTTGCACGTATATTTACATTATCTATTCATTATAGATTCTACATTCTTGACGCCCGAGGTTTAAAGGGCTAATGATCATTTTGATGAGCACTTAGAGGTAGTTTTCTTAGATTCTATAGAAAGGTTTTAATCGTGCATGATTTGTTTATAGCATGAATGATAATGCATATGATTGTTCTAAGTAATAAGACTATGTTTGAAAGAATACTTGATGTATTTAATTTGTGATCTTTATAAGGAAGTGTTTACAATAGTAATTTAGTTATGTATGGGATTTTGATGTGTTATTTAAGCCTTGAAGTTGGTTACTCTTTTTTGAGGATTTATATTACTTGACTATGAACTACTTGCTCATGTGTATGATTTGAGAAAGACTCATTTACGCTAAGATGACATTTATGCTTGAAGAACCTTTTGAAGGAGGAATAGGGTTGTGGTTAGACGGTTTGTATGCTTGAAGAAAGAGGGAGATTATTGAAGCTATAAAAAAATACTTGTGGAAGGTAAACTTTGATTCTTGTAGTATTTCACAGTCTTCCACGGTTAAGAAAATGCGTGAAATGTAAATAAGAGAAGGAATGATGTGTATTGATAGCTCATACATGTTTGAAATGTGTATTCATAATTTTGGATATAGTTTTAAGTCATGAAACTAAGATTTGATCATTTTATAAGATTTTAAGCTCTCATGGGCTTTTAGGAAAACCCTAGGTCAAATTTTATTTAGTTAGGAAAACCCATTTGCCGTAGGGTTTGATAACAAAATAAAATTTGAGTACCTTAAACCCAATTCTAGAGTCCAAAAATTTGAACAAATCATCTTAATATCCCCTCAAGGTAAAATTCAAGAATAATTAATTCAAAATAGAGGCACAATCAAGAGTAAATTGTGGCGGTTTGTCTCGTAGGCCTCTAGATGGCCATTAAAGACCTAATAGGAATTGACTCAATGGATTTTGAAGGAGTTTTCATTAGGGAATTCATGTTAGATTTTTTCAAAGAGATGAAATGTTCAAATGGGTATCTAAAGATGCTCTTATATTTTCTTGAAACCTCACGTAAGGAAATATATGCATGAAAAAACCCTCATAAAGCAGGCTAGTAAGGACTAATAAGACTAGAAAGAATGAAAGGTGAGTTGGGATATAAGTATAAGGTCTTGAGTCTTAAAATTCGGAGCACACCATTAGAAGGTTAAAGGGTGATTGAATAATTTTTACATTGTTCAGGTGAGTCTAGATCCTTCTAACCATGGATCCACTAGGAGCTTTCCCTCGAGAACAGAGAAGTCAATTTTTGGGATGTTGAGATATAGTTGGAGGTTTTGATCATTTTCTTAATATTAATGATGTTATTGTAGTTACATGAGATCATGAAATAGGGCATCAGATCGATAGATAATTAAGGCCTCAAGGACTAATATTGCTTGATTTGTACTAAGATTTCAAGAAGCTAGTGAAGGATAGAATGAGGAAGGTAAAGTTAATTGAATTTTTTTGTAGTTTAATCATTTAACAAAGTTGAATTAGAATTGTTTAAGGTGAATGAGCAGGGTCTAGTGGATAGAGAAGACTTATAAGATGTAAAAGGTCAGCTTTTTTCTTGTTTAATTCATTTTAGGCTACAAAATCAAGAGCTTCCAAACAAAGCATGATCTTTAAAATAGGCGTAATTGGTAATGCAAGTATTCTTATATTATTGATTATATGGAATTGGATATGAGCTTTGCATCTATACACGTTAGGGGAATGGATATTTGTTTTTTCCTCACTTTGCGTGTGGGTTGTTTATATGTCTTCTTTAGTGTTAAAATTGTTTATTGAATGTCTTGGGAGTAGTAAAAGAGAATGCAATGGACTAGTACTAAGTAGACCCTTATAACCTTTTTAGGAAACATCTTAGTAATGGAGTTGTATCCTTCTATCAGACATGCTACCTTCTTATCTGATTCTAGTTTTTTTATGTTGGTGCAAAAATTGAATGGAATAAAACGTGATTATGGTGAATGTATTGATTTGATTACTATTTTTCATGTTTTAATACATTTGAGTATGAATTCTCCCCTATGATGATGTGTTCCACCCTAGAAAGAGATGTTAAAGTTGGTCATTATGTGCACAAATACACAGGTCCATATTTTTAAGCCCATACAAACACATACACAATATAATTCCCTACCATATAAATACACCTATAAAACACTTCATAAATGTGATAACATGTCTCTAAATGAGCATGGAATTTTAAATGTTCTTTTCCTAAAATTTAGCTATAAATTTGAAAAAGGATTGTTTGTATATTGTTTTTACTTTGGTGAGTGGTGTGGAGAGTCTTATAGTTTTGATTTTTTCTATGGAGTAATCACTTCTTAAATCATGTCATCAATGCTTGGATGTAAGCAAACTATTTGATGAAATGTCTACAAGACTAGAGTGCATGAAATCTACCTAAAAGAATGCCTACCTTACGTGAATGTTGTAAATTATTTGACAAAGTGTCTATCAAACATAATGCATGTAAATTGTTGGCAAAATGTATAAACATCATATCATTATCCTAAAACTACAATAGAATTAGTAGGGAGTAAATGGTATAATTTTGTCTTAAAACTACAGTAGAATTAATAGGGAGTAAGTGTCATCTTTATGACCAAAAACTACAAGAGTGGTGAAACTTTGTAACTATCCTCTTATTGTCCTAAAAGTATGGCTATAGAGAAAGTGAGCACACTTTCTCTTGTTGCCATCTAATTACAGCAGATAAAGAATATGTGTAAATATGAGTGAATAATTAAATATGTAGGTTATTTCAACTTGAGAATAAATTTTAGTCTCCTAAAGGTACTTAGGAAAGTCTAAAAAATTATAATATTGCTCCATGTTACTATTTTGAGAACTTATCCTTTGTCATGGATCAAAAAATCTAAGAAGGATCAAATCAAGTGGATCATTCTATTTGTCCTCCATGAAATGATAGAGCCTTTGATGCTTTTCTAAGAGACATTTACACTTCTCTAATGGACTCGACATTTTTGGGAGACTTTTATGCTTTAATAAAAAAATAAAGTACTCAATATGGAGTTTGGAATATTTCATTTGACATTGGATACACATGATTCCATATATATAAAGCATACATAGGGAATTCATGACATTACATGAGAGTTTTGAAGTGAAAACAAGGTAATTTTAGAGCTGTCATAAAAATCCCATGATTCATATAACTTTACTTGGATCCCCAATTTTTTTAAGGTTCTTAAAACCCCAAATATGCTATCTATAAATTTTTAGGTCTTAATTCAATCATCTTGGGCATTTTCAAGCAAGAAAAGTACAAAAATGTCATCTCAGGCTATAGGCATAAACATGGAAGCAAGGAAGACATTCGTGATAATATCAAAATTATAGTCACTTATATATATCCTCCACTCTTATTTATTATATTAAGACACCAAGAAATTATTATACCAATTTTTGGAGCCATCAAAGGTCATCTTGAGCATCAAAATCATGACAATGCAGGACTTGTTTGTATCTAGGTCTGTGGATAGTTTTAGGACTATCATAAAAATATCATGATTTTTGGTCCTTCCCAAGATTACCCAAGTTTATAAATTATCTTACGATCTCCAATATTATATCTACAAAGTTTCAGGTCCTAACTCAATCATCTTGGATGATTTCAATTAGGGGAGTGAAACAATTGTCATCTTTAGCTAAAAGTGAAAACAATGAAGTGATGAGGTCTATAAAATAATTATTGCCCTTAAAATCACTTCCATTAGTCCTCCTTTCTTCAAAATTATATCCATATTCCAAATAATTCTTCTACTAATTTTGGGAGCCAACTAAGGTCATATTCAACATCAAATCATGACAAAATTAAGATTGGTTGGTATCTCAATTTGTGGGTAGTTTTTATTTTTCAAGAATAAATCAAGTTTTCCATCCTTTCAAAGTATCCTCCTAGTTTTTATAGGATCATAATACTCCCACGATGATATCTTCCAATTTTATGATCCGTACTCATTCATCTTCAACCTCAAATTCTTAGAAAAATTCAAATTTTCCATGAGCCTCTTCAGGGGTATTTTTACTTCCAAAAAGAGTTTGAGGTTGAGGATTAATGAATATGAATCTTAAACTTGGAATATATCATCATGGAGGTATTAAGAGTTTATAAAAACTAGTATGATCCCTATAATTTTGGGAAGCTCAAGATATTCATGATATCCCCATAGCTACCCACAAACTAAGATGTCAATTTGTCCTAAATTTTGAGGATTAATGAATATGAATCTTAAACTTGGAATATATCATCATGGAGGTATTAAGAGTTTATAAAAACTAGTATGATCCCTATAATTTTGGGAAGCTCAAGATATTCATGATATCCCCATAACTACCCACAAACCGAGATGTCAACTAGTCCTAAATTTTGTCATGATTTTGATCCTCAAGATGACCTCGGTTGGCTAAAGAAAATGGAAGAAGTCTTCCTTAGTGTATTAATATCATGTATAATAAATTAGGATCCATGGAATGGATTAAAATGGCATGATTTTCATGGCAATCCTCTTTTCTTCCTTTTTCACATGTATTTGAAGATGACAAGTTTTCCATCTTCCTTACTTGAAAATGCCCAAGATGATTGAATTAGGACCTGAAAAATTTGTAGATAGCATCTTGGGGTCCTAAAATTCTACCAAAACTAGGGATTTCTTTAACAATTTAAGAAGAGAGAGATATTTAGGACAATTATAAAATTGTGTTGTTTCGCCTATTTTCTTCATCCAAACTCTCCTTAGTCCCATGTGGTCTTACTAATGGCATGAGTGAAAAAAATCAAATGGATCAAAAAAAAAAAAAGGATATATTTTCCATTCAAGACACATATTCATGATGTTTTACCTTTTGGGATTCCTTTTGATCACTTTAGGTGCACTTTTGACTCCTTCCAACTTATAAATATCAACCTTGACAAAAGAGAGTCATCATGACTTTTGGAAGCATGATTATTTGTTTTTAAACCTTTAATACATTAAATATCACTTAATAAAGGAAAAAATGACCTCTATTAAGCTCTAGAGTGTACAATTGAAGCACTAGAATTTATCATAGAAGCACCCTAGATCTATCATTGCATAAAGGGGTAGTTAGAATGCTTGAGAAATAAGACCCATACATTGTCATGGAGGAAAAAATGAATTACTTGAGATGTGATTATGCCCAAAATGAAAAAAATTATGGTGACCTCTAAATGTACTATTGGCGTGTGAGTTGTTGAGTTTTCATTAATGAAAAGTAATAAACCCATTAATGAAAAAGGTGGACAAGGACCAGAGGAGGCTTGGTATGATGATGACATGGTCAATCAGGTGGTAACATGATGACACATGGGTGGAAAAAAACTCATCTAGGTCCATTTTAGAGACATGGTACAAGCATAGAATGAATTATGGATCAAAGACAGCTAAATCAAGACATTGAGTAGAGAGGATGTAGAAGATGTTATGGGTCACAATTTAGATGATAGATGCATGTTTAAGGTCTTTTAGAGGATCATTCTTGAGAAAAAAACTAGATAAAAATAAATAAACCTTGTTGTTTGATGATTTTTAGGTAATTTCAGACTAAAATAAGTCTTGGGACATGTGAAGGAGGTTGTCCTAGTGCTGTGGACAAATTCTAGGTCAAAATTCCAAGGGACAAGCAAGAAAATGAAGTTTTAGTGCAAACTAGCTCTTGAAATGACCATTTCTAGCTCGAGGGTTGAGTTTGAGTTGCTCATTGGAATGTTAAAATTTTACATGGTGGTCTAATATCTTCATCAATATTGGGGCATTGATTCTAGAGAATTTTTCAAGAAGAATGAGTAAGAATGAGTTAGAATGATGGCATATACTTTATGAACAAAGTTTAAGAAGCTAAGGAGGTTCCAAATCCTACCTTCAAAGTGATGGAAAAAATAAAGAGTTAGGTAAAAAAATATATTGGGAAATATGATGTGATTATTTGGGCATGTAGAAGACTCCTCCTACTTCATTTTGATGATGATATCATTCTTCAGTGTAAGTGGAAGATACTAAAATATGATTGGTTTAAATAAATTTGATGGTAAAGTCAAGAGATGAAGGTTCAAGATGAAAATATTAGTTCAAAATAAATATTGGGGTGTTCCCTAGATTCGCATGAATATATTTATGTAGGTTTTTTTTGTACAATATTAGAGAAACAAGTTAACCAAGACAACCTACTTCTTAAGGGCTAGAGATGCAAAACTAGTCAAGCTTGATTGAGAGGACCTTGATTGAAATGCATGTTGTTGAAGTATTGTGTGAGAATGGAAATCTGAAATAAGTCGTGTATGACATTTTTGAGCTCATATATTGATTTGGTGAAGTGTTTTTGTGTTCAAGTTATAATGGTCAAAACTACCCTTTTAGGCATGTCAAGAAGGTCTGAGAAATGGAAGTGCAAGCATGATTTTCTCCACATAACCCCTACATGTGAGTGTTTAAAATTGAATTAGAGTACTCCTATTAATTATTCCAATATTTTTTTGGTATGAAAGTGTGTTTTAGTGTGTTGGAAGTCTTCTTGAGTAATACTATTTTTTAGGTCCCGAAACCCAATTAGAGATGTCTTTGAATTACATACATATTCATGATAAAAATTTGAACAAAAGTTTTGTGGTAAGTTTAAAAGATTCACAAGATGAAAATATTTCTAGAAATGTATGATATGACCCATAATAAAATGGTTTGATGAATGCACTAATTCATTTTGTGAGGACTAATTTTTTGGGTCTACAACTCCTTTGAGACCTTGTCTAAATCAGTATGCCATGGTGAGATTGAAGGTGATTTAGCTGCTAAAAGTCCTTTAAGGTGATATAGATATCACATATTACTTCCTCCAAGCACAATAAGGTTTTGAAATGTCATACATTTCTATTAATGAAGCATTCTTATAACTAGTTTTGAAGATGTCATGTCTGTGCATACCTAGTTGAGCATATGAGCTCTAATGGAGTCTTGAGGAAGAAATGGCTAGTTTAAGACATTGTTAAGGATTAATAAGGATATAATATGTCTCTTGTAGTGTGCACATAACTTTAAAAAACTTGGCATGAGTTAAATTAAGCTAAAAGACAAAGATTCCAACGTTGGGAAAAAGACAAAAATGGAAGATGTCAGTTATAAATGACAATGTCAGATCTTAAAAGGGTATATTATTAGTTATTTCAGTTGTGAAACGATTTGAGAATTGTTTTATAGTTCCACACAAGTGTTATATGTGTCATGACAAGCACAATAGAGGTTATAATTTGTAACTAACATGTTGCAGATGTAATGATGTCATTGTTGGTAGTTTTGATGATGTCATTCTCCACCATTGGTATGAGTTGAAGAGAAAAGTATGTGAAGGTTAAAAGTGGAAGTTGAAGAGGATGTAATTCTCTTGTATATGAATTCCTTGGTTTTCAATAAAAATATCTTTTTATGCCCATGTTGAGAGTGTAGAAGTTGATGTAAAATTGTGAACCATCCTTGTGTGTCAGATGAAGTGTGTGTGACTTGAAGACTGAATTATGAGTAGAAGAAGGAGATGATGAAGAGTGTAGGAAATTGATTCTATGAATTTGTAAATAGTTTAAAAATATTTGTATGAAATAGGTCTTGAAGACTGTACTTGTAACATATTGAGAAGAGCAGATAAGAGGTGAATTAGGATGTATGTAAGAGAGAGAGAGAATAAGAGCTAAATAAGTGATCACAACTTGTATTTTTAGAAAACCAAATGAAAGTGATAAAAACCTTGTAAAAATTCTAATTTTTTTCTTATAAAAATAGGAAGTTAGAGCTTCCTTACAGGTTGGAGCTTGCAGAAGGTTGATTGGATGTTTGATTGAATTCTTGGGAGTTTTTGCTTCCATACAAATAGGAGCTTGCTAAAGGTCAAGTGGAAGTTTGGATAAATTTTGGAGTGAGTGCTTCAAGTTGAGTGGGTGCTCCAAAATTTTAAATCCTTGTAATCTCTTATGGGACAATTTCCAAGTAGTGCATTGATTTTAGTGGGTTTTTCTCCCTTTAAGGGTTTCCCACATTAATCATGGTGTTCATGTGTGGTTGTTTGTTGTTTTCTCATGTTTGAATGTTGTTATTTGCACATGATTAAGGATTATTAATATTTAATGGTTTGTTAAGATTTAAAATTGGTTTTAAAAGCTTAATAATCATTTATTTGCCCCTTTCCTCTTAGTTCTTGTGTTTCCAACGGGGACACCTATCTACCAGTGTGAGAAAACCAATAACATTCATCGATTCCATTGGGAATGGAGTCTTGTAAACATGTAACTAATCCATTCAATTAATCCAAACATGTTTGAAAATCAAGAAAATAAATTTTAAACTATGTTCTACCTTTATAAATCCTCCCATAATACGTGCTTAAAATTTATACTCGACTTAGGATACAATCAACACTTTTAACCTCCACAAAACATGAATGAACTACCTCAAACACCATTTTGGCACTTGAATTTTTATTTAGATAATTTCCAATAGCTTAAAAAATTTATTCATCTCTAGAGACTTCATATAGAGAACCAACGTCCATTAACTAAGCACGAGTTTAGTTGCAGAGTGTCAAAGTCTTACAAAAGAGAATCGAGTCTAGCAAAAAAGTGTGAAAGTCAACCTATAAAGCATCAAAGAATATTTGAGGAGTGTCATAGTCCTTTTGAGGATAACCATAGTACATTATAGGATCATTGGTGTGCATTTTGGCTCTTACTTGATATGATGGATCATGCTCTAAATATGATCTTTAAACTCTCGATCTAAATAAGAGGCCTTTGACATTGGATTTTGATGTCAATCATACCTGATTGGTTCACATTTTCTTGGAGATTAGACTGATATGATTGTGTACTCAAGAAAATATCTTGTAAATTTTGGTTTACTTTGGTAGTCCTCCCATAATATATGTTTAACATTTATACTTGACTCTGCACAATCGACACTTTTAACCTCGTAAAACATAATTAAACCACATCAAACATCGTTTTGGCACTTGAAATTTTCTCTAGATAAGTTACAATAGCTTTGTAATTAATTTAATCATATATGGAGATTTCTATAAAGCATTATTCTAGTTGTAGAGCACCATAGTTCAGAAAAAGAGTTTCATAGTCTAGAAAACAAGCATCGAGTCTAGAAAAAGCATTGGATCCTTCGTAGAGAGTGTCAAAGTTCATTTGAGGAGTTATTAATTCTATTTAAGGAGAAGCGTAGTGCATTAGAGGAGTGTTGGATTACACTTTGGCTCTTAAGTGATATAATGGATCATGCTCTAAATATAATCTTTAAACTCTAGATCCAAATTGGAGGCTTTTAATACTAGATTTCGATTTCAATCAAACCGATTGGTTCACATTTTCGTAGAGGTTGAACTAATATGATTTTACACTCAAGAAAATATCTTGTAGTTTTTTTCTTGGCATTCCTCTCATAATACATGCTTAACATTTATAATTGACTCAAGCTATAATAAACACTTTTAACCTCCACGAACATGGTTGAACCACATAAAACACCATTTTGGCACTTGAATTTTTATTTAGATAGGTTCCAACAGCTTTGGAACTGATTCTTTCATCTCTGGAGACTACACCGTAGAGCTTTGAAGTCCATTAGTCAAGTGCTATAGTCTAGTTGCAAAGCACCATATTTTGGAAAAAGAGCATCAAAGTCTAGGAAAAGAGCACGAGTCTTCCTACAAATTCATAGAGTTCATTTGAATGTTAGAGTCCATTTTATGGGCTCCAAATTTTTTATAGGAGTGCTTTGGAGTGAATTTTGGCTCTTAAGCGATATGACATATCATACTTTGAATCTAATCTTTAAACTCTAGATCCAAATGGGCCCTTCACACTAGAGTTTTGATATCAATCAGATTCATTTATTCACATTTTCTTAGAGATTTGACTAATATGATTGTGCACTCAAGAAAAGATCTTGTAAATTTTGTTTACCTTAGTAGTCATCCCAAAATACATGTTCATCATTTATACTTGACTTGAGCTATAATCAACATTGTTAACCTCCAAAAAAACATGACTGGACCACCTCAAACACCATTTTGGCACTTGAATTTTTCTCTAGATACATTCCAATAACTTTACAATTGATTCATTCATCTATAGAGAATTCCTATAGAGCATCGAATTCTAGCTATAAAGCGATGAAGTCTAGAAAAAGAGCACTAGAGTCTAGAAAAAGAGCATTGGAGTCTAGAAAAATAACATTGAAGCCTTCATAAAGAGTACCAAAGTGCATTAAAGGAGTTTTAGAGTCCATTTGAGGAGAATCGAGTGTAGTATAGAGCACCTTTGGAGTGCATTTTGGCTCTTAACTAATATAATGGATTGTTCTCTAAATCTAATCCTTAATATCTAGATCCAAATGGGAGGGCTTTGACACTAGATTTATGATATGAATCAGGATGTTTGGTTAACGTTTTCTTGGATATTAGAATGATATGATTTTATAATCAAGAAAAGAGATTGTAAATTTTGTTTTACATTGTAAGTGCTCTCATAATACATGCTCAACATAATTTATACTCGACTCGAGCTGTAATCAACATTTTTAACCTCCACAAAACATGATTAAACCACCTCAAACACCATTTTGGCACTTGAATTTTCTTTATATAAGTTATAATAAATTTGGAATTGATTTATTCATCTCTAGAGACTTAATATAGAGTGTCAAATTCCATTAGTAAAGAACCAAAGTCTAGCTATAGAGTTTGAGTGCGGAAAAGAACGTAGGATTCTAGAAAAGAGCATTGGAGTCTAGAAAAAGAGCATCAAAGTCTACCTACAGAGTTTTAGAGTGCATTTGATGGTTGTTAAAGTCCATTTGAGGAGATCAAAGTACATTATAGGAGCATTGGAGTGCATTTTAGTTCTTAATTGATATGACAAATCATGTTCTAAATATGACCTTTAAACTTTGGATGCTAATGGGAGGCCTATGACACTAATTTTTTTATACTAATCAAACTCATTGGTACACATTTCCTTAGATATTAGAATGATATGGTTATTTATTAAAAATATATCTTGTAATTTTTTTTTTACTTTATCATTCCTCCTATAATAAATTCTCAACGTTTGTAATCAATTCAAGTTGCATGATAGTTTACTATAGACCAAAAATGGTTCCTAGGAGATGGTTTTGCAATGAATTTGAAAAAGAAAATGGAGGACTTAATTTCATCCAATTACTTAAAATTGTAATAATAATTTTGGGTACCTTTAGATCATTCTAGATTTGGTGGAATCCTCTATAAATTCTTCGAATGCAAATGTTGCATGATAGTTCACTATTGACCAAAACTAGTTCCAAGGAGACAGTTTCATACTTAATTTGAACAAGCAAATGGATCACTTACCCTAATAAAAGCACTTAAAACTTGGAAAAGGTACCAAAAATTATGATGGAAATTCTGCCATTTTCTTGTTCAAATTCAAGTATGAAACTAACTCTTTTAGATAGTTTTGAGTTAGTGGAATCCTCTCGAAAGGCTTAAAATGCAAATGGTGCATGACAATTCACTATTGACCAAAATTTGTTCTATTGGTGAGAAAAATTTTCGGGGGACAAAATTTTGGATTTCTCGCCAATGCTCGGGAATAAAAGTCCCTTTACTTAATCGATGCAACTACCGTATATGCATGCGTGAGTAAAAGGTGGATTTTGTGGTGGCCTTTTGACTTGGGATCTAATAGGGGCACTCCAATGACCATGCAACAAAGCTAGCAATTTCTTGCTAGAGAGTAATTTGTCTATAAAGTGGGAAAAGGGAGAAATGAGATTGGAGAACTAATGTTGTAGGAAGAAAATCAAATTCTTGCACACACTAGCTAGAAATTTCAACACATGCATTTATGAGAAGAAACAACTTTGTAAATAGAAACAAGACCGATTAGAATTTATGAGCACAAAATATCACTAAACCCCTCGGTCAAAAAAGGATAGAAAATCCTTCTTCTTATATTGATTTCTTAAAAAAAGTTTTACATATTATGGGAATGGAGGAAAACTTGTGAGGGGGGAAATGGAAGAAAATAGCTATCTCCTTTGTTCTCTCAAAGTACAATACACTCTTGAGTTTACAAAATCAATCCCTAACCCTTTGAAATGGGAATGGATTTATAATTTAAAGGAAGGGAAATGAATCTTCACATACTCCCAATGACTCTTTGTATGTCTCGACATGACTTAAGACTCTTTGCCTTCCTAGGAAAACATTAAGTCCCTTTTTATAACATAAAGGTGACTTATTACATTAGAAGCATTAAGACACGTGAAAAAGTGCAACCCCAACGCAAGATTAGAATATCAAGGAGAGAGAAAGTTGGGGGGAAAGAAGAGAGAGAGGAAAAGAAAGGATGTTTCCCTTGATGAAGTTCGTTGATTCTTCTAAGGAGATGAAATGTTGAATCTCTGAATCCTTTGCCTCTTGAAAAACTCTTGGATGTTTGTACTCGATGTCAAATCATTCTCCATGCCATGTTGATGAGAATATCCCCACTCCCTTGAATTCCTTGTTACAAATCATTTACTCATGTTGCAAATAAGAAACTACCTTTTGACAACCTACGAGACACCTCAAATTGAGTGTTTAGAAACACTACTGAATGTAACCTCTGGTGATGATGGATGTTTATCCTAGAGATCCCTTCTGAAGATGGTGAGGCTTTGGGACAAATATTTTCCTTACTCCTTGTAACATTGCCATACATATTTGAACATGATCATGATGAAACACATTATGAACATGGTGTTCCCTTTCCTTCTAGATTGATTTACTATTTTTAGTAGGGATCCATGAGATCACTTACTATTTTTAGTAAGTGTCAAATTTGGACCAAGATGCTCATTCTAATGAACTTCCAACTATAGTGCATCCTCTATGTTTAGCATCTCCTTTGTAGGTTCTTTTGTTGATGACTTTCCCAAAATAATAGTTCTCTATGTAGAAGACCTAATATTTTTAGAAAGTGGGCTTTTGGGGTCAAATTGATATGGAACAAATTTTTATGATATGGGTTTTTTCCCAATATCGCCCCTTTGAAATTTTTGCTTACCCGATCAATAGTTTAGGAGATTTTACAGTTTTAATTTTTTGACCTAGCAGTGCTTCTGGACATGCAAGCCATGGATGGACCTCAAAATTGCAGGTCTGGTTTTATCCTCTATTTGCAATGAAATTTACATTTTTGATATGGTTTTTTTCTTCTTATCTTACTGGTGAAATTTCTCTTCGATCTGGTTGCGGTTTGACAAAAATTGAGGTTTTTCCTTCGTAGAGATGAAAGTGAAATTTCTTCGTTGTGAGCATTTTGTGTTGTGAATAGGAGGTTTGAAGGTGTGTTTTTGATGATTTTTGAGAGTGGAGAACTCAGCAATAGATGGTGGATCATTTCGCATACTGGTTTGAAATATTTCTTCGATTCTTTGTTCTATGGCAATGGAGTTTTCATGCTTCTTCTTTGTTCTTCATTCTTTCTTCTCGTTTCGATCAATTATTCCTCTATTACCTTAATATTATCATGAAGTATAAATTTTACATGATGTGAGGGATCTAGTTATAGGTTTAGAAATGGTAGATTGGTGGTAGGAAGTTGCAGAGGAGTTTGCAGATATGGTTGTGCACGGGAATGTTAGATGTTAGAAGCGGGAAGCAAGCGGTTTTTTTAATTTTGAAATAAAGCATAGATGGGAGATAGGTGAATTTTCATGTCCCTAACATCCCTCACCTCAAATTTATGTGATGTACATCAAATTCCATGGTGAGAAAGGCAATGGCATGTGGCGGAGATCCGACGGTAGGGGATTAAAGCCAAAAAGTAGCTTTAAAGCACTGAGGGGCTGGAAGCTGGTCACATGGGTGACCAAAAGTCTCCTTAGGGGTTGGGAACATTTTTATGTGTTTGATTTCCCTGACCTTGAGGTACATGAGGGACACAAAATCCCACTAGGATCCTGGAGTGACATGTGTCCTTCAAAAATTTGACTAACTCCCAAACTTGCTTCAAGAGGGCAACTTGAAACGGTGATAACTTGAGCTCTCAATGGACTTTTTTGATGAAATTTTATATGATATTGACTAGAAATGGCCTTATAAATCCAATGGTGGTGGTCTTAGGTATTTATTCTTTAAATTTATCCCCTAAAAATAGATTTTTATTTGGTACTCCACTTATGCATGAGAAAAACTGCTTATAGACCCATTGCGCCAAAGTGTTGTGAAAAATTAATTTCACCATATTGTAGGGATTGGAATTATCTTTCTATTTTTTTCTCTTAAATCCATCTAGAGGTCTTGGAATCACCTTTGAAATTTCAGCGAGTTATTTTATCCTGCGCTTGCGCCTAAGCATGTGAACCCTAATTTTAGTGAAACTGTCCCAGCTTATATAGATCCTTCCTTAATCTTCTTAAATCAAATCCATGATGTTCCTAGGCCTTTGATTCACCTTCATGTCTGGTTAAGATTTTATATTCCACTCTATGGGTGGCTTCGGTCTTAGGAAGGCTAGTGATAACCCTTCCCATAATTGCCTGAAGTTTGCATTTTTCAATGAACTCCTAAAATCACCTAGGGGTTTTGAATTGACTTTACTAAATTACCTAGGGGAGAGTATTAACACCAATTCAGAGGTTACTGGAGTGACTGGGTAGACCCAGGGTGCCTTGGAATGATAAAACATGAAAAATTTGGTACAAGGTTATTGTTGTCATGCTTAGAAATTATCAATTTCCCTGTTGTAAATTTGCACAACAACTGGCTCTAGCTTGGGGACATGACATGGATTGAGCATAGCGAAGAAATGATATGGAGAATCCAAAATCTCAACTTTAGAAAATATTATCCATTGACCAGTTCCTTATCCATTGGTCCCCACAGAGTCATGTATAACTTATGACAAGAGAGAGAGAGAGAGCGAAGAAGGAAACACACACACACCAAAAACAATGGAAGGAAACACACAACACACATAGAAAGGAAAAACACACACAATATAAAGGTAAACTCACCTAAATCACCTATAGTACAAGGTGGGGACAGCCCAATTTTTTTAGCACTCTTCTCTTAAGAGGTTACCCCTAAGTGGGAAACACTAAGTGATCTTGTTAGGGAAAGCCATTAACCAGTTTAAGAAATTATCCTCCTCTCCTTAACTATTTATGAAAGCTAGGTGCTTTCATGATTGTCTGTGTACTTTGTAGGAGTGATTCTACATGATCTTCTTGATGCTCAGGCCTTCACTTAAAAATTCCATTGCCTTCATTCCCTTTGAAATCAATTTCATAGTGTTATTTGCATTCTGTGTTTATCCACATAGATGATTCTTCCTTGAGCATCTCATCACTGCCCCGAAGCTGATTTTCATTCAAATTTCTTGAATATTCTGAGTTACTTGTTATCTCCAAATCAAAACACCCTATGGTTTGCACAAGTTTGTGTGCTTGAGCTCACAAAGTGTGATTGGATAACATGGGTACTATCTCCAAGTTGTGGGACTTGCTACTTGAGATAGACCTCCAGAGAAAGTTGGTTCTTGCTCCTAAACTACCTGCCACAATCTACTCTAATGTAGGAAAAAATATCTAATCCTAATCTAACTTTCCAAGGGACCAAGGAGAGAGAGTGCATGAAAACAAATCCTACACTAAAATGGTGATACACCAGAAAAGGAGGGAATGAGAATAGTCTTCCAATGTGTGAAAAGTAGAAGCAAAGTGCATACTAGAAGGGGTGATAACAGTTCTCCACATTCCAGCAAATGCATTCACAATAATATTCCATACATGCACAATGAGAATGAATCCCTACATAGTATAAGGTAGACAAAATATATTTGTAATAAGTTTGAAAGGGAAAGAAGAATGCAAACAAACACAACATGGGAAGAAGTATCCACAAACTTGTATTTATTTCTTCGTTAATATGAAAAATCCAATCTATTACAGAATAAGGACATGGATCACCATGAAAGGAGTCCACTATAAGGGCCTGCAGCACATTGGCTTCACAAAACAATTTTTGACAAAGTTTTTCTACTCAAAACTATGTTCTTACAATGAGCCCAACACTCCAATTTATAAAAATCTGAGAAGAGAGAGAGAGGTGGAAAAATAAAAATCTTGAAATCTGTCATCTCACCACTTGCAAGATGTCATAAATGGATTGAAATGATGGTATGTTTCTTACAAAATTCCCCCCATGCTGTCCCATAACTTGCAGTAGTGAGAAATGTCATCCCATGCTTCATTAATGCATCTCAACTACCAAATAAATCATTGTTCTAAACCTAACCACGTTTTCTAAAAAATAACCATTAAATCCATATCAAATTCAAGATTTATTTATTTCTATGCATTGGGCTTGGAACCATGATTCCAACAGTACCAATTTTTGTGTTTTCGTTGAGAAATGTAAAAGTTATGGCCTTCTGAGTGCGGGTAGCTATTTTGGGTCTTCCATGCAATCTATCATTTAATAGGACCTGGGCATCCGATTGACTAGAGCTGAAGATGTTTCATTTATTTTCATATATCTACCCTCATCAAAATTAAGAAATATAATTTTTGTGGCATAGAGGACATCGTGCTCATTCCAGAAAGTCAAATTTCATGAAAATTAGAGCTTGGGGTCAAAAGTTATGGCCGTTTGAAGTTTGGGAGGGTCAGACATTGAATTTTCCTTTGTATGTGGGTATATCAGCTATTTTAGGTCTTGGTGTCCTAGATGTCCCTTGTGTGACTTGGGCTGAAAACCTCTCGCTTCACCCACATCACACTTGACCCACTTTTCAAATCAGGAAAATCAGCTTTTGGTGTCCCGCTTGTCCCAGCGTTGACCAAGCCGTGAGGGTCGTTGACCTCCACATTCGCCGCATCTCCTTTGTAGTTGGCTATTTTGGCCTTTTAGAGCCCACACATCCCAAAGTGTCCTATGGACCATGTAGGGCATAAATACCTAACTTTGTCAATTCCCTCTGCATGCATAATTTCGGCTATGCAGTCCGGTTGTCCCGACGTCTTGCAGACCGCCCAAGACATTTTGACCCGACTTCATCGACTCTTTCCATTTTCAGCCATTTCGAGCAAATCAGGATTTGGGGTCCCTGACTGTCCCACACATACCTATGCATCCTGGGACAAAGGAAGTTGACTTCACCGATTCCTTTGCATTTCAGCTCCAAACTTGGTACGATGAACCTTGGTACAATCCACCTTGGTTCCATCCGTAGCTCTCAGACCCGATTTGCATTAAAATAGGCCTACGACCTCATTTTTCATAATTTTGCAATTTTTTACTAACTCCTTGGATTTTCTTAGATATGGGAGTTAGAGAAAAGAGGACCTACCCTAAAAATCCAAATTTTTGGCCTCAAACCATTTCAATCTACTTGAGCCTGAAGAATCATGTAAGTTATCCAATTCACCTTGAGGGGTAAATTTGGGATAACATTACTTTATTTCTGGATCCATGCTCATTGACATCTTCACCATGAGAAACCTTGCATTCATCCTTTATCTCTACTCTATTATGAGGTGCTTGAAGATTTAATGGAGGATTAGAATCGTACTTGTCTTGTATGGCCATAGCATGAGTTAAGAGATCAAGAATCAGCTCAGGGTCTTCCGTAACTTCTAATGAATCCAATAGTTCTTGCATTGATATCTTCTTTATTACTTCTTGTAGCTCATCTTTGTACGCCGTCGAAGAATCTTTATTTTATAGCTCAAGGAAACTATCCAAAGGGATTACTTCATCGTCTTTGGAATCACTGCATTCTATAACTCCTTCATCAAGAGGAACTTCAGCTTCAAAGGCCTCAAAACTCCTTACTTCAATTTCTTCATCATGGAAAGAGTCTTCCTCCTCAAATGGGAAATAAAATACCTTGATTTCATCATGGCATCCATCAACCATTAGCTCAGGAGGGGAATCATATTTCTCCTCTTGATTTATTTCAACATGGCTGATCTTCACACTAGTTGAGGCTTCAAATCAGATTCATCCTTGTCTTGTAGATTCATGGATTCCATCAGAGTTCAAGACTAAGCTTAGAATCTTCTATTTTTTCTATGGCTCTAAGCAGTTCTTATACGGGAGTTCTTTCAAACATTTCATGGGCTCATCACAAGCTGGTCTTGTCCCTCCATGAATGGAATGGTTGAGATCATATTCATCTCCAAATGGGAATGAAAATACCTTGATTTCATCATGGATAAGCACACAAGCTGATTTTTCCATTTGAGATTCGCCAAGAACCTTTTCCTCTTCTTCATGGTTTACATCATCCGGTAATTTGGGGCTTCCTCTTGTAACTTAAATCTCCTCAATGCTTCTTCAAGGTCCATACCTCTTTAGGAAGGCATGTCTGGCCCTATCAAGATGGGAATATCCTCTTCCTCCTTGGTTGTCACAAAGTGATTCATCTGCCTGGTATCTTGGTACAAGATGTCGGTTCTGGACTTCTAAACTTTCACACTGTGTACCTCATCTTCTTCTTTGGAAGAAATTTTTCCATGTCTCCCTTAACTGGAATGGTTGAAGACCAGTTCATTTGGATCTTACCCCAAAATGCGATAAACCCATGCTTAGCACAATTTCAAATGAAGTTGGAATGTCTCGCTACCAAAATCATCGCTGAAACTTTCTTTGTCGAAAATATGGCAAGAGCCACCTATGTATCTTTGACCTTCCCTACAAGTGGGACTTCTTTTAACTCTAGGGATTAATAAGAGCCACTTTGGGTGGAGCCATGGTGAGTTTGAGATCCTTGGCAACCTTTATATGCATTACATTTTGGAGGCACAGAATCTATTATGCAGTTGTTCAATACATAATTTCCAACAAGAATGGAGACATAAAAGGTTTAACTTAATCAATATTTGATGCACTCAAAGAAAGCATGTTCTCAGTGAGGGAGGTGTAGCTGGGTTTGATAGAATTCCTTCAAAACTAGGAGATACATCATTGGGTGTTAAACTTCCACTCCTAATGTATTGAATAAACCTATCAAATTGTTCGGGTGAGTCCATGAGATATTCGGTTTCAATAATATACACCCCGGCTTTGTTTGCATATTCTACGAAGTCAAAGGGAGAAGATGTGGACAAGGGGAATGAAGGGACTGATTTTGGAGTTGGGATAGGTTTGGAAATAGGAGTAGATTTTTGGGAAACAAAGGGGATCTTGAAAGGTACACTAGGAGCTTTCAAAGTACCAATTTTTACAGGATCATATTTAGATTTAGAATTAGAAGAGGCATCGGAAGACTTACTTAGAATTACTGGAGACTTCTTATTTTCTATAGGATCAAGCATCAACAATTCGACTCCATAGAGGGTGGGAGTGGAGATCCTCAATTGATTATTTTGTTTTGTAGAGTTGCCATAGGAGGATCTTTGGTCTTCTTTTTCTTAGCAGCAGTGGAGGAAGGTGCTCCTTTCTTAGAATGAGAACGAGTGAATACCACACATGAGAAACTAGGTGCATATTCTTTGTCTTCTTCATCACCTCCAAAATACTCACAAAATTTGATTTGTGTATCATTCTTAAGCTCATCAACTTCTAGGATATCATCACCTTCACTTTCTTGTTCAAGCTCTACTTCACTTTCCTAAATCCTATAATTTGCATTCACGGGTGGGGCCTCCAAGGCAAGCCTTTGAGGTGTTCCTACAATTTTATTTTTGTTGTTTCTTTGAGAAGATACTCATTCAAATAATTCCCTCTTCAAAGATGCCATCTCATTTGCCAATTTTTGCAGTGATGGATTGGTTCTCTCATCTCTAAGATGTTGGGTCTTGCCCTTTGATGGATTCTTGATATTTCTAGAGAGGATGAGATCATCATCAAGTTCAATGGCCATCCTTTATGCTTCTACAATGTTCCTTAGTTGAAATATTTGTAGGAAAAATCCTACCTTCGATGATTGAGAATTGATGAAGAATCTCTTGATATTGTTTTCAGATGGCAAATCTTCTTCTCGGTATCCTGTGAAGCAACCATTCGAAATGAGCCATGAAGTCTCTCATAGTTTCACTTTCTCCTTTATTCATTTGAGCCAACTGCACCAAGAGGTCTTGACTATCCTCATTTGATTTAAATATTTCCTCAAAGGCAGTCTTGATGTCATTCCAATCAATGATGGATTGGGTAGGCAGGAGGTAGAACCATTCTATTGATTTTTCTTAGAGGGACTCCATGAACAGTCTTACAACAATATCTTCATGTTGGACACCAAGAATTCTACATGATGTCATGAAATTAGTGATGTGTTCTTCAAGATGTTGTGTGTTGTCACCTTTTAACTTTGGAAAGTTCTTGCAAGAACCCATTGGTATATCGTGAAGAGGGGTTTCAAGAGAGAGCGTGCCTATATTCCTTCCCCATGGAACAACAGGTCGAGGTCTTTCTGTTTCATCTTCCATTATTGTTTTTCTCCTCCGCTTCAGCTCTTGCTTCTACAAATTCTTCTTCTAGAAACTCAATGCTCAATGGTGGTTGAAAAATGGGAGAATTTGAAGGGGAAGTATCAACAAGAGTTTGGATAAGATTTTCAGGTGAACTGCTTGAAGATCTTAATGGAGAGGATACTTGAGAGAAGAAGTATGGATTATCTCTAATTTGTTCTTGTTGATTTTGCAAAGCCTCAAAATTGGAATGAACAACACCTCTTGACCTACTCAACCTGGAGTATTTCCTTTCAGCCAGCTTTTAGAAATTCTTACAGTGGGAATATGAAAGGACACAGTGGAATATGAAAGGTCACGTGCAGGAATTGATAATGTATCTTTCAGCAATGGATTTTCATGATTTTTTTTTTTTTTTGTTTTTTCAATATTTGATTTTTGTGAAGTTTTGGACCTTGCGGTCATATTTTGGGTGTAAATGCTGCTAAATCTACCCCACGTTGGGTGCTAAAAATTGTTGGCGAGAAAATATGTCGGGGGACAAACTTGTGGATTTCTTGCCAATGCTCTGGGAATCTAAGTCCCTCTACTTAACCGGTGCAACTATTCTGCATGCTTGCATGAGTAAAAAGGTGGATTTCTATGGTGTACTTTCAACCCGGGATCTAATAAGGGCACTCCACTGACCCTGCGGAAAAGCTAGAAATTTCTTTCTAGAGAGGAATTTGTCTATAAAGTGGGAAAGGGGAGTGAGAAATGAGATAGGAGAACTAATGTTGCAGGTAGAAAATTAGATTCCTGCACACACTAGTTAGAAATTTCAACACATGCATTTATGAGAAGAAATAACTCTGCAAATAGCAACAAGACCGATTAGAATTTATGAGCACAAAGTATCAATAAATCCCTTAGTCAAAAAAGGATAGAAACTCCTTCTTTTATTGATTTCTTAAACAAAATTTGTACATAGTGTGGGAATGGAGGAAAAATTGTGAGTGGGGAATGGAAGAAAATGGCTCTCCTTTGTTCTCTAAAAGTACAATACACTCTTGAGTTTACAAAATCAATCACCAACCCTTAAAAATGGGAATGACTTTACAATTTAAAGGAAGGGAAATGACTCTTCACATACTCCCCAATGACTCTTTGTATGTCTCGACATGACTTAAGACTCTTCGCCTTCCTAGGAAAATATTAAGTCCATTTTTATAACATAAAGGTGACTTATTACATTAGAAGCATTAAGACACATGAAAAAGTGCAACCCCAATGCAAGATTAGAATATCGAGGAGAGAGAAAGTTTGGGGGAAAGAAGAGAGAGAGGAAAAGAAAGGATGTTTCCCCTAATGAAGTCTCTGTTGATTCTTCTAAGGAGATGAAATGTTGAATCTTTGTCCTCCTAAAAACTCTTGGATGTTTGTACTTGATGCCAAATCATTCTCCATGCCGTGTTGATGAGAAGATCCCCACTCCCTTGAATTCCTTGTTGCAAATCATTTACTCATGTTGTGGAAAAGAAACTACCTTTTGACGACCTACGGACACCTTGAATTGAGTGTTTAGAAACACTATTGAATGTAACCTCTGGCGATGGCAGGTGTTACTCCTGGAGATCCCTTCTAAAGATGCTGAAGCTTTGGGACAAATATTGTCTTGACTCCTTGCAATGTTGCCATACTAATTTGAACATGATCCTGATGAAACACATTATGAATAGTTTGACAGTGTTGACTGTGAGTTCCACCTCACACATGAGTGTCGAAAGACACTGTTGAGATCCATGAAAGTGACCTCACTTGTACAATTCTTGCCCCTGTGAATCTGAACTTCAATCTACTATATTTGGAAAAGGAAATTATTTTTAGCAAGTGTCAAGAATTTTCCCTCTCTGGGCTCCAACTAGTGATGTCAACTTGAATATTCAACTCCCAACATGCTCTTTCTATGAAATCTCGACCTTTGGAGTAATCATGTTATTTTTAGTAAGTGCCCACAAGATAACTTACTATTTTTGGCAAGTGCACAAATTATCTTTCCAGACCTCAGATGATTATGGTAGCTTGAATTACCCTTTCTCCCTACATTCCCCTTGCCTTCTAGATTGATTTACTATTTTTAGTAGGGGTCCATGAGATCACTTACTATTTTTAGTAAGTGTCAAATTTGGACCAAGATGCTCATTTTGATGAACTTCCAACTGCAGTGCATCCTCTGTGTTCAGCGTCTCCTTCGCATGTTCTTTTGTTGATGACTTTCCCAAAATAGTAGTCCTCTATGCGAAGACCTATTATTTTTAGAAAGTGGGCTTCTGGGGGTCGATTGATGTGGAACAAATTTTTTCTGATATGGGTTTTTTTCCTAATATCACCCCTTTGAAATTTTTTTCTTACCCAATCAATAGTTTAGGAGATTTTAAACTTTTAATTTTTGACCTAGTAGTGCTTCTAGAAATGACATCCATTGATGGACCTCAAAACTGTAGGTCTAGTTTTATCCTTTGTTCATGAAAAAAATTACATTTTCTATATTGGTTTTTTTCTTCTTATCTTACTAGTGAAATTTCTCTTCAATCTAGTTTCTAGTTTGACGAGAAATTGAGGTTTTTCCTTCGTAGAGCCGAAAGTGAAATTTCTTTGTTGTGAGAATTTCTTGCTACAAAGATGAGGTTTAAAGGTGTGTTTCTAATGGTTTTTGAGAGTGGATAACTCAACAACAGATGGTGGATCATTTCGTGTATTGGTTTGAAATATTTCTTTGATTCTTCATTCTATGGCAATGGAGTTTTCAGGCTTCTTCTTCTCTGTTCTTCATTCTTTCTTCTCGTTTCAATCAATTCTTCCTTTGTGACCTACATATTATCATGAAGTATATGTTTTCCATGTTGTGAGGGATCTGGTTCTAGGTTTAGCGATGGTGGAGTGGTGGTAGGAAGCTAATTGGAGATAGGCATAGTTTCATGTGTCCTCGACATCCCTCACCTCAAAGGGATGTGAGGGACATCAAATTCCATGGCAAGCAAGGTGGTGACATGTAGCGGAGATCGATGGCGGGGATTAAAGCCAAAATAATAGCTTTAAAGCACCTTTCAAGGGATGGGAGGTGGTCACATGGCTAACCAAAAATATCCTTAGGGGATGGGCACATTTTTTCATGTTTGATGTCCCACGACATTGAGGAATGTGAGGGACACCAAATCCCGCTAGGCTACTAGAGCTGACATGTGTCCTTTCAAAAATTGACTAACTCCCAAACTTTATGTAAGAGGAAAACTTGAAACGACAATAACGTGAGCTCCTAATGGAATGGTTTGATGAAATTTTATATGATATTTACTGGAAATGGCCTTATAAATCTAATGGGTTGGGTATTAGGTCTTGATTCTTTCATTTGTTCCCTTAAAAAGTATTTTTGATCTGATACTCTACCTATGCAAGAGAAAAACTACTTGTAGACCCATTTCGCTAAATTATTGTGAAAAAAATAATTTCACCATCTTGTAGGGATTGTAATTCCCTTTCGAATATGTTTTTTTTTTCTCCTAGAATCACCTTCTTAATCTCAACGGTTGTCTTTGTTTGTGCACTACCTAGGCCTGTGAACCCGATTTTAGTGAAATTGTCCCAACTTCTCTGGATCCTTCTTGAATATTCTTAAATCAAATCCATGATGTTCCTAGGACTTTTATTCACGTATTTTTCTGGATCAAAAAAAAATCTACTCCATGGGGTTGCATTAGTCCTAGGAAGTCCAGTGATAACCCTTCCCATAGCTGCTTGAAGTTTGCATTTTTCAATGAACTCCTAAAATCACCTAGGGGTTTTGAATTGACTTTCCTAAATCACTTAGGGGAGAGAATTAACACCAATTGGGAGGTTACTGGACCTACTGGGTAGACCCAGGGTTCCTCAGAATGATAAAACATGAAAATTTTGGCACAAGGGTATCATTTTCATGCTTAGAAATTATCAATTTCCCTATTGCACATTTGCATGAAAAATAGGTTCCTGAGACAGCTTTTTGCATTGAATTTGAACAATAAAATGGTGGAATTACCTAATCGAATCACTTCAAAAATTGGTAATAATAATATTGGGAACTTTTAGACAATTCTATAGTTTTGGCATCCTTTGGAATGGATTCAAATGTAAATGGTTCATTACAATTCACTATTGACCAAAACGAGTTCTTAGGAGACAACTTTGCACTCAACTTTAAACAAGAAAATGGAGGTCTTACCTTAAAAAAATCACTTCCAAATTTGGTATTAATGATTTTGGGTACCTTTAGATCATTTTATTTTTGGTTTCATCTTATGGAAATACTTCAAATGCAAACAAAGGCATAACAGTTCACTATTAACCAAAACAAGTTCTTGGGATACAATTTTACATTGAATTTGAGAAAGAAAATGGAGGAGTTACCCTAATCTAATAATTTACAAAATTGGTGTAGTGCCGCCTCTCAAGGACACTAGAAAATAGACCAATAAGCAACTAAAATATTCAGAATTTTTTTTTAAAGGTATGCGGTTACTACTAATGTTTGTTTAATTTGTTTCCCGCCAATAATTAATTTTATTATAAATTTGATTTCCCAAAGTTTAAATGAACTATCCCATAATTGACTTAATTATTTATTCTTCTTAAGTTAACTCGAGTCATGAAATAATAGTCTACAACCCCCATATGATAATTAATTTGTCTCCCCTTTTAATTCATTTGCCCACACACTAAACTTTATTTCCCATTTATATTTAAAAATTACCCATGGTTTAAAAGTGCACAGGTTATTTGTGAGCCCTTTAATCGATCTGGTCTTGACCAGGTTGGTTTTGAAAAATAACCCTAATGTTTTCCCTAATCCTCTCTTTGCTATTTTCTTCTCTTTCTTTTCATTCTATTTTCTCATTTTGTTTTGTTTTATCATTTCCATGTTATTTTCTCTCTCTCTTTGTTTTACTCTCCCATTTGTAGGTTTGAGGAGGAACCATGGAATTGGATTGATTTTACCTTGGATTGTTTTAAGATCCATCCAATAACAATAAACATCTCTTTTTTTTGTTTTAAGACATAAGTTTATTTATTTTAGTTTATTTTCTATTCGCAAAGAAGAAAAAGGGGGGATCTGAGAGGAAGGGGTGTGTATGGGGGTGGAAGTGTGGAAGAGCAGCGTGGAGGGGAGACCGGTCGACGTGGTAGGGCGGCATGGAAGTGACGGGGGTTTGGTGGAATGGACGGGTGTGGGGACAGGTGTGGGGAAGGAGGGAGTGGGGTTGGGCAGACAGCGCAGGCGCGGGAGGAGTAGGGGACAGTGGCAAGTGTGGGGGTGAAGGGTGGTGCACACGCATGGAGAGGGGCAGGCTGCGGTAGTAGCAAGGGTGGTCGGGGGTAGAGGCGAAGGTGGAGGGGTTGCATACGGGTGGGGGAGGGGGCTGACCCTCCCTAAATCAATTTTTTTTTTTTTTTTATTATTTAAAACGTATATGATATAAAGTATAATATATATTTTATATTGTATATCTTTGTATATAATATATATATATATATATATATATATAATTTATATTCCAAAAGTATCTATTTCATTACACACATATAAATCTCGCAAAAATTTCTTCAAGTAATATAATAATTAAACTAAGACTATATATATATATATATATATATATATATATTTCTGAATATGGTTAATTTCTTTTTTGTACACAATGATAATTAGTGTTGATTGTAACAAGAAAAAGTAATGTGATTTTAAATTTTATTATATGATGCAAAATGAACTTAAAACTCTCTACTATTCACATTAAAAGATTCTTTATTTTGTGGTAAAGGGAATCACAACTATTTCAATGATAATACTAAACACAAACCATTGACTTCTACATGGAAAGGAATTCAAAACTATTCACACTCCATTTAATAATGTTTCAAACTAAGCAAGAGGAAGTTCTTTCTTTCCCATTGTAATGCCAAACAACCATTCAGATTTTTTTTTAAACAAGCAAAACTTTCAACAAGGGAAATTATTTCTTTGATAAAAACACCTTTCCATTAAACAACTTTTCATTACACAATCTTCCACTTCAAAAGATATTCAAATCAATGCTTATTAAAGGAATGTAACTATTTTCTTTCCAATGCATCTTGAAGAAGTATAAACATTTTACAAGCCTTTATTTGTAACATTCCTCAATACAACATATTTCAAACATGCTGAAATACATAAGAAACAAACTAACAAATCCCCTTCCCAAGATTGAAAGAAGGCTTTTAATTTACAAATAGAATACAATCTTACATGTGGTGTCCAATACACAAGATGGAAACTTTTTCATGCCAAGGAATCTTCCCACATAGCCATACTTTAAAGGTTACAATGCAAGAAAGTTTCATAAGGAAAAAGAGAACAATGAGAGCCCAAGATGCCACCAACTCCAACTTTGAGATTCAACCTCCATGCCTTTAAGAAAACCAACCAAGGAGAAGAAGCTTGTTTTGCCACCCAACCATAGGCATCATTACATGCCTTTCCCAAGGTTGGGATGCATGCTAGCCTCCCCCAAGCCCATGGGAAAGAGGACAACTAACTACAACTTGCACAAGAGTGAGGGTGAAAACAATAATACATCCACATGAAGCACAAGACAATTATAAAAAGACTCCAAATTTTACAAGATGAAAAGAGGATAACCCAAGTTCTACCTCTAAAACAAATGGGGAAGAGAGGAGAGAAGTTCTCTAAATTTGTAACCAACAATAGTTGCATTAAAAGAAGATCTCCAAGCCCTCCCTATTTCTCCTAATTCATTCAAGCCCTCCTTATTTCTCCTCCTTTCACCAAATCCTTCTTAGAAGGATTTTCAAACCCCAAAGGAAACCCTTACCAAGAATGGGGAAGGAGGTTCAAGCCAAATGAACCAACTCCCCACCTCAAGTAATTTGAGGGGAATAACTAAATCCTACAAGGCTTGCCCATCAAGTTTATGAGTATTGAGAGGGAAAATTCCCTCTCTCTTCCCCCACAACTCCAAAACTCCATCATGCCATATGATGGAGGGAGCAAAAACAAGTAACAATAAATAAAAATCCTCATGCAACCACCACATTTCCAAGTAAACAATCTAACAACTAGCATGAATATAACACATACAATAAAGCTTAAGAGCCTACCTCAAGGAAAACTCTCCAAAAAGCTTTCCAACTTCAATCTTCTCCACTTCTTGACCCAAGCAACCTCTAGCTCCAAATCACACAAGCATCCAAGAAAAATCTCCAAAAAGAAGTCCTCTTCTTTTCCCATGAAGGGAAATTTGAAGAGGAGCAAGCAAAAATCCTCACAAATGAGGGGGTGACATGTGTCACCCCTCTCTTCCTTCAAGGTCAAAGATGCCAAAACAAAAGAGAGAAAGGGTAAAATTCCTTTTATCCCTCTTCTCCCAAATTACTCTAAATGATAACAAGACAATTCTAGTGCAACTTTTAACAAGCACACTAATCCACACCCCTTACATGGATGTGACCAAACAAGAGGCAAAAAGGGAGGGAAAACTCCCTCTAGCCTTGGAAATAAGCCCCCTACCTATTGGGTAGGGTCCAAGGGCTCATTTTTATGTTAAGGGAACTCCCAAACTAAAAAGGGATCCCTAAAATGCCCAAAATAACCCAATTTCGGGTTTGGCAAAATTTAGCACAAGGTTAGAGGGTGTGGGGACCACCCAAGGGTTCACATGTGACCCTAAACCCTCTAGATTAATTACATCATTAATCTAATTCAAAACTTAATGCAAGTGGGTTCATTAATTCCCCAAAACAAGCTTATAACACAAACTAATTACCCTAATCAAGATTAATAATACTAGACATATTACATTATAAAAAGGGGTCACTCATGGTGCCCAAAACAATAATTCTAATGCTAAGGCCTCAAGCAATAAACATGGCTAGGACTTAGCTCGTGGGTTGCTTGTGTAAAGTTGTGTACCTGTCCTAAGTCCCACATTCTCCTGTGACTCGTCACCGCACACTCATTGCACATATTAAACACACCTATTTGATAAAATATAAATCAACTACTAAATAAGATATCAATGGATTCTAGACTAACATTTCATCTTTCTCGAAATTGAAAGTGTGACAACGTGCACAACTATACATAATTCACCATAAGTTAGCCACAATGATAAAATGACATATATCCATAGAATCCAACATGCAACACACCGAGTAAAAACAACATCATATCAATTAGTATCCATGACATCATAAGATAATGCAAAAACATAGTAATCAAGCTAAATCGGTGCCATGCGCCTAATGTCCATACATGCCTATTTAGATCAAATCTCTTAATGTAATGTTCAAAACATATCAAGTCTCTCACAAACATGTCTATGAGTAATGAGCAACAAGTAATCGAAGCTATAAAAATTTGAGCACTACATCCCCTCTACTAAAATTAGACTTCCTCATGGAAGTCACTTTGAAATAGATAGGGATATCTAGCCCTCAAAGGTGTCGCATCCTCCCGGTGTAGTTGTTGTCTCATCATAATGGTCCCACCGCACTCTAACCTGGTCCAAGTCTCGACCCGAAGGGATAACCTCTAGTGTTCTAGTATGTGTACTGGGCTCAGTCTCCACTATCCTCAATCCTCTACCCGTAATTCCAACCAATCCAAAACATGAGAAACATCGGTACATATCTACTAGTACAAAAACATGAAATACATCATGGGCCCATGCAAGGCGTGGTGGCAAAGTTAGGTGGTAGGAAAATGGACCAATGAGCTCTAAAATCTCAAAAGGCCCCACATAATGAGGTGATAGCTTAGAAACCTTTCCATAGTGAATTGGAATCTTATGCAAATGAACACTCAAGAAGACCTTGTTACCCAATGAGAATTGACGATCAATCCTCTTGGTGTCTGCATACACCTTCTAGCCAATAATATAACTACCTCAGATCGGTGTGCATTTTCTTTACTCCGGATGTGTCTGCATATGGGGCTCGATGAGCCTCGTGAGGATGAAGCTACGTAGATCATCGGCCTTAGGCATGTAGATGTGCCTATGGAACCGAAGTAAACCATTTATCTCTAAAACACACCCAGAATATCTGCCCTCTAATGAACCCTGTGACTCCAACATCTACCTAGCTCCCTCATAAAATCTTTCCTCTGGAAGGTGCTCAAGAATCATGCCTCTCAAATCAGACTAAAGTGTCAAAGAAGCAAGGACATGTCATTGTCTACTAAGTGCATCTGCAACAACATTTTCCTTTCCTTTCATATATTGCACCTCCATGTCATGCTCACATAGGAACTCCATCTAACATCGTTGATGAGCATTGAGGTTTAGATATGAGAAGATATGTTGTAAACTACAATGGTCTATCCTCAAAATGAAAGGTCTACCCAAAAGGAAATGTCACCAACGTACAAGTGCATGGACAACTACTACAAGCTCCAAGTCATGAGTAGGGTAATTCAGCTCGTATTCCTTGAGCTTACGAGACTCAAATGTAATAACCCGATGCTCCTGCATAAGAACTACTCCCAAACCCTCTAGTGATGCATCAATACAAACAAAAAAATCCTCTGTCGGGTCTAGAACTGCTAAGATGGGCACCGTGGTTAACCTTTCCTTAAGCAATTGAAAGGCCTACTCACACTTTTATGACCAATCAAACTTCTTCCCTTTCCTCTGAAGAGAAGTGATAGGGTGAGAAATCCTAGAAAAGTCCTATACAAACCTGTGGTAATACCTGCTAAACCCATAAAACTCCTTACCTCAGGAATCGATGTGGACACCGCCAGTCCATGATAACCTATATCTTAGAGGGATCTACTGAGATACCTACTTTGATATGATATGACTCAAGTATCAATCTTGAATCGTCTAAAAGAAGCTACATTTTTCCAAGTTCCCATACAACTTCTCGCTCTCTCAAAACCTCGAAGTACTGTCTCAAATGCTCCTCGTGCTCCTCCTCGAATGAGAATAAATCAATATGTCATCAACGAACACTATGACAAAGCGATCCAAAAATGTCCTCGAATACCCCATTCATGAGGCTCATGAAGATAGTTAGGCATTGGTCAATCCAAATGGAACAACTGTGAACTCATAATGCCCATAACTTGTGCAAAACGTTTTCTTATGAATGTCTCGTGCATCGATATGCGCAATCGATGGTACCCTAACTTGAGATTGATTTTGGAGAATACTCTCACTCCCCGCATCTGATCAAACAAGTCATCAATCCTAGGGAGTGGATAACAGATTCTTTATTGTGACTTTGTTGAGTTGTCTGAAGTCAACACAAAGCCTGAGAGAACCATCCTTCTTCTTCACAAATATGACTAGCGCTCCCCAAGGAGATACACTAGGGTGAATGAGACCCTTATCTAACAACTCCTCTAACTGAATCTTGAGCTCATGAAGCTCTGGAGTCATCATCCGATAGGGTGCCCTAGAAATTGAGTGCAGATCCAGTACTAAATCAATGGTGAAATCCACCTCTTTGCGAGGTGGTAACCCTAGAAGCTCACCTAGAAACACATCAGCATACTCCCTCAAAACTACATGATCATCTAAGGGTGAATGCTTTGGAGTGCTCTCTGATCGATCACTGATGGTGATAGCAAACAACTGACATCCCTTACGCATGCTCCGCTTGAGTTTCTTAGCCAAGATCATGCGCAAAGAGATAGGCCTCTGCATCCCTAAAATCATAACTGAACTACCAAGATCATCCTGACACTCAATGACCTTATTTCTGTAATCCACCTTAGCTCGATGAGCCTCGAGCCAATCCATACCCAATACTACCTGATATGATCCTAGAGGGATAACTCAGAGGTCAAGTGTAGTGGAGAATACTCCTATATCGAGTACGTAACTCTCCACATACGAGTCCACAAAGTGAGTTTGGCCCCGGAGGTCAACTCAACTCGCCAACTATCTCGGTTGCCTAGCCACCATTAGTCCACACTAGTCCACTACAGAAGGTGATATAAAATAATTTGAAGCACCTGAATTAAAAAGTACTGAGACAGAAATACCCCTGATAGTACCTATCGTCTCAATGATCGTGGGCTCGACAGTTTGCTCTGCTGGCGGTTTTCAACCGCCGCATATACACAATGGGCGCATCCCACGTCACCCACCATCTACTCGAGATCTAGAAGCTCTCGTGCATCAATGGTATTGGGTTTGTGCAGGTACATACACACATAGTGATCAGGAGATCCATAAATGAAACATCCTCCTGTACCCCTATGAGATGGGGTCCCTCCTATACTCGATGTACCGATCCCGCCGGTCCAACCTCGCAGCATCGCCTTAAACAAGAAAATAGAGGAATTACCCTTATCCATTAACTTCCAAACTCAGTACTAATAATATTGAGTACCTTTAGGTGATTTTTTTTTTGAATCCTCTTGAATGGATTCAAATGTAAATGGTGCATGACAGTCCTAAAGGGGGTCTAAAATTTTCACAAAGCAGGTTTAGGCTATTAGTTTGATCTCAAGACCTTAAAATGACCTATTAACGCATGTGGAATCATTGTAAAAACCTTATAATTAATCAAAAAATATCATTTCATCATTATCATATCAATAACACACATAAACAATAAGCTTTATACTCAACAACAATAGGTTTGTTAGAGGAACAATCATAAACATTAAATTTATTTTTTTCTTTTTATTTCATAAGAATACAATTATTACAAGCTGATAAATAATTCATACACAGTAATCAATAATCTCTTACAATTATTTTTATGCTTATAAAATACTCCTTTGGCCTAGAATAGTCTTGGTTGATCAAATTGCATTCACAAAATACTTAATTCCTTACCTCTAAACCTTGTTGAGTGTTCTTTTTCTTCACCTAGAGCCTACACTTCAAAATTATTTCCCCCTTTGATGTTACAAAAACCTCCCTACATGTCCCCAAATTATTACATAGTGGTAGGTGAGATTGGAAAGTCTATAAATGCTTTTCGCCAAAACTAGAAATTCAAAAATTTTAATTTCCAATTTTGCCTCTAGAGGGAAAATGGAATATTTTTGTACCTTGCAAGAAAATGTGGGTTTCAAAATGATGTTGGAAACATAAGGATTAAATTTAACCCTTCCAAATGACTTATCTACCTCCATTTCATCATTAATGGCTTCTCATAGCTATTAGATAAACCTATTTTCTTAGGCAAGTTGGGTTTTAGAAGGGTTTAGGTCTTTTTGGCTTATAATTTGGATGTTCCAGGGTAAATGATCACTAGGAAGGGTGTTTGTAAAGGTCTAGTGGGTATATTAGAGGTCTTTGATTTTTTGGGCCCCACTCAAAATCACAATTATATTATAACATAATATAGAATCAGTAGACACTAAATCACACACTTTGGGTAATTATTTAGTCCCAGTCTCATACTACTATTCATATGGTTCTCAAGTGAAAAGAGTAATAATTAACCCATTTTTTGGCCATTTTGCATTGCTTTTATCGTTACTTTCAATCTTACACCCATACTCACCCAGTTTGTACTTTCATATGGCATTTTTCCTATTTCGATTGGGCGCCTAACTATGACCGTGGTGCCCTGGCACCCTAATCCTCCGGGACCCTTAATCCTCTTTGCACTTTACTCTCACTTTTGGGCACTTTCTAGTTATTTTAGCTTCTTACATTTTTGGAGGTTGGCATTTTCGTGGTTGATTACTTAACGTAGAACAAGAGAACCATATAAATATAAAGTTATGTGACCATAATGAGGGACCAAGCACTAAGCATCTACTATCACCACCAAGAATGCATCCATTAAAGGTATATATAACTCCATTTGCATCCACATAGCTCTATCATAAGGGAAAAAAGGCTAGTTTTTCTCCATCAAACTTCATAGGGGGAGTTTATTCTATTCCATGCACCATTTATTTGCATTCTACTCTATTTATTTCTCACTACTCATAAAGTGTGATACGCACAAGAGTACATAGGGCACAATCGCACACACGCACCTATAACTACATTGGAGTCCGAGATGTAGTGTAATGCTTAGTGATAAGTCCATCAATTTAGCGGTGATGATAGTCTAACCCATTCATATGCATTTTTATTTTTTTTAGGTTTTGATACTTTGCTTGGGGTTTTACAGGTGATTCCTTTATTTTATGTCTTTAGTGACATTGGTGCTCATACAACGACATACACATGACTAAAGAAAATTATAGGCGAACATCCAACGACACTTCCAAGGAGGTTTCCTAGTAATTTCTATAGACCAGTGGCACCCATATATCAAACCGGGGCATCCTAAGTACCACTATCATTTCCTAAGCACCCTGATCTACCTTGACACTCGGATCAATATTTTCTCAAGCTCTTGTGTGATAGTTTTCTCCTCTTGTTTAGCGAGTCTCCACCGCGACATAGTCCCGCGACACCGCAAATCAGCTAAGGCCTTCTTAATCTTATTTACACATTAGGGTTTTACATTTTATTGCTTAGATTGCTTGATTATATTTTCTACATTTTTATATGTCATTTATCAGTCATTTACTACTCTTATAGCATCTAGATTATATTGTTATATTCCATTTTAGTTTAATCATTTTGGTGAACCCAAACTTGATCTTCACACTTAGGATCCTCATTTTTCCTCTATCATGGCTCCCAAAATTCCTCAAATTTCTTTGTCTGATTTGCTTAAGATGCATCCTAATTTCCAAGTTGTTCTTAAGAAATCCCTAAATACAATGTATCTCCCTAGTGATACACCACCGCATCAAGTGAGTGTTATTTTTGATCGTCTATTTGACAACCCTAGTCTTTGTGATCCTCCATCTAATCAATCCATCTTAGATTCCATCTAAGCTTTGCATTTGTTATTTCAAGACAAACTTCAAGATACGAAATACACAATTATATCTCTCAAATCTGAAATCCAACATCTTAAGGATGCTTCTCAGGATCATGTTTGTTATCCCTCTCCATCTCATCCTCATTCCATGTCTACTACATGTGCTCATATCAGCAATCCTCAATTCATACCATTGCTAAAGACTCTCATCTTTTATCACAATACTAAGAAACACGACCTTCTTATCGAGCTCCATAGTCGCCACTTGATCACTTTACCACCTACTCATTACTATCCTCTTTATTGGCTAGAAAAATATCAAGGTCGTCCATATCGCAATTATCATCATATCAATGGAGATAATGACAATGATTGCTACTTGTTATAATGATGAATCAAGCATCTTGTGCGTCAAGGATTTATGTCATTTTCTACATAACATTTTTTTGCATGCCCACCTACAAATACTATACCCAAATGGGCTCCTAAGTCTACTCCTTCAACCTCTAAAGAGCATCTCGATACCACTTCTCATGTGCCTTCTTCAGTCAGCCAAACACCGTCTATTCAATCCCCTCAAATTACACAATCACCTCTCAAGGTTTGTTGTCCTGTCACCTCCTTCTTAGTTATCTATAATGTTATCACATCAAATTAAGAAAACTCCTCTTAAGAATGAGCTCACTCCTCCTCCATTAAAGGTATCTGATGACATCACCAGGTCATGCTCAACAACCACCTTCTATAGTTAAAATTGTAATTCCGCCTCGTCTGCTATAAAAATTTACTATGTCGATGACTAGGACCTAGATGAAGCTTACAATGACGATGAACCATTTGATGGTCACACACCATTACCACCTTAATGTCCCATCACTTTTGTTAAGGAAACTACTCCTTACATTGATCCACTTAGTGTATTTTGACTAGACCTCCATCACTTACATATTTGGGGGCATCATAGCTCCTCCCCCTTGCATTTCTATCAAATGTTGATATCATCTCATGCACTTAATGCTTCATGCTTAGTGACTAATATTCTCTAAGCATTATTACAAACCTCTTGATACATTTGTATCGTCATTACCCGATGACACACTCTTGTGCTTTGGTTCACACTTGATTGTTGAGGGAATCCTATACACATGAACACCACACACTGCACAGGAGACACTACACATCACGTCTCTTCGCACATCTTACATTACATCTCACATCGTATACCTTACACCTTGCATGATACATCTTACATTTACTCTACATCCTTTACATCTATAAATCATACATATTCTACACAAAATACTATTAGTCAGTCACATGCATGTCATACACGCATCTTGCATTATATACTACTCATCCTACACACTACACAAAGGCATACTTTACACTCTTATGCTATCTACACATCTTACATCACATACTACATATTACATATTTTACATTATATACATGACATAGTATCTTCTCATCATCGTATATACAACACACAGTGCATAGTCTATTTCATCTCCTTCTACGTGTTACACTCACTACCCTATGACACACTCTAGTCTCACAGTCCATACTAGACTATTGAGGGTATACATCACAAATGGACCTCATCACATTTACACATTCATCATTCAACCTTATATAATGTGATACTTCTAGGTCGCTGATACACATCGTAGGCTAACTCATCACTCCTCTTATTATCTCATAGTGATATACATTATAGGCTAAATCATCACCTATTCCATCATCTTGTAGTGGTATACACCATAGGATACATCACCAACATTTTCAATCATATTATCATGATATATTATTTAAGATAAATCATCACGCATCTTCATATATCATCTCTAGGTCGCATATCATCATGACACATATACATTCAACGTGCTGACACAACACACACACAGTTCGACCATTTCCCGATGATGCATTCTCATTTATGGTTCATTCTTGATCGTTGGAGGCATACTAAATAAACATCACTACATAAAGTTCCATTCACTCATGAGGCACATGGATCCCATCATTCACTCGCATTCCATTCCATCCATCCACAACATACTACATTTTATGGTTGCATTTACTCTTGTTTGCACTTGCTTTTACATGTACGCTTTATTACACATGCTAGATAGATATCTTATATGTCATTATCATTATCATACACACATGTGTGTTCACATAAGTTTCTAGTTGTGATCATAGATACAAAGCTTCTACATTCAGCATGGGTTCTTGGCACACTACCAGTCCCACAACAGCTCCTGGGGGCATCCACATTCATTCTCTATAGGTGTTATTGTTTCATTTTTGTTCATAACACACTACTTTGGTTTATACATGCTTTGACATACATTTTATATTTCTAACATGCTAACAGGTACTTCATGTGCAACATTTATTATGTATGGATACTTGTTTCCATACTTTTTGGTTACAAAGTGTCTCGATATTACTTGTTCTTGTTTGTGGGATTTTCGCTTTTTCTTGTGTGCACACTTGTTTGTTTACATCCATTGTGGCCTTGAGTGTCTTGCGAAACCATGAGTTTTGTCCCATGTTTGTAATCCAGTTTGTGTAGCCTACATTGTCTTCTTAGGTGTTTACATTATCTTCTTATGTTCTAGGTTACACATTATCTGTTTGGATTACACTTGTTTTCTACATGCATGTCCATACTAAAACTTATTTCCTAGCCACTTGTTTGTGTGTGCCTTAGTCTTTACCAAGCACTTTCCCTCCCCCCTGTAGGGCATAGTTTCAATATCCATGGTCATTCCTCTTTTTGGGCCGCATTCTCCTATCCACGATGTCACATGTGCCCCCAAAGGAGGGGCATCATTTGGGTTTAGTACATAGTACATGTACATTTCATTTTCGTCCATGAGAAATTGGGCTACACAATGAGTGGGTTCAAACCAGTCTATAGAAATCTATACATAGTGGATTTTACAAGACATGGTGTCCTTAGCACATTCAGGATTAGTTGTGGGATAGAGGATTAAAAACCTCCCTCTCTACACTATCATGGTGTCATATCACCAAAAAAACTAGACAGTACAGAGATCTCTTCACTCTTAGGAAGCATTTACAGATTGGAGGATAAAATAAAACTTTCCTCCCTAAATTTCTTCGGTCAGTGGCATGAGATCACCCAAAAAACTCACATGACATCAACAGGTCCTTTTTATACCCTTTTTCTCATCACGGATTAGGTTCACATGTTGCTTTTTCATTATCATTTTCACACTTTTTTACATGCTTTTTTTTACATATATACATGCATTTTTACACATTATATTTGACTACTTGATCGTCTTCTCCTTTGCAGGTATAGCCATATGGGAAGCAGGAAGTCAACAAAACATGTACATAATGGGTATATCACACATGCAATACTAACCATGCAGGTACACCATACACATTGGCATTTACACATGCGCTTTCACCCTAGGTTCACTCTCATCACTTTTTTACACTTTTGCATCTTTAGTCTCCAAGCTCCACCTTTTTGTCACTTCATAACTTTTTCTAGTCCATCAACACATTTTCTTCGTCACTCTATATGGATATTAGGTACACATCTCTATCTACTTTATGTTTCCAATCATTATTCTCACCAACATAAAGTGGGGAAAATGTCGACATTCAATCACGCACTTTGGGTAATTATTTAGTCTCGGCCTCATACTACTATTCATATGGTTATCAAGTGAAAAGAGTAATGATTAAACCATGCCTTTGGCCATTTTACATTGCTTTCTATCATTACTTTCAATTTTACACCTGCACCCTCCCAATCTGTACTTTTCATACCGTATTTTCCTATTTCTAAGTGGGGCACCTAGCCAAGACTACATCACCTCGGGAGCCTTGATCCCCTCTAGAGCCCTAATCCTATTTTTGTGTTACTCTCACTTTTTGGACACTTTCTAATCATTTGAGATTTTTATATTTTTGGAGGTTATCCTTTTCGGGGTTAATTACGTAATTAGAGCAAGAGAACTATATAAATATAAAGTATGTGACCATAAGGAGGGACCAATCACTAAACATCTACTATCACCACATAGAGTGCATACATAAAAGGCATCTACAGATCCATTTTCATCCATATAGCTCCATAAAAAGGGAAAAAATGTTGGTTTTCTCGCATCATACTTTATAGGAGGGGATTTTATTCTATTCCATGTACCATTTATTTACATTCTACATCTAGTTATTGCTTGCTACTCACAAAGTGTGACATGCACAAGAGCACCTAGGGCACAATAATGCACACAAGCACCTAGAACTACATTAGGTCTAAGATGTAGTGTAGCGCTAAGTGATAAGTCCATCAATTTGGTAGTTGAGGACATTCTGACCCCTTCATATGCATCTTTATTTTTTTAGGTTTTGATGCTTTGATGGGGTTTCATGGGTGATTCCTTTTATTACAGGCTATAGTGACATTGATGATCATACAACGATATAAACGTGACTAAATACGAACATAGGAGAACATCTAGTGATACTTCTGAGGAGGTTCCCTGGTCATTTCTACACACTAGGGCACCTAGATCTCATATCAGTCATCCTGTGTGCCCTTATCCTTTCCTGTGCACCCAGTCTACTCAAACAACTCAGATCTACATTTTCTCATGATCATATGTGACATTTTCTCCTCTTGTTTAGTTGGTATCCACTATGACATAGTCTTATGACACATGCGAATCAATTAAGGCCTTCTTAACCTTCTTTGCACATTAGGTTTTTTACATTTTATTGTTTAAATTTCTTGAGTGTATTTTCTACATTTGTATATGTCATTTATTAGTCATTTACTGCTCCTATAACATCCATATTAGACTACTATATTCCATGATAGTTCAATTAAGAAAAATATTAGACAAAATAGGTCTAATTTGGCTTATGAGGCTTACAAAATGATGTTAAAGAGTACAAGAGTTTGGAAAACGACAACCATAGTCTAGAAAAAGAGTGTCATAGTCTTATAGTAAAATGTAAAAGTATATTTTAGGAGTTCCAAAGTCCATTTTAGGAGCATCGTAGTTTTGCTAAAGAATGTCGAGTCTAGAAAAGAGTGATAGAGTATGGAAAAAGAGCATCAAAGTCTAGAAAAAGAGCATTGGATTCTAGAAAAGGATCACAAGATTCTACCTTCTAATCAGGAGTGCATTTTAGGAGCGCTAAAGTCAATTTGAGGATCACCATATTCTACCTAAAGAGTGTTAGAAAATGGAAAAAGAATAAAAATCAGGAAAAAGAGCACCAAAGTCTACCTATAAAGCACCAAAGTGCATTTGAGGAGTTCCAAATTCTATTTGAGGAGCGATGGGGTGTATTAGGGGAGCTCCAAAGAGCATTTTACCTCTCAATTGATATGACAGTCATGTTTTGAATCTGACCTTTAATGTCTAGATCTAAATGGGAGGCCTTTGACACTAGATTTATAATATCAATTAGACTAATTAGTTCACATTTTCTTAGATATCACACTTATACGATTGTGTATAATCTAAAAATAAGCTCACAAAAACTATGTACAAACAAGAAATCATACATGTTTCAAGTGAAACATGCAAAGTGTGCAAAGAACTTACTATACCAAAATCATATCTACACTACTCCTAAACTAACCAAGCTCAAAGAAATCTAAACAAAACCATAAACTAGTTGGGAAAAGTAACTTCCTTCTTGATGAATCTAGGCCATGAAATCAACTTTGCAAATACCATGGATATTAATGACAAAGTGGAAAAATATTTTGTTGATCCTCTACCATCACTTTATCAAGTGAAAAAAGTAAAAATACCTCTGCCTAATCTTCAATTGGGTTTGTGAGGTGTTATAGATTATTTGTGATGTTTTTAGAATCTTCATCATAGTTTGAAATGAAGTAATTTTGGACATATATTGATTTGTTTTATTTTCTCAGTAAAAAAATATATGCCATGCTTTTTACTATCAATGTTATACATTCTCTTTGTATATATGGATTTGATTGTATTAATTTCTTCAATTATTATACCTCTATGTATTTTTATTTTTTAGGATGGTGAAAATTATGAGTTTGTTAAAGGAAGTGATTTTGTAGTCACCTAAGTTACATTTTGAGACAATTCATCCAAATACTACATAAATAACCAAGGGAGTACTTTTACATAAGTTACGAAAAAATTGAGATCGAAAACAGATACATGCACAACAAGAATTTTCTCATCATGCAAGTTCAATTTTATTTGGATAAATTTATTATGACATAGCTCAAAAATAATCTAATTTAGTCTTAAAACCCCGCATACTATAGAAATCTTTATTGGATTTTTTTCTTACCAATTTATAAGTTAAATGGCATTGATTAATGTATTGATATTATGATTAAGTGGTGATATTTATATTTGGATATTACATGATGAAGATGAAGATAAAGGAGACGGAGGTTAAGATTTAAGTACATGTGGAATAGAGTCAAGAAGATGTTGGAAAGATAATTTGGTTTAGAAGGTGATATTGGAGATATATATATGTATGCTTTTCCACTCTTCCTATAAGTTTGTTTTGATCATTCTTCCAAAGATTTAATCCTTAACATTGTGAATTTTTATTTTTTTACTTTATCAAATTTTGGTGATGTAAATGTATAAAGATGTTTTTTCAAATGACAAAATTTGGTTAGAAACACATAAACATTAAGTTGACTGTACTTTGTCTCCAAAATAGGGTACCAAGGGTTTGAACCCTTCTTAGTGCTTCAAAAATTTCAATATGAAAATATTAGGATTCAATGAGTTAGATAAAGTTTTAAAAGATAATATTTCAAATGAAAAGGAGTATCTAAACCATACTCAAGCTAGTAATCTTGTTTCTTTTTTATAGATTATGCCTTAACGACGCTTTTGAGGGTTTAAGACCTTACTCTGCCTTTACAAGGTTTCAATGCACATTTTAAGGCTTAAATGAGATGGAAAAATTGAACCATAATCCTACCAACATATATAACCTTTCAATGCTCCTCAAGTGACAATAAACTAAGTTATAAATCCCAAAACTATGTTAACTAGACTGTGTAAATAAGGGTTAGGGTTTTAGTGCCTTTTCCATTGTTCTTAACTTCTATAATCACTCTTCAAGAAGGGTTTGAAGTGTCAAAACATCACATTTAGTCCTATAAAAAAATTCATTATGACTCCACTTACAAATGTGATAGGTTTTAGGTGCTTTTACAAAAATATTTCAAAACTGGGTGTTTGTTGTCATGATAGGTCTCTTTATGGACTATGCTTAATATTTTCAATGGTATAAGAGTTTCTTGCTTGATAAATTAGAGGAGGGATAAATTTTCAACAAATGATAAATATTACTTATCTTTGATAATATGATGTGCATGTTTGGAAGTACTTATTGGACTTCTTTTTCCTAGTGCAAATTCAAAATAACAACATGATGGTGTTGTGACATTGTACTCTCTAGTAAAGAGTTCCACTACTCAATCTCTAGTAGATGTTTCCATTTCACCTCCAACTCATTAAGTTTTCTTAAATAGGGCCATTTCTAGAAGCCACATTCAAGCACTTCAGAATCTGGTTTTTGAACTTATAGATTGTAAATAGAAAAATATTATAGCTATATTGAACAAATTTTTAGATGTTTAAAATTTTTAAAGATTCCTTTGATGTTTAAAATGGTTTCAAGTAGTATTTTTAAAAATACACATATGAAATATTATGTTCCATTTGGGTAGTATTACTTACATATCATGAAGATAAAATATTCTCTTAATTCCTTATGTACAAGAAGTTACACAAGGATTTACATTCATTGGCCATGATGTTTGAGTTTGGTATAATATGTTGGTTTCCAATCACCTAAATGCTTTAGATGATTACATAAATTATTATAATGAAATTAGTTAGTACCTAGAATTTTATAGTTTATAGTCATTAAATCATGTGTTTTGGCCATCTATTATACCATTCTCTCAAGGGTTGACATCATTTAGGAACCCTTTTAATTTATGTTTTCATTTTGATATTAATTAAAATGCTTGTGAAATCACTTGAGGGCATAATAGTAAGCCCAAATTGATTTGTAATTGTTTTATAATACTAATCACATGCCCACTTTGGTTCCATTCATGATAGATTAAAATAATGAGGCTATGAAGATATATTGTCTCTATCACTACAATTAAATACCAAAATTAATTATAGTTATAAGTAGATAACAACAAATGTATATACCACTAAATAAATCACTAAAAACACTAAAAAATTCAGGCATAAAACATCAGTTTTGATTCAATAACAATGGTGTTATTTGTGTGGTAGTTGTGTAACACTAAAATTTAACACCAAATTTGGTTATGGCATATATAATACCGAAAATATAACACTATATATACATACATATACATATACATATATATACATAGATGTATGTATGTATATAGTGTTATATTTTTGGTGTTATATGTCATAACCAATTTTGGTTTTATTGGATTTCGGTGTCATACAACTACCACACAACTAACAACAATGTTGTTAAATCATAAATTGGTGTTATATGCCTAAAATTTAGTGATGTATTAGTTAAAATTCATGTAGTGAACATAAATACACCCTAGTCTATAGTAATGAATGACCAACCATCCATATAAAAACACAAGCAAAAAGGACAAGGAAGGGTTAGAAATACTTACCTATAGTGTGGTTGTTGATGCATGAACCTCTACAAAGAAAATAACATCAAGAGAGACCATTATGGGTGGATAAGTGGAATGATCAATAAGAATACCTCAATTTATAGCTCATTATTGTGACTGAAATGAAAAATGGTAAGCTCCAAAACCTCAATTTTAATAAATATGTGTGAAAATATGCATAAATGTACAATGTGTGAGTAAGAGCATCATTTTTAAATGAATTAATTATCTGATGATACAAAATAACAAGTGTGATCAAACATTTATAACAAATGTAATATCCTATGGAAAATGGTCTCGTCCATAATAGAAATCAAACTTGACACCATTGTTCATGGGAGATGACATCAACCTTGAGGGAAAACTAAGCTTATGAGGTGTAAAAGAAAAGGACACAAAAGACAAAATAATAATTTGGGAGAATGATGAAGGTCTAGGATGATTGAAAGTAGAGATAATAGTTTGTATGAGTGTAAACAAGTGAGCATACTGAGACAAGTAGATATGGTAAGTATAATGTGTGAAAAAATAATGAGACAAGGAACATGTAAGGGAACTATGGATAATAGTGACATATCTCAAATGTTTTTTTCTAGCTCATGTGACCAAGTTTGATCACACCCTAATATCAACAAGCCCCTTGAGGAACCCACTCAAGAGGAAATTGAATAAAAACCTTGCACAAGAGAAAATTTTACCAAGTATAAAAATGAGGTGTTTATAAAACCCACACTCCAAGTGCAAGCCTTGGGCTCCTATAACTTTACGCATAAACATATCACATGCATATTTTTCCTAAGCACTCACCTCAAAGTGCTTGGAGGGTCAAGAACCCACTATTCATGTTTTAGGATAATATATACATACACATATCCTTAAAAATGCATTCACCATCCTTTAACTTAATTTAATAAATCTTCTTACTATTATCTAATAGAATATTACATTAACCATTACATGTATAAAATATTAGTAAATGTAATTGAAAGTAGATATTTTTGGTAAAATAAATAATTACATAGAATTCAATATTTCATTCAAGATCAAATCATATTTATCTTAATATTTCATTACAATATGTTCACTTCTTCATTTGGCATTATAACATTGTTAACTCTATGATTTAATATAAATTGAATTTAATATAATTATATAAGTAACTATTGTAATGAATGATATACAAATGCTAATATATAGTAAGACACAAGAAAACAAGTATACACGAATGTGAAACCCTAAGAACAAGAGAGAGAGAGAGATAGAGATACTTAGTTAATTTTTGAGGATCTGGATGTGATATGGGTTATGAGACTACTGGATCTAACTAGAACGACTATTGTAGAGGCTCGATGAGGGTTCCAAACTTTGAAAATACATAGGATAGAATATCCTGGGAGAGGAAAAATTGCTTGGTGCTAGTGTCTAGATTTGGGAATTGGTTTATGGGTAGATGTTACAGATCCCTTTCTTTCAAGGATAGATGATGTTCTTTGTCCTTTTCTATCTACCACTTTGGATTCACTGTTTGATCTATGAATGTAACTGTAACATGCAAGAAAGGAGTTCACTTACACATACCCACAAACCACATCAAACCTAAAAAGGAAAATATATAATGGGGATTTGGACTGACCCCAACAGTCACCCAGAGAGTGAACTTATAATCGAGTGTCACACTACACCTTAGAATCCATGTAGTTCTTTGTGGATGTGTGTGTAATGATGCCCAATAATTCCCTTGTGTAAGTTAAACAATGATAACAGGATAGATCTAGAATGTGTGTGATGGAATAGAATAAACTTTCCTCCTATGATATGTATACAAAATAATGCAGCCCTTGTCCCCTAAATGAGTGTGCTAGATGGATATTAGATTAGGTAATAAACAAGGATCATCTCCCAGAGGCCTTGCATAAAAATATACATCATGATAGCATCCATACAAAAGAAAAAAAGAGAAAATGACCAAAAAGAGAGTTAAACAGGATTAACTCAAGAGGAACCAAGTCCACAAAGCAAATAGGTAGAGATCAAACAAAAACCAACAATCTACACAATGTAAAGAAGACGTAGTTCTAAACAAACAAAAAAAACCTAAAAACAATAAGCAAAGAGACTAATTTTTCTTGTGACATTTGGAGGGGCCACCATGGATACTGGTGGAGTCTTTCTATAGATGATCACAATCCATGTCCTTCTGAGTCTCCTTCCAACCGTCTTCCTCATATGAGCTGCTCAAATGGATTTATAACTTCCTCTTCTTCAAACTAAATTCCACCATATTCAACCACTTCTTTAACTCCTTGAAAACATTCTCCAACTCCATCATCTCCTCTCATCATTCACTGAGAAATACATATATTTTTAGATGCTTCAATGCAATCGATCATATTATCCCTCATAACAGAGCCAATTTCCTCCATGGTTTCCACTATCATTTCAATCGCTAAATTTTATGGTAGAGGTTCTCATTTTTCTACTCCCTTCATCCTAAATTTTTCCTTTCCCCTTAGAGGGGCCTTCCTTTCTACTATCCTCCTGAAACCCTAGTCTCCAGACACTCTTCCCACAGCCTAGTTATGGGAATTCTTACCATTTCACATTTTAGCCAAGCACTCAGCTAGGGTAATGTCATCCTCAAGCTCATCCCCTATTGAGCCAACCTCCTTGGGAATAAGGGTTTACCATTATGATAAAGGAGGAGAATAAGCCCCTCATGAATGGGGGAATCCAACTTCCCATTATGAAAATCATTTATGAAGTAAAGAGTGACATATACAAGAAGAAAGGAATTTCATCATGACATGGTGCCTAAACATATTCAACAATGAAATATGATGTGTGTATATCTTAAATTTTTTCCCTCTAGAGTGATATAACACATGATGTGAAGAAACACTTCATTCCAAATACCAGGAATATAGGACCTCACAATGCCATCAAGAGGAAAAAACATTTTCCTTACCTTTTGAAAAATGTATGGATTTCATGATTCCTTTGATTTCGGTCCTTGAAAATATTTAAACCTTCCATTTCCATGCATGTGACTATGTAATAAACTACTCGAGACTTCCAATTCCATACCCCACACCACAACCCTGCCTTTATCCCAAGCCTTACCAAACTCCATGGTGAGAGAGGGATCATGTCCTTTAGCTTAGAAATATACTCCCTGAAACCACCAATTCTGAGGATGTGCCACATCGATTGATTGTTGAGTAATGTCCCATGGCTAGACGAGATCAACCCACACTCTCCCACCTCCCATAGTTTCTCTATTTTCAATGAAAAAAACTAGACTAGACAATAGAAAAACTTAGAAAAAGCGAGAAGAATGAGGAACCTCATAGAGATATCACACCACTTAACCCCCTTCCTTGAAAATCAATAATGAATATCTCCCTCGTGTGACAAGAGATGTCAAAATTATTACTTATCATGGGTAATAAGATTATTAATATAAAGGGTAATATTCACCTTTAGCCCAAATTTTTAAATCATTACAAGATACCCCTAAGTTAGCCAAACCATCGATGCATTTATTTCCACTATGGGGTGTATGAGTAACACTATAATTATCAAATGCTTTTAGGAGTTCCTTAACATCCTAAAGAATGTTTCCAAGTGTCCAATTCTGAATGTGGTTATTTTTAAGGGCATTCACAATGAGAAATGAGTCACCTTCAATTTGGATATGTCTAACACCCTCTCCTTTTCTAGGTTAACACCCCACAATAAAGCTCTCACTTTAGCAACATTGTTGCTTTGAATTCCCAAGGGCCAACATACGAAAAAATATAATCTCCTCATGGTTTCTTAGGATCCCCCTCCCCATCCAAACCAGGATTTCCCTTGAAGCTCCATCAAATTTCAACTTAAGGAAATTCACCTCTAGTTTAGACCATTTTATCACATGTTGATGGGATTTAAAAAGGAGGACTAAGGGAGAACTGTTTAAGGACTACTAAATATCTCTCTCTAGGATGTAAGGATCTTTAATCTTCCCTTTGAAGACTCTTATATTTTCCTTGATGGATGAGCACAATCAAACACTAAACCTCTTAACATTAGCCTTATGATCCCTAAAAATAAGGTCATTCCTTTCCTTCCACATGCTCCAACAAAAGTGGGGAAGCACCATCCTCCAAGCAATAACCAAGGATAGGATACCTGAAAGGGAAAACCCATTGCATACAAAAATCTTCCATGGAATTAGGTTGCAACCACTGGACATTGAACAAGTCCATCACAATAGAAAACACATCCTGAGAGAAGAGAAATGAATAAAAATATGATTGACGCTTTCCTCCTGCATACCACATAAAGTGCACCTATTGGGGATAATCATACCATGCTTCCTCAGGTTATCCATCGTGAGGATCTTATTCTGAGTAGCCAACCAATAGAAGATATTGACCTTAGGTATAAGGTCCTTTACCCAAAGTAAATTCCAATACTCCTTTTGAAACAAATATTTAAATTTTAGAAGATAGGTTGATTTAATAGAGTAGTGTCCAGACATCTCTTCTCTCCAGATGACAAAATCCTCTTGAGATTGAAACATAGGAATGTGGAAATTCTTAAGTTTGGAATTTAGATCTATGAAAGGTTATAGAGACCCCTAAAATTTAGGGGGAGGAATAATAACAGTCCATTTAGGCCCTTCATTACTCCATATCCAATAGTCTTGGATCCTAATTTTACCAAGTTCTACATAAGACTGAGAAACAACATTCCAAGGTTCCATCATAGCAAGAGGTTTATCCTCAATCCAACAATCATGCCAAAATTGGATTTTATTACCTTTTCCAATGTTCCATTTGATGCCCTTACCTATAATATCCTTAGAAGCCACAAAGGACCTCCAAAACATTGAGCCATTGGGAAGGTCATTCTTCCATAAAAAGGTTTCCATTCTGCCTATGTTCCTTAGATATTTCTTTTTGATAATGTCAACCCAGAGCCCTTCTTCTTTAGTGATCCACCACAACTTTGGATATCAAGGCCTCATTCATTAATTTGATGTCCTTCAGACCCAATCCACCACAATTTTAGGTTTTTTGACTTTATTCCAAGCCACAAGGGGGTATTTAAACTTTTCCTCAGCTCCAACCCACAAGAACCATTTTGGATCCTTTCAAAGAGTCAATAATTTTTGTAGGAAATTTAAATAGAGACATAGCATAAATTGGAATTCCTTGGAGGGAACTTTGAAGGAGTTGGATCTTACCAACTTGGGTAAGAAGAGAACCTTTCCAAGTAGTTAACTTCTATTCACTCTTTCAATAAGAGAATTCCAAATAGATAGATCCGGTTTCTTGTGAATGAGGGGCATTCCAAGGTAGGAATCTAGGGAAAGATTTGATTTTACATCCTAGAATGTAGCCAATCTAATCTAAAACTCTCCTCCACATTAATAAAGAAAACAACACTTTTATGGAAGATTGACAAGCTTCCTGATACCATCTCATAGTCCTTCAGACACCTTCCTATAGTTTGAAGCCTCTTGGATAACATCTTTCCCCAATAAGAATGTTTCATCTAAAATTGATTGAGACAAATAGGAGTTAGACCATTAGAAATTTTAATCCCTTGAATAATATTTTGAGAAAGAGCTTGATTACATAACCTACTCAAGGTTTCAGCCACAATGATATAAATGAAAAGGGGAGGGGTCTCCCTACCTCAAACCATGACCAACTTGGAAGAAGCCCTTTGGCTTGCCATTGAAAATAACATAGAAGCTAATAGTGGAAATACATGTCATTACCATATTGATGAAGTGTTCATAAACCCAAATTTTTAGGATAGCCCATGTAGAAAGGACCAAGAGACTCTATCATAAAATTTGTGCATATCTAATTTAACTAGCATGGAAGATCTTCCTGAATTTTCCACCGAGTGAATGGCCTCTTGTATAACAATGATAATGTTAAGGATTTTCCTTCCAAGAATGAAATCCCCTTGATTGGGAGATATGAACTTGGATAAAACATTCCTGATCTATTGGAAAGAATTTTGTGATCAATTTATAGTTGGTGTTGCATAAACTAATTAGTCTGAAGTCCTTAATATCCTTTGCACCTGTCATCTTGGGGATAAGAAAAGAACATGTTATTGATATTTTGGGAGATGCCCAGATTTGAAGAAATCTTAAACCATGTCCACCACATCCCCCTTAACAATTTCCCAGAAATGTTGAAAGAAAAATGTTGGAAAACCATCGGGTATTGGTGATTTATCTGGTTCCATATCAAACACAACAAATATTATTTCTTCTTCTCTAGGTATCAGGGAGAGAGCTCTATTTTCTTGATTCGAGATAACTTTTTGAAATAGTATGAGGAATCTGCTCCAAGTAGCTACGTCCAGCTCAGGCCCGGGAGGAAAAGATCCTTGAAATAATTTATCATTGTTTCATTAATTTCCTTTTCATCCTCATGGTAAGTTATCCATTAGGCCACTTGATCTCTTAAATTATAAGAATTATCCTTAGTAGTAGCTGTGAAGTGGAAGAACCTTGTGTTTCTATCACCTTCTTTAAGCCATTTGACCCTATATTTTTGTCTCAATATACTTCTTCCTTGGCAAGAATATCATGATATTGAATAAGTAAATTTTGTTCTTGTTCCTTAAAATATGGATTAAAACCATCTTCCTCCATCAGTTCTTCCATAGTTCACAGATCTTCCGCAATCCTACTTTTTTTCCTGAAGATATTACCAAAAGTCTCCTTGTTCCACACCTTAAGCTTATTTTTAACATGTTTCAACCTATGGGTCACTTTGAACATGGAAATCCATGAACCTACACCCACACCATTCCTTTATTCTATTATAGATATCATGATGACCCAACCACATATTTTCAAACCTGAATGGTTTGGATTTCTTGGGTAAACCCATTCCCAACTTTAGAAGAATTGGATTGTGATCTGAACCAATCCTGGGAAGTGAGGAAAGAGAATAGAGTTGGTTTAACATACACTAGTGATAAAAAACATGTCTAATATGATCTAGATGAGATCCTTCCCTATTCTTCTAATTTCCCATATATTTGGATCCTCTAAGATCCAGGTCAAATAAACCATTCTTCATAAAAAAAACCAACCAAATCCTCCATATTATTTGCATAGAAAGTAGTACCCCCTTTTTTATCAACTAGGGATAAGTGGCATATTAAAGTCACCTCCAATAATCCAATCAACATCTTTAAAGAGAAGTTTGAACCTTAAAAGATCCTCCCATAAACTCCTTCTCCCATTAGTTGTGTTTGGAGCATAAATGTTAGAAACAATCCAATTTTTTTATTCAATCTCAATGAAGAAGATAGCTACATGATTTGGGGATGAGACCATAAATTATCCCTTTACATCATCAGATTCCAAGACTCACAATACCCCCTGAAGCCCCAACAGAGTTCACCCCTTCCCAAATCCCTTCTTTCCATACCATCCTACTAACATCTTTAAATCTATCAAGACTCATCTTGGTTTCATATATCAATAAAATGTCTAGTTTATATTTACTCCTTAAATCCTTCATAATTCTATGCTTACCAAGTTGTTTCACCCTCTAATGTTCCATGATAAGACTATCATTTGTTCTTATAGGCTTTGGATAAAATCACTCCCAATGATTTTTGAACACCCTTATCCACCTCCTTCTTCGTTTATGTTTCCATTTTTTCTTTATTTGTCTTCCTTCCTTTAGATATTGATTCCTTACCTACATCTTCCTATTGGTTCTTCTTATTGTGTTTGGTTTGGTTCTACTAAATGTAACCGGTGATGAGATCACCTCTAGAGTTTTTATAACCACTTCTCTCATCAACACCTCAAAGGCATTCAAAGTTATGATATCCTCCTACCTTTGACCAAAGGAACTTTATCCAATGGATGAGACCTCTTCAAAAGAGGGGCCTAAGGCCACCTTCAAAAAGGCTCTCCATCAGATTCAATGATGAGCTATGTTTCTACTTTTTTGGGACTAAAGAGGAAATTCCTTCCTCATGCCCCTTGTATTGCAACTCATTTTCCTACTCTTTCTTGTTGAGAGAAGTTTCTTCTTTAGTCTCTAAGAGTATTGAAGGGGAGGTTTATCTTCTTTAGGTACCTCCTTCTCAGAGATATTTTTAGGACTAACAACTTTTCCATTTTTCCCAACCTGCCTCCACTCCTGAGATTCCTTTTATTTTCATGTGGAGGAAGGTTTCGATTTGATTCTTATTTTCTTTGAGAGATGACAAAAATTGAAATCATGCCCCATAGATCTACATTTTTGCATGTAAATAGGGAGGGTTCATATTTGAATCTTTACATTTAGTCACCAAACTTTTATAGGAGTTTGATATTGCCTTCGTAAGTTTCCCTTGTTGTATAGTAACACATAATCTAGGTGAGTTAATCTAGTTTGCCTTGGTGAATGGATAGATTGTTATAAGAGAGCTCAAGCTTTTGTCTATTCCTATAAGGAGTTCCAATTTCCATAACTATAGGGGTAGTCTCGGGAGGCGAACCCAGATAGGGAACTCGAAATATTTTTTTCAAAAGGATTAAAAGTAGGTTCCCATTTCTGGATAACCACATGAGACTTTCTTATAAAATAATATCCCTCATACATGATTTTAGCCACATGTTTTTTTCTCAAAAGGGAAATCATAAAATAACCATTAACATACATGTTACCTCTAAAGTACCATTGGTCACCAATATTCTCTTGGACTAACTACGAAACAAAGTTAATGTTGGGACAATTACCCAAAAAAATTGTAAATAGTACATTATTCATGGTTGCCCTCACTCTATTTAATAGATCATTCAATACCTTAAGAGAAATATAGTCCTTCTCTTTCGATGGTTCCAAACCTTCCAAATCCACTTTGTCCAATTTTTTCCCAACCACCTTCTCAACCCATGTGGTCTTCATCGAGGGACCATCCTTACCTAACGTGATCACATGACTTTGTGCAGATCCTAGTTCCCATCCGATCCATAGAGTCCGCAACAAGTTCTCATTCCTCACCCAAATTAAAATTCATCATTCCCACTCCTCGCCCATCTTGCCCAATGCAGATAGTATGTAATTCTTAGTGCTTGGTCCTTTATTTTGAAATCATAAATATGTATTTATACGATTCATTTGTTTGAATTTCATAATTGACAACTAAAATTATCAACCAAAGTAGTAAAAAAGAAATTAAGAAGTGAAAGGGGTCCAAAAGGATAAGAAAAAAATAAAGAAGGATAGGATCACCTAGGAGGATAGGAGTGTATGGCCTTAGTGTCCTAACTGGGTACTAGTGTCCGAGGCCATAGAAAGATAAAATAGTCAAATGTCGGAAAAAGTGCAAGATGTATAAAGCCAATAAAAGTGCAAAAGACAAAGAAAAAGGCCAAAGTGAGTTATCAATTATTATTTTTCTTTCTTAGGAATCATGTCGGTTATAGTATGCTTTAAGCACATATAAATGTACCCAAGTCCATTAATTTTGTGTCAAAATTTTGTCCCCATTTTATGTTGTTGAGTGAATACTCGATATCATAAATTAGATAGAAGATGTGTACCTTGTAACCTTGTAGAGAAGTGTATATCCGATAGCATGCCAAGTAGACAAGTGAAGCGTGAAGATGAGGAATAGGAAGTGGACCTTATGGGTGAAGCATGTGCATAGTATCATGTTGTGGTTTTTGATGTGAGCTACTCCTTTTTGTGTATTAATGATAGACTTTCAACAAAAGAGAGAGAGAGAGAGAGAGAGAGAGTGGTCAAGGTTATGTATATGAGAAATCAAAGTAATGCATGTGTATAAGTAAAAGTGTGAAAGTATGTAAAAAGAAAGTGTGCACTTGATATATAAGAGTGTAAGATATAGAAAAAAATTCATGATTTTCTTAGAGATGCTAGATTTGAATGTTGATGGTGAGGTTTTTGGGCGATCTCATGCCAATAGTGAGTTTTTTGGGTGATCTCACATAGAGAGTGAGTTTTTGTGTGATCTCATGCCAAGTGCAAGTGTTTTGGGTGATCTCATGCCAAGAGAAGAGTGTTGGGGAGAGAGGTCTAGTTTTTATCTACTTCCACGACACTTCTCGAATAAGCACCAAGTACATATGGTACATCTTGTTTGTTCGATTTTTTATTAGTCCTTATTGTAACTAAAATGTACTTGATAAACTAAATTTTGTAACTAGAGGAAAGTGTTTGCTACTTTGTAGAACTATTTTAAAAGTTGTTGGAGATTGTTTTGATTTAAAAATTAACCTGTGTTTGGTCCTAGGAAACAAACGACATGAGGGACACACGCGTTAGGTGATAGTGTGTCTGTTTTTTGTCTGTGAGGTCCAAGTCTAATTCTAGACCATTCTCGTGATCTGTATTCTTGTGTTGATTTTGCACTATGTTGATATGTAATGTAGCTTTAAGTTGTTATAGGGGTGCTTTTTTCACCTAATAGATGTCCCCCTCATTTGGGGTGCATACAATGACTATAAGAGAATGTGGTCCAAAGAAAAGGACCTTGATCTGATATATATATTTGAGTGGAGATACTCCGTAGGGGTAGGGGATATGAATGGTAGAAACCAAGGCACACAAAAACAAGAGAGGCTAGAAACATGTGTTAGTATTGAGGATAGCATGTAATAAAAGACAATGTGATAAGAAACTAGAAATACAATGTGATAAGAAACTAGAAAGACAAAATAGACCAAAAGAAGTGGGTTTCATACATGGGACATTGCTCACAATGTCACAAGTATATTAAGGAAGAAGCGAGAAAAAGGTATACAATGATCACACAAGACATAAGGCATAGCCCATAAACAATAGCATACAATAGCAAACAATAAAAAGTAAAATGTATTAGATAACTATGCTTGGATGTAATCCTGTAAAGTAAATGGTACACATGAAGCACCCATTAGAATGTTAGAAATATAAATAGTATGTCAAAGCATGTATATATCAGAAAAAAAAAAGTGCTAGTGAGTAGAAGTAGTAAATGATGAAACAATAGAACCCATAGTGTGTGACAAAGAGAGATGTTAGGAAAGATGTATCATGAAGTGTAGAGCATAAATTGTGTAGGATGTGAGGTTCATTTAATAATTATAAACTCAATAGTAAAGTGTTAATCGTAGCACTAGAGTGCATCATCGGGTAATGATGGTACAATATGTGTACCAAAGATGTAGGAATGCTTAGGAGATTAAGTATGAAGCACAAAGTGTGAAGTGTAGTAGTAAATAGTAAAGAAAACCGATAGTGATGGAGGGGGTGAAAGCGTGATGCCCTTGAGTGTGCAAGTAATGGAGATCTATGTGATGATGTAAGAGAGAGATTGTGATGGTGACGGAGTTTGAAATGTATCATAAGAAAGTATATTTTTGTCATGATGAGAGGTAAAATAAGCATAGAACCAAGATTGGATTGTGGGTTGACATGAGGAAGTTTAAAGAGGTTAGATATCACAAGGTGAATTGGTTAGTCTTGCTTGGTTGGTGGTTTTTGATTTGGAATTGGTAATGCTGCATAATAATTGATAAGAGAAGGTGATGGGGCATGATTTTGAGAGGTGGTTGCTTAGTTGGAATTGGCAATGTTGTAGAAGACATGATAGATGGAGAAGATGAGGAACATATTTTTAATGGTGGTATGACATTGGGTTGGATATGTGGCTTTGGACTGACCAGAAGAAGTTATATTAGAAATTATGGAATAATGCTCATTAGACATGGAGGGATCATATTTGGGAGCCTAGTGGGATTTAATATAAATTTAATTGAATCTAATCACGGAGTAAATATTATAATGAATGATATAAAAATGCTAATATATAATAAGACACAAGTAAACAATCATATATAAATGTGAAACCCTAAGTAAGAGAGAAAGAGAGATAGAGAGACTTAGCTTATTTCTAAGGATTTGAATGTGATATGGGTTATGTTACTATTGGATCTTACTTGGAAATAGTGTCACAAAGAATTGGCGAGGTTATGGACTCTAAAACTACATAGGATAGAATCACCTTAGAAAGGATAGGAACACGGTAGTAGTGTCTAGATCTAGGCGTTGGTGTCCGTGTAGATGTTGGGGATCCGGTTCTTTAAGGACCAGATAATGTTTATTATTATTTTTCATCTTTCAATCTAGATTCATTTTTGATCTGTGAATGTACCTGTAACCCATAAGAAATGAGTTCACCTATACATACCCACAAACCATATCAAACCTAAAAAGGAAAATGCAAAATGGGGAGTTAGATGACCCCGGTGGTCACCCAAAGAGTGAACTTATGACCGAGTATTGCACTACGCCTCGTAATCCATGTGTTTCTTAGTGAATGTGCATGTAATGATGCCATAGGATTCCCTTGTGTAATTTTCATAATGATAATGAGATAGATCTAGAATGTAGCAGATGTATAAAATATGTGGGATAAAATAGAATAAACTTCCCCTCCTATGCTATGTATGAAGAAGAATGTATCCCTTATCCCTTGAATGAATGTGTTAGATGGATTCTTTGAAGTGTCTTTTTCCTTTGGATGCAAGCTTAGGTGATAATATGTAATGCTAATTTCTTGTTCCATTATTTTAAAATCATAACTATGTATTTATATGATTCCCTTATTTGAATTTTGTAATTGACAACTGAAAGGACAACCCAAAGTAGTAAAAAGTAATTAAAAAGAGAAAGGGGTCCAAAAGGATAAGAAAAAGGTAAATAAGGACAAGAGTTCCCAGGAGGATAGGGTCGCCTGAGATTAGTGTCTCAACTGGGTGCTATTGTCTGAGGCCATAGAAAGATAAAACAATCAAATGCTGATAAGAGTGTAAGATGTATAAAGCCAATACAAGTACAGAAGAAAAAGAAAAATGCTAAAGGGAGTTGTCAATTAATATTTTTCTTGATTAGGAATCATGTAAATACTAGCATGCTTTTAGGACCTAGAATTATACACAAGTGCATAGATTTTGTCTACACTCTAAAACTATATATTAAAATGTGGGCTCAATGCCTCTTTATATAGGTTACAATTCAATTCAAAATGACCTAATTAACCCCAAATCCTAAAAATATCATATTTATGGTCATTAATACATAATGATATGCATTCACAACTTCTTTAGAAGTTATCTATTTTAGGAATGTCATGATTCTTGCCATGATTTTTACTAACATTTCCATCCATAATATCCCATGATAGTGATAGATCTTGTTGGATTTTGTGTTTTTGTTCCTTGTCTTTCCATGTGTACGTTTACTCATGTGTGTTTCAAAACTTATAAAAATTAAAGGGACAATACCTACAAGGGGCATCCATAGGTTTATGTTACTATTTAATTCTTATCACAATGATTAATATATAGTACATAAGGTGATACATGAGCATCATTCACATGTATATATCAAATTTTTGGTTTTTATTGTGATTTTGGAAGTGATTAGGTTTAGGGTTCATGTTTATAGTGTGTATTATGGGTTCCAACTCATTTGGACCCTTTCATATTTGTAATAAGGCCATTTGGTGTTTTCCTCCAAAATGGGTCATTCAAATATTTGAATTCGTAAGTTGTGAATACCCTTATAATAGGTTTCATAACTATGGTCACTTTTATCATGGTTTGGATTAGCTAAACTAGATATTAACTACCTCATTTATGTCATTTTTAAAAGATGTATTAGAATGAGGAGTGAGAGGGGAGGAGAAATTAAGAATATAGAGTTTGAAAATAAGAGCCTTGGAGGCTCAAAATATCCGAATAATCATTGGTGACATATATTGATAGGTTCTTGAAAAAAGTTATGTAATTATGAAGACAATACATACCCTTTAAGAATAAAATGATGAAGTATTGTTTACTCTAAATTATTCTGATGATTAATGATCTTTTATAGTATAAAAAGTGTTATTATAGGTATAAGGGGATTGCATAAGTTGTTGGGAAGGATCGAATGAATTTTCGAAGGTAAAGATATTTTTTTGCTCATGATTTCTTAAGTAATAGAGACTTTGTAATGTATAATGTATTTAAGTTGTATTGGTGTTTATGGATGTTGTTAAATGATTGAGGAGGCTCTACAAGGGTTAAAAACTATAGAATAACAAGATTTCTCTATTAATAATAATTATAAAGGTATAATTAGGTGTGTAATAATGATCATGACAAAGAAAACTTGAGAAAGGCTTGCAAGTGATGGCTTTAGATATTACAATCTTGATATTATTAGTATTATAATAGTTAGAGAGAATTATTTAAATTTAAAAGTAAATATATCCTTGGAAGACATTGGAGGAAGATTCTATATTGGTTTTTAAGTCAAAATAATGCCCAAATTAGTATTCCGGTGAAAAGAGACAAAACTGCCAAACTCTATAATCACATTCATCTTATGATAGGTAAATTGGCATTTTGAGAGGTTAAAATAGGATTTAATACACTTATCTCACTCAAATATATTGGAGAACTTGACTAAATTCCTTTAGAAGAATCTAAAATTATGAATAAGTCATACAACTTGACCAAGTAAAAATACTCTTATATTAGAACCCTTAGTCAATGTAAACACTATCCTAAGGTTTGAGAGTTAGAAATATACATAATTTAATTTTTAACCAATGAAAAATTCTATAAATTTTAAATAAGATGGATTTAGGTGTAAGTAAGATCTCCATGAAGTTTTATAGAAATATTATAAGTTCATACAAGGCAATATTAGATTCTTAGTATGACTTTGCATAGAGAAAACCCACCTTGAAGGTTTATATAAAGGATTTGATTAAATAAGAAAGACTAAATTATAATACCTATTAAAAATAGTTTGTGAGGTTCAAGGAAGTTTAAGGAAGATTCGAATGGTTGAAGTAAGGCACACAATGTAGTAGGATAGAGAAAATTAGAGATTACAATCAAAGAACCATGTTTAGCCTAGTCATTAGCTAATTCGAAGGGTAAATCTCAAAATATGGCTTATAAGTATTGATTAATCTTGGTTTAAATGTAGATAAAAGACTATAGTAGGTGATAGTAAGGGTTAAAAATGAATCCAAGAATTTTTCAGATCCTAAAATCCATAAAGCTCGGTCCTAGACCGAGAAGGGACCTAATTGTGAATGAATGGTAATGAGATGAATGTGTCTTATTAAGAATATGAACCTGGAACTATGGATTAAGAAAGAACTAAATAAAGGGTTCCTAAATATATGATTAGTTACTCATGGGAGTTTTTGAGTTGTCATATACAATAAGACTTCCATGGAAACATGGCTACAAAAGGAATATGCCTAATTGTGGACAAAGACTAGTAGTTTGCATGAGTGATAATCTATTGTAGAGCTTGATACTTTGGACTAAGTTGTGTATAGCCATAATGGGTGTCCAAAAATATGTTTATTTTGTCTTGATACTAGTTGAACCATTTTGAACAACAAAGTTTGTGTGTTTTCAGGGATAATGAGACATAGTTTTAGCTTATATGGTAATGAGAAGAAATGAAGCCTTGATTTATTAAGGAAATAATTCATAGTAGAGAAGAGTATATGAAGAGTGTGAAACAATGAAAATAGTACCTAGTCAAGTATTTCCAAGAATTTTGCCTTGGTGCATTTGATGTTCTTATGTTATTACATGAAGTTGATGGTCATTGAGTACTAATTTTTTGAGTTGGTTTGAGTTTTTGCTTTCCTATGCATCATAAGGGGTCTTTAATGCCATTCACTATATGACCCATTATCCATTACTATTACATATTCGAAGATTGTGTCAAATATCAATCTATTCTCTCTATTACATAATACACATACACTCAATTTAATTTTAAGTTAGTAACATGTTAATGAAATATCACACCACCTCAAAGAGAGGAGGCACCCTAACAACCATTTTCAATAAAATCAAATGCTCATGGTGATTTCAAATTACATCTCACCTCACCATGTGAAAATATTCTCAATATCTTGTATCAACTTCATACATACTCTTTTCTAAGGCATGGAAAGTATTCAATGAATCATAGAAAATTTCAAATAATGCATTCTCACATTCCTCCCGGAGGTAAAAATATTTAATAACATCAACACTCTTTCTAAAGGCATAAAATTCTAAAATTAACTCGTGTCGATTCTCGACATTTCTCCTAGGCACATAAACCTTCAATGACTTTGATATTCCTCCCATAAGAATCAATCTTAAATGAACTCAATATTCCTTCCAAATTTATAAATTTCTCAATGATATTCTTTCTAAAGGCATAAAGTTATTAAATGGAATATTATCTTGTAAAAGGAAAAAATCCTTGATCACATTTTTATTCTAAAGGCATAGCACCTCAAGTGGCCTTTGGCCAATACTTATATCAAAATTTCAAACACCCCTACTAAATACTTAGTTTATGTCTCCTTAAGTGGCTTACAACAAATAATTGGCTCCCTTAGTATGCAATCGATTTTGTTGGCTTCAAGTGGCCCAAAATTTATTTTTATATTTTTATATAGGAGATGAACATTATATTTCCCTTGGTAGGACTCTAGGCCCAAATATGAACATTTATCTTGATGAATACTTGTTTATTTTTCTATCCAAAAAAATGAGATGGAACTTCCCTTTATTCATGTGAATTATTTGTTAAGTCCCATGACACCATTTACCTCCTCAATAAGTATGGCACATGCCTAACATAATAAATACTTATTATTACCAAGTGGTATTTATCCCCTTTTTCATTTCAAATTATTATTAATTTTAGCTCATATGTTTTTTCATCAAGAACAAGTAACCTCACTGTGTTTAATTTTATAGATATCTATATCACTTGGGAAAATTTGGAATATCCTAAATAAAGTATTCAACAAAGACACAAAATACATCTCAAGTATACTTTTCTAATCCATTTAAACCAACATTTTCAATTCTAGATTAAAGGGGGTAATAAATAAATAGCCAAAAATGGCACTAGCCTCTTTTATAATGCATTTTAAGTTATTTTGTGAATATGGTACATTAATATGGATAAATGGACCAATTGGAACTCTTACCACTCTTTTTGAATCTTTGTTTCTTTCTCTCAAAGTATCTAAACAAATCTTTAGTCTTCATTCTTCACATGTGATGTGTTTTCTTCGGATCTCTACCTTGTGGATTTCACCATTTTTCACTCTATTATGTCTATGATAGGTTTGGTGGTCCTAGACATATTCATACATCAAATATATCACATACCTATGAACCTATCCCCTCTTCACTTGTGTAGACACTTAAATTTAGAAATTTACTCTTTGACACTACTGGTTTTGACAATGCACTCTTGCTAAGATAAACACACTCTTTCTATTCATGCCGAGTACATCCTGAAATATCTTGTCTATATTTTTATTCATACAAACTAACATGCCAAAAACACTTAGAATTCAATACATCAAATCCATAGAAAAATCCCAATTGACAAGATGCAAACTCTAGTTTTTATGTTTCTCATCCCCTGGACAAAATTGTACAGAGTTTGGTTAGGAGTTTATATATGGTCTTGACCTATTTGTACATTTTTTCACATGCATATCCACCATATTTGATTTCAATTTCAAAATATTTGATGGGTCATTTATTCCCTTAGGTTCTTCAATAATTTACCTTCGAAACCCTATATATGAAAGCATAAAATATCTCTTTTACACACCTAGAAATCATATGACACTACCTTGATAAACTCACTTCCAATACTTTCACAATGTACTAAAAGTTCCCTAAATATTACAAAATATCATGCACACTCATTAGGGTAGAAATCACTTTAATTCTAAAGGTTCTTATGAGGTGAAGAAATCGCCATATCTCATTTACAAGCACTCAAACATCCATTCTCCAAGTATTCTAGTAAGAGCCAAACTTAACTCAATAATTTTCAAAGAGGTTTCTAAACTACTTACATTCATTTAAATATCATATGCTATGTGGAGAATGACATGTGGTTTAAGGCCTCTTCGGAGTAGTTTCGACTTTGGTGGCACACGAGGGTTCCCACAACCTAACTAATGTTTTTTTTATAGGGTCTCCCACTCATTGTTAGGGTTTGAGACCTTATTTAGAATGTTTATAGGGATTCACAACATGACCGAGAGTTAGGATTTTACAATGACATAGATTTATACGTAGGTAACACTTAGTAAATTTACAAATCCATAATAAAATTGGGTACAAGACCGTGCAATAGGGTTAGGACCATATGTAAAGTCTTGGAAGAGTTGTATGATCCTACCCCAAGACAATTTCTAGTCACGGTCCCAAGAATAAAGCATCACTAGTATCAGATCTCTTAGTTCCAATGGTCTTCACACAAAGCTTCCTAGATCCATCTATAAACATCTAAGTGCACTCATCCCCTTACGTTTTTAATTTTATATCTTGTTTCATACATATTTTGTAAGTATTAATGCATTGATCTAATATCGAATAATTAATGTTGTAAATTAGGTAATCATAATAATGACCTTTATCTACCCTTACATCCTTTAGTGTACTTAATTCACTAATTTATATTTCATATAATTTAATAAGGGTGTAAACATTTTGGTGAACCCAACTCTTGATCAAACCCTAGTTTCCCTAGGGATTCTCCTTCATGCTTAGTTTCATATCTATCAATTTTATAGGGTTTGTATTCAGATTAAATTTTGATTTCATCCTCTTGGTTGACCTCAAAATGATTTTCAAATTTTTCCTAAGGTCTCATGGTCATTCTTCCTCTTTGAGTCACTTTCTAGGGCTCACAATTGACTAATCACCTTTCATTGCATATCTCAAACATAATAACTCTTTTTTTAATTCTTTTGAGTTTATTATTAATTTTAATATATTTAATGAAAATAATTTTGTGCACACTTAGAAGACATTCCAAATTATTGTTTTTAGTAATTCAGGAATAATAAGAAAATATAAATTTTTGGGAAAATTCGCTAGAGGTGCTTCTTCCATATAATTAGGTCATAAATTACCTCTCTTGGTTTCACAAAATGCAAATTATATTTTGTGATATGGTTGTTTTATTCATTTAATACAATCACATTTTGGATGGCCCTCATCACTAATCTTGGGTCCCTCTTAGTGCATGATTCTTCTCATTCTTATATACATGTTTATTCTACTTATGGTTGTAATAATGGATTCATCTCATGATCAAATAATATTATTCCTTGAATATCTCAAGTGAAACATTGTATACAACTTGACACATTCATTAACCTCCTTCACACTACTGTAGAAATCACTACTATAGAGGATCTTATGGAATTTCATTCTCCCACTTCCACTACCCATGGTGACAATGATCGTATCCTTGAGGGTATTATGTATTGTTAGGATAGTAATCGTAAACAAGATCCCTTTCATCCACTCTTTGGATGATTCTTCTCTTCTTCCCGAACATATTATGAATGAAAACAATTATAGTTCTACCAATTCTCTTGAATGTGAATCTAATGAAATAAATTTCAACATCTCCACTCCTCTTGTACATGATTCTAATAGTGTTTCTATCATTCCCATTGAATTAGAAAGAAATCATATTGCTTGCACTATTATTTTTATATTAATATTCTTCAATGTAATAATGATACAATTGAATTTACTCTATTGCACATACTATGAGTGATACCAATTGTGTTTATACTTCTCATCTTAAAATTACATGCAATAATTCTATTATCACTTCTTCTCCACTATTTGTAAATTATAACGTGCATAATTGATGATATTGTTTCTATTTCGTTAACAAAATGAACATGTTGATTCTCCCTAGTTACAATTGATACACATAGTCAACTTTCCTTTACTAGTATGAATGAATTGTTTAGTTGTAATATTCCTCCAAATTCCATAGAACCCCAAGTTATACCTAATGGGGTTCCCAATACCAATCACCCTCCATCTCTTACTAGATGGAATTTCATGTGTTTATCATGTGCACCATATATTGTGTTAAAACACTACTTGAGTGCAACCTTGTGTCTATCCCTAAACTATTTGAGGTTGATACAAGTGAAAATTATAACAATAAATCTAACACTCATGTTTATTGTAACTATCGAGATGCATTGGGAACCATACTAATTATTTTGTTAAAATTCATCATGTTATCCAAGATCTTCTTGATGTACATGATTTTGAATGGGATATCCCCTCTAAATCCATTATGACATCTACTTTTTCAACCATTTCAGATCAATCACTCAATTTTTCCCTCCAATTGTTCCTCATAGTCTTACTCTCATAACTACATCTATTTTACAATTGATTTTAGGTGCATCTTAATTTCCACTTCAAAATGCTACCATGAGTATGGATTTCAAATCACTCACTTGGAAAAATTATAGATAAACATCTAATGATCATATGCTTCTTGATATTTACATCCCCATTGATGCCACACTTGATACTAAGCCTTTATGTCCCATTTCAATAGTTATGTATCCTATCGATGCACATCCTCTCATGGTTTCTTCAATAGATCTCATGACACTATATACATTCTACACTCTATCTTTATGGGTACTCATATATCTACTCATCTACATATATCCGAAACCCTTGTTAGGGATGTACACGACTATCTCTTACACCTATAACACAATCTTCCTAATTTCTCTCATACATTAGTCCTTATTCAGTTACTTTATACCACATATACACCCAATGGGGACACTCATATGTTACATAAATATCCTCTTACATCTCTCCACATCGCTCATGATATTATCGGTCACTTAGGTTCATCTCCCTTTGACATAGAGCATGCCCCTATCCTTGATAATCATACTACATCCATGTCATGCTCTACTACTATGCAATCTACTTATTCATGGCTCCATGTCTTACCTCTAGCACTTATTTTTATGATATGGTGTTACAACCCTTCCCTATTGGTTTCACTAGATTTCATTTTTCTTCTAAAACTTGGTAGCTTTGGTGTTACCCCTTCTTGTAAATATCCAAACATATACAAATACAAAAATATTGACATAGTTTAAAAATACAAAAAAATATGTATATATTTGCAAAAAAACAAAATCGGGCAAAGATATACACTTGGCTTAAATTCTTAGCACTTTACATTATATAGACATGTGTTCATGTGGTATATGGAGCTTGATGCGGGACATACGCAGAGCACTACAAAATGATAGGTGATGGTCGAATATTTTACCCATACTTCCAATACATTTGGGGGCATCTAATATACACTACACACATCTTATTATTCTATTATCCTTTATACTTCCTCATTACGATTGATATATATATATATATATATAGTACATGTTACCTTTTGAGATAACATGAATAACACATGTGTCTTTTGCAACATTGACACATCTTGTTTCACATACTTTTGTTTATATCAGTTGCCATATCATTTCATCATGTTATGACACTCTTGTTTTATATACATATTTTCTAGTTATGTGTGTGCCTAATTTATTATTTCATTGATTGTGGATTGAGTTCCTGCATGTATTGTAACATTTCGTGTGTCGCGTGTTTGTGGCTTTATGCCTATCTTGTGTGATTTTTTTATAGGCCTATGGGACTTGAATTTATTGTCATAGCATGGTGTCCCATGTCTATGGCTCTAAGCCTTTGTGTGACACCGCATACTATTGACTCTAAATTCATTGTTGTTAAACTTATTTTATCATACATGCATCATTAGTAATATTTTATTTCCTCTATTATTTATATTCATTGTTATTATTTCTCTTATTGTGCATCATGGTTTCCACCATGCACAAAACCTCCTTTGTAAGTACAAGTTCTTCAAGGTGGCCACCTCTTCAACATCCTAAACTCTTCTACAACTTCTCGAAATCTTGTGTATGAGAACACATATTTTTTTGATCCATATGTTCAAGATGGTTTTTGCACATGCCTCAAAAGAGGGGCATTCATCCAAGTATATTCTACACCTACAACAAACAAAAGAAAAAAATTAGGATAATATATAGGTACAAGAAGGGTATATCTACTCAAAAACAACTTCAAACATAGAAATTTAGAAAACTAGGTAGATGTTCAAAAATGTACAACTTCGTTAAGAATGTATTGACGATTCTAACCTAGTCATAATAATTTTCTTAGGGCAAGTTACATCAACTTTCTTAGTAGTTTCATATTTTTATGTATATGTAAATTTTTTTGACAAAATTTCATATACACATCACTTAGTTTGAATTATTTACAATGGCCATGAACTAATTCACTCATTCACCATGACACTCAATTTATACTACAATTGTGGGAATCTTGAGGGCATAGGTCTCCTTTCTTAATCCACATTTTAGTACATTATAGTTTCGCTTAGATGTGTGACACAATGGAAGGGTATTGATCGCCCAAACTTTTTATAGCTCAAGAGCTTGTTGTTTCTTTGCTCATAGACATGTTTTGAAAAAGATTTGTTATATCTTGGACATTATATTATAGATTTGATATTATGAGAAATGTGTGGAAATTCAAGCGTATAGCACCAATTTAGCTTAATTTCTATGTTGTCGCATTTTCTTATGATGTCATGGATACTAATGGATATGATGTTGTTTTTGGAACATAATTATATTGATGGATACTTAGTTGTTGCATGTTGGGATTCTATGGTTATATGTCACTTTATCATCTTATCTAACTTTGGAGAATTGAGTATAATTGTGCACGTTGTCACATTTTGATTTCAATAGGATGTTAGGCTAGTTTAGAACTCATTGATATCTTGCTGAGTTGTTGTTTTATATTTTATTGGATAGGTACGGTTAATGTGTGCAATGAGTGTGCAGGTGACAGGTTTACAGGAGAACGTGGGATTTAGGCCAGCTACACAATCTTGCACAAGTAGCCCACGGGCTGAGTCCTAGCCATGTTCATTGTGTGAAACCTTAGTGTTGGAGATTATTATTTTGGGCACCATGAGTGACCCCAATTTTTGTAATGTATTGTGCCTTGAATTATTAATTTTGTTTAGGGTAATTAGTTATGTTGTAAACTTGTTTTGGGGGTTAATAATCCCACTTTCATTAAAATTTTGATTTTGTTTAATGAGTCACTTAATCACAAGGTTTAGGGTCACATGTGAAACCCTTGGGTGGTCCCCACACCCTCTACCCTTGTGCCAAAAATGCAAAACCCGAAATTGGGTTATTTTGGGCATTTTTGGGGACCCCTTTTTAGTTTGGGAGTTCCCTAACATAAAAATGAGCCCTTGGACCCTACCTAATGGGTAGGGGGGCTTATTTCCAAGGCTAGAGGGAGTTTTCCTCCTTTTTGCCTTTTGTTTGGTCACATCCATGTAAGGAGTGTGGATTGGAGTGCTTGTTAAAATTTTCACTAATTTTGTCTTGTTAACATTTAAGGGAATTTGGGAGAAGAGGGAAAAAAGACATTTTTACCCTTTCTCTCTTTTGGTTTTAGCATCTTTGACCTTGAAGGAGGAGAGGGGTGACACATGTCACCCCCTCATTTGTGAGGATTATTGCTTGCACCTCTTCAAATTTCCCTTCATGGGAAAAGAGAGGGACTTTTTTTTTGGAACTTCTTGCTTGGGATGCTTGTGGGATTTGGAGCTTGAGATTTTCTTGAGTCAAGGAGTGGAGAAATTTGAAGTTGGAAAGCTTTTTGGAGAGATTTCCTTGAGGTAGGCTCTTATGTCTTATTGCATGTGTTGTATTCATCTTAGTTGTTAGATGGGCTACTTGAATTTGTTATTTTTGCATGTGGATTTTGGTTGTTGTTGTTTGTTTTACTCCCTCCATCATATGACATGATGGAGTTTTGGAGTTTTGGGGGAAGAGAGAGGGATTTTTCCTCTCAATCCTCAAGGCTTGATGGACAAGCCTTGTAGGGTCTTATTGTTTTCCCCTCAAATGGTTGAGGTGGGGAAAGTGATTCATTTGGTGTGAATCTCCTTCCCCATTCTTGTAAGGAAACCTCTTTGGGGTTTGAAAATCCTTCCAAGAAGGATTTGGTGAAAGGGAGGAGGAATAAGGAGGAATTGTATGAAAATGGAGAAATAAGGAGGGTATGGAGTATTTGGCTTTATGCACTATTATTGGATTATAATTTTTGGAAAACTTCTCTCCTCTCTTCCCCATTGTTTTTAGAGGAAGAACTTGGGTTCTTCTCTTTGCCACCTTGGAAAATTTTGAGTCTTGTCTTGGATTTTGTCCTATTTGTGTGTGGTTGTATCATTGTTAGTCCACCTCCTTCTTGTGCAAGTTATGGTTAGTTGTCCTCTTTCCCATGGGCTTGGGGGAGGCTAACATGCATCCCAACCTTGGGAGAGGCATGTAATGATGCCTATGGTTGGGTGGCAAACAAGTTCTTTCTCCTTGTTGGTTTTCTTGAAGGCATGAAGGTTGGAGCTCAGAGTTGGAAGTTGGAGATATTGAGAGTTTTTCTTGCCTTCTCTAATATTTATGTAACCATTCTTGTATTGTAGCCACTTAAGTATGGCTTGTGGGAAAATTCCTCTTTAATGAAATTCCTCTTCCTTTTTGTATTTGAAGATCTTCTTTCAACCTTGGAAAGGAATTTTGTTGGAATGTTGTCTTGTATATTTAGCATGATTGTGAAATATGAAGTATTGAGTTATTGAGAGATTGTGCAAAAAGGAGATTTGTAAAATATTGTCTTTCTTTAATATACATTTAGTAGAAACATTCTTTCTTTTCTTTTTACATTTCCTTATCATGCTTGTAGTTGGAATATTTATTTGACAAAAAAATATATATATTTTGCATTGTATTTGAGAGGAATAGTAATTCTTTGTTGAAAGTCTTATGTATTTTATAAAAAAATCAGTTTTGGAATAGTATGCTCCTTTGCAAAATTTATTAGTATTTAGATTTTTTTTTATATACTTGTGTTGTTTTCTTCATCTCAAATATGATAATCATTTAATGTGAATAGTTGAGAGTATTCAGTTTATTTTTGTATCAATTGATCTTATTTAGCTTTTTTTTTTTTTTAAATATACAAGCTTAGTTTAATCTATTTTATCAAATGGTTATGAGTTGTAGATTTATTTATATATATATATATATATTGAAATATGTTTTTTGTAAAACTTGGTGTTTTGTATATATACATATATATGTCTATTATATATATGTATATATATGTATATGTATGTAAATAGTTTTTCTGATTGGTTACATATAATATTATAAGTATTAAACTATACACAAAAAAAGAGAAATGTACATATATATAATATATATATATATATATATATATATATATATATATATATATATATACGTTTTAAATAATGATAAAAAAAAAAAAACAATATTCATTTAAAAATGATTTGTATTGTTTTAGGAAAAAAAAAAAAAAAAAAAAACAAAAAATGTTTTATTAAATTCAAAATTTATATATATATAAAAAAATGTGTTGGGGGGTTCGCCCCCCGCCCCCACTCCCTTGCATTGCCCCTGGGGCGTTGCCCCCAAACCCCTACACCGCTCCTTTGCACGAGCCTCCGCCCCTGCCGCCCCTCACCCCCCGTTGTTGTGCGCAACGCCCACACCCACCCCCTGCCGCGTCTCCCGACCACGACCCCACCTGCCATCTCCTCCACCGCGGCCCTCCGCAGCACCACGCCGCCCCATACTTGCCCTCACACACGTCCTCCTTAGATCCCCTTCCCCGAGCAAAAAAAAAAGATAATAATAATAAAGTAAAATAAATAATATTAATAACAAAAAATAAAGAAATGTATATATATATATATTTCTTTTACTTATAAAATATATATATATATATATATATATATATATATATTCAACTAAGGGTTTTACAAAAGGGGAGGCTCCATAGCTTTCCATTAACCTGCTTGAAGAAACAAAGAACAAACAAAACAAATGAGAAGAGAAATGAAAAGAAGGAGAAGAAAATAGCAAAGAGAAAGTTAGGGCAACTTTAGGGCTTTTTCCAAATGAAGGGTCATGATTTACTCAATCCTAGGGTCCTTAAGTGACCCTACACTTTTGAATATGAGTAATATTGTGGGAGTAAAGTTTTGAGTAGGGAATGAAATTTTAATTAAAAATGGGTAGATTGTTTTCTCATGTAGGTGAATTTATTCAATGTGATATATATTATTTTTGAATGTGTGAAAATTATTAGAAGCTAAATAAATAAAATTAAATAGAAACAAATGTTTTAGCGAATTGGTTAAAAAATTATATCGCTAAGAATTAAATTACTTATTGAGAATGGCTAGGCAAAACATTAGTTCACACTTTATAAAAAACAAAATTACCAACTTTTTAGGTTGTTTTATGGTGTCCGAGGATGGGCATGACATTTGGTATCAGAGCAGAGGTTTGCACATGCGGACACTCTAGGTAACTAATTAAGATAGTTAATGGTAATGTTAATAACATTAAATTTAATAAATAGATAAAAATAATTAGTTAAAAATCATCCGCAACCATTAAATTTTAATTAATAACTTCTTCGCTCACCTCGTGCACAGGATGGCACCCAAGAGGGGATGATCAACTAGAGGTTTGGGGCGTAGTGTACCTACGTGGGAGCAGCCGGCACCCGAATTTGGGCCTCAGATATTAGAGGCCCTGCACACCTACTGATAGGCGTTGTGGAGCAGCGTCTACCACCATCGCAGGAGATGAGAGAGGAGATTCCATTGGGAGATGAGGAGCCGATAGGTGAGGACACACATTCAGAGCCGCCAAAGCACGATACACCGAGGCGGGAGAGGTCACGTAGCCCTTCTGTTCATCATGAGAGGGTAGCCTCATTCCTTCGTAGCCGCTCACACAGTCTCGAGGGACCATTTGGGGATAGGTGACCCCTTCGCCGCTAGACTACATCGCGGGATCGAGATACAAGTAGTGTGATCAGGGACCTTCTTCACTTGCAGCCACCCACTTACACCAGCTCTACAAATGGCTTTGGGGCTGAGTCGTGGCTCCTTAGCTTGGATAGTTGCTTTGGCTTGCACTCTTATGAGAGCAACATCAAGGTAAGGTTCGCTATACACCTCCTCCGAGACGCAATAGGTGTTTGGTGGAGGAATGAGGAGTGGAAGCTCCATCTGACTCAAGAGATAGTGACTCTGGGAGATGTTTGAGGAGCGTTTTAGGGCTCGTTATATGTCAGAGCATTTTTGTAGAAGAGGATTGATGAGTTTCATGACTTATGACAGGGATCTGGCACAGTAGCACAGTATGAGAGCAGGTTCCTAGATCTCCTACAGTATGTGGACTACCTGCAAGATGAGAAATTGTAGGTTAACAGGTTTATTCGAGGCCTTAATACATATATAGCAGGAGCAGTTAGGATGTTATCTCCTCCCACACTTGAGAAGGCCGTTGAGAAGGCCTACTTAGCTGAGGAGAACATGACCAAGGCATAGGAGCACCGAGATAGAAACAAGAGCAAATTTCAAGAGAGGATACAGGCCTTTCAGAGTCAGAGGTCACGAGGTACTGCACCACCCCCTAGAGGAGAATTTTTGCCTCCACTAGCAGCTACGAGGGCCCCACCGCACACGCAAAGTGATGCAGACACATAGCAGCAGGCCACCCGGCAGGGGCTAGACAGGCACAGACACAGGGATTTCAGAGAGGTGTTTCTAGAGGTGGTTTTGGTGGAGCCAGGATATGAGGCAAGGTACGGTGCAGGCAAAGCTATTCACACGCAGATCTGCTAGGGTTGGACCGGTAGGATCAGTACCGAGCACGGGAGGGACCCCATCTCAGAGGGGTATAGGAGGTTGTTTTATTTTTGGATCTCCAAATCACTATGTGCGCATGTGCCCGCACAAACCAAATACCATGGATGCACAGAGAGCTACTAGATCCGAAAGGATGGTGGGTGATGTAGGACACACTCATCATGTGTATGCAATGGTTGACAACCACTAGGTCGAGCATCGGAGCCACATCATTGAGACGACAAGTACTATCAAGGGTATTTCTGTCTCGGTAATTTTTGACTCAGTGCTTCAGATTCCTTTATATCACCGTCTATAGTGGACCAGTGTGGGCTAGTGGTGGCTAGGCAACCAGATAATTGGTAGTTGAGTTGGCCTTTGGGGCCAAACTCACCGTGGACTCGTATGTGGAGAGTTGTGTACTTGTTTTAGGAGCCTACTCCACTACACTTGACCTCGAGTTATCCCTCTAGGTTCCTATCGGGTAGTGTTGGGAATGGATTGGCTTGAGGCTCATCGAGCTAAGGTAGATTGCGAGAAATAAGGTCACCGAGTGTCGGGATGATCTTGGGAGTACACCGATACTGGGATATAGAGGCCTATCTCCTTGCACATGATATCGGCTAAGCAACTCAAGCAGAGCATGTGTAAGGGTTGTCAATTATTTTCTATCACCATCAATGATCGATCAAAGAGCAATTTAGAGAACTCACCCTTAGATGACCATGTAGTTTTGAGGGAGTATGCATATGTGTTTCAGGTGAGCTTCCAGGGTTACCACCCCACAGAGAGGTAGATTTCACCATTGATTTAGTACCTGGATCAGCACCAGTTTCTAGGGAACCTTATCAGATGATGACTCCAGAGCTTCATGAGCTCAAGATTCAGTTAGAGGAGTTATTAGATAAGGGTCTCATTCACCCTAGTGTATCTCCTTGGGGAGCGCCAGTCATATTTGTGAAGAAGAAGCACGGTTCTCTCAGATTTTGTGTAGACTTCAGGAAGCTCAACAAAGTCACAATAAAGAACCATTATCCGCTCCCTAGGATTGATGACTTGTTTGATTAAATGCAGGGAGCGAGAGTGTTCTCCAAAATCGATCTCAAGTCAGGGTACCATCAGTTGCGCATATCAGATACAGACATTCATAAGATAGTGTTTCGCACACGTTATGGGCATTATGAGTTCATTGTGGTTCCATTTGGTTTGACCAATGCCCCAGCTGTCTTCATGAGCCTCATGAATGGAGTATTCAGGAAATTTCTAGATCACTTTGTCTTAGTGTTCCTTGATGACATATTGATTTATTCTCGTTCCGAGGAGGAACACGAGGAGCATTTGAGATAGGTACTTCAGGTTTTGAGAGAGCAGAAGTTGTATGGGAACTTGGAAAAATGTAGCTTCTTTCAGATAGAGATTCAATACTTGGGTCATATCATATCAGTGAAGGTATCTCTATAGATCCCTCTAAGATACAAAGCTATCTTGGGATCGCCAAAGACCCACATCAGTTATTGAGGTGAGGAGTTTTATGGGTTTAGGAAGGTATTACCACAAAGTTCGTACAAGACCTTTCTAGGATTCATCACCCTATCACTTCTCTTCAGAGAAAAGGGAAGAAGTTTGATTGGTCAGAAAGGTGTGAGTAGGCCTTTTAGTTGCTTAAGGAAAGGTTAACCACGGTGCCCATCTTTAGCAGTTCCAAACCCGACGAAGGATTTTTTTGTTTGTACTGATGCATCACTAGAGGGTTTGGGAGTAGTTCTTATGTAGGAGCATCGGGTTATTTCCTTTGAGTCTCATAAGCTCAAGGATTACGAGCTTAATTATCCTACTCATGACTTGGAGCTTGCTACAGATTGTTCATGCTCTGTACGTTGGGCGACACTTCCTTTTGGGTAGACCTTTCATTTTAAGGACAGATCATCGGAGTTTACAAAGATATCTTCTCACGGCCGAACCTCAATGTTCATCAATGGCATTGGATGGAGTTCCTATGTGAGTATGACATAGAGGTTCAAGTATATCAAAGGAATGGAAAATGTTGTTGCAGATGCACTCAGTAGATGATGACATGTTCTTTCTTCTTTGACACTTCAATCAGATTTGAGAGGTAGAATTCTTGAGCACCTTCCAGAGGATAGATCTTATGAGGGAGCCAAATAGATGTTGGAGTCACGGGGGTTCATTAGAGGGCAGATATTCTAGGTGTGTTTTGGAGGTAGATGGTGCTTCGATTCCACCTAGGTGCATCTATGTGCCTAAGTCGGGTGGTCTGCGTAGCTTCATCCTCACAAAGGCTCATTGAGCCCCATATGCGGCACATCCAGGAGTGAAGAAAATGTATGCCGATCCGAGAAAGTTATATTTTTGGCGTGTCTTCAACGGGACATAGTAGATTTTGTTACACGCTACCTTGAGTGTCGAGAGTTAAGGCAGAGCATTCGCATCCTGCAGGACTTTTACACCCTCATGATATTCTCAAGTGAAAATGGGATGTGATCTCCATGGATTTCATAGTCGGACTTCCTATGTCTTCTTATCATCATGATGCCATTATGATTACCGTGGATGAGTTGACCAAGGTGGCGCACTTTTCGCCAACCAAGGTCACCTATAATGCACAGGCCATCGCCAAGGTATTTATGGAGGACATTGTTAGGTTACTATATGTACCCTAAATTATAAAGGTAATCTTTGCCGCGTAACAACGTGACACATGCCCCAATGATGATACAGGTCTCCTCGTAAGGTGTTCGGGATCTGGAAAAGCTCTCCAAGTATGTGTTAACATCCCGCATGCCCCGCTTAGCCCCCGCGTGCTTTATTTTTCCTTTTCCCCTCTTTTCTTAGCCTTTTTCTTGATTTAAACCGCCGCCCGAATTGGGCGGCGGCTGGCGGTGGTCTCAGAATCGCGAATCGCCCTACTCGCTCGTGGCGGCGGTCCTTTACGTGTTTTCGAAAGCTCTTTAAACACGACTCATGTAAATTCAACATTTTACCAACTTTCTTTCACGCCATAAGCTTACATTTATGATTCTGGTTCCCTGGAATAGTGTTTTGCCATTGTTTATAGTTTAAGAGTTCTATTTGGCTTTTACCTTGGGTAAATGCAAATGCTATAAATAGATGGCTTGTGCTCAAGCAAATGGCCCCTCATTCACTTCTCATCTTCTCATTTTCAGTAATTTAGTCTTTTATTTTTCTTAGGATTCATAGTTTAGTTCATTACATGCTTAGTTAGCATTGTTTTACTGTTAGTAAGCCACATATCCATCTTGTGCAAGCAGTGTTGTTATTTCATCCAATCCATTGGAGTAGAATAGCTTAGGAAGCCATTAAAGTTACAGGTTTTGCTCCTCAAACAAGATAGTTTCAAGTTCTGGATGCTTTATGTTGCATGACTCGCAATAGATCCCAGCTAGGAATTACATAAGCCAAGCTCTGTACTCTTGTGCTATCCCTCTCCTACTCGCATTGTATTCGGTGTGTATTCTGAGCTGCCTTTATCCCAATATCTACTTCTGTTGATGCTAGCATTACACACTTTTCTGGATCCACGTGAACACGAAAGAACAAGGAGATCATACTGAGGGGACAAGATCACACACACCATCGATTTGCCACTGTTCTACAGAATCCAGGTTCTAGCTTTCAAAGTTCTAGTTAGAATCATATCAAATAGAGTAGTTAATTGCTTTATTTCAGTAAATTCTATTCTCGATATTTCCAGGGAAGCTGTGGGGATTGATAGTTTCTGAGAAACTATGATTCACTCCTCACTTCTGAGGTAGGATCGAGAATCTTGCAAATAGATTAGATGAGCTATTTTATTGTTTAGAATAGATCTACAAATTACACAGACAAATAGCTACACTCGGTTATTTTGTTTGTTTTAAATTATTATTTTAGTTGTCTTTCTAGATATTTTAAATAGTTGTTTTCTTAAATTCGTAAAGTTCATCAAAAAAACAAAAAGATAGAGAAAACATATATGCTATAGATACACTTCACATAGTTAAATTTCATTTTGTTACAGTTAATTTACTTTGTTACTTTTGTATGACAATCACGGGACCTAGAGAGCCCAGGGAATACATATTCGAGCCAATCATGCCCCAGCCCAATCTCATCATGGCAATAACCGATATAGATCAAAATCTTAGGATTCAAGTCTTCCGAACAACGGTAAGCTTGCAACAAATCAATTCTCAGTTGAGCGGACTAAACATAGAAGACGACCAAGCACACACGTTTTGGTCAAATCAACCGAACTACAGATTACCCTAGGCAAACATTCATATGACTGTAGAAGGGTTCAAAAGAGAACAAACCTTTGGTTGTGATCCTTTGGTCCCACAGCCAGATGCAGGAGACACTCTTCTAGATATAGATACCAGCCTAAGAATCCAGGTTACACGAACGCCTGTAGGGTATTCTGAGAAAATCACACAGTTGTTGATCCTAAATATAGAAGCTGAGAAAGCATACAATTATTGGATATTAGGGATTAGGACTTGATTTCACGCATGACCATAACAGGTCCACAACGACTAAGAGTCTACGGTTGTGACCCACAAATCCCGCAGCCCAACAAATCCATAGGAGAATTAGACATAGACACTGGCCTACGCACACTAGTATTCCAGTCTACTCCACTTCCACCTATCATCATCAAACAATTATCCTTGCTAGACACAACAGCTAACAAAGCTAGAGAGTTTTGGACTAGGCCAGAGAACCGTCCATAGGATTGGCTACATTTACCATCCACCATATGACCCTGTCTCGGAGAAATACACGAAACTATCCCGGGTCATTTTCCACGTATTCCACAACCCATAGATCGAATCATGCCAGAGCTTGATATTGATTGGAGCCTTCGAGCAGTCATCCTTGCTGACCGATCTATCACACCAGCCCAAGTTAGGAGGGCTTTCTTTGCTTTAGATTCACAAGTTTCGTTAGTGCGCATTGAAGACATTAGATTGCCTAACTAGTTTGTCTATATCTCACACATATTCCATCCCCACCGGCTGTCTCGGCATGACCTCGGGAGGTCGGGTGCGAGGAAGAGTCACTTGTAGATTCCCACGCTCGCTTGTCACTTTTCGTCGTACAAAATTGGTGAACCCAACGTGAAACAAACAAAATTAGTGAAGCTGACGTGAACTTCCTACTTTCTAGTTTGAGTCATAGTATCACATGTTCTTCCAAGTTTAGTATACTTTTCATCTTCTCCGCCTCATTGGATTTCACCTTCGCTCCTTCCCATTATTCTGTGGGTATTCATATACCCCCCGAATATGTCGGGATTTGATGCATATGGCAGACCCTCTTGGGTCTTGAGGCATACTATGCCCAACAGAATAGACAATCATCACCCTCACTCTCAGTGTGGGGCGACAACTATTCAACTAGTCAGTTGTCAACACAAACTCCAAGGATCAGATATAGCTCACCCTTCCAAACAGAGGAGTTGGAACAACTCGCTCAAACGTAACAAACAGAGCCTTCAGGCTCAAACAATATGACATTCACCAGAGAATCTGGTTCATCTCCTTAGGTACTACTTAGACCACAAATTAGTAGAAAATCAGACTCATACCAAGGTTTAGACGATGAATATTCGATACGTTATGCCAGGAACGACCAACGTTCTCGAGGTATGTATCCACCTATAGGAGGTTTACAACCACAACCCAAGGTCTCTTTTCAAGAAAATACCTCTATGCCACTGCATATAGGAAATACTCTCAGAGAAACTTGGCAAGATAGTGATCAGTTCATAGCAGGATATCACATGCCTATACAAAACCATGGTATACAACAAATGCCACCAAGGCAGAATATCGTAACTTCACCAAATGAAGTCATTTCAACTCTAATAGAAAAGGTTAGAGGGTTAGAACTTGCCCAAGCAAGTCAAAATTCACAATTCATGCAAGCAGGGAGTTCCAATCCTCCACACCATCCTAGCCAAGTGGATCTCCTCACAGGAGTAGGCACGTTAGGCATGACTCCTCAGTATTCACAACAAATGCCAACTAGACCCACCATCTCTAGCACTGTTCCTCCCGGTCTAGTACAGAACAATCCATTCCTGGATAGTACCCCGTCATACTTAAACATATACTCCAAATCACCACAAGGGGATATGTTCTCCTCTCCCGGAATTTTTTCTCAAACACAGGGGCTTCCTTATGCCCCTGCCAACGCATACGCTGCGCCATATCAACAACCCATCCCACCACCGCTCCCTCAACAGGCGCCATCAATGGTCGAAACATATGCGATAGGGACTTACTCAGAATATTTGAAAGAACCCTTGGATTTCACCATACGAAGCATCATGCTTCCAAGACCTCTTCCCGATTTGCCCAAATACAAAGGAGAGGGAGATCCAAACGCGCATATCAAAGCTTACGCTACAGCCATTCGAGAACTACTCCCATGGGATGGGGTTGTTGCTAAAATATTCCCAAAAACCTTGGAAGGCATCACTCTCGATTGGTATTATAGAATACCTGAGGCTTCCATCCATTCATTCAAACAACTCGTTTCAGAGTTCATCAAGGCCTTCGACATGAACAAACTATTAAGAACAGGAATCAGGGAGTTCTTACACATCAAACAAGAACACAACGAATCTGTCGCCCATTTCATCCAAAGGTGGCGTACAGTCCTTTATTCCTCAACAAGTGCTCCAAACATGGATCAAATGGAACTATGTGATTTATTCCTTCATTCACTTAGCAGAGAAGTGAAGGAAGAAGTCTAGAAGTTCCCATTATGAACTTATGATGAAGTACTAGAGCAGTGCTCTTGAAATGATCAAGCAACAATTGATAGTGGTCGCAAAACATATGGAGCAAATGGGAGGTTAATCGCCCCCAATCAGAACACTACAACTTATCCCACTACCACGAACGTCAATCAAGGACCTAAAATCCTTAACAAAAATCGGGGTGTAACAACAGATGGAGTAACCGACCAGCCTAAAAAGGTAAATGTTGTCAATACTCCATCACAAATAAACAACCAACGAAATAATAGCTTTACCCCGACAGTCAATGCAGTGGATTTTAATCATCCACAACAACAACAACAACAACAATGGTGAAATCCCATACAGGGTCCAAGCCAAAATTCAACTAGGTACCAAAACCAGAATTCAAACCAAAGACAACAAACGCAAAATTTTAATAGACAACGGTTTGATCAAAATTTTGGGCCACAATACACATCAAATCAACAAACTAGGAATTACAATCCTAATTCATACTGTGGTTTCCACAAAATTTGGGGCCATGACACTAGAACGTGCCGTGACTACAATAAATTCATGCAACACTTGCTAGATGAACAAAAACAACTTTTTATGGATATGTTCTTAGTAAATCCTACGTCACCAATGTCAAATACCTTTTCAGGGGTAGTTTCCCCTCAAAATGCACCCCTGAAGATCTTTAATGATCCACTCCCAAATCACGATAACAACAGGCTAAATCCAACTGGGATGAACAAAGGTGCAATGATAGGAAACAATGATCATGAAGCCTCGACCTCGCTAAATCCATTAGTTGCGCCACAACTAGGAAGTCAACCACGACCTAAGGTAGTCGGTTTAGTAGAGTTAGACGCTGAGCTACCCATCGAAGCTATAACAAGGACGCGAGAGTATTTCTCTCAGCCAAGTCCAAGCCACCTGCCAGAGGTAGATGACATCCAACAAATCATAGTAAAACCTGTGGGAGCCTATGATTTGATTAACGACCTAACAAAAACCTTCTCGCATATTTCATTCTTAGACTTACTAAAGAACTCTCCTGCCCACAGGGCTACTCTTTTAGAAGCATTAGGTTTAGGTCATTTAATTAACATCACTCCACCTCCTGAAACACAGGTAAATCATGTGGACTTTGATGTTCATCCTCCAGGGCAGGCAGATAGGGATGTCGAATTCATATTCGAGATAAACAAAATGTCGACAGATGCTGAGATCGCATGCCGAGGTGATCCAGCCTTACATTTGCAAGTATGGGTTTATAACAACTATGTAAAGCATGCAATGGTTGATGATGGGGTGGCAATTAACATAGTCCCCTTCTCTTTCCTCCAAAAGCTAGGGTATGGAGAAACCAATTGCTCCACAACTCGAAATACACTAAGGGGCTATGATAGTCTTAAAGCCACCTCGGTTGGAACTATAATATTACCGGTCACCTTAGGACCCAAAACCATCTTGACTGAGTTTTATATTATAGATCAGAAAATAACTATAATATGATCCTTGGCCGACCTTGGATACACCGCATGAAGGCAATCCCTTCTACACTATTTCAAGAAGTAAGGTTTTTACATTTAGGAAAGGTATTCATGGCCAAAGGTGATCCAAAACCATTTGATGTACACCTAGCTGACTTAAAGAAAAGACCAGGCGTACACTCGGAGTTTGAACTCCCAACAAATCAACTTAATAAACCTACCGACGCAAAAACAAATGAAAAGTTGGTACCTACGACAGATCTTGAAGCTATGAGCCTAGCCAAAGTAACCCCAACCCCTAAAGATGAGGCTAACACTGTAGAAGCAGTATCATTAAGAACTACTACAAAAATCGTTGAACTGCTAGAAAATGATCTACCAATATTCTTACCATTCGATTCAGTAGGCATAGGATATCCCCTAGGCATTGGCTCTCTTCCAGCAGAGGATCTCTGTATGGTGGAAGTAGAATATGCAAACACAACAGATATCCCAGCGTCCATATTCCCAGTCAAATATTGGACACTCCATTTTGATGGAGCTAGATGTCGTTACTGAGTGGGGGCAGGTGTAATCTTCACTTCCCCTGAAGGAAAAGTCTTACCTTTTGCCTTTAAACTAAATTTTGAGTGCACAAACAATGGCGCTGAGTACGAAGCCCTCCTCCTTGGCCTCATCTTAGCTAAAATAATTGGTGTTGATAACATCAGAGTCTTAGGAGACTCACAATTGGTAGCAAACCAAGTCTCAGAGATATATGAAACCAAAGCCGAGCATTTACAGCTTTACAAAAAAGTTGTATTAGATTTAAGCAAGGAATTTGACTTCATATCAATTGAAGCAATCCCGCGAGAGGAAAATCTTCTCACTGATTCAATAGCAACTTCCACATCACGTTTTACTCCAAGCAATAAGTTAGAGGATACCCATTTCATGGTATCCCTTCGTGATGAACCATTGATAAAGACAATGACAAATTCTCTTTTAAACAGAAATGAATCTACTATCCTAGACCATGTTGATAGTGATATGGCCACTTTGGATTACTTAAACACCTATGCAGCACTACATCTCTCCTATCATATGATAGATTTGTCCTTAATCCCACATTCATCTTCCTACTTCGGAAATCCCATGGTGGATCTTCCCTCACAAATGGAACCTAGCATATGCACAGTAGAAAATGGGGATGATTTGGATTTACCTCCAGTGCCACCTGAGTTTGAAGAGGGTAACACCTCTTTGATCAAAGAAATAATTGATATTAACATCGGAACGGAAGACGAACCAAGGATATTGAAATTAGGGTCCTCGTTAACCCCAGAGGAAGTAGAAATACACACTCGGATCCTCAAAGAACATCAGAAGGCGTTTGCATTTAATTATAAGGAAATGACAGGGGTTGCACCCCACATCGCGGTGCACAACCTCATCACTAAATCTGATGCAAAGCCAGTTAAACAAAAATTGAGACCCATGAAACCCAAGGTAGCTCTCATGGTAAAAGAGGAGGTAATAAAACTCCTCCAAGTAGGATTTATCAAGCCAGTCGATTACTCCCAATGGGTGTCTAACATCATTCCCATTCTCAAGAAGAATGGAAAGATACGCATCTGCATAGATTTCCGAGACATCAACAAAGTGTGTCCTAAAGATGACTTCCCGTTGCCATCCATTGATGTCATTGTTGATGCAACAGCTGGGTTTGAACTTTTGTCTCTCATGGATGGATTCTCGAGATACAATCAAATTAAAATATCTGAACAAGATCAAGCTAAAACCACGTTTATAACTCCCTGGGGAACTTATTGCTATGCTCTCATGCCATTTGGTCTCAAGAATGTCTTTGGTGCTTTGCATACCGGTGAGCTATGACATATATATTTCATGATTTAATTCATAAAATCATGGAATCCTACGTAGATGACTTGTTGGCTAAGCGTTGTGTAGGCTAAGACTATCAGGAAATACTCGCATCATTCTCTCATGGTCGATAGAGTACTGAGTCACGCTAAATCCGAAATATGTGTCTTTGGAGTAACAAGATAGAAGCTCCTAGGTTACATCATATCGTTACGAGGATAGATGTTGGCTCAAGAAGACGATGACAAGAGAGAACGCGTGATTTATTTCATTAGCCGAACGTTGCTCGATTATGAAACACATTATACCTAAGTAGAACGAGAATGCCTCGCCATAGTCTTTGCAACCAAACGCTTAAGACATTATATGCTGAATCAAGAAACAAGGTTCATGGTAAAAATGGACCATTTACGAACTTTCCTCACACAAGGGTCCTTGTCTAAAAAGGTTGGACGTTTTATAACCTTAATGGGGGAATTTGAATTAACATTTGTAAATCAGAAGTCGGTTAAAGGACAAATCATCACAGATTGGTTAGTTGATAATCCATTAGATGGAGGCGATCTAGTAGATTTAGATTTTCTAGATGAGTGCGTATACTACATCGAAACACGACCCTCTATCTCTGAGTGTCCCTGGTACGCTTGATATCATTAATTATATCATGGACCATACGTATCAAAAGGAGCTACACCGCAACAAAGAAGGTGGTTACGTATTATCGTAGCTAAATACATCATTATAGAGCAAGTGCTCTATCGGAAAGCATTCGATGGAATGCTCCTAAGATGTGTCGACACGGAAGAATCCAAGAAGATTCTCCATGAATCCCACAGTGGAATGTGTGGAGGCCACTTCGGTGGTCATGCCACCACTCGTAAAATACATCGAATGGGCTATTTCTGGCCTACTCTAGAACACGACGCAGTAGAGTTCGTACGCAGGTGTCATAAGTGCCAAGAATTCTCCCATGAGATCCATATGCCGGCACAAGCTTTGCAACCAATCACTACTCCATGGCCCTTTTCTACATGGGGCCTAGATTTAATAGGGAAATTCTCTCCCTTGTCCACAGACGGCCATAATTTTATAATCACGGCCACCGAATATTTTACCAAATGGGTAGAGGCTATGCCTCTTACTACTGTACCTGGTTCTGTAATCGCCAAGTTCATTTTAAACCAAATCATTTACAGGTATGGTATCCCGCAAATCATTATCTCCGATAATGGAACTTCTTTTAAGAATGAAGAGGTTCGCGAGCTATGCAATAAATTTAAAATAAGCCATCATACGGCTTCCTTGTATTACCCTCAAGCCAATGGACAGGCTGAAGTGACGAATAAAACACTAAAATCCATTCTCCTTAAAACGGTGAAAGAAAACAAACGAGATTGGCACTTGAAGTTATATCCGGCCTTATGGGCCCACCGAACCTCAATAAAAACACCAACGGGAGCAACTCCTTTTTCACTAGTATTTGGGGCAGAGGTAGTTCTCCCACTCGAGGTTGAAATACCCAGTCTCTGCATTTCATTACAAGGGATTCTGGATGAAGACGCTTACAGAGAAGCACGTCTTTCCCAGCTAGAAAGCCTAGATGAAACTAGGTTAGATGCTGAACAGTGGCATAGAGTCTATGCCGACCGGATGTGCCGGCAATATAATAAGAAAGTCTATGAATGCGACATATATGAAGGTGATCTAGTTCTAAGACTAGACAGCCGGATCGACAAGAAGACCGGCGAAGGAAGGAAATTCCAGCCTAAATGGTTAGGCCCATACCGAGTCATGAAAGACTATGGGAACGGTGCATACCTCTTATGTACGCTAGAAGGTGAGGAATTTGGTGAAACAGTCAATTCCCTACACCTCAAGCATTTTTACGCGTAAGCAGCTAGCACTACTTATATATCTATCTACATTGCATCTTCATATAGATTAGGATCATATTGTCCGCTTGTTTCATACACAAATGGTGATTAAGGAATCTATTCTCAAAGAAATTCATTACAAACTCATGATGTTGTTGGCATAAACACTTTAATCATACTTCTCCATTTTCATGATATCATCGAATTATCTCGGAATCATTTTATCAAATAAGCTAGACATGACAAAGTCTTAATGGTAACCATACCAAGATCTGCAAGTTTATTCTCACTTTTGATTTCTTCTTAGGGTAGGTGTCTTGCCTATGGTCTATTCTAGAAGCTTCATGGTGTCACATCTATCCCATATGTATATCTCTTTGGAAATAAACACATACTGACATTTTACTCAAATAAACAAGTCAAACATTGGTCAAACAGAAAATTTTAATTTTACACATTTCCTTGCCCCACCAACCTTTGGTGATGAGCTTGCATCTCTTACTAGTGACGTAGGGTTGGGAAAGGATGGGAATGCCCTTACTCGCCTATACTTTTCCCACGGTGATAAACCCACGCTTCTTACTAGTAGCATGGGGCAAAGTGTAGGGGGTCCTCTTGACAAATAAATGTAAAAAGTCATACACAAACAATTCAAACTTTGAAACTTTGAGTCAAAAACAAATGAATCAGATGTTCAAAGTCCCAAGAGAGTTAAAATCCTAAAAACCCAGATTTTGTCTACTATGTGGCCATCTACGGGTCTAAGTCTGGATAAACCGCAAAGCAAGTTGCATCCAAAACTATGAAGTCACTCGAGTAGAGTAGACTTGTGGTGTCCTAATTTGGTTCCACCAAAGCTTTTTTTGTCTTTCATCACTATCATTTCACTACACCTCATAACTTGCGCCCTTCCCAACTCTTGGTGATAAGCCCTCGCATCTTACTAGTTGCGTGGAGTTGGGGGTAGGGGCAGGTTTATCTGTTCATCATACCGGTTTGTTTTCATCACTTTGCCAAAACAAACATGAAGTATCCAAAATTGCTTACAGAAACTAAGATTCAAAATCACATTATATCTACATCATCATATATCAGCATCATGAAACACAAAAGGGAAAGTAAAACACTTGCATCATTTGTTCACCATTGCATATATTCTAAAAGAAACATATAAACGTACATCATAGCATACATGAGGAAACTGGAAATAGAAAGAAAGCCATGAATGCCAAGATTTTGATCCAGAACGAATGCATATATATAAATAATCAATGTTTATATACAATGCCATCATGCACTAAGCATGGTCAAAACGCTCAAAGAGCCCGGGATATACAAAAGAATATATAGTACAAAATCTACGAGAGCCAAGTGGCTTCTCAATCCCTACGGGACCCCTCTGAAGGTGCACGCCCATGCCTAGGATTCTGGCTACACTGGCGCTCTAAATGCACGGAGGGCTCAGGATCCCGAGGGGCAGCCATAGTCTCACCACGAGAATGGCTCCTCATCAGATGCTCAGCCGTCCTGTACCCCACTAGCTCGGTGTGAAGGGTCGATACCATCCTGGCCACATGCCGATTAGAGAAAAGACGCGGTATGTTTGTCGGCTCCGAAGGCTCCCGGCGTCCACGGACAGCCTCTGTGTGTAGGTCCTCTCCATGGGGATCATCAGGGTATCAGTGCATACCATGTGGATCAAGTCCCGCCACTCATCGGCGGTCTCTGCAAACCAAGGAGAAATCAAATTAGAAACCAAACAAGAAATTAAAAGATATAAGATAGCAACTAAGGAGATCCTAACAAAGAAAAAAAAACTAGAAGGGAGAGAGGGTAACTTACTCAGATCACCAAACCTCCAAGATGGATCTATGGGGTCAGCGCCTGCCACGGATGCCGCTACTGACTGAGGGGCTGCTCCTATAGCTGGAGCAATGTAACGCCCACAATCAGACTCATCCTCCCCATGGCCCTGGGAGAGTGGCTCCTCTGAAACCAGAGTCACCCTCTCTGCACTCTGCTCGGCCCTCTCCACCTGCATGATGTCCTGGGTATCGTGCCACTCAGGATCACTGTCCTCGGTCTCCTCCTCTATCTCCCCCGTAAACTCCTTAGACTCAGAGTCTACCTCAATGGGGTCATCAGCTGCTATGGGCAGGACCCGTGGCAATCTGAAGCAAAGGTGCCTGAGGTGCACCGGCTCTCCCTCTGGCACGTACTATCCTCCTGGCTGCAATAGGAATGCCAGGAGTAACCACTGTCCAACCCGGCCTCTAGGCCCCCCTCTAGCCTCTCAGACTGATCTATATATTGGCGCCACTGGGGGAAGCATACCCATGTATGGTAGGCCAAACTGCTGAGGAACTCGGCCAAAGGGGTGCATCTCCACTCGCCCCACTCTGTCAATAAGCTACCCTGTCATGGAGCAGGAGATCAAGGTAAGAGCCTCCTCGCCCCATATGCCTGCCATAGTCTAGTATGGTGTGGCCTCCATGTCGGCAGTAGTCAGGGAGGCAACTGGCTGATGAGGTGCTCTAAGCACCGACATGTCTATCCATCTGGCTGCCCTCACAGCTCCAGGATCTGCCACCTCCACACCCCTGCCATAAGGGATGAAATGCTCATAGACCCAACTCATGACTAGAGTCGGGTGGCTCAATGACTGCCCTTGTAAATGAGACCACCTGTATAAGTCATGGTAGGTGGTCCCAAGAATGTCTGCTCCCCAGGCATATATCCGACCGTGCCCCTCTATCTGTGTAATAATGGGGGACCAGCAGTATAATAATGTATCTCCTCCCTTGTCCCCGATCAGTCTCGAGGCAAGGATCCCCATGATGGCCTGGCGAAGTAGGGGGATGGGCAAAGAAGGAATAGATCAAACTCTCACCCCCTTCTTCGACCCCGTGGAGATGATTGCATCTCCCATATATGTGGCCCACTGTGCAATCTGTGCCCGTGAGCCTGTTGTCTCTAGGGTGAGTCGTCTCCCAATGATCGGGACCCCTGAATGCGATAGACGTCCTCCAATGTAATAGTCCACTCACCGCGGACCCCTGGCAATCGGAAGGTGTTCCGATCTGCATCCCAATATGAGAACAAGTCACAAAGGATGTGACTAGATGGTGTAACGTGGGGCACGCGTGAAACCGTAGTATCCCGACTGCTTAAGAGTGCCCTCCTCATCCCGTGAGAGGGCATCTAGAACCCCCGGGAGCCAATCACACTCCCTCTCTCTACTCCATAGGATATACTCCTCCTCGCCTGCATACACCCAAAAACACAGAAAACAAATCAAGTTAACATCCAAGTAATACTAAAAAATCATGAAAGCACGTAGAAATGCTAAAAATACAAACACAATCTCAAAAAGAGGTTCCTTTTGCATTCTGTGCAAAACCGCCACCCTAAGCAGGAGGGCAGTTTTGTAACCGCCGCCTTAAGGGTGCGGTTGTGTAACCGCCACCCTGAACATGGCGGCGGTCATGTAACCGCCGCCTTAGGTAGGGCGGCGGTCGTGGTCCGAAAACCCACGCGGGTTTTAAATTTAAAAGGCCTAAAAACATAAAAATGACCATTTTACCTAAAAACAAAGCCTACCCAGTAGGCGCCCCCTAGGTGGACCTTTCAACACTGACATTTTCAAAAATTACCCCCCCATGACAAAGTATTTAGCATTTCAAATTTAAGGTGATAAAAAGGAGAAACTGAAGAAAACTAACCTGTGATCTCACGGGTCGATGTGCCGCACGTGGAGGCATGATCGCTATCTCGTCGTGGACATTTTGACTCTACTCACGCAAGAAACTGTCACCGTGGGTCCCAGAGCTCAAAATCAATCAAATCGACTCACGCAAATGAATAGGAAAATGGGCCCACTTTCATATATATAGCACTCTGATTCATTTTAAAATGACTTTTTCATAGGTTTGGAGCGCTGATGGAGGTAAGTTCCTATCCCCGCACAAATGGTACGTTCTCATTCCCTATTATTTTAGCGTTTATTTTTCAAACTATTGTGTCTATCTACACTTGAGTTCTCTTTTCATTTTGCAGGTAACGGGAATTTTGGATGGCGTCATTTCAACACATGGATGTATCAGGTATAACTTCTAACTTCCCATTTCGGGACCGCCATACTCGGACCCACCGTTTTACGCCTCTTCATGGCTAAAACGCTTCTCCGAGGGGGCAATATGTACGTACCCAAAATTGTAAGGTATTGTCTTCGCCGAACAACGTGACACATGCCCCAATGATGATACAGGTCTCCTCGCAAGGTGTTTGGGATCTAGAAAAGTTCTCCAAGTATGCGTTAACATCCCGCATGCCCCGCTTAGCCCCTGCTTGCTTTATTTTTCCTTTTTCCCTCTTTCCTTAGCCTTTTTCTTTAGTGACGAAACCGCCGCATTGCTTGGGCGGTGGTCTCATGACCACCGCCCGAGCAGGCGGCGGTTCTCAGACTTCCACCTGCTCAGTGGCAGCGGTCCTTACGTGTTTTCCAAAAAGCTCTTTTAACACGACTCACGTAAATTCAATGTTTTACCAACTTTCTTTCACCGCCATAAGCTTGCATTTATGATTCTAGTTCCCTAGAATAGTGTTTTGCCATTGTTTATAGTTTAAGAGTTCTATTTGGCTTTTACCTTGGGTAAATGCAAATGCTATAAATAGATGGCTTGTGCTCAAGCAAATGGCCCCTCATTCACTTCTCATCTTCTCATTTTCAGTAATTCAATCTTTTATTTTGCTTAGGATTCATAGTTTAGTTCGTTACATGCTTAGTTAGCATTGTTTTACTGTTGGTAAGCCACATATCCATCTTGTGCAAGTAGTGTTGTTATTTCATCCAATCCATTGGAGTAGAATAGCTTAGGAAGCCATTAAAGTTGCAGGTTTTCTCCTCAAACAGGATAGTTTCAGGTTCTGGATGCTTTATGTTGCATGACTCGCAATAGATCCCGCTAGGAATTGCATAAGCCAAGCTCTGTACTCTTGCGCTATCCCTCTCCTACTCGCATTGTATTCGGTGTGTATTTTGAGCTTCCTTTATCCCAATATCTACTTCTTTTGATGCTAGCATTACACGCTTTTCTGGATCCACGTGAACATGAAAGAATGAGGAGATCATACTAAGGGGACAAGATCACACACACCATCAGATTCGCCACTATTCTGCAGAATCCAGGTTCTAGCTTTCAAAGTTCTAGTTAGAATCATATCAAATAGAGTAGTTAATTGCTTTATTTCAGTAAATTCTATTCTCGATATTGCCAGGGAAGCTGTGGGGATTGATAGTTTCTGAGAAACTATGATTCACTCCTCACTTCTGAGGTAGGATCGAGAATCTTGCAAATAGATTAGATGAGCTATTTTATTGTTTAGAATAGATCTACAAATTGCACAGACAAATAGCTACACTCGGTTATCTTGTTTGTTTTAAAGTATTATTTTAGTTGTCTTTCTAGATATTTTAAATAGTTGTTTTCTTAAATTCGTAAAGTTCATCAGAAAAACACAAAAAGATAGAGAAAACATATATGCTATAGATACACTTCACATAGTTAAGTTTCATTTTGTTACAGTTAATTTACTTTGTTACTTTTGTATGACAATCACGGGACCTAGAGAGCCCAGGGAATATATATTCGAGCCAATCATGCCCCAGCCCAATCTCATCACGGAAATAACTGATATAGATCAAAATATTAGGATTCAAGTCTTCCGAACAACGGTAAGCTTGCAACAAATCAATTCTCAGTTGAGCGGACTAAACATAGAAGACGACCAAGCACACACGTTTTGGTCAAATCAACCGAACTACAGATTACCCTAGGCAAACATTCATATGACTGTAGAAGGGTTCGAAAGAGAACAAACCTTTGGTTGTGATCCTTTGGTCCCATCAGCCAGATGCAGGAGACACTCTTCTAGATATAGATACCAGCCTAAGAATCCAGGTTGCACGAACGCCTGTAGGGTATTCTGAGAAAATCACACAGTTGTTGATCCTAAATATAGAAAGCCGAGAAAGCATACGATTCTGGATATTAGGGATTAGGACTTGATTTACGCATGACCATAACAGTCCACAATGATCGAGAGTCTACAGTTTGTGACCACAAATCCCGCAGCCCAACGAATCCACAGGAGAATTAGACATAGACACTGGCCTACGCACACTAGTATTCCAGTCTACTCCACTTCCACCTATCATAATCGAACAATTATCCTTGCTAGACACAACAGCTAATAAAGCTAGAGAGTTTTGGACTAGGCCAGAGAACCGTCCATAGGATTGGCTACATTTACCATCCACCATATGACCCTATCCAGAGAAATACACGAAACTATCCCGGGTCATTTTCCATGTATTCCACAACCCATAGATCGAATCATGCCAGAGCTCGATATTGATTGGAGCCTTCGAGTAGTCATCCTTGCTGACCGATCTATCACACCAGCCCAAGTTAGGAGGGCTTTCTTTGCTTTAGATTCGCAAGTTCCGTTAGTGCGCATTGAAGACATTAGATTGCCTAACTAGTTTGTCTGTATCTCACACATATTCCATCCCCACCGGCTATCTCGGCATGACCTCGGGAGGTCGGGTGCGAGGAAGAGTCACTTGTAGATTCCCATGCTCGCTTGTCACTTTTCCGTCGTATAGTTACATGGGATTCCAAAGACCATCATCAATGTGAGGATACTATCTACACTTGAGTTTTCGGACTTCCTTTCACCGCTCCGGGTACTGAGTTAATTTCGGTTCAGACTTATCATCCAGAGACAAGATGGGCAAACAAAGAGGGTTAATCGGTGTTGGAGGACGTGTTAAGGATGTATGTGATGGACCAGCAGAAGAAATGGGAAGATTATTTGCATTAGTTGAGTTCACCTACAACAACAACTTTCATAGTTCCATTGGTATGGCTCCTTACAGGGCTTTGTATGGATGACCTTACGGGACACCTTTGAGTTGGGATAGACTAGATGACAGGATTATTACGGGACCGGCCTACCATTAGGATTTAGAGCAGCGAGTTGTTACGATTAGACAGCGTCTTGAGCAGGTGCTAGAGCACGGCGAGAAGGTGTATACGCAGACACTAAGAGGATTGATCGTCACTTCTCGGTGGGACAAGGTCTTCTTGAGGGTTCCTCCACATAAGAGTCCGATCCATTATGGAAAGGGTTCTAAGCTATCACCTCATTTTGTGGGGCCTTTTGATATTTTAGAGGTCATCGATCTAGTTGCCTATCACCTAGTTTTGCCACCATGCCTTGCACGGGCCCACGATGTATTTCATGTTTCTGTACTACGTAGATATGTACACGATTCTTTTCATGTTTTGGATTGGTTGGCATTACGGGTAGAGGACGGAGGATAGTGGAGTCCTGGAGCCCATACGCATCTTTGGAGCACCGAGGTTGGCCCTTCGAGGTTGAGACTTGGACCGAGGTTAGAGTACAGTGGGACCGGTCTACAACGAGACAACAAACTACCAGGAGGATGCGATACCTTTGAGGGCTAGATATCCCTATCTCTTTCAAAGTGAATTCTAGGAGGAATTCTAATTTTAGTAGAGGGGGATGTAGTACCCACACTTTTTATAGCTCAGTAGCTTGTTGTTTTTTTTCTCATAGACATGTTTTGACAAAGATTTGTTATATCTTGGACATTATATTATAGATTTGATATTATGAGAAATGTGTGGAAATTCAGGCGTATAGCACCAATTTAGCTTAATTTCTATGTTGTCGCATTTTCTTATGATGTCATGGATACTAATGGAGATGATGTTGTTTTTGGAACATAATTATATTGATGGATACTTAGTTGTTGCATGTTGGGATTCTATGGTTATATGTCACTTTATCATCTTGTCTAACTTTGGAGAATTGAGTATAATTGTGCATGTTGTCGCATTTTGATTTCAGTAGGATGTTAGGCTAGTTTAGAACTCATTGATATCTTACTGAGTCGTTGTTTTATATTTTATTGGATAGGTACGGTTAATGTGTGCAATGAGTGTGCAGGTGATAGGTTTACAGGAGAACGTGGGATTCAGGCTAGCTACACAATCTTGCACAAGTAGCCCACGGGCTGAGTCCTAGCCATGTTCATTGTGTGAAACCTTAGTGTTGGAGATTATTATTTTGGGCACCATGAGTGACCCCAATTTTTGTAATGTATTGTGCCTTGAATTATTAATTTTGTTTAGGGTAATTAGTTATGTTGTAAACTTGTTTTGGGGTTAACAATCCCACTTTCATTAAAATTTTGATTTTTTTAATGAGTCACTTAATCACAAGGGTTAGGGTCACATGTGAAACCCTTGGGTGGTCCCCACACCCTCTACCCTTGTGCCAAAAATGCAAAACCCGAAATTGGGTTATTTTGGGCATTTTTGGGGACCCCTTTTTAGTTTGGGAGTTCCCCTAACATAAAAATGAGCCCTTGGACCCTACCTAATGGGTAGGGGGCTTATTTCCAAGGCTAGAGGGAGTTTTCCCTCCCTTTTTGCCTCTTGTTTGGTCACATCCATGTAAGGGGTGTGGATTGGAGTGCTTGTTAAAAGTTTCACTAATTTTGTCTTGTTAACATTTAGGGGAATTTGGGAGAAGAGGGCAAAAAGACATTTTTACCCTTTCTCTCTTTTGTTTTGGCATCTTTGACCTTGAAGGAGGAGAGGGGTGACACATGTCACCCCCTCATTTGTGAGGATTCTTGCTTGCTCCTCTTCAAATTCCCCTTCATGGGAAAAGAGAGGGACTTTTTTTGGAACTTCTTGCTTGGGATGCTTGTGGGATTTGGAGCTTGAGATTTGCTTGAGTCAAGTGTGGAGAAATTTGAAGTTGGAAATCTTTTTGGAGAGCTTTCCTTGAGGTAGGCTCTTATGTCTTATTGCATGTGTTGTATTCATCTTAGTTGTTAGATGGGCTACTTGAATTTGTTATTTTTGCATGTGGATTTTGGTTGTTGTTGTTTGTTTTACTCCCTCCATCATATGGCATGATGGAGTTTTGGAGTTTGTGGGGGAAGAGAGAGGGATTTTTCCTCTCAATCCTCAAGGCTTGATGGACAAGCCTTGTAGGGTCTTAGAGTTTTTCCCTCAAATGGTTGAGGTGGGGAAAGTGATTCATTTGGTTTGAATCTCCTTCCCCATTCTTGGTAAGGAAACCTCTTTGGGGTTTGAAAATCCTTCCAAGAAGGATTTGGTGAAAGGGAGGAGGAATAAGGAGGAATTGTATGAAAATGGAGAAATAAGGAGGGTATGGAGTATTTGGTTTTATGCACTATTATTGGATTATAATTTTTGGAAAACTTCTCTCCTCTCTTCCCCATTGTTTTTAGAGGAAGAACTTGGGTTCTTCTCTTTGCCACCTTGGAAAATTTTGAGTCTTATATTGGATTTTTTCCTATTTGTGTGTGGTTGTATCATTGTTAGTCCACCTCCTTCTTGTGCAAGTTGTGGTTAGTTGTCCTCTTTCCCATGGGCTTGGGGGAGGCTAACATGCATCCCAACCTTGGGAGAGGCATGTGATGATGTCTATGGTTAGGTGGCAAACAAGTTTTCCTCCTTGTTGGTTTTTCTTGAAGGCATGAAGGTTGGAGCTCAGAGTTGGAAGTTAGAGATATTGAGAGTTTTTCTTGCCTTCTCTAATATTTATGTAACCATTCTTGTATTGTAGCCACTTTAAGTATGGCTTGTGGGTAAATTCCTCTTTAATGAAATTCCTCTTCCTTTTTGTATTTGAAGATCTTCTTTCAACCTTGGAAAGGAATTTTGTTGGAATGTTGCCTTGTATATTTAGCATGATTGTGAAATATGAAGTATTGAGTTATTGAGAGATTGTGCAAAAGAAGATTTGTAAAATATTGTCTTTCTTTAAAATACATTTAGTAGAAGCATTCTTTTTACATTCCCTTATCATGCTTGTAGTTGGAATATTTATTTGACAAAAAAAAATCTTTTGCATTGTATTTGAGAGGAATAGTAATTCCTTGTTGAAAGTCTTATGTATTTTATCAAAAAAATCAGTTTTGGAATAGTATGCTCCTTTGCAAAATTTATTAGTATTTAGATTTTTTTTTATATACTTGTGTTGTTTTCTTCATCTCAAATATGATAATCATTTAATGTGAATAGTTGAGAGTATTCAATTTATTTTTGTATCAAATGATCTTATTTAGTTTTTTTTTTTTTTTAAATATACAAGCTTAGTTTAATCTATTTTATCAAATGGTTATGAGTTGTAGATATATATATATATATATTGAAATATGTTTATTGTAAAACTTGGTGTTTTTGTATATATACATATATATGTCTATTATATATATACTTATAAATAATATGTGTGTGTGTGTGTGTGTGTGTGTGTGTGTGTGTGTGTGTGTGTGTGTGTGTGTGTGTGTGTGTGTATTATTATGTATTTGTAAATAGTTTTGCAGATTGGTTACATATAATATTATAAGTATTAAACTATACACAAAAAGAGAAATGTACATATATATAATATTATATATATATATATATATATATATATATATATATATATATATATATATATATATATATATATATATATATATATATATATATATATATATATATATATATACGTTTTAAATAATGAAAAAAAAACTATATTCATTTCAAAAACGATTTGTATTGTTTTAGAAACAAGCAAAAAAATAAATAGACCAAAAATGTTTTATTAAATTCGAAATTTATATAAAAAAAAAAATGTGTTGGTGGGGGTGTTCGGCCCCCCACCCCGCATCTGCCCAGAAGTCTTTGCCCCCAAACCCCTACACTGTTGCATGAGCTTGCTACCCCCTCCCTCACCCACCTGTTGCGTGCGCAATGCCCACACCCGCCCCCGCGCGTCTCCCGACCACGACCCCGCTTCCATCTCCTCCACCACGACCCTTATACGGCACCACGCCACCCCATACTTGCCCTCACGCAGTCCTCCTTAGATCCGCCCCTCCCCTTGAGCAAGCAAAAAAATAAATAATAATAATAATACCAAATAAATAAATAAATGTGTGTGTGTGTGTGTGTGTGTGTGTGTGTGTGTGTGTGTGTGTGTGTTTGTTCTTTTACTTCAAAACAATATATATATATATATTCAACCGGGGTTTACAAAAAGGGGGCCTCCATAGCTTTCCATTAACCTACTTTAAGAAACAAAGAAGAAATATATATATATATATATTCTTTTACTTCAAAACAATATATATATTTGCAACCAGGGTTTACAAAAGGGGAGGCTCCATAGCTTTCCATTAACCTGCTTGAAGAAACAAAGAACAAACAAAAAAATGAGAAGAGAAATGAAAAGAAGGAGAAGAAAATAGCAAAGAGAAAGTTAGGGCAATTTTAGGGCTTTTTCCAAATCAAGGGTCATGATTTACTTAATCCTAGGGTCCTTAAGTGACCCTCTACACTTTTGAATATGAGTAATATTGTGGGAATAAACTTTTGAGTAGGGAATGAAATTTTAATTAAGAATGGGTAGATTATTTTCTCATGTAGGTGAATTTATTCAATGTGATATATATTATTTTTAAATGTGTGAAAATTATTAGAAGCTAAATAAATAAAATTAAATAGAAACAAATGTTTTAGCGAATTGGTTAAAAATTATATCGCTAAGAATTAAATTACTTATTGAGAACGGTTAGGCGAAACATTAGTTCGCACTTTAAAAAAAAAAATTTACCAACTTTTTAGGTTGTTTTATGGTGTCCAAGGATGGTCATGATAAGTATGGGGAACTTGTTATCTTTTGTTGTGTTTCCTTATTAAAAACTCAGGCTTGGATCCATCTAGAGTGGTGGTCCATGGGGTTATGGAAGGTGTCAAAGTATCCAATTTATCCATATGTAATCCTTCCTTTCCTCTTACATTAAAAGGGGTAGATATCGAGTTGTTGAATGATGTTCATACATGGTGTTCTTCCTTTGTGGGGTGCTTCAATACTTCATTCTTATTCTCTTTTCTTCATTCCATTTTAGGTTACATGTACCTAACTCTATAGTTTATCCATGAAATATTTGGTGATTGATCACACCAAATCCTTTAGAAAGCTCAATACTAAAAATCTTTAAGTGCAAACAAAAACATGAACTTCTCCCTCCATAAAATAAAATGTGTATTTCTTCCATGTTTTGCATCTCTTTATTTCATTTTGTGAAAACATAAATCTTACACGTTACATTTCACATTTGAGTTAAAGTTTAATTTTTTACTATGGATATTGACTACACTATGTGTTGTAAGTTTCATCATGAAGCATGCCAACACCAACAAAATACGACTCTGCTTAAAAAAATTAAAGCAAAGACAAAGTATGTATACACACTCAGACATATTTTCCTTTAAGCATGTAATTTTCATTTCATACTTAAAGGGGGCAAATGTAGACACTCAAATTTGGTAATTTACTCTTTAAAACTATTGGTTTTGACAATGCACTCTTGCTAAGATAAACACGTTCTTTCTATCTATGCTTATTAAATATTGATATATATTATCTAAAAAATTTAGTCATACACACTGATATGCCAACAAAATATGAGAGTTAAATGCATAAAATCCATAGAAAAATCCCAACTCATAGGATGAAAAATATAGTTTTCATGTTTCTCATCCTTTGGCACAATCGTATGGTTTAGTTAGGAGTTTATATCCTTTCTCAACCTATTGATATGGTCTTGCACCTATATATCCTCCATATTTGCTTTCAATTTCATATTCTTTTATGGGTCCTTTATTTCCTTTGGGTCAAATTTTCTTTGATAATTTACCTTTGGAACCCTATATAAGCAAGTATAAACTCTCTCATTTACACACCTAGAAATCATATGGCACTACATTAATACACTCACTTCCAACACTTGTAAAAGGCACACAAGGCCCCTAAATATCATAAAATATCATGCACACTCATTAGGGAAGAAATCACTATATGTTTAAAGCTTCTTACCAGGTCAACAGATCAACCTATCTCATCTACAAGCACTCAAACATCCCTCCTCTAAACATTCTAGCAAGAGCTAAACTCAACTCAATAATTATCAAAAAGGTCACCAAATCTAGTTGCATTCATTCATATATCACATGATAAGTGGAGAAAAAAATTTGATTTGAGGCCTCTTCAAAGTAGTTCCAATGTTGGTGGTGTACAAATGTGACCACAACCCATCTAATGTTCTTTTATAGGTCTACCACCCATGGTTAGGGTTCGAGATCTTATTTAGAATGTTTATAGGGCTTCACAACATGAATGAAAACTAGGGTTTGATAATGATAAACATTTCAAGGTAGAAGACACTTCGAGAAAGTTTTATATCTATAATCGAAGGATGTACAATTCCATACAATAGGATCAAGACCATACATACGGTCCTTAAAAGTTTATGCGACCCTACCCTAAGACAATTTCTAGTCATAGTCCAAGGAATGAAGCATCATAAATATTAAATCTCACGGCCCAACAATCACCTAGAACTTCTCGGATCCACGTATAAATGGATAAGTACACTCAACCCCTAGTGTTTCCAAGTTCATATCTTGTTTCATACATTTGTTGTAAGTATTAATATGTGTTCTAATATCGAATAATTAATGTTGGAAGTTATTTAATCATAATAACCTCATATAGATCCCCTTACATCCTTTAGTGTACTTAATTTACTAATCTAGATTTAATATAATCTAATAAGGGTGTAAACTCAACTTGAATTTTCACAAAAAAATCTCTTTTGGGTTGGCCTTTTGGTACTTCTAAATTTAAATTTATGTCGATTGAATGCCAAAAGCTTAATATTCGGGTTGAATATTATATGATAAAATCACCTAAACGAATTTTAGGGGGATTATCAAAACATCTCATCAAGGATTAATCTCTCACCAACATTATACATATCTATTTTCAAGGATAATTTATGTCATTGTTAAATCTCAAATACTATTTGTACCTTTTTCCAATTAGGTCTAGAAACAATGCATCTCCAGATTAGGTCTAGAAACAATGCATATATCTTTTGCATTCTATTCACATTTTTCACACACTTATTGGGAGGAACAACTACATAGTTATAAGGTCTCTTTAAATCAATGCTATGTACGAAATTCTCAATCATCAAGGGAATGTACTTGAGGCATTTTGACTCGACCACATGTTAACCCATCTTTAGGTCATAAAACGAAGAGCTAGAGTTTCAAGATAAAGAGAAGATAGTTGTAGGTACAAGAGCAACATCATAATATTTTACATATAGATCTCATATCCAAGTACATAATAAAAAAATCCCTAAATTCATATTCTACTCAAACCCCATATGACACATTCATAGGTCTCCAAACAAATTCACTTAGCATATTTTTTTCCCTACCGGATGAACTTTTCCTCCACTTAAATGCGAGATCCCCTTATTTTATAGAGATCATTTAGACACTCTCTACACCAGGTTTAACTAGTTCCATGTCACTATCACATGATCTAATCCCATTGTGGGTTGAATATGTTCCAACCCTAAAATCTAATTATACCATGATTTATTTTCTAAAAGTGTGTTGGACGAAAAATATATCCTTATATAATGTAAGATTGTTCTATGTATGTATGTATTCATGCATGCACATGAGCACAAACACACATGCGCGCACATGCGCACATGCACACACACACACACACACATGTGCGTACATGCACATGTGCACATGCACACATGCGCACACACCTTTTAAGGTAACTCCAAATTTTACCATGGATAATGAGATCATAAAACTTTAGTTATAGTAATACTTAAAATGTGTTTTAAATTTATAATTTAATTTTGTTATGATGATGTGTTGTTTATAATATTGGGATTCAACTTAATACCTCTAATAATATTCTTAGATTACATCCCAAATTGTAGCCCTTTTCATTTAAAACTATCTATTTTTCCATACAAATAATTTTTGATAAAAGAATTAAAGGGTGAATGTTTGAGTGATGAACTTACTAAAACATTGAAGTATTTATATATTCACAATCCATGATATTGAAAACTTGATTCTAGATTGAAAATTTTCTCATGTTTTTAATTTTGCACATTCATAATCATAACTCATGATTCATCATTAAGAAATACCAAGTGTTTTTGATCCATAGATTAATCTTTTAAATAAATGTTGTTATTCGTGCAAATTGAATGTTAATAACCACACCATTAAAAACTAGTTTCGTTTGAGTTAAGAATCTAAAGATTTGTTGGTGGAGGCGATCAACAATCAAATGTTTAGAGACAAGAAAAACCATATATAAGGTGCACCGGATTTGAATGTCAAAGGAATTTTTGAAACATGTTTAAGAATCAAATAACAATGTCACAATCATCATTGACAACAATACAAGGCTAAGAGAGTTTGAACTATAATTAAGATGACAACATTAAAATAGAAATGGTTTACTAAGTTGAAAGGGAATTATGGTAGAACAATTTTTAAACAACATTATAATTAATTGAGATAATGATTTTGATAAGTAAGTTGAGAGAGCAACATTGGTGAGCCCCACAAATTTTAAAAACCAAAATAAATGACCTAGAACCTTTTTAATCAATTAATGACGTGTTACCAAGCCTCCGATTTAGACCAATTCCTTCATCACAACTCATATTATTTGTGTGTCCACCTATCTCTATGGATTCTTTTAACTTGCACTTTATAAAATGATTCTTTGTTGCTAGAAATTTGGCTTGTTCAATTTAAATGGAATATTTGGTCTTATAAGAGTGTTATGCCAAATTTGAATTTTCTTTATTCTAAAGATAAACACCAAATGCATGTTACTTGATCCTCGTATAGAAGGATGTATTTGTTTCAACAATATAAAGAACACCACAGAACACTCAATTTTATAAACTTCACTTTTGAAAGGAACGATAACCGGATCGTACTCAAGCCAAGAACACAAATGCTAATCAAACACCACGATCAATAAGATGAAAGTAATTCACGTAATAACTTTACATAAAACCCGGATCTGATTAGTCTTTAATCGAATTGAGAAATTATTTTAAGTTGTTTATTGGTAGGAAGTGGTGGATATTTTTGGTGTTTCAAGATATTAGAAATGTTAAATTATGGAAACCCATTCAATGTAGGGTAAGAAGGCTGTGGGGCTAGTAGTTTGGTTTTTAATTTGATGTTGTTGATTATAGTTAACTCTAGCTTGATTACTCACTCTTCCGATTTGTTTTCCACTATACCAATTTTTCTTAAAGATCTCTTTTAAATGTTCAAGTTCTTGTTCTATATTGTCATTATCATAGATTTTGAAGGATTTCATGCCAAGCGTTTTAACAAATACTAAAACATTATTCTTCTTGCCCATAACAAATACTTAGAGGCGCTAAAATGTAATCCCACTTTATGGAACATCCCATGTTATTGATCTAATTTTCTCACTCTTTTTTTATTATTAGTGAAATGCTAACAAAGAAAATAAATAACTCCAATAATGATAATGTTTAGGGATACCTCTTGATAAGGTGATGATGGATACAAGTGTAAAATATCCTCTTTGTACTGAACTTGATAACCTACACAACAAAGAGAAACTCAACAAAGAAAACGATAAGTAGATAGGTGGGTGGGTTTCCTGACAATATCAGTTCTAAGAAGTGAATACTTCCTAAGATGGATGTCAACCCACTTTTTTATAAAAGATAAATAAAAGGATGCTAGATAAGTAATATGATGCGGTAAAATATGAACATGAAAATAAAAATTTGAGATGTGCTAAAGAAGATAAAGAGTAGATTTAATAACATAAAATGATAAAAATTGAATCAAACTTGGTGGTTTGATGGCAAACTAAGATTGCTAGGCATAATTAACAATGAATGATGGATGCGGAGGAGTGATATGAAGCTAACTGGGTGCGATAAGGATGATGAGATATCTTGTAAAGGTCCGGATCTCGATCAAACCGAAAGGATGTAAGAAAATAATTGGATCTAGTGATGAAGATGATAGCCATTGATCCAGTTGATGACAAATGAGTTAAATCAATACCGACTTGGGCTGGAATGTTAGATCTATACTTCTAAATAGGTGGATCGAGAAAAGAAGAGGGGTCTCTGGGCACTCGGTTGGTAAAGAAGACAAGTTGTAGATGAAACAAATAACTAAGAATAAGATAGATTAGGATAGGGTCGACAACGAATTGGGTGGATCGATAGTTATTGGATGTGATGGAGATAAAATCGAGGCAACTAGTGTGTATAATTACAATATTTAAAGATTTGGGATATGGAGTGATCAAGAGATAGATGGTTGATGGGATGGGTAACAAATAATAAGATAGATTTGAATTGGATCGATGGTGTGAACTAAGTCGATGGCGATTAGGAAGGGATATAGGATTTGAGAAATGAAAATGGGTGGATATAATGAACTATAGAGATAGAATGATGATGACTAATGAGAGATTAGAGCTCGAGATGGTTGATAAACTTGCAAGGATAATGCATAATGGTGATGGGATGACAATGGGGACTCCAAGCAAGTAAAGGTATGTTATTAAGTAATACGAGGACTTCAAATCTTCAAAGGTGATGCACAAGATCTCTAAAGTAGCTCCAAGGTGGTAATAACAGCTGCAAAGAAGAGTAAGAAATGAATCCAAGATCGCAAGAAATCCCAAAGTCTCAAAAATTACATCCTCAAGAGAGGAGGGGTATGGGCGTATTTATAGGGTCAACAATGACCTGTATGGCTCGCTAGAAACTATGGGAGTTTGTTGATTTGGGCAAAGTGGATATGTGATGAACTCGAGACAAGGAGCCCTTATCCAAGTAAAATTAGGGTTTCATGTGGTAAATACGGGTTAGGGATGTCTTGGGAGGATAAAAGGTGGTGGGGGATAATAACATATTAAATGGGGGTAGATGGGAACCTAGGGATGGTAAATAGGGTGCTTAGGGAGGATAAAAGGGTTAATGAATAGGTTTATGGATAATTAAGGATGATTAGGGAAGACAAATTAATGATATGATTAGGATGGGATTAAGGTAGAAAAATAACAATTAGAGGGATAAATGAAATTTAGGAGGGAAAAGGGGATTTGAATGAGAAGAGGTATGTATGTGAGGAATGCCGATGAAAGGGAGTAGAAGTGAGATGAGGGACAAGAGATACCAAAAATTGGTGTCTACACATTTTTATATATTAAATATATGATAATATATTAATGAGTGAAAAACATTAAATACGAGTCTTAACATATGATTTTTAATTTTAATTATTTTGTTATTCTTTGATAATCAAGGTGAAAGGCCATTAAGATGGAGTTGACACACAAATTGAACATGGGGTAAATTATTGGCCACTATAGTGGAGTTGGGTTGAGACATAACTCCATATCAATACTTTAAAATTCTCAAGACCCATTGTCAAACCCAACCATCAAGTCTCGTATCTTTTGATTTTAATCTATAATATCAAAAATAAAAATAAATTATTATTGGTATTACCTATTTATTGTCAAGTGTTTTAACATTGTAGTATAGATACACATATTTTAATTGAAGTGCAATACATATACATACATACTATTTAAATAAGATCTAGGTAATAATTCTAAAATTAATAAACAAATTATAATTTTAAAATAAGGAAAAAAGTATTACCAATATAACCTATATATTGTTAGGATTTCAATTGAAGTGCAATACTCATACATCTACTATTGAAATAAGAGCTAGGGAATTAATAGACTCATGAATTTTATGTGAAGCATTATTACTCTTTGCCATATTAACAAATACTTAGAGGTATTGAAAAGTGACCTCAACTAAGGAAACATCCTAAAATATTTATTTAGAAAATAGAAAAATTCATTAATGAGTGCACAACATTAAAAAAAGTCTTCAAACAAATGAATTTTGATTATTTTTATTTTTTGATAATTAAGGTGAAGGGCCACTTAGATGGATTAGACCCATAACTTGAACCTAGGTTTATTATTAGCCACTATTGTGGAATTGGGTTGGGATATAAATCCCGATCAATACTTTAAATTCCTTAGGACTCATTATCATGTGTACTCATTAGACCTATAAATTTTGAGCTTAATTTATAATTTTAAAAACAAGGAAAAATATTATCAAGATAACCTAAATTGTCACGTGTTTTAACATCAGTAGTATAGATACATGGATTTCAATTGAAATGCAATACATATACATGCATTATTTAAATAAGAGCTAGGTAATGAATTCTAAAACCAATAAAAGAGGTGACATGTAAGGTTTATACTTGTACATCTTGATTATTATGATTTTTCATTAATTGTTAGAATATGATAATAGATATGTGCCTCCAAATGCATGACAAAGCTTACCTTAAAAATTGGGAAAAATAAAACAACTTTTCGGAGAATATTGTACCCTCATAACAATGTCGGGAGCATCCAAACAATTTGGACAAAATTCTTAATGAGTCCATTATGAGCATCAAAACCTCTCTCATATTTCCATGCTTTTTCTCTAGTCACCGAAAATACAAAAACTTGATCTTATCCCGATCGGGGACAATATCTAGAAAATTATGAGGAAAAAAAGTATGGGAGAAAATATTATTAGCATAAGGAAAACGTATTATCGTATAAAATAAATTTTCGTGTGATTATGCAAAGAGGTGTTTCGACAATGGTAGTCGGGAATCTAATGGAGTGAGTTGCCCACTTTTATTCTCTACATTAAATTTGATGTCCATTCGATTGTCACTCAAAAGTTTTTTCTTAGTGAATTCAATAAAAATAGTAATATCTAGGACATATGGTATAATTTGGGGGATCTCTTTTCCGGATAGGTTATTTCGAGATCAACATAATGGTGTAGCTAGATTGATGCCATTTGTCACCACTCAATGGGAAATTGGCAACCAATGTAATGTAGTTATTAGTGAATGTGGTATGTGGAAAATGCAACACAAGAACCTTCAAATTAATATCTCTCAACATATTTCAGATAGATGTATTTAATATATTTGTACTAGTTTAACATTGTAGTATAAATACATGGATTTCAATTCAAGTGCAATACATATACATAGAGTATTTAAATCGAGCTACATAATTAATGCTAAAACCAATAAACGAGGTGACATATAAGGTTTGGACTTTCGTATCTTAAATATTGCGATATTTGGTTATGATCGTTAGGATATGATAGTAGATATGTGCTTCCAAATGTATGACCAAGCTTACTTCAAAAATTTGGGAGAAATAAAACAATTTTTTCTAGAGAATATTGTACTCTCTTAGCAATGCTTGGAGCATTCAAACACTTTGGATAATAATATTTATAAGTCAGTTATGACCTTCAAAAACCTCATTCCTATTTTTATAGTTTTGCTCTGGTCACTTGCAACACATAAAAATTGGTCTTTCCCTGATTGTGCACCAATATTTAGAAATTTACAAGGAAAACAAACATGTTTTACGACATGTACTCATGAGTTCACTGGGTGTTTAAGTGTATATCTAGAAAATTATGAGGAAAAAAAATATGTTTTAAGACATGTACTTTGTGATTTCATTGGGTGTTTAAGTATATATCTAGAAACAATAACAATATCAAAAATAACAAACCAAAAATCGTTGTAATTCATTATCTAGACAAACTTGTGTCATGTAGTATATGATCTTCATTTTCAATGAATAATGTAACATGTAATGTGAGTTCATTGGGCGTTTAAGTGTTATATGACTATGAATCCCTTAACAATAACAATATCAAAAATAACAAACCAAAAATCATAGTAATTTATTATCTAGACAAACTTGTGTCATGTAGTGTATGATCTTCATTTTCAATGAATAATGTAACATGTAATGTGAGTTCATTGGGTGTTTAAGTGTTATATGAGTATGAACCCCTTGACAATAACAATATCAAAAATAACAAACCAAAAATCATAGTAATTTATTATCTAGACAAACTTGTGTCATGTAGTGTATGATCTTCATTTTCAATGAATAATGTGACATGTAATGTGTGTTCATTGGGCGTTTAAGTGTTATATGATTATGAATCCCATGACAATAACAATATCAAAAATAACAAACCAAAAATCGTAGTAATTTATTATCTAGACAAACTTGTGTCATATAGTGTATGGTCTTCATTTTCAATGAATTATGTAACATGTAATGTTAGTTCATTGGGCATTTAATGTTATATGACTATGAATCCTTGACAATAACAATATCAAAAATAACAAACCAAAAATCGTAGTAATTTATTATCTAGACAAACTTGTGTCATGTAGTGTATGATCTTCATTTTCAATGAATAATGTAACATGTAATGTGAGTTCATTGGGTGTTTAAGTGTTATATGAGTATGAATCCCTTGACAATAACAATATCGAAATAACAAATCAAAAATCGTAGTAATTTATTATCTAGACAAACTTGTGTCATGTAGTGTATGATCTTCATTTTCAATGAATAATGTAACATGATTGCTTAATGTAACATGATTGCTTGATCTGCTCTAAAACGCTTTGAATGAATGATAGAAATGCTTTTGAATGAATGAAAGTAATAAAACTCCATCAACTTAAAGATTTGCTTGCTTAGTGGTAGATCTTTTAAAAGGTTGCCCCTCTTGCTGATTTGAGTTAGCATCTCCCCCAACCCTTTTATTTTGCTTTCCTTAAATAGCTATATCGTCGAATCAACTCTTAAAATTTCCTTATACTTGGCTTTGATATCTGTGTGTACCTTGAGCATTCAAGAATGGAAATGCTCCTTTGTTTCAAGTGCCCATATATTACATAGAACTTAAGTCAATAAACTCCCATTAATAATAAATTATCTAGATTTCCTCTTGTAAATGCACCACATACTTTTGTATTTATATATAGCTGAAATTTAATTTAAATCTCTTATTGACAAATAAAATAATAAAGTAACCAAAAAAAAAATGAAAAATACGGAACTTAATCAATAGAGAAAATAATTTAAAATTTTAAGAGATAAAAGAAGACTAATACACAAAGAAAAAGAAAGGAGACAAAAAAATAACTTAAAACAACAAATAACACCTAATTTGAACCACTAACCTCCGTATACATAAACACACTAGAATTGTACAATTTAACGACTAAAAAAATATATAATGATCATTTTATAGCCTTTTAACATGTTACCAAAATTTTAGCTCCCAGTTTTAATAATGTATTAAATAACCGCTCATGTGAATATTCTTCATCGATACAACTTCCCTCTTTTATAGAAAAAGAGGCACCGTAAGCAATAACAAAACGAACTTTGATCGTTGGATCGTCAGTCCATCCGACGGCTACGAACGAAGTGGGAAGAGATTCAAAATTTGAAATGTCGAACGGTTAGATAATTTGAAAATTGCAAGCAAATTACCGTTAGAGGGGAATGGAGCGGGGGTTTTGTTTGGCAATGTCTAAGAAGGGGTTCATTTGGTGTGGAAGTAAAATTATTATTGGGCATACTTGAAGCGTTTGAATGATCTTATGGACAATAAATTGCAATCCTTGTTAATGGAGAGTTGGAACCCTCAACCAGGTGAGTAGTACTAAGTCGGATCTATCTGCCTCCAAATCGGTTGAGATATCCCTCCTTGAAATCCATCTGCTCCAGCTTTTTGCTTTTCTTTGGCTGAAATAAGGTTGAAAACAATTGTGGGTATTGCAGAAACACAATCTTTGGCAATGACATGCTGCTGATGAAATTTGGTTTTTAATGTGAGTGCAGGGGTTTCGTCAGATTTCGTAGTGTGTGGGGGCTCACCTGAAATGGAATTTGAGGCGCAGGACAATTTTTTTCCCTTTAATCCCAATAATGAAGATCACGGTCATGCTCAATATATGGTTTCTGAGAGGGGATTGGAGGCAGGAACACAACCGGATTGTTTGACCTTGAATCCCATGGAACAGCAAGATCAGAGTCTCGGTCAGGTGCGTTGTCAGGGAATGAAATTGGAGGCAGAGAAAAACTGCGTCTCCCTTAATTGCACGGAAACAGAAGAAGATCTGAGTTTGACTGTGGCCATGTTTCCAGAGGTCCATTCTCCTCTTGCAGCCGAAGGGTGGCCTGAAATACCCCTAAAGACTCCCATTAAGAAGGAGGAAGAACAGAATGAAGAAATTCATTTCCACACTCCTCCACCTCACAGTGGTGTTGATGATAAAACCCTTGTCATTCCCGTTCCTGCTTCCAGTGGCTGCAATTATAATGGGTGTCAGACTGGTATCTATATGGATTTTGAAAGCTCTGAAGATCCCACTCTTTGTAATTCACTCATAAAACTTGTAACAGGACATCGAGATATGGAGATTTTCAAAGGTATGTTCTCTCGAACCCTGCGTTTTCTTTTTTGATTTGTAGCTATTGTCTTTGTTTCCAGGAAGCATTTTCAATCACGCCCCTGGGCCCTGAGTGAGTTCATAGCATAAATGGACCATATTTTGGCCTGGATGTCATGTTGTGGGGAGGGAATAGGTGGGAGAAAGACAGCAGCTGGAGAGGAACTCTAGTGGGCAGTACAAAGCTCTGGTGGACTCACCAAAGTAGAGGGTCGTGGTGTTAACATTGGAAATCGAATCATATCTTAATTTGATAAATACAATAATTTCTAGATTAATTATCTTGTTCTTGGGTGGAGATTTTTCACCAAGAAAGTTCCTGGTGATATTATATTGAGTTTATAGCATAAGGTCTCTTTGACTTAGTGGTGCTGATCATGTGGCTGCATTTGTTGATGGATATTACCTGGTGATATTGGATTTGTACTTCTTTCAGATGTTTTCAAACTCTAAGGAACACAGACTCAGTCTTGTTTTGATCCCATTCAAAGGAGTTGTTCACATTGTAATTGGTCGTATTGCAATTGACTGACTTATTTCACCGAAGGAATTGGTGGGATCACACTCCATTTGTCTATGGATGCGATGACCTTCTTCTTGGGAAATGATAAATTGGTTACAGTCTAGTTTTTATGCCACATTTATTAGGGCCACGGTGTTCACAATGTAACATTTTGATTACATCCAGATTGAGGGATTGAAATATTTCTTAGACAGAAAATCATGCTCTCGGAGAGAGATTATTTCAACACAGGATTTTCTTGCGAGAATGTTCTGCGATGTATAGCTTTAGAATTTCTGCGACTTGTTGGCACTGATCATCTGACCGCATTTGTCTGTGGATGCTATCTGAGGGTTTGTAATGATGCCCTAGCCTGGTCTTTTTCAGGAAGCACCATGAAACATGCCCTTTAAGGCACTGTAGTGTAACTGTACACACACAAACATTCTGGCTTAGATGCCAGGTCTGAGAGTAATCTGTGCTCCCGAAATTGCATAAGTTTTGTATTAGTTCTCATCTCTTTTAATCACATGCAATTTGGGTGGGAGGACCGTTGCTGGAAGGAAATCTTGTTGACTGAAATGGAATGCTGCCCAACTCACTACCATAGGAAAACATTTCCTTGTTTTCATCCCTGGGCAAGTCTTGTTTTCATCCAAACTTTCTTAGGGTCACGGTGTTTTACATGGTAAATTCAGCCACATCTGAATTGGATGAGTGGGATAAGTTTTAGAAGGAGGTTATTTCTCCTGAGGAATTCCTGGCAACATTACACAACGAGGTTATAGCTTTAGGATCTGTCTTTTGTTTATGCTAATCATCTGATTGCAGTTGTCTACAGATGTTACGTGCTGCTTTGGAAACGATAGATTTGTACTTTTACTTCTATTCATTAAAATTTATTCTTCAATAACGCTCATTTCTCATGTGGTAAATGTTGCAGAAAATGCAATCATGTGCATAAATGCTGGAGAATAACTAACGGGAATTGATTTTCAGAAAGATTTGTATTTTGTTGGTGGAGATGTAATCAGAACAGAGGAGGTAATTTTTGAAAAGGAAGTCCCATCTATCTATCAGACTGCTCGGTTTGGGGACTTCTCATACGTAATTGGTGATCTTCCTGCCGGGGAATGTTTTGTTGATCTTCACTTTGCAGAGATAATCTTCACAAATGGCCCCCCAAGGATGCGTGTTTTTGATGTCTTTATACAGGAAGAAAAGGCGAGATAACTATATTTATGTTACATGTATGTTTTCACTGTTTCCTAGCTGTAGTGCATGTTTTAAAAAGTTGAAATCATGGCGCAGATTCTATCTGAGCTTGACATTTATGCTCGTGTTGGTGCCAATACGCCCCTTGTCCTGATGGATGCCCCAGCAAATGTCATTGATGGAGGAAATTTAACTATCAGATTTGAGGCAATCATTGGCAGCCCCATTGTCAGCGCAATATGCATAAGAAAAACACCTCACTTTGGTATAAAATCAATCTTTTAATTATTACAATCAGAATGTATTTTATACATGGCTCTGATGAAATTTGCAGATTAAGGATTGAGACTGCAAAAGTTTGATATGGTACTGACAGAGGTAAGCTTCAGGTGCAAAGATGAATATACAATCACATACATTTAGAGAAGAAGATTCTAGGAAAACGGATCAAGTCCCTGAACTAATTGTAGGCGAAGAAGACTGTAATCAGAAGGTAAGGATGAGATAGATAACTCTTATTTTCTATCATCTTAGAGCAGAAAAAAATTCACAGAAATGTTTTTCACACTCACAGCCATCAGAATGCTATTTTTAGAAATCATTCATGCTATTCCTTCTGAAATTAGTATTTTTAGGATAGAGTTCAGGGAATAATCAAAATGCGTTTCAATGAATTTTCAGTGTAGAGGCAGAAACTGTAAATCTGTTCTGGAGTACAAAAGGAAGTTCAAAGAGCTTAGTAAAGATTTTGAATTAAAGAAGAAAGAATGTCATGAGGCATGGATGTCCCTGGAAGACACCAATCACCAACTTGAAAAATTAAGAAATGAACTGATGCGCAAGTGTATGCATGTGGGCTCCTTAGGTACGAAGGACATTAACCTAGCACTTCTACCTTTACCTCTCTTATGTCAAAATGTGATATGAGATTCATTTTGGTAGAATTTATTTATGTATTTACAGCTTATGCAGTAGAGGGCCAAGTGAATGAGCTAAGGGACCTCCAAGACAAGCACGTGAGGGAGAAGAAATTGTGGGTCTCTCAAGTGTATCTATTGAGTGAAAAATTCAAGGTAAGAACTGCGAAGTGTATACTTTCTATTTATCAAGAAGAAGGATTGCTCTAACTACCAACTGTTTAATCTGAGCTTCATTTGGATTTTTTTTTTGGTGATAATGGCAGATATTGAAGAGTGAATGTGCTAAAGTATCAGAAGAGGCGAATTCCTATGCCTCTTCCTTCGCTGATATCAGTCGAATGACTTCTGCTGTGCAAGCACTTGGTGAGTTTTTAATCGCTTGCATTCTTTGATTCTCTTCTCAAAGCTATAGCCTATGATAACGACGATGCTGATTTTTAACTTCTGTTAGATCAAATTGGTCTGTAGGATCCAGTTAAAGTGTAGAAATTGCAAATTTGCTTTGAATCCTCTCTGCAAAGTATGATTTGCAGTTGTATTTGTTGACACCAACCTTCACCATCTTTGGACTCTTCCTAGCAGAAGTGTCATGGCAATCTATGGACACTTCCCACTTGACATGCCTAGGAAGAGAAGTAACGAATAAGAAACATGTTAGTATAATTTGTAGTTGTATTTGTTGACACCAACCTTCACCATCTTTGGACTCTTCCTAGCAGAAGTGCCATGGTAATCTATTGACACTTCCCACTTGACATGCCTAGGAAGAGAAGTAACGAATACGAAACATGTTAGTATAATTTGTAGTTGTATTTGTTGACACCAACCTTCACCATCTTTGGACTCTTCCTAGCAGAAGTGCCATGGCAATCTATGGACACTTCCCACTTGACATGCCTAGGAAGAGAAGTAACGAATAAGAAACATGTCAATATAAAAAATAATTAAATCCAAAATGAGATAAAATTGAAAGAGAAATTATTTTTACCACCCCAATATTCGAAAGAAAACTTGAAGAGAGATCAACCATGTTTACTTGTGTAGTCAGTTGATGTTAGATATGTGACAACAAAGTTAAATGTTGGATCTCTTTATGGTGCAGTTTGTAGCTCACTTCCCAACAGGGGGTGTGGGGGCAACACCCCCCACTACTGTTGTGGGGGTCCAGGTTGGGGCGGAGTCCCTGAAGCAAAAATTAAGGAGTCAAACCCCTGTTTTCTAAAAAGAAAAATTTATGTAAAACTGTTAAATTCTATTTTTAGGAAGGAAAATCCTAATGGCATTTTTCCACTCTATTTTTAGGAGGAATCCTAATGGTACTTTGTCAATTAGGTGTATTTATCTTTGTGGAGAGCCAAATAGCTTACAATGATTTTACATGTAATATGTTCATCTTGAGTTAATAAAAGCTTGATATCTTGCACCATGGATGTTTCCTTAGCTTTGCTAGGGTTTTACCACGTAAATCTGGTGTTTTATCTCTTGCGTGTTTGGTATTTATCTCCGTCTCTGTAAACTGTTATTCTGATAATCAACTTTCTGATTATTGATTTTTGTATGTGTCTAGCTTCCTAACAGTTGATTCGATATGAATTTATGATTTATACAATGAATTACCATTAATCTAATTTTCTCTTTTTGCAGTTGATCAGCATGAAGAACTGAAAGTCCAGTGTATGGAACTAAAAGAAAATTTTATAGAAGAGTGTAAGGAACGCAAACAGCTGTACAACAAATTGCTAGAGCTCAAAGGTATTTTAATGGTTCCGTCTTTCTAATTATCCCCATGAAAGCTATTGCATCCAGAGGACAGATTCTGAAATTATATATTCATTTCTCTGTATAGGAAATATTAGAGTCTTCTGTAGGTGTCGCCCATTGAATGCTGAAGAGGTTGCAGAAGGAGCTGTTTCTATAGCAGATTTTGAAGCTGCCAAAGACGGTGAGCTCAGCATACGAGCCAATGGGGCTCCCAAAAGGGTCTTCAAATTTGATTCAGTTTTTACACCACAAGACAATCAAGGTGAATGTCATGTCATGTCACTTGATCTCATATTTTTTTCCTTTGAAGCAATTTACTGTTTGGGTTAAGATTAAACTATATATCTAACGGACCTTTTTGCAAAGAATTGGAGGAGAGATGTGCATGAGCTTATAAATGTTTAATGGAGTAATTGATTTGTCATTATTGCTTTTCTGGCAGTGGATGTTTTTGCGGACACTGCACCTGTCGTTGTTTCAGTTTTGGATGGCTACAATGTTTACATTTTTGCATACGGACAAACTGGAACTGGGAATACATTTACAATGGAAGGAACAGAAGAAAATCACGGTGTTAACTATAAAACATTGGAGGAACTCTTCAGATTATCTAATGAAACAAAAGGGCAATTCAAATATGACATCTCTGTCAGCGTGCTAGAAGTATACAATGAGCATATTCGAGATTTGCTTGCAGCTCCTCCTCAACCAGGACAAACCGTAAAGAAGTAATTGCTAAACGCATTGCATGAAATCATATCTTTTAATGTTTTTCTTAACTAGATTGTCATGATATAGCTCTCAAATATTGATAAAATGTTGCATGTGATGTTGATAGGTTGGAGATAAAGCAGGTAGCTGAAGGGCTCCATCATGTTCCGGGGCTTGTTGAAGCACAAGTTCACAGCATGAGTGAGGTCTGGGAGGTGTTGCAAACTGGAAGTAGTGCTCGAGCTGTTGGCTCAACTAATGCTAATGAACACAGCAGTCGATCACACTGGTATGTGATATATCTTCTTAAACACTTTAATATTTTATGTTTTGTTACCCTTTAAGATAATGCAGATAATTGATGCTTTATTCTTTACCTTGGACGTGAGTTGTGTTTGATCTCCAATAATTCTATGCATTGGCATTTGCAGTATACTTTGTGTGATGGTTAGGGGTGATAATTTGATTAATGGCGAATGCACTAGAAGCAAGCATTGGCTAGTGGATCTTGCAGGGAGTGAGTGAGTGGCTGAAACTGATGTTGAAGGTAAACGCCTTAAAGAGGCACAAAACATCAATAAGTCACTCTCTGCACTTGGGGATGTGATATCTGCTCTAGCAACCAAGAATAGCCATATTCCATTCAGGTTTGTTTGAGAATATAATCTCTCTCCTCTCTTTAATTCTTTGAAATTGTGTATTTAGATGAAGATAGCAAGCATTTAGAAGAAGACAAATTTCTGAATTTCTATGATCTACTGGTTGGATGCAGAAACTCCAAGCTAACGCATTTGCTACAAGATTCATTAGGTATGAACCTTTCCTTTCTTTCTCGGAAAACATTTCTAATTTTTTTGTTTCTTGTATCATGCAAGTATTTTTATCTTCTTCATTCAGATGATACTCCATTCTGAGCTGATTTCGAACGGTTCTAATGACTTCATTATATTATGATTGCAGGAGGAGACTCAAAAACTCTTATGTTTGTTCAAATCAGCCCTGCTGAAAATGATATTAGGGCAACACTCTTCTCACTCAATATTACTTCTAGAGTTCGAGGGATAGAGTTGGGCCCTGCTCGGAAACAGATTGATTCTACCGAGCTTTTGAAGTATAAACAAATGGTAATCTCAAAATACGACTCTTAAAAGAAAATGCTTCCACTCTTGGTCTTTTAACCATTTTATAACCTTCATTGTTGATGTCCCTACTGCTCAAATACCTGCAGGTTGAAAAGGCCAAACATGAAGTGAATTCGAAATATGGGTTAGTAAAGAAGATGGAAGAGACCGTACAAATTTTGGAGGCAAAGCTGAAGGGAAGAGACCAGACAAACAAGAGTCTTCAAGATAAGGTTTATATAAGGCTGATAATGGGAATAAGCTGAAATGTTTTGCCTATCATGTGGTACTAGAGTTAAATTTTTATTGCTCTGTGACAGGTAAGAGAATTAGAAGAACAACTTGTGAACGAGAGAAAGGCTCGCTTAACCCCAGAAGTTAGAGTCAAAGAACAAGCAGCAGAAAAAATCTATGAAAAGCCACCACTTACGCATTCAAGGACTGTAAATGAAGCCAATTTATTAAGTAGGGACTAAATTAATCTCTCAGATCCTTTGACTGAAAATAGACACAGGTACAATACTCGGGAATGCAATGGAGGAAAACCCAACGGAGGAAAACCACAGGACAGTGAGACCCAGGCCCCTTTCCCTTTGAGGAATTTCGTGATTGATCCTTATTCCAAGGAACAGAAAGAGAATAATGTTGAACTTTGTGATCAAATTCAGAAGCCTATGCCAAGGAGAACAGGCAGAGCTTCAATATGCACAACAGCTCGAAGAACAACAATGGTTCCCCCTGCAAGACGAGTATCGATGATCCCCTTACCAGTTACAACAAGGAATGATTGTGTATTGGGTACCATGACATCATCCAAAATTAAAGAGGACGAAGAAGATAATGGCAGGGAGTGCTCTGGTGCTAGTCGGAATCCTATTATGCTACCAAACTCTACTCAGGATTCGGTTATGCTACCCACTTCTACTCCTGTCAGCTTAAGAGGGCTAAGGACTTCTAACACGCTTAACAGATTGCGTCGCAGTATTCACAAGAAAGTTCAATTCAATTCTCCGCTGTTGGTGAGAGGGCAAGGGCAAAGTAATGATCCCGCTGCAAAGTTGCCACCACTTGATACTAACAGGATCAGACGGATAAGCTCTGTAAAAACCTGGGGAAGGATTTCTGGCACTGGCAATATCTCTGCTCAAAGAGTGTTGTGCTCAAACAGATCTGGCACGAAGCCGTCGGTGCAGCTCAAGGAAAAGGAGAGGGGATGGAATAGGTAAAGCAGCTGTAGGATTGTTCTTCCTGTAAAAAAACTAGTGTATTTTTAATTCAAATGTTTTCTAACGATATTCTCTTTACCATCAATCTGCCACTTTGTTGGCTGCTTTATTCTCTGTACTTATCATATCTTGTGTGGTTGGACTCAATACTGTGCAATTGAAACTCAAATGTTTGTTTATGGAATTTAAAAAACCTGCCAACCTTGGAATGTAAGTTTCAGTTATATTAAAATTTGAAACAATGTGAATGAAGAATTTTATGGAAGTTCCTTCCAATGCACGGAATTTCAGTTCACTCAACTAGATTTATTTGAAAGAGCCTAGTCCGTACGTGAGCTCAGAAGTTATGCGTTGCTATTCAACTGCGCTTTCTTCCAGTTTCCACAAATATGCTTTCTTCCATGTTAGATTGTTTACACATTTTTTAAAATAGACTTATATTACTTGAGAAAGATTTTACTGATTATTTGTTGAAAAAAAAGGCAGTATTAAGAAATATATTACGCGACCATCACTAATATCCAACTTGGTTCTGGTAGCAACAAGCAGCACAACTTTTTCTCAAAAATTGAGAATGTTTCTATTAATAACAAAACAGTTATAACATCCACCAAACGGATCACTTCCAGCAAGAAAAGTTCCAAAGAGACCAAACTATGAACTAAAACAAAAGTCGCGCTTGTATACTTGAAATATATGAGCATGACTTTTGTGGTGATCTGACCCCTTAGGTCTTTTGGTCTTTTGGTTAGCATGGAGTAATGACAAGTCTCCTAAGGGAATATTCTATAAGTAAAGGGCTTCAATATGCAAGCTTTGAAAAATTCATGGATCCAAGTCTAGGATAGTTCGTCCTTTTGGAAAGCTAAAATGGATGCATGTTTACAAAATGGACAAGTGGGTTGAAGGACCCCTAAATGAATAAGGCGATGGCCAAGTGAGTTAACTTGGGTTCTAAATATGGCATTCCAAATTATGTGGAACCTTATGCTCAAACTATTAGTAGTTGAATGAAGGGACCAATGGACATTTAAGCTTGTCAACATGGGTAATTGAGGTGACAATGGACTAAACAATATTTCATGCTACTACTTCTAATTCTTCCACCAATGTCGAGAGTAAATGAAACCCAACTTTGTGAAGCATCTAATCACGGATTGCTTCCAAAGTCTCACGACTCTTGATCATAGAAAACGTCAAGAACTATGTGTAGACACTAGCAAATGCATATTGTGCATAAGATCTCTTAAACTAAAAATACCAATAATATTATTAAACGATAATAACTTGAAAAAACTCATTCACTCCCACAAAAACAAATATAAATTATAAAATCCCACAAAAAGGTGATATAAAATATTTAATCACTTTTCTACTAACCCTCACTCACATTTAATTTTATACATCCCAACTACCTATTTGTAATGAACTATGAACCTTTATCATCTCACCCTTCTATGTACATTGCAATTATATGTGTCACAATCTTCTATGCATACAAATACAATAAAATAACATCCACCCCCTCATTCAAACCCATCGATTCTTTGTTCACTTGAGCCCATTTCGTAGTTTTTGCTTCTTTGCTCGCATATTTCGGTATTGTATATTATTGGAGAGGTGAAGGCGTATCACAAAATATTGTTGTAGCTTGTGATATTGCTATTTTGGCAAAATTTCAAGATAGGTGTATGTCGTGCCCAAGATTGCCTTGCAACCTTCTTGCAATTTTCGACAAATCACAACCGCTTTTGGTTTGCAATCGAGTCGTATATCATTTATTTTATTCTTTTGTCATTTTTTTGCAATAAAATATCTTTAATCTCCTTAAAATTGTTAGGGATCTAACCGAGGTAGATGCCTTAACCACAAAAATAACTAACATTTTTTTGAGTGTTTGTATGCAAATTTAGATTCAGATATGGAAGTTTAGCCCACTTTATTCAGTGAAAGAACCCATGATTGTCCCTCTCATTTTCAATGGCAACGGTGTAAATTCATTTTTTTAAAGTAACATTGATTTGAGGTTTTATATTATATCAACTGACACATCTTGCAAGTGATTTAAATCTAGGCATATATTCAGGCGACCACAGTGGGACAATTTTGGTTGTGGGTTAAATTATTTCATTTTCTGAATCTTATTATGTTTTTCATTAGGGTTTGCATTCCTTTCAATTCATTTTTTATTTTTTTTCCTAACACTACTTGTTGTAGATCTAACATTTATACTTGTAAATTTACCAAAAAAATAAAAATAAATCTAGTTACTAAAAGCCAATAAAGAACCACAATTTTTCTTTACAAAAAATCGAACAATTACATTGTAGGGTAGTTGTAGACGCTCTTTGTTTTGGGATTTTGTTTCTGATTTTTTTTAAAGGGAAAGAATTTTAATCTTTGTTAATCACATATATCATGTTAATATAGATTGCGTACTACGTATGCTCTTTCCCTTCCACTCTTGGGAATTAGAAATAGTTACAGTCTTTTCACTTTACTATTGTGCAAAACTAGAGGTTTGCGTCATAGTGGTATTCGACATTTACGACACCTCTAGGTCATGCTTACGGGTGAAGCTATCATGATTGACCTAGTACATTTGTCACCTAACACAACCGCAACAATGTCACCTATAACATTGACCTTATAAATCACCGAGGAGTGATAAAGACATGCATACACATCTATTCCCCTATTTCCCACCGGCATTGGTCGTTATGCAAAAACCTCGAAGGGGTGGGACACCATCAACTTACATACAAGGGATACCATTTGAATGAGTTGTCATTGATTTGATGAGTCCCTTTCACGTACCATTTACAATAAATCAAAAGACACATCTTATTTTGAGTGATAATAGTCAATTTCATATGTATCACAACATACTACATTTGCATTTAAAAACAACCAAATTTCCAAAAACAACAATATACTATTCAAACACTTCAAATACTTTCACCATATCCTGGGTTGCATTTGCGATTACTTTTGTCATCAACAACATTCTTCCATATTTTTACTTTTGACTCCACCTTTTAGTCACTCAATTAAATTTTTAGTCAAAGAAGGGTTGTAGGGGAATCTAACATGTTTGGTAACATCTCTCGGTACTCATCTTGAAGAACCTCCTCCATCTAGTTCCACTCCTCTTAACGACGAGTTTGATTTCTACAAGATCCTAGCTTTTGACCCTAAGTTTGAACATTAATAAGTAATTTCCTTGTGTATTTACAACCTATTACCTGTAATTGTTAGTCCATAATAAACAAAGTTTATTCAAAGTAGATACATTTTACATAATATTATTACAAACCTGGGAAGGTATGGAATGGGCTCGGGGGTCACAACAAAAATCCCTTTTAATTAAAAATTATTTTAAGAAATCTTATGACAAGATGGAATGACACTATATCATGTCCATACTCAAAGTCCTTGGGTTTGGGTGTATCATTATCAATAGTGTGGCCATGCTTTTCTAATGCCTCTTCCTATCTCTCTATCAATGGCACTCACTTGAGCCTTTTGAGATATTTCAATCTATTTGCTAAAGTTTCCCTCTCACTCTTGCTTTGTATGTGTTACAAGCGAGAAGAATTTTTCTATCTTCTCACTAATGCCACTTAATGTGGCTTGGTGAACAAAGTTTCAATTCTAAGTTTACCTCCTACTCATCTCATCAATGGTCATTTTGTGGATGACTTGTTTCTCACCTTAATTTAAGATGAGGCTAATGTTCAACATGATTTCTCTTGCATGGATGTCTATTGCCTTGCCTTTGGTTTGAGCATTCAATGGAAAAAGAATCAATACTATAGGAATTCTATTATGCATCGTCCCCATGGCTATCTCTTCTTCAATGGAAGTGGATTCAACATGACAAGCTCTTTTAATGTTTGCGAATCCCTTTTTATTCCAAGAAACTCCCTCTCAACTCCAAAAATATGTTGTGGATCAGGTTGAAAATAAATTATCATATTGGATCATGAAACCTCTCTCGTTAGCAAGTAAATTTCATATTTATTCCAAAGTTCTTATGGCCACTCATGTTTACTATTCTTTCTGTTGGGCCTCTATCAAGCCTCTTATAAAAGCTAGATAAATATTGTTGTGATTTCTAATGGGCTAGCCAGAGCAATGTAAGAGTTCTCATCGGAGTTGCTTGGGACTATTGTTGTAATACCAAAGACTCGAGGGGCTAGGTTTATTAGATGTAGGCCACTAGGAACCGACCTTTGTGCCAATAGATTGTTGGTGTCATAGAGAGAATTGAGAAATGGAAAATTATGTTACATAAATATATCGTTGAGGGGATCATCTCATGGTCGTAAGACCTAGAAATTTTTGGGTCTCTCAAATCTATCGTTTATCCAATCCCTTGTGAAAGTGATTGGCTCATTTGTTATCAAAAGTACTTAGAAATCTTGGGAGAACATTAAAATCATGATTCTTTAGAATGGATATGAGTTTATACTAGGGTTCTATGTGAGTTCCCACTTTGTGTGGTTATCTATAGTCACTAGCTTTCACAATATGCCTTTATAGAGGTTCCCTAGGTGCACGCCCTCGGGCTTTTCGGATGAGGGTTTCACATATTGTAGGGCATTTTTAATCATCTATGTTAATAGCTTTTTACTTGGCTTGAATCAAAGGACAAATTCTCACTAGATAATGGCGATCACAACTCTTATTAGGCCATTTTCGAAGCTATTCCTACCGAGATGTCAAACAAAATTGGGATTTTATCCTCTAGGCCTTGGTAGAAGGACTATAAATAGTATCTAGATATGTTATTTATCAATTATTCACCTAATAAAGGCTATGATTTACTGTCTCCCAAGATTCCAATGATGGAAAAAATAAACTTTTTTGGTCCTTTCGCTCTTTTGTTTGTTGTCGGAAACATTAATATTCTACTAATTTGTCTACCATTATGGAGTCAAAGGTTGCTCAATTTTCCTAGTGCATAAATTATTAGATCTTACCCATTAGCCGCAGGATCATTCACCTCAATGTCCCCGATCTATGTTTCCCTTATTGTGGACGCATTGAAATTCTTATGCACCTTTTCTAGTTTTTCCAAAAATATTAGACCATCTAGACCTAGATTCATTATTTTTTTAGCCATTTTGGCCAAAACTGTTGGTGTGAGGGTTTTTATTTACCTTTTATTTATTTATTAGGTTAATTACCCTCACCCATGGTGAGTCACCTCACTTAGGTGAGTCATAGGTCTTAGATGAGTCATTAGGAGTTATATGATGAATGACATATTTTTCATAGAATTTGTCATATGCATCATAGTGTCATTGTCATATGGGAGTTACATTCCATTCTTGGATTATAACTCCCCTCTCCTATTTTGGAGGTATGGAAAGTCCGGAGCATAAGAGCTACACAACAATCCTTTATGTACATTTCATTTTTATCTATGATGATGAGTAGACCATTTTTAATGCACAAGCTCCTTCAAATATTATTCTTACTAATTACTTGAGTTATTTGCATTTTCATTTAGAGTGCAAATTGCCGATATGCATGCATTTCAGATGATCTTTGTTCCCTCTTTTAGAACCCTTCCCTAAAAAATTATTTTACTAGGGGGTTATCTAGTCTTTCCCATGTCATTCAGTATCAATGTATTAGTTAGCTATGCAAAGGGAATTGAAACTAACACCTTAATAGTTTCAAAACATGAACTAACTACACAAAGATCATCATGCTAAGAGATAAACAAGAGTAAATATCAACATTATGCATTAGAACTTTGAATGAAACTCAAACTAACATGCTAAACATTTATCCTCTACTCTTTTGAAAGCTAAACAAGAGATGGACCTATGTAGATCCTTAGCTATCAAAATGTGATAGTTTGTTTGATCCCAAGGGTTTGAGAATGGATCTCAATCAAGACTTGGCTACAAGACCTTCTTGATCTTCTCCATATGGCTCAAGAACTTGGATGGATGAATGCAAGATGAAGATACCTAGCTCCTCTAATGGAAGAATGCTCCAAGATGAAATGCCTATAGTTTAGGTTATAAGCATGTAAAGGTGTAAGTAGAAAGGTTGGAGGAGGGTTCCTTTTATAACCCAATGGTTTGAAGAATCTTTGCATCCTATTACATGTGGGATAATAGCAAAGCTAGGTTAGTAATGGATAAGCATGGTTTAGAAGTGGTTGAGTTTACTTTAGGAGAGTTTAATTTGTCCTTTAGTGACTCATGGGAGTTGAGGGGATTTATTGATTAACCAAAGTGATTAATTAATAGGTGTGCAATCTCTCTTTAGAGGAATAATTAGCATGATTTAGACTATGAGAGGGATGTAGTCACATAAATGATGATTTATTGATCTAATGGAAGAGGAAGCTAATTAATTAAGAATAATTAATTAGTCTAGATAGAAAGGGGGATTAATTAATGAAGGTCGTTAATTGGCGTATTTTTGGGTAAAAGAGTTAATTAATTAACGATGATAGAAGAGAAAAAGAGCATTTATTGACGACATGTCGTCGATTTGTGGGAAAGGGTATAATTAGCGCAATTTAAGTATTTATATTGCTCAAGCTGAATTATAGGTGTCTACATTTTCCCCTTTTCGGGGTGTAAGTGATGCCACTTCAAAGATAGCAGATTGGTAAAATTTTGAAGAGGTGGAGTAAAAATTAATAGAAGTGAGAGATGCCCCCTCGAGTGTCGATGGGGTGATGAAAGAAGGCAATCTACGATAACAAAAGGTGAGAGAAATGGGTAGGGGCATGCGGCCCCAAGTGAATTAGAAGAATAAAGTTGACAGGAGAATGATATAGAGGGAAAATGAAGATGGCAAGAAAGGAATGATCTTTCATCCAGTTTTATTAAAAACAACTTTCGTGTCATCATATTGCCAAGGATCTACATCATCGGTCCTTATTAAAAATATAAGCATATGAAAAAGTAGAATGACATGAAAAGCCATACTACGAACAATTGTCCATTGTTGGAAATACCAACTCAATGCAACATACAGAAAGTAATGCAATACGAGAAGGAAACAAGCTCATTTAATAGGGAAACAAGTACAAACACACATACTCAAACCAATAATGGTCAAGACTGTCGCACAAATGTTTTGTTATCAAGATGAAGATCCCCAAGTGTTTGTGATTGAAGACAAGGGTTAAAAATGATGCCCTGGAAAGGATACATGCGAGGGAAAAGGATGAAGGACGTATGGTCCAATGATAAAGCTTTGTGTGCAATGAAACAACATCAGGCAACTCAATGTGCCCTAGAGTACCGACAAAGCAAGCAAGCTAGCTTTGTAAGTGGTTGTAGATCTGATGATTCATGAATCATTTGGTTTAGGAACATGTGAAAATACCAGCAAGATATGGAATAAATACCATGTGTAAGACACAATTTCAACCACTTGGAGCTGTTTACCCATTTTTGTAAATTTTTGTTTTTTGTTTTTTTAATTTTTTAATTTTTTTACAAATTTTTTTGCTTATAATTTTTAGGGATTTTCAAATTTTTATGGAAGAAAGGATAAAATAGGATGTCTCCGAAAGCAAGCAAATTTCTCGGGGAGAAGAAACAGCGCCATGCTGCAATAATATGCCCCGACGTAGTGGAAAGCAGTTAAAAATGATTATTTAATAAAAATAATTATCACGACAGAGAGAGGAAGTGTTAGGATGACCACAAGCGGTCAAAACATTCCCCTAAGGCATCACAACGGGTTAAAATGGCTAGATATACTCCTCCCGAGGTGGGAGGGGGGTAAACCATCGCAACAAGTTCATTTGCTCTTTGGAGTGTTGTTGAGTTTTTACCGCGAGTGATTCAAGAGCGAGTGGTGAGTAAGCGAGATGGTGCGGGTCCGAGACGATGGAGGATATCCGACATTGTTTGGGAGTACTACCAGGAGGAGGCCGACCCATCATTTGTGAGTGCTTAAACCTTTATTGTCAAATTTAGCATTTATTAGCACTTATTAAGGTTTAATTAGGCATAAAAAATGTGTACATGCACCTGTAAGGGGTGCGTATGCGCTCATGAGGGCACGTATATATGATAAAATTATGTGTACGTCAACTCGTACCTACTCATATTATGTGTACACCCACGCGTACATGTCAAAGTATGCGTACACATTAAAACCCTAGCGTACACACCATAGGTTAAAATATGCATATGCCTTAAGCGTATGCACACAAACACACGTGTATGCGGAATAAAGGTCATGTACACGTTAGTTAGCCAATTGAATAGAGGAAGGAGAGTGCGTACGTGAATGAATATGACACGTGCACAAGAGAATAAACACGTACATGACCAAAAAAACATGTAGCATCGAAGAAGGAAAACGCCATACTGTTGAGAAGAAAAATGTAGGAGTTTCTCAGAGTAATATGAGTAAATGCGGATGAAATTAGTTGATTGAGGATCTACTTAAAAGAAAATAGAAGAAGATAGAAGAAATGTTAGTTTTGACACATGTTGTGTTATTTTTGCAGAAATCGATGCGCTTGTTTCTGATTTGACGAGAGCGTCATGCCCGTCTTGTGGCCATAGAGGTGACCTTCCGGACATGACACAGGCGGATGATGGATGTTCTCTTGGAGGTGACTGGGTTATCCCATGTGGTGAGGATGCCCTCTATTTCTTTGGATCATGGTCTCTTAACAACCTTGGTGGAGTGGTAGATATAGCAAGAGTCGTTCCTTTTGACTCCCGACAGGGAAATGAATGTGACTCTCAAGGACGTTTGGCACATTTTTTTAGTGTGCCTATATAGGGACAACATATTGAGTACATAAGTAGGGAGGAGGAAATTATGGACAACTTGATTGATATTTTTGGTCGTATTGATATACCTCGTTGAGGGATGATGGTTCATCCGAATCGTTGTATAACAGATCCCAATTTTCATCGATGATAATTTATATGATGACTCTTATTGGTGGCATTTTTCTCATTGACAAAATAGGTGCCACATTTCCTCTTGGTTTGATTCACATGATACAGGGTATATTCCGTGGTGAGCGTTATTGTTGGGGCAGTGCATTTTGGCACATTTGTATTGGGATCTACACCTCATTACTTACCATGGTCAGAAGACCGTGGGTCCTGCTACACTATTGTAGATTTGGGTGTGGGACCATATTTCTATTGGTCACCTCGTAGGTACTCTTAGAGTTTGGGATCCATATGATCCGTCGGTCATGGGATGGGCCTCCATTAGTGATGACCTCTATGGGCACAGGGCGATATGTACTATTATCACATATTTTTCGATGATGTTCAAGCAATTGGACATAGTATGGCAGCCCTACTTGTCATTACCAATGGGAAGAGGATGCTCTTGAGCTCGACATAACCATGGTTGAGCATTTCTTGATTGGCGGTCGGGGCTACATCATGAAGTTTTATAGGGTGGACAGTGCTTTAGAGATAATTTGGCATAACACGGGATGTATGCACACATGAAAGCCAAGAGATTCGACATGGGCCTAACCATTTAGCCCGATAGGGCCCGAGGTAGTTTTGATGGGATGGTGCCACTGGTATGGGCACCCATGAGATAGGTTAGAGATCCTAGGATCACGACTGAGTATGGAGCTTGGTACCTGACATTTCTACCATGTCGGCTTAATATTCCACAGGCTTTATGGGATTCCGGAGTTAGGCCACCTTCCGATGATGAGCATGCGCCTGAGCATGAGGATGACAATGATGAGGATGACAATAATGATGATGGCGATGATGATGATGATGATGATGATGGGCTTGATGGTGGTGGTGGACAGGGTCCTCCACCATTACCACAATAGAGATAGAGGCATGTACCCATTGTCAAAAAAATATAGATTCCCCGAGTGGGCATACCCATTGGTATTCATTTTCCTCTATAGCAGATGGCAGCACACAGAGCACCATAGGTTCCTCCTCCATGACCAAATTTATAGCAGGGACTTATGCCTAGCCCACCACATAGTCCGCCAAGAGGTGGAGGGGATGGAGATGGCAGAGATCAGGGATAGGTAGCTACATTACAATAACAATTACATCAGGCCATAGTCATCCAACTTCAAGTGGCAGCCAAGAGGATTAAGATTGGGCTCAGATACATGTTCTTACTACAAAGAGAGACCAGGCCATAGCACAGGCCAGCTAGGGAGGTGGTGAAGATGAGGCCACCTAGTTCCGATGAGATTCGGTAGTTGGTTGGGTAGAGTTCGGATTATGAGCATTTTACAATAGTCAGGGCATAGACACATGTTGTTACTTATAGAGAGAGATCAGGTCACATTAGAGAGGGTGATTGACATCCAAGAGATCAGCCGGCTAAGCCAAGATAGCGAGGGTATGAGCCGAGGTGGCTTCATTCTGGTAGACAGATGGGCCACGGTGATGCCACATGTATTCATGGACTTGGCTACGGCCAATGGAAGGGCCTCCTACTACAAGGCCCTGTACTACGAGGATGTTCCAGAGGGTCAGAGGATACCCAACTTTAGCGAGTAGTCGATGGGTAGATCACCAAATCTTGAGGCGTCAACGAGATCTGTAGAGCAGCCACGAGATCCCTAGACATGGCGAAAGACATGAGAGTCAAGCACACAGGCAATGCCACCTCCTTGAGATCATAGGCCTCCCATTCATCATGTGGGATCGAGTCAGATTTGACTCATTTTACATATATGCACTGATGTATACATTTTGGATGTATGCCTCTTATGAAGGCTCATTTTGATCAATGTACGTATTATTTTGGATTGTATTCCTCTTTTGAAGGCTCATTTTGATCGATACCCTTAAAGGAAGATTTTGTATCGATGATGTATATCCTCTTGAGACAAACATTACATACATATATATGGACATTTTTACTTGCCATGTATTTATATGATTCATGATGATTTTTATGGTTATGGATGATGGTTATATCATGTACTTCTTATGTATGTATGTATCATGATGGATATTGATGATGTATCACATGTGTTTGATTATTATGATAGATCCATAAATGATGTCAATTGTATTGTACATGTGATTTTATATATTAATGTACAAGATGATATTATGATACCAATGTGTGGGGATAGATTTTGATATTTGCGACCCCTCTTGCCCCCTTTGATGATACGATATGTGATGACTAGCTTTAGCATACAAGTATGATGTAGACTTTAGCATTTTTATTTATATATGATGTTAGATGTGATGATATGATAAAAAAATAATATATAAGAAACAAACAAGCACAAAAAAATGTTATCAAATCTACACATACTAAAGCAACACAAGAAATCAAAACTATGTACAATTATTCACAAGTATGCAAAAACATGCTCCATATGTACAAATAAGAGTGAATCTAATCTAAGTAAGAAAAGATCAACCTAAAATGGTATGTTTAAGAAACACACTATACAAATGTACAAGTAAGTAAAAACTATACAAGCAAAGTGCACATAAGAAAAGCAAGAAACAAAGAAACAAAGCAAGTAAACTAAAGCTATGTTTTTGTGATACTATTTTCAAGGTGTTTTGTGAAACAATGTTCTATTGTTTTTGTATTTTCTGTTTTGCTATTGTTTTGAGTTTTTTCAAACTTTATGCAATTTTTTTGGTGGTTTTTCACATATTTGCACGTTTTTGTGATTTTTAACATATTTGAATGTTTTTTTGATTTTCAAAGGTTTTCCGAAGCTATGTACTGGAAACCAAGAAACATGGATGCCCCCAACATTAGAGGGTAGTAAACAAGGGCGGGGACCACGTGTTATGAATAAGAAGGTGAAAGCGTGAAGGTTCCTCAAAGAATAGATGAGGCATATACAAAGGAAATCCCTTCACCGATTTACAAGAGAAGAATCAATCATATCAAGGCTTCAACATGATATGCTCACAAAAGAATCTCGGATGTAGGTGTGGAACTAGCCCTAAGCTAAGTAAAAGTACCCCCAGATGCAAGATTCTTGCAAACAACAAATCCTCCCAAGGCGCTGGAAACCAATTTTCACCAAGGGTCCTATCCAAAGTACCACAATTGCATGGTTTTCACATTTGGATTACTGTTTTCTCTTTTTCTTTTTCTCCCTTTTTGATTTTTAATTTTTTTTTTTTGGTTGTTTTTAAATTTTTGTACCACATTCAAGCATAGATACACTTGATGTGCATGGAATTCATGGGTTCATGGAGCTCATCTCCATCAGGATGGGAAAGCTTATATGCTCCTGACCCATATTTGGCCATAATGACATAAGGTCCTAACCAGTGAGGCTTGAACTTACCTTTCTTCTCTCTTTCTGCCCTTGTGTTGAATTGGTTCTCCTTCATTACCCTGAATCTCGGACCTCAAACTGAAGAGGTATCATCCTTTTGTTATAGTTTCGTGACACCCTATTTTGATACACCTTGAGATGGTTTAGTGCGTGGATGCGCCTTTCATCTAGGAGCTCTAATTCTGCCAATCTAGCCACCCTGTAATCCTCATCTTTATCTAGATAATCCCTAAGAGATATTCTTGGGGAAGGAAGCCCAATTTCAATGAGATGATGGATTCGGTTCTAAATATCGGGAGTATGATGTCGCACCAAAGTAGGAGTGCGAATGAAGGTCCTATAAGCCCGAAGGTTGGGTGAATTTACAAATTCCAATTGCGATATGTTTTACTCACCATCTTCTCCATGATTCGAATAAGTGTTTTATTAATAGCTTTTGTTTTCCCATTAGCTTGAGGGTAATATGGCGTGGACCACTTTAATCTTATTTGAAAGTGTTGACAAAGCACTTTTACTGTCTTGTTCTTGAAGGATTTTCCTTTGTCAATAACATTGGAAGCATGAATGTGATACCGACGAGATAAGGTGATTCATGATGAAATTTGATATCTGAGTACCTGTAACATATGTCAACGGAACGACCTCCACCCACTTAGTGAAGTATTATGTGGCCGTGATGATGTGGGTATGACCATCAGATGAGGTAGGGGTGAGCTTCCCTATTAAGTCTAATCCCCATTTAGAGAATGACCATGGTGTTGTGATTGGTCTGTAAAGGCTGTGATGGTGCATGAATGAAATTCCCATACTTCTGACATAAGACACACTTCTTTACATAGTTCTGAAATCCATTTCCATAGTAGGCTAGTAATAGCCTACTCTTAACAACTTATTTTCTAGAACCATTCCATTTGTATGGGCTCCGCACACTCCTTCATGTACCTCCTTGATTGTTTGTACTGACTTTGTTACATCTAAACAATGCAACAAATTCCCATCATAGCCATGATAATAGAGCGTGCCTCCTAGGAGGGTGTAATGGGATATTTGGCGGATAAGGCTTTGTTTTTCAGAATGATAATGTCGGGAGGAAAGGTACCGCTTTGGAGGTAGTTAAAAATAGGGTCATACCATGGGGAGTTGTAATGTCCCCCTTTTTGGGACATTATTAATATTTATTTTTCATTTGCATTTGTACCCCTTGGCATGCCTAGCGCTACAAGTGGGAGTCTCTTTAGTTAGTTTAATGTGCACATAGGTTAGTTACTTTTATTTATTTAATTAAAAAATAAATAAAGTGCACATAGTCTTAGTATTAAATATTTTAATGAGAGTTTATGTTTTCCTAAAAAAAAGGTCGGGTCTTTATTGGATATTGCACCCCTTAGTTCTATAAAAGGGAGGTCGCATTTCCTTAGAGGGTATGTTGATTGATCATTTGATGTTCACTCCATGCTTGGAGTTGGGATGCATGCCCATTAATGTTCTCTCTCTCTTGCGTGGGAGTTATTGTGTTGGTTTGATATTCAATTGAAGTATTTTCATGAGATTTGCAAATCTACTTGTTGGTGATTCTCTTTCTAGCTTTGGTGCCTTTTATTGAGGGTAAAATCTGCATGTTATTGAATATTATGAAGGGTTTTATGGTGTTTTAGATCTACTAGTTATTGTTGGTTTTATTCTAACTATGACGACTTGATTAGGGTATCTTTTAGCATGCTTGAAGGATTATTAAGTGCTGGAAATTAGTTGTGCAATTTATTCTAACCCTAGCGAATGGGTTTGGGATTTCGGGGGCTGTTTTGAAGGGGTTTCAGTTATCATAAAATTTAGATTTTAATATATTTGGAAAGCTCTTGAATTATAGATTAATCTGCACTTTATTTCATGGCAAAGGATGAAGTATTGAGCAAGTTATGAATTTTCCAAGTTTCAACTGTTTGTGTGGTTTTATCTACATAGTTTCAGATTTCATGGGTTGATTTGCATGCCTTCTACTTATCCAAAAATTGTGATCTATAGCTTGTTGGAAAGATAAAAATATTAAGAATATTTTGGCATGAGTTTGATAGAAAAATAATGGATGGTGAAGGAGTTATTAATTTTTGAACTTTGCAGCACTTTAGTGTATTTATAAATTAATTCTTGTTGTAATTAATTTCAGATTTGAAGTGATTAAATTCCTAATCTGGTTCTCCCATCTAATTCACCACCTTGGCTCACTTTAACCCTTTTAGGGTTGTATTGAAGCTAACATTGGATTATTTGAGGTCAAACTAGGAGGGTTTAGTCCTTGTAGAGTCGATTCAGTAAAGTAATTTTGCATATTTGGATAATATCGCAAAATGGGATATTACAGTGGTATCAGAGCTTCTTTCTTCTACTCTTGTGGGGGTTTGTGTGGCAAAAACAAGGAGGAATAAGGGGAAATTAATTTTATAAATTTTGGAGTTGAATTGGTGCCCTAAATGTGTTGGGTGACCTATTTTTAGGGAAAAAATTAGGGTTTGGTGTTGGCTATGCAAAATATGGTTTTGTGATATTGTTCCTCATATTTTTGTGGCCCAAGATCCAAAATTTCAGCTCTTTTGGACTACCCTTGCCAAAGATACGAATTTTTGAAGTTGTTATATATTTTTGCAGTATTTTGGGTTTTAAAAATCAGATTTCAATTATTTTCAAAAAATTCCTTTTGGAAAAGTTGCTCCATAATATTATCTATTATTCCCCAAAGTTTCATGCAATTTTGAGGTTTTTTGAGCAAGTTATGCAATTTTTCTAAATTCAGCTAAGGATAGTGACGAACTTACTATTTATTACGCCGAAGGCGTTCTTGTAGTGGAGTTGAACCTGTTGATTCTAACAGAAGTCAGAAATCAAACGGAGGAAATTCTTCCTTGAAGTGTCATTGAAATCCAACGGAGGAAATTCTTCCTTGAAGTGTCATTGAAATCCAACGGAGGCAAGAGTTAATGGATGGCTGGATGGCACGTCACTCCTCTCATGCATGCATTGTTTGCAGGCGCAGTTTGCCAGTGTATACATTGCATGCACTAAAATGGCAGTTAAACAAGCTTTGTGGAACACAACCACTGGACCACCAGTCTTGCAAATCCCGCGGCGATTGTGTCTCGGGATAAAATCTTCCACACAACCTGCAGAGATGAAGGTCATTCAGTTACACGCCCGAAGGCGCCGCAGAGGTCATATACGCTGCATTGATCTCAAACAAATTTTATGTGAAGGGTCGGGTTGATACTAGAACATGTTCCAATTATTTTTTTGAAACAAACGAACTCGAATTGCTCCGGCCTTGTCTAGCACGAAACATGAGAGCACATCGACTATGGTCGTGAAAGGCAGAACGAAGCTCTTGCTAAATCTGTCCTAAAATCGGTACCCATTATCTCCATGTGCAGGGTTGGTTTAGCCCTTAATACAAATTGACTCAATTTACAGATACCCACTGTACCAGATTACCAGATTGATGTGTTTGTATCTCAAATTCTTTGTTTTCTTGGTTGTTTATTTGATGAAACCCTTGTTTTTGTTTTGTAGAGGTTGTGAATGGCATACAACCTTTCCTGTCATGATGTGGACGAATACCCTTTTTGGCGGCAACATGACAAGGTTGCCCATTTTAACATGATGGAGGCGGATGTAATTTTATTTGATGCCGACCAGAGGATGTTTGGTACGTGGAGAAGAAGAGCTGTGGCCAACCGTAAATCACCCCGTGACCTGCAAGTATGGGCAAGACCAGATGGTGTACGCACTTGGGTCTTATGGTTATTGTGGAACAAGGTGGGTGTTCTTTTCATTTGTAATCTTTTTGTGCATTTTTTTAGATATGCAAATGTTGTTCTTTGTTTCATTTTAAAACATTTTCGTGGGGGTTTTTAAAGAAAGAAAGCGAGGAACGTGGTATGGGCGGTCCACGTGTCGGATATACGCCCGAAACTTAGATTCGTAAATGGAAAATGTGGTTGAGTGTTGCAGGGTTGCTGGAAAGGTGTGGAGATGGTGGGAGGGACGGACTTTTTTGCGTGAAATTTGAGGAAGGATTATCTGTGCGTTGAGGAGCCTTTTTTTTAAATCCACGTTTTAGTTGCTTATGCTGTTGAAAGCTTGTTTTCTGTCTTCATGGTGTGGTTTCTGATTGAGTGCTGCATATGAAGTGGCATGCGGAATTGTATCTTGTAATTTTTAAAAAGGTTCGTTTTCTCCTTTTAGTTCCGCTTAGTGATGGCTATACAGTGTCCTTTTTCTATATTGTATATAGTCGACAGAGGTTTTTAGAGGTATTATCCTAAGAGGAACATTTGAAGGTGAATATGACCTGAACATTCATTGTGCTAAATATGTATTCACATCTTTTCTTTGAATTAATGAAATCTAATTTTAGTTTGCACAAACTTATTTTCCTATTAATTTTCTTCCTTGACAGCCTTGTTCATTCAGTTTTCTTTAATCCTCCATTGTTTTCCCAACCATTCTCCTACTAAAAATTATCAAAAAGAGAGATTGCATTCATTGCAGGTTAGGCCTGTGATATTGTCTATAAATCAGAGATTCTGGCCTTTCTCATTAGTGTCCTGTTCCACATCAACAATATCTATTAAATTTTGCAACTTGCAAGAGAACTTGGACATCGTCACTTGCCTATTTTATATTTTCAGTCTTCAAAATTATTCAAAGTAATTTCATGCTGATATCGGTATTGTATTGTTTACTTTGAGCTTGCGAGGCTGGAGGCTTAAACTCTTAACCTGCATTTATTAGGACACCCAACTTCAGAGCTCGATCGGGAGAAAGTCTCCATCAGAGGTGTACTGGTTATTGGAGGCCAGGTGATTTCATTTTTGGGGATTATCGATGTAATCGCAGGAGTAATCCCCCTCAAAGCATTACGAATGTTAAAAAAAAAAAAAGTCCCACCTCTGTGTACCCACCGAGAAGAATTGCTTAACCTGATTATGTGCTCAGAATCAAAGCCAATATGAGTTTGCATCCCATGGTTTATTCCTATTACCAAAATAACTCGCCATTCTCTTCTTTCCCTAAAGCAAGATACTAGGATTGTTAATGTCCACCAATATATATTATTGTTTGATCAATATCGGGTTATGATTACAAGTATCTTTTTGGATTTCCCACCTCCATTCTTTGTTCTCTGCATATTAACCATCTTTATTGAAATATCTGGTACTTGTTTGTGGGAACCTTTCTTAAAATGGTCATCCATGGGTGTGGTTGTTTCTCTGCCTCAACAACCTTTCATCTTTATTTCCCCAGGATTCCATTCTCCTAGCTACCTTCCCACGTCTCCAACCCAACAACAAATGTGCTTATACAATTTATATTCCATGTTGTGTTGTCCCTTGCACTGTCACATAAAACCCCACGGAGAGGCAAATATATTGTAAGTGCAACAGTAAAAAACACCCGAAATTACTAGATGTCAGATCATAATGATCATGCGAGTCTATGACTCTATTGTGATCAGGACGACTTTACATCCCCTCTATATTATCTATCAACAATTCCTTTAGTAGTAGAAAATCCTCCTTTGGATCAGTATTTGTTTGAACTTAACATCTCATGATTGCTAGCAATAATTTACCCTCTTTAGAGATTAAGTGCCTAATTGATGAACTGGTTGGCTACTGTCTCTTCATGTGTGGATTTGAATGAAAAGTTAACCAATGCCCTGATTTTCTCAATAATAGACTTCCAGTCTTTGATGTTATGGTTAGGTTCCTTAGTATTAAGTTAGACAAGGATTTAGAATCCACCTTGACATTACTTCAAAACAATGAAGGTTAGTTGTGCATATTTGATCCCCCAAGGACATGACTTTTCTCTTATCATAATTTATAATTATTACTCCTTTAATTTAAATTGGTTAGGTACCAAAGGTAGGCATTTCATCAGAAATCTCTGAAATTCCTCCCACCCTCGGCATTTATCAATTCCCTTGGGAAGCTCACTTGCAGTTTCACTCGAGATAAGGGTGTTTTGGGACAAGTCCAATTTGTCTAAGGAATGTCCAGCTCATCTACCCATTGACATGGAAATTTGTTATTTGCAAAGTTAATGGAGTGTTTCCCTTCAATAATGTTTAGATTTGAGATCTTCCTTTGCTAATGCATTAATTTTATACCACATTTGCCTCTCTTCTAAGAATTAGATTGAGATGATACATTGCCTTTTATGTCAAGGGTCATTTTGCAAACATTATCGAAGGACTGAAATTCTTTTCGATGTCTTTTAATCTTCAGATTTGTATCTTGCAGGAGTTGTGCAATGTGGAACATTCCATTATAGGACTGAAGGGATCCCATTATAGGTGCACCTTATTTTAGCTTATTTTCTCTAGAATTCTGGTATGTGCTTGTATTAGGTGCAGGCGGCCCCTATTTATGGCTGCAAAAGAATTTGTGATTACAAATTCCTAGATTAGGTGCGATTGACATTTTTGTTACTGTGTTGTATCCAATTACCAAGGATTTAGATCCCTATTGGATTTTCACATGTTGAGATTTTTGATGGTATTTCTAGTTTTCTTAAGGGCATAGGGTAAAACAAGGCCCATTTAACTTATATAGTAGACACTGAAGAAAGTTAATAATTGATATCAAGAAACCACAAATGATTTTGCTAACAAAAGGACTGTTTTTAGAGTTTTTAAAAAAATTCCTAGTGAATGTTTGTCATTTGACAGTCTTCAAAATCAAATTTGAACCTAGATTTTTATGTATCATTTGAAATTAATGGACACTTGTTAACGAGAAATGTATTCTTGAGTGTTATGGAATGTGGGCAGGGGAATAATTTGAAATATTGGATGCCTATAAAAAGTGAAACACAATATAATGCAAAGGGACACTATCTGATGTATATTTCATTTCCTTCATACTTTCCGCTAAGGACACACTTGATTTTTCTTTTCTTATGTCGAGGCCTTCCTTAATCACGTGACATGTTTCTCCACTATTCATTGAGCAAGAGGAAAAATGGAGATGGTTATAGTGCTGCAAAAATTAACCAAAAGATGCAAATTCATGTTTCTTAATAAAATCAGTCATATTTTTATTTTCTCGTCCATTTTCAGCCTGCAGATATAATATTTGGTAAAACTAGAAAGGTCTTTTTGACTCTAGCGATACTTAAGTATCTGAAATGAGGATCATGATTTAAGTCATGATATTCCCGTGCATTGATCCTGGAGCTTAGTTTTTTTCTCCCAATGGGAAAATGATGCACTTCTGGTGGGTTACACAACCACATCCTTTCTGTTATTCCAACACTTACAAATTTTGTCAGCATATTACTTGCATAAATGTGTAATTTTTTTCAATTTAAAATATCGAAATGGATTTTGATGGGTTGACGTTTCCTGTGAATTAAATCTTCAGAACCGATTCAGTAATTTTTTTACTCTATCAAGTTATCAAAAACAGAAAACAAAAGTTTGAGTGAAATTTAGCAGAGCATTTTCGTCATTCTCATAATTGATTGGTGTTAAAATTGCTCTGTTTGTTTATCAATTCGTTTGTGTATGATTTATTGGATAATAATAATGAAGAATTGACACTCTTTCGCCGATTGCAACCAACAGGTGTCCACTTCACATTACATTACATTTCCTTCAATACCTTTCCCCTACACATATAAGGATTTCTATTTTAGCCATTACTATTACATTGTATTCCACTTTAACAGTTCCCCATTCCTTTTTGCCCCTTGCGATCTTTTACTCTTCCCATTTATTTCCCTTCTTTTTCTCAAAAATTCATAAACTATTCCATTTCCTGCTCACCTCCCATCTTCCATCCTCCTTCCAACCTCTCCATAATAAATTCCCAAATTTTCTCCATAATATTATCTATTATTCCCTAAAGTTTCATGCAATTTTGAGGTTTTTGAGCAAGTTATGCAATTTTTCTAAATTCAGCTAAGGATAGTGACGAACTTACTATTTATAGTAAGTCTCCCATTTTTTAGATTTAGAAAAATTTCTGTTTTGGCATATTCAGATTGGAAAAAATATTTCAGACTTATTGCAAGTTGTTTGAGGTAAATCAGAGCAGTTTTCTTCTTTTTCGGCGGGTATTGTTTTGCAGATCATGGAGATTGCCAGTGACAGGGGTTTGAGAACTAAGCTCTATAAGCTTGGGAAAAGGCTCAAGAAGCTTTCATTTGAGAAGAGTGTATTGCTCCACACTCTTGAAGAGATAGTCGATTGTTTATTTTTGATAGCACAATCTGATTATAGCTCTTTATTTTCAGTTGTAGCTTCTTTCGTAACACACTTGGATAGAACTAATTTGTTGAGACATGAGGAGGTGGATGTGAGACTTTTGGTCATTGCATGCATCGGTGAGATCACACGGATAACAGCCCCAAGTTTGCCATATGATGATACTACTATGGAGGAGGTATATGAGCTCATGATTGGAAGCTTTCAAAAGCTTTGGGACATCACAAACCCTCACTTTAATAAGAGGGTTAAGATCTTGAAGAACATGGCTCAGGTAAGGTCTTGCATTCCAATGTTAGATCTTGATTGTAATGACCTCATTTTGCACATGTTTGAGGTTTTATTTGATGTTATACATGAGGAACATTCACATGAAGTAATGGATGCTATGGAAACAATAATGTCCCTAATGTTAAATGAGTATGAAGAACCTCCACAACCTTTGCTATCCATACTTGTGGAAGGATTGGAACAAAAGGAGTCATGTCTTGCTCACTCCTTAGCAAGAAGAGTTGTAAATCAATGTGCAAGAAAAGTAAAGACATGCATTCAAGGTATGAGCACTTTTGTTTTTGATGATGAATTTTTGGCATCTAATGATTGCATGAGTTTGAATGGGTGCAAGGAGAAATCAGATTTGGTTGATGGGCATGAAGAGGACTATGAAGATGGGCTTGTGAAGAGGTATGCTTATGAAGAAAGGACATCATGGAATGTTTATGGTAATTTGCGATTTTACGTAATTTTCGAACAACAGGCCCTAATGGGCAATTGAATGAGGTTTGTCACCCAAGCATGAGTCTCATGGATGTCCCAAGTCATTACCCACCAAGAATGAATGCTTATGGGGAAGAAAATAGGTTTTAGACAAGGAAAGTAATGAGTAACTAAGTGATATTCCAAACTCAGAAATTTGAGTTTTGTAGATGTTGGGGGCAGCCCAAGGTATGATCTTTCTTGTTTTATTTATCCTCATATGTTAAGTTTTGATGGGTATGATTTTGAGCATGATAGGGAGATGGATATGAGGTGCAACATGGAGTATATTGGTTGCATTTTTGTTGGTACTCTTTCTCTTAACATTTGGGTGCATATGAAGCATGATGGAAAAGGAGAAAGAGTGATTATCACTCTTCCTAAAGATGAAAACCATACCAATAAGCTTGCTGGTCTCCGTATGAGGAATTCATCATTAGAAGGCACAAAGGTATGATGATTTCATGTGTTTTTCCCCCTATCATAAGGGAAAGTCATTGGCACAAAGTAAGGTACAAAGCTCATTGGTTTCCCTATGATAATATTCATAAATGTGTGCATTATATTTCAGCTCTATCCTTTCTTTTTGAGTATAGAAGAAGAGGAAATTTGTGGTGTTATCTTGCACATATTGCTTCATGTGGTGAGGGGATAAAAGGATTTGGGTTTTACAAGTTTGGTTTGGATACAGGAATATCATTTCATTTCCTTTGTCAAATGATGCTAACTCCTATCTCTTTGGAAGATGTGAAAGAAGGATGGATCACATGGACTACACTTTGCATGGTAAGAAGTTCATTTTCAGATTTTGAGCTACAGTTATGTCTTCCATTTGGGTGTTTGATTGAGATGCTTCCAAGGGTAAAATCAACCAAGGATAGGTATTGGGAATGTATGTTTGATGTTTCTTACATGGCCACCATATTTTGGGCTTCAATGAAAAGTATGAGAAGTTTGAAGGGACATGGTATGAAATTTTCTCAAGATACTTCATTTTTAGTTGTGTTTTTGGATAATTTTCAGTTTGTCATGGTTGAGGATGAAATTTCAGTTACATGGGAGCCATTTTTGTTCACTAGCTTGATGATCATTCATGTGGGGAATTTTTTTTTGAATTATGTTAGTTGTTGTCCTCTCATTTTTATCAATAATACCATTAGAACCAGCTCCACTATCACCTCCAAAATTCATATTTTTTACATACATTTGGTGACATGGTTGTTAGTACTTGATTTTGGCTCAAGGGTGACTATTTGGGGGTGGAAACCAACCATCCTAATTCTAATTTTGAAGGAATAATGCATGATTACAGAAGTGTTGGGAGCCACATAATAGATTTTGGGGATGACCCATGCATGAAGAAGATTTGGGAGCTCTCCATGCCTTGGAGACATGAAGAAGAAATAGGAAAAGTGTTTCTCAACACTTGTTTTTCTAATGAGTTTGCTTCATGTGCAAGATCGAAGACATGTGATGGAAGACTGCTGTCCTATTCATTTCATGAGGGAATTTTTGAGTCGGCATCCTTGGATTTTAGCAAATCTCATCCTTTTGATGACTCTCTATGCCATGTTAAGGACACCATCTCTTGGAGCACATGTTATGGAGCTGATGACCCATTTTTTGGGTTGACATGAGGGAAAGAAATTTGTTCTTTCCAACTCTTTGCCACTTGACAGGCACCGGATCAAGGATTTGGATGCACCACCCCATATCTTCTCTTTAGGGCATGATGTATGGACCTATGAGCTTGCTATTTCTTGAGGGAAAGAAATTTCCTAGAGGGGAGGACTGTAATGTCCCCCTTTTTGAGACATTATTAATATTTATTTTTCATTTGCATTTGTACCCCTTGGCATGCCTAGTGCTACAAGTGGGAGTCTCTTTAGTTAGTTTAATGTGCACATAGGTTAGTTACTTTTATTTATTTAATTAAAAATAAATAAAGTGCACATAGTCTTAGTATTAAATATTTTAATGAGATTTTATGTTTTCCTCCAAAAGGGAAAGGTCGGTCTTTATTAGATATTACATCCCTTAGTTCTATAAAAGGGAGGTCACATTTTCTTAGAGGGTATGTTGATTGATGATTTTATGTTCACTCCATGCTTGGAGTTGGGATGCATGCCCATTAATGTTCTCTCTCTTGCGTGGGAGTTATTGTGTTGGTTTGATATTCAATTGAAGTATTTTCATGAGATTTGCAAATCTACTTGTTGGTGATTCTCTTTCTAGCTTTGGCACCTTTTATTGAGGGTAAAATCTGCATGTTATTGAATATTATGAAGGGTTTTATGGTGTTTTAGATCTGCTGGTTATTGCTAGTTTTATTCTAACTATGGTGACTTGATTAGGGTATCTTTTAGCATGCTTGAAGGATTATTAAGTGCTGGAAATTAGTTGTGCAATTTATTCTAACCCTAGCGACTGGGTTTGGGATTTCAGGGGCTATTTTGAAGGGGTTTCAGTTATCATAAAATTCAAATTTTAATATATTTGGAAATATATTGAATTAAATATTAATCGAACTTTATTTCATGGCAAAAGATGAAGTATTGAGCAAGTTATGAATTTTCCAAGTTTCAGTTGTTTGTGTCAAGGTTTTATCTACACAGTTTCAGATTTCATGGGTTGATTTACATGCCTTATACTTATCCAAAAATTGTGATCTATAGCTTGTTGGAAAGCTAAAAATATTAAGAATATTTTGGCATGAGTTTGATAGAAAAATAATGGATGGTGAAAGAGTTATTAATTTTTGAAGTTTGCAGTAGTTTAGTGCATTTATAAATTAATTACTGTTGTAATTAATTTTGATTTGAAGTGATTAAATTCCTAACTGGTTCTCCCATCTAATCCACCACCTTGGCTCACTCGACCCTTTTAGGGTTGTATCAAGCTAACATTGGATTATTTAAGGTCGAACTAGGAGGGTTTAGTCCTTCTAGAGTCGATTCAAGAAAGTAATTTTGCATATTTGGATAATATCCCAAAAGGGGATATTACAAGAGTAGGACCAATAACTTCACATCTCAGTACGATTCCAACATGTCGTATGTAGGTTGATGTAGATTTTTAACAAAAAATGGCATATAATTGTTTTCGGTACAATTTGCAAGCATATAACCCACTATTTCCATTGCATCTGCATATCAATTTTGTGCCCTTGGAATTTTTCAAAGGTGATGCATGAAAATATTCTTTCAGAGTTTCCACCAAATTTTTATATGGGATGAGTTTTTCATCCTTGACCTTGTACTCATTGTTGACTTGCTTGATGATCAGTTGTGATTTGTCAATGACCTTAAGGTGGTGAATATTCCATTTTATATCCATCTTCATCCCAACGATGAGCGCCTCATATTCTGGAATGTTATTTGTGTAAGGAAAGCCAAGATGAAAAGCTAAAGATGGGGTCTTGTAAAGGAGTGATTAGCACTACACCTGCCCCAGAACCATGGAAATTAAACAATCCATAAAAATGTACTTTCCATATAAAAATTCTTCAATATACATCAATGATGCATTTGGTAGATCCAAACTCACATGTCTATTCCGTAAGGACACTTCTGCCAATTGGTCGGTAAGAACCTATCCTTTGACTAACTTTTGGTGTACGTACTCAATGTCAAATTCACTGAGTAGGATGATCCAATTAGCCATCCTACTAGCAAGGGTAGGTTTTGACAATAGGTATTTGAGTGGGTCAACCTTAGATATAAGATTGGTTTTGTTATTCAATAGGTAATGGTGAATTTTTTGAAAGGTAAAAACCACAACCAAATAACCCTTTTCGATTTGGGGATAGTTGAGATCATATGAAATTAGGGTATGAATGAGATAGTACATTGATTTTTACTTTTGGCTTAGATCATGATGAGAAAGAAAAGTGCCAATAAAAAATTGGGTTACAGATATATATAGAAAAAGTGGTTCACCTGGGGTTAGAGGCATAAGGACTGGCAGATTTTCCAAGTATTGTTTGAGCAAGGCAAAGGCCATCTTGTTGTTTTGATCCCCAAATGAAGTCAACATATTTCTTAAGCAGATGGGTGAAGGGATGAGATTTGTCAGCAAGATATGAGATAAAGTAGAAGATGTCTTGTATTTTCCCTTGCAGGATGCATAGTTTTTCGATGTTATTGGGAGGAGGCATTTCAAGTAATAACAATTACTTTGGCTGGGTATACCTCAATCCCTCTTCTTGATACAATAAAGCCCAATAGCTTTCCTAACAATACCCCGAAGACACACTTCTTTGGATTTAGTCTGACCTTATATTCTTAGAGACATTCAAATATACACCTCAATACTTTAGGATGGTCTTCTCTTGTCTTTTATTTCCCTAAGATATCATCTACATAGTCCTCCATGATGTCATGAAGCATATCATGGAATATTACAGTCATTTCCCTTTGATAAGTTGCGCCAAAATTTTTGAGGCTGAAGGGCATTACCTGATAATAGAATGTTCCCCAAGGAGTTGTAATGACCGTCTTATGCTAATCTTCCTTTGCTATCTTGATTTGGTTGTAGCCCGAAAATCCATCCATAAGGGATAACATTTCATAGCCTACAGTCGAAGTGCCAATCATGTCGATGTTAGGCAAGGTAAAATTATCTTTTGGACATGCTTTGTTGATGTCTCGAAAGTCTATGTAAATCTTGATTCCAACAGGCTTCTTTTGTACCAAAACTATGTTTGGTATCCACTTAGAGTAGTCAATAGGTCTAATGAACCCGCCGCTAATAGTATCTCTAACTCCTCTCCGTAACCAAAAGGGCCATTCGTGGATGCATTTTCCTTAGCTTTTATTTAATAGGCTTTGCGTCGACATGCACAACTAAGTTGTGCACCACCAAAGTTGGATCTAATCTTGACATATCTTTATAAGACTATGCAAATACATCCACAAATTCTCTAAGAAACAAGGTGAACATATTTTACTCTTATGTTGAAAGCGAAGCTCCTAGTTTGACTATCTTTGGTTGTTCTTCTATTATGATATTTACATCAATAGTTTCTTCTACCTAATTTTTGACATATCCTCTATACACGTAGGATCGGGAGAAAGGTTGAGATATTCTTCTAAGGGCGTCTTTACAAGATTTTCACCCTTAGTGTGGTCACTTTTTTGTCCATGATTTTTTAATTTATTGGTCACCTAGAGCCTCAAAGATGTTTTCACTGTGCAATTTGGACTTACGTTTTTGCCAAGGATTTTCTTTGGAACTTTTTCCCTCAATTTTTATTAAATTTTACTGACCACAAAGCTTAGATTCCTCGCTGAAGTATGCGTAGGTATTTAGGTCAATGAATAAACCCTTCTTATGATCTCTAATAGGAATGATATCACATATGCCCATAAATTTTGTAATAGCCTCGTCATTCTCAAAGATGTCCAATGACACATGACGTTGTTGGTACCAATAGACAAGGGTAGGGTATACAAGGTCAATTTTAGGATTAACGAAGGTTATGGTAAGGACAACAAAGTTACCATGAAAAGGCTCTTGGAGGCAAGATCCTCATATTGGTTATAATGGGAATCTGTGTTGCTATCCGAATAAACAAAGCTATCCTCGCGTTTAGAGCAGGTAACATCTTGATCCATGGGGTGCGCCCCATATGGCCGAATCCTATACCATATCTTTTAGTTTTGAAATGTGGAATTGGGACCGATTCCCTTGCTCCTTGTTCAAAATTTCCACATCCAAGTCCTTTGTAGCCCATGGAATACATCATTCGACTAGATTTGGTATATTTTGGGATTTCATAGCAGGTAGGCTTAGTATCCTCTGGGACCCAAGTTGTAGGTGGGTCCAAAAATTTCTCTTCTATGTGTAGTCCACCAGGTAAGAATGTCCTAATAGTACTTTCATCTCTAGGCCGTTTGAAGCGATAGTTGGGTCTGCCTCTTATTTTCAGTGACAAAGATAGATCTGAAACTAGGAGAGCCTGTTGAACAATGTATTCTCCACAACCATACTTAAGAACTTTCATCTCCCATGAATCAAAGGGAGAAGTATATGTAGAAGCCTTATGAGCATAAGAACTTAGGGAGTTTGAATCTACCAAAAATTCAAGAGATTTTGATTGAAGAGGGATGTGAATATCAGCGAAGGGACATGTGTATGTACCCCTAAGTGTGAATCCATTGAGAGCTCAGTAGTGAGCGAAGGGTTCAGATATCCTTGAATAATAAAAGTATGTTCCTCATGTTTTAATTTGATACATTGGTGAAATGTTGATGGTATGGATTGCATGACATGGATCCGTGGGCGTTTAAGAAAAATATTATATGGAAGTTCCAAGTCTAATACATGAAACTTTATGTTGTGACAAGTGGGACCTACTTCCATCAGAAGTGTTATTGTTCCAGTTGACTCTTGCTCCGCATTGTCATGTGCGGTTATGGTGATAATGTGGGACTCTAGATCTTCTTCTGTGTGTCCCAACTGTTTAATTAGTTTCAATGTGCATATGTTTAACCCCGACCTGTTGTCCATAAGAACTCTCTTTATCTTTTGGTGAGTAAAAAATAGTTCTATATAAAGAGGAAGCTTATGTGTATGATATTCATTAGGTATTTCCTTGTGGTTAATTATGATGTGCTCAATTGGTGTAGTATTTTCCACCATAGCTTACAAGTGTGAAGAATATACTTATGTTGACACTCCCGACCCTTGGAGTTTTTTTATAGGATGTCCTTATGTATGTTTGATATATTAATAAGATCTAAGATTGAAATCTTAGGAGAAGTCTTCTCAATTTTTTCTAGGATGTTGTACTGACTATCTTGAGGAGTAGATAGAGGATATTTTGGGATCGTGAGACGTGTGCACCTTGTTAACGTAACACAATATTTTCCCTTGATCCTAATGGTATTCACATGGTCATTAGAAGAGCGAACAAATTTGATGAGTGAGTCATAATGATTGTCGTCATCCTTGGTATAAAGATAGTTGATGGCTTTGTAGCTTTAGGAAGACTCTCCCGATCCAAATTTTTCTCACTTAGTTTACCATGCTTTGGGAATGGTTCTTTGAATATTCCCATATTTTGATTGGGAATTTGATTTGACTATGGTGAATCGATTCTATGTCCCCACTATCGATAAGATATTAGAGATAGTGGCGAAATCTTAGGTATTTATCTATCTTATGTCCCTTGACACGATGAAAGTCACAATATTCATGCTCTTTGTACCATGAAGGTTTAGGAGCATTGTCATCAAAGGGTTGCGTTGTAGGATATGTCACCATGTGGACTGCATCTAATTGTTTCAAGATTGTGGACAAAGAGTCCGTAAGAGGAGTGAACGTTCTACGTTTGACTGGTGGTTGGATCAGCCCTTTGGTCAGTTTAAAAGGTTGACCAACTTGGAATGCTTGTATACATTTGGAATCCATGATTCCATCTCCTACCACATTATTTTTTTGTTAACAATATTTGGCTTGTCTATAGGTTTAGTAGGTTGATTATCTTTGGATGATGATTTGATTGTCCCTTTTGCAATGAGGGCCTTTTCTATTTGTATGCCCTTCTCAATGACCTCTTCGAAACTCTGAACACAATGCATTTGTAAATGAAAGGCGATGTCCAGATTTAGATTTGGTACAAAGATGCTAACAAGTTGTTTTTCAAGAAATGAGCAAGGGAAGAATCTCGCTATCCCCGCCATCTTTGTAGGAAAATTTTGAAGGTTTAATTTGGACGTTGTCTAGTATTACATAAGTCAGCCATGGTTATGTCACTTTCCATATTATATGAGAAATTTCACACAAATATCTCTTCTAGTTTGGGCCATGTGAAGATATACCCACGAGGTAAGTGAGTAAACCATTCTAAGGCTTGTCCTCCTAGACTTTTTAGAAAGAGTTGTATGAGGTAATTGTCGTTGTATGCCACTTCTTGGCATGCCATGTAAAAATATTTCACATGATTCCATGGATCACCTTTCCCTCTATACTTATCAAATTTTGGCATATCAAATTTCTTAGGAAAGGTTTGAAGAAACATAGCCTTATCAAATGGATGAGGGCATAACTCTTCATATTGATACCTTTTGCTATGTCCCCATTGCTTTCTTGAAGGCTTGTGAGTGTTGCTTTCATAGATTGTAGTTCTTGTGAAAGAAGTTGGTCTTTTGTGGGTGAAGGAGACATATACACATGACTATTTTTTCAATGTTTTACCTTCTTCGTTTTCTATGCGAATTTCACTATTTTTGACCTTAGGTTTCTCCCAATGTACATTTTTGTTTGTTTCCTTTTGTACATGAGATGTTAGTAAAGCTAGTTGTCAACTAAGGTTCTGAATTTGTTTTGGTATAGTGACTTCTTCCTCATGATGTTCCTCTTCATATTCATTGAATGGGTTTTGTTCCACGTTTTCATGTTCTATTCTTACTCTACGTGGTACCTTGATAAATGGAATTTTATAACCCCCATGTTGTCATTTCCCATGTTTGATGTGGAAGCATGTCTATATGATAAGATGTTTTCCATGTTGATGAGAGGTGGTTCCTCCTCATTAGCCTCATTTTTGGGTGGAATAGTTTCATGTTCTGTTGGCATTCTAGCACCTAATTCTACTACTCTCGCAAGCACCCTATCTTTTTTATGAAAATGAATTCATCTAATAGGGTAGGGTCAAAATCAAACTCCGCGTGTGGTGACCCTAACTCATCACCACTATGATCTACAATTTCTTCTGCTTATTTTTCCATGGAAAATATAGGCCCTAAATCATGACCAATGAATGGATTTGACCCTTGTTTGTTTGATGTTTCCCATGCTTGTTTTGTTTTGATTTCTTGTGTTTTAGCTCCCAGTCTTATTTTGGGGGCCATGATGAATAATAATTTCACTAAGGTATTTTGAATTTTTTCAAAAGGTATTGGTCAAACCTAAGTGAAAATCTATGAATGTCAAAGAATGTCAATAGTTCAAAGTGATTTTCCTAAATGAATAAGTAAACAAGACACAATCACATAATGTTTGTTCTAAACCAATCAATCAAATGAGGTACTTCCTATGTTTTTAAAAAATGGTAGTTGACGTTTAAGATGATCAATGAAATGTCACCACTTATGTCAAGTTCAAAGAAATGAACAAGGCATAAGTAATAACAAGACATTGATACATTCCGCCAAACAAAGTAAACGTAAATCGAGTTTGAATCCAACCAAGACCTATATCTCAAAAAGTGGGAGTTACGAAGATGAACAACACAACAATACCACTAAGATATGTTAACCAAACTTTACAAAAAGTAAGGTATTAATATCAAAATAATATTGATACGATGCGCACAAAGGTAACAAAAAAACCTTTCAAAATTGAGGTAATGTTTGAAATCAACTAAGGCTTAAGGTATACCAAGGAATTATTAGGGTGCGCGTAGCGTAACATTACAACCTAGACACTTAGGCCAAGTTTACAAGAAACAAGATGTAAGTATCAAAATTGTGGCGATACAATACAAACAACGTAACACTTCAAAGGAGAGTCTAGTGAAGAATCAAGCCTAACTACAAATGACGATCTTGACTTGGGTATCAAGATCAAATGGCTATCAATGACGTAAAAACATACTCACACACTTTAGATGTTTAACAACTCAGCCGTAAACATGGATGAATGTAAATGAACATAAAAGTGGTGAACACAATCAAGTGATAACACACGATAGATTCTCCTATTCGATAAAAAAGTGTCAAAAGAAAGTAAAGGAAGCATATCAACTGGGGTTGAAAAATGGTTGGCCTAACTTGACAGAGTTTCACCTCGCCTTACAACGTGTGAAAACTAAGAAAAAGTAACGTCGCACAAATTTCATGGTGAATAACACATAGTTTGAATTTTAATGGACTCTCCCTTTGTTCGATAAACAAAGTTTCGACTTCGAGAAAGTTCTCCCTTTGCGATGGCTCTCAAAATGATGGTACAAATAAGTTGGCTCCAAGTCAAGATAGCTTCCTAGGTGGTTCGCTCAACTAGGTGTCACAAGTTTGTCTAATGCGAGCTCGATTTACCAAGAAAGTTGCACTAACTAGTCTTGGGTTATCTCGGATTTACTTTACCCCCTTCAAACACAGTGAGAAATAAATGTGTTCATCATGTGTTCTCACTGGGGTCATGATACAGATAACTTTGAATCTAACTCACAAAGGTAAAACTAATCAAGTAGGTGTGCAGAGCACTTCCCATTTCATCCACAAGGTTCCCTCTTGCGTGGACTACTTTGGGGTTCCTAGGACCACCCCCATTGTTGTAGCTTAAGGATTATGCCAAAGGGGTTATGTCCTAGTTAACAGGATGAGGTGTACCCTTATCCAAACTTGCAAATACAATGTTTTGATTGTGGTGTGTTTTTTTATCTTTTATTCTTAATGTGGTTTGCTTGTACAACATTTTGGCAACCTGCATAGAAAATGTATTAGTAGTTTTTGTCTTGATCCTTCTTTCTTTGACAAGAATTTAGGTCCTACATGATGGATTTAGTAGTTTTCCACCAACAAAAGAGGATAAAACACCATTTCTGATTCTCAAGATCATCCTAAGATGCAAGAGAAGAGCATACACAACGTAGAATCCAACTATGCAATTAACAATGGAAAATACTCAATTTAAATGCAAAATTTGTTCATCTTAACCAAATTTGACATTCGTTCTTTTAGCAACAAGTGTTTTTCAAAGAAAGAAAAGATATAGAAATCATTTTTGATTCCCAAGATCACCTAAAAGGTGCGAGGGAAGAGCATACGCGACTCTAATCTCCTAACTAAGCATGCAACATTCATTAACCCTTAAACAAACCAAGTTATCAAAAAGCATGCAAATATTCCCTGCAACATAGAAGTTAATATTCAATTTAAGCCTATAAGGAGTTAGTGCATCAAGAAAATATGCTTTTACAAATTTTAAACTAAATCTAAAATCCGAATCGTGATACCTACGCATTGCTTTGGGTGTGTATGCTTGTTTCAGGATGTGTACGTGCCTTTGTTAAAACCGATCGTGGGCTAAGAAGGTATGTGGCTAGAGATCTATGTACGCTAAAATTTTGACACATACACTCGCAGAGTCAACAAGGTCAAAGAAAAATCACTATCAGATGTGTACACTTAAGTATGAATACTTATGCGTGGGTTTAGGTGCATACGTTAGTAAACAGTAAAGGTCAAAAAACACAAAGGACAAAATATCATGTATGCTGGCAGAATGATGCATACACGGGACTTTAAATGCATATGCTTTCCGACTAAAAATATGACAGAGTATAACTAATAGCAGAATGCATACGCTCAACATATACCATGTATGCGAGCATTTTGGTACCTACGCTCAAGTTTTTTTTTGTAAGTGTGCCCTCAGAACTTTTTTGCCTATGCCTATACTCGGAGATGATGTCAAAACACTAGATCCTGATGTATGCAACTTCAAAAAGCTCAAATTTTTCCCAATTTAGCTCAAATCAAAGGATAACCCATCACAATAAATCACATATAAGAGACTCAATGCACATAAAGTTAGTAAAAAAACCTAAGAATCTTAACCTATTTCACATGTGCATGATTTGGGTTAGCAAAAACTTGAGAAAACTAGCAAAAATTCATTAAAATCAAAGGAACTATGAATCTGTCCCACCGGGCATGCCATATGTATCAATGTATTAGTTAGCTATGCAAAGGGAATTGAAACTAACACCTTAATAGTTTCAAAACATGAACTAACTACACAAAGATCATCATGATAAGAGCTAAACAAGAGTAAATATCAACATTATGCATTAGAACTTTGAATGAAACTCAAACTAACATGCTAAACATTTATCCTCTACTCTTTTGAAATCTAAACAAGAGATGGACCTATGTAGATCCTTAGCTATCAAAGTGTGATAGTTTGTTTGATTCCAAGGGTTTGAGAATGGATGGATGACTACAAGAAATTCTTGATCTTCACCATATGGCTCAAGAACTTGGATGGATGAATGCAAGATGAAGATACCTAACTCCTCTAATGGAAGAATGCTCCAAGATGAAATACCTATAGTTTAGGTTATGATCATGTAAGGTATAAGTAGAAATGTTGGAGGAGGGTTACTTTTATAACCCGATGGTCCAAGAAGAAGCTTTGCATCCTATTACATGTGGGATAATAGCAAAGCTAGGTTAGTAATGGATAAACATGGTTTAGAAATGGTTGAGTTTACTTTAGGAGAGTTTAATTTGTCCTTTAGTGACTCATGGGAGTTGAGGGGATTTATTGATTAACCAAAGTGATTAATTAATAGGTGTGCAAGCTTATAGAAGATTTTTAGAGGAATAATTAGCATGATTTAGACTATGAGAGGGATGTAGTCACATAAATGACGATTTATTGATCTAATGGAAGAGGAAGCTAATTAATTAAGAATAATTAATTAGTCTAGATAGAAAGGGGGATTAATTAACGGAAGGTCATTAATTGGCATATTTTTTGGGTAGAAGAGTTAATTAATTAACGTAATGTAACTAATTAACGTGATAGAAGAGAAAAAGAGAATTTATTGATGATATGTCGTCAATTTATTTGAAATGGTATAATTAGCTCAATTTAAGTGTTTAAATTACTGGGCTAAATTATAAGTGTCTACACCTTCAACCAATTTTGACATGCTTTCAGAGTGGAAATCATTTTTATCTAGAAAAGATAAATGTTTCTATTTTTGCTAATACACCTATTGATTGAATTCTTTCAGTTTTCAACAAAGTGATGATTGTGTCTAATATATTTTTAGATTTAAGTCCAAGATCGAAGGTGGAACTATAAGTGGCCCACCTCCAAAATCTTCTAGACCATTGGAGCAATGTCCTTTACACATTTGCTTGTGTTCCACCCCCTCTCCTAGTAGGGATCCCTTTCCTATGGGCCATGACTATCAACAAAGTCTCTCTCATGCCACTCGCACAACATTTTCGGGTGGGGATCACCTATTTATTTCTACTCTCCTCCTTTGGTTTAACAGAGATGGTTTGAATTGTTGCCTCATCACCATAAAAATCATTATTTCCACTAGATACCAAAAAGTTTCCTCGGTTGGATTTGGCCATTTCACCACCCGTGGGTAGGAGAATCAAATTGAAGAGCCATAGGAGGGATATAATACTATTTCAATAGCTAAGATCCCTTTCAAGAAGAGGATGGGGAAATCTCAATGATGTGATCCTTCACCTCCATCACTCTTTGTGATTGCGGCCCAATGTATTGATTTTATAGCTAGTTTTGGCTTGTAAACTCCATTTTTGTTTTTGGTTCCTATGTCTTTAGGTTGGTCTAGACTTGAGGCATGGTTCCATACCACCTTCTATTTTTGAATAGTTGTACTATCTTATTTATTGGTAATATAAAGGCTATTTCATTAAAAAAGACTACAAGAAAATATATGTGAATTCAATATCAAAACATGTTGGATAAGTAATAATGGACTAAAGCTTCTTGTTTATATATTTTCTTGATAGAGGGGTGAGTGCACGAAGTTGGGGGCCAAAAAGCGGACAAGAATCCAAAAAAATTTAAAACGCGTAAGTGTTTTGTTAAAATGTGCTTGCGTTTTAATTTGTTTGTCTTGGGAATAACTAAAAAAAGAGGCCCGAGCCTCTATCATTTTACCTCCCTTAAAAGTGAGTTTCTGAGCTTGTTCGTGTCCTCACATTTTTTCATTCAGCTGGATCTCAAGCTCAAAGGATGGTTTTCGGATCGCCAGAAGATCTCGAATCGAAGATGGCGTCACAGAGAAGAGGTAAGCAAAATTATTTTTTCAAAATTGCATTGAAATATGATAATTATAGATTAAAATTTGAATTGAATACATATTTTTTATTGTTACAGTTAGAGGTTGAGGGAATCAACCACAACCAAACCCTATTATTCCTGACATCCCTCCCGAAACTCCCACAATTGCTCAACATCCCTCAAGTAGTAAAGAATATTTAGTAGCCCAAATAGTTGAAAACAAAATTGAAATTGAGGATTTAATCAAAACAATGAGGGATGCACAATCTACAAACCCCCACCATGCCTCTCTTGCAAACACATTGGAGGAATTACTTGTTCAAATTGATGTGGCAACGAGGAAAATTGATCGTTGGATAACTTACGAGAGAGGGTCAGTAGGGTTTATTATTCCAACAACTTTTCATATGTGGATGTAAAGAAAAAATAAATTTCAAAATAACTCATATGCACCTTATTCACGGACCCCCACACTAATTTTCCTATTCCATTGACATGTAAACGATTTCCCATCTATTGGTGCAATAATAATTTGATTAAAAATAATTTTTGGGACTCGATGGTGGATGGTGCATGATTTTCCACCTTGTAATAACAATAAGGTGCCACTATACTTTCTGAGATAACTCTATTGTGAGTTTATCCTCAACGAGATCCCAAATTATTTTGATTTATGAGATTTCCATGGCCGAGGAAAAGGATTTGCACAAGATCGACTAGGTGCACAATGTGCACCTATTCGAAGAGGATAGATTCCCCGCACAGAAGCCCCTCACCCTGAGATTGTCCCTCAAGTAGTGAAGGAGACAATAGAGATTAATACACTCCATGTGCTTTAGGGGCTATCTGCGACCCTTGTTCGACATACGAGGGAGATTTATGAGCCAGATGCTTGTGGAGGTACATAGAGTATTCCCTCAGAGAGTACTAGCATGAGGCCACATCTTTTCTCGTCATGTGGTAGCATATGTTTGGGGCCCGAGGAGGATGATACTTTCATGCGTACTGATTTTGGTGGAGTTGGTGCTAGGGGTGCACATGATAATGTCACTATGTCAGATGCCTTTTTGAGTGAGACATTTGGATTACAACATACCGCCGCATCGATTTTTGGAATAGTAAACCCTACAACCCTCTCGTAAGTTGTCCGGAATAATAAATTTTTGCATGAGGCCACATTTTTGCTTTTCATGTGGTAGCATATGTTTAGGGCCCGAGGAGGACGATACTTTCATGCGATCGATTTTGGTGCACACTGGTGCTAGGGGTGAACACGATAATGTCACTATGTCATATTTCCTTTTGAGTGAGACATTTGGCTTACATTCATTGGCGTGACCTTCACAGGTAAATTTGTTATGTTTTGTTACGTGTAAATTTTGGAGTACCTGATTTACTTATATATGTTAAATTTTTGAAATAATCGTATTTGTACATGTACATGCATTGATACTACAAAGCGCGTGGAGGTGCATCTTCATCCCGACCATAGGTAGTGAGCACCATGCATACACATACATTCACAGAGGTAATTTAGAATGTTAATTATGTAAAATTTTCACATACATGTGTGTGTGTATATATATACATATATACATGCATGTGTATATATATATATATATATATATATATATATATATTAGTTTTAAAGTCAAATATATGTATGTTCTTGTATGTCCATCTAACTCATGTGATATACATGTTTGATAAAGATGTTGATTTCACTAGACACCCCACCATCTCTATGAAAAGTAGATAAAGGTGTTGCCGCTGTAATTTCATTTGCGCAACAACTCACTGAGGTATTCACACAACACGTAAATTTTGTTAAATTTCTTGTGTAATTCATATTATGTTAAACTACATGTTAGTAATGTCTTTCATTGTAGAATTATTAAATTATGTTAATAATGTCCTTCATTGTGTGTGTATACGCAGAGTTACTTGTGACAGTAAGAACCTTGTTCATTTGATTCATAGGCGTGGCATGGGTAAAAACAATAGTTCTATGTCGATAAAATTAGTTAAAATATTGTCATTATGTAGATACATGTACTTAGCTCTATTTTTGCTAATTCTGATGTTATATTTTCTGATCTTATGTGTATGTAGGGAACTTCAACCCCCTCCATTTTGAATTCGAGGGCACAGACTCCTCCATCTCGTCGTCTTCGTACCCCCATTCGTATTGTAGGAGCTCCCGATGACTCATCTGAGCATGAGATGAAAATTCGGCGTGATCGACAACTTGTGGTAAGTTTGTGTATTTATGTAAATACTTTCATTCTAGCATGGTCTTAAATACATGTTGAAAACATATATAAATTAATTTTTGACAAAAAAATTGTTTGCATTTACAAAGCTCATCTAAAGGCGAGTATTCAAAGTGGAAGATGACTCGAAGCATGGGCTCGAGATGATCCAAAGTCATCTCATGGATCTCCATCTTTCATCTAAGGGAGGGCCTTTTTCAAGCAAAGCCAAGAGAGGGATAGATTTTGATAAGTAGGAAATATATGTCTTACATGCCATTGTTTTTGTATGCCTATGTGCATGGCATTGTATGTACGCTTATATGGCATTTGAACTTGATGGTATATGACCTATTTGGGTATTTTTGTATTTATTATGCACATTAAAATACTATTTAGAACTTGATAATTTTGTATGAGACCTTAAATTTATGAGATTATTTTCGCATGAATCTAATATGATGTGCACTTGACAATATTTAAGACATTACGGATTATTTTTTCATTTATTGGTGATGTACATGTACTAGAATTTTCAATGTATAATATGCATCAAACTTTGGAAATCAATATTTATATAATGTATGTATATAAAGAGTTACCTAATCTAAGTAATTATTCATTCAATTTATCAATGTGTATATGTGTATTTACCTTACTTGCGCTTCTTCTTGCTCATGGTCTCTTTGTACTAGTTCCTATCTTATCATGCACTTACTACATTATTCTATGCTTTGTAGTCTTCTCCCCTGTTAAAACATCCAAAAATCGTCACAATTTGATGCCTTTCATCTGTTGATATTTTGAGAATGTCTCTCCATATACATTACTCCAATGCTTGAGAATGTCTCCATATGCAATGACATTATGATTCAGACACTCAATGATTCTTGATTGTTTAATCCTATCCAATTCATGTTACTACCTTTAAATCTATAGGCATTTCAAGTTATTTGGAAATCAAATCACACCCTTCACTAGGATTGATGACTACCCCTATCCTTTTAAGGTGATTTTGAAAGCATCCATGGGTTTATCATAACATAAATTATCAATGAATGGAAGGTCACTAAGCCGTAGGCCAGCTGACTCCCATCCAAAACTAAACAAAAAAGATGTACTAAGTGATTGATAACTCCCATGTCTTCTTAGACATACCCCTATGAAATTCATTCTTAAGAAAAATCTAGTCATTCATGGCTCTTAAGTGACTACGCCTGACGGGGTAGCCCTATACTCACCGACTGCATCGCACTATTTCACACATTTGCAAACAATAGACAACGAGAGAACCAGATGGAGATGGAGAAAACCACAAGAGGATTTCATAGAGGGCCCCGACATAGAGGTCTTGGATCTGATGAGACATCTTTAGGTTCCACAGAGTCCGAGAAATCACCCGTCGAAGATATGGCATGTTTGGGCCTCAGGGCTCTTAAGCGACTACGCCCGGACGAGGTAGCCGAAAGCATGAGGAGTGTAGGGAACCAAAATAATCCTCCACTAGCATTCACCAAGCCACCCTAACATGTTGGTGTAGTTTTTATGGTACCACAAGATTTCGTTTGTAAATTACAACGTCCTGGTAGCCCTACACCGACTCGTGATCGCACTATTTCACACATTTGCAAACAATAAAGACAACAAGAGAACCGGATGGAGTGAAAGAAAATAATGAGAGGCTTTTCATAGAGGGCCCCGACATGGAGGTCTTGGATCTAACGAGATGTCTCTAAGTGTCACGTAGTCCGAGAAATCACCCGTCGAAGATATGACGTGTTTGGGCCTCAAGGCTCTTAAGCGACTACGCCTGGATGGGGTAGCCTCGAAAGCACGAGGAGCATAGGGAACCAAAAAAATCCTACAATAGCATTCACCTGGCCACATCGATGTGTTGGCGTAGTTAGTTTGGTCCCAAAAGCTTCCGTTTGCAAACTACAACGTCTGGCAGGCCTACATTTACTCAGACTACACTATTTTGAGCGTTTGCAAACAATAGGACAACGAGAGAACCAGATGGAGAAGGAGAAAACCACGAGATAATTTTGTAGAGGGCCTCGACATGAAGGTTTCAGATCTAATGAGATGTCTCTAGGTGCCACGGAGTCTGAGAAATCACTCGTCGAAGATATGGCGTGTTTTGGCCTTAGGGCTCTTAAGGGACTACACCCGACGACGTGTAGCCTGAAAACACGGGAATTGTAGGGAACCAAAAAAAATCATCCAATAGTGTTCACCAGGCCATATAGGCATGTTGGCCTAGACGGTTCGGTCCCACAAGCTACCATTTGTAAAATACAACATCTAGCAGCCTTACACTGACTTAGACAACACTATTTCACACGTTTACAAACAATAGGACATCAAGAGAACCAGATGAAGACAAAGAAAATGGTGAGAGAATTTCATAGAGGGATTCAACATGGAGGTTTTAGATCTAACGATACATCTCTAAGTGCCACGAAGTACGAGAAATCACATGTCGAAGATATAAGGTGTTTTGGTCTCAGGGCTCTTAAGCGACTCTGCCCGAACGAGGTAGCCCGAAAACACAGGGAGCAAAGGGAACAAAAAAAAATCCTCCACTAGTGTTCACCAAGCCATTTGGATGTGTTGGCTCGACGGTTCGGTCCTACGAGCTTCCGTTTGCAAACTACAAAGCCTCTGGTAGCCTTACACTGGCCTTAGACTACACTATTTTGTGCGTTTGCAAACAATAGGACAATGAGAGAACCGAATTAAGATGGAGAAAACCATGAGAGGATTTCGTAAAGTTTCCCGATGTGGAGGTTTCAAATATAAACAGACGTCTCTAGGTGCCACGGAGTCTGAGAAATCACCGTCAAAGATATGGCATGTTTGGGCCTCAGGGCTCTTAAGCGACTACGCCTGACGGGGTATCCTGAAAGCACGAGGAGTGTAGGGAACCAAAATGAATCCTCCACTAGTGTTCACCTGGCCACCCCGATGTGTTGGCATAGTTGGTTTGGTCCCACGATCTTCTGTTTGCAAACTACAACGTTTGGCAGCCCTACACTGACTTAGACTACACTATTTCGAGCATTTACAAACAATAAGACAACAAGAGAACCGAATGGAGACGGAGAAAACCACGAGAGGATTTTGTAGAGGCCTCAAGTGGAGGTCTCGGATCAAACGAGATGTCTCTAGGTGCCACAGGAGTCCGAGAAATCACATGTCAAAGATATAAGGTGTTTTGGTCTCAGGGCTCTTAAGAGACTACGCCCGAACGAGGTAGCCCGAAAGCACAGGAGTGTAGGGAACCAAAATGAATCCTCCACTAGCATTCACTAGGCCATTTTGACATTTTGGCCTAGACGGTTTGGTCCCACAAGCTACCGTTTGCAAAATACAACATCTAGCAACCTTATACTAACTCGACTACACTATTTCGCGCGTTTGCAAACAATAGGACAACGAGAGAACCAAATGGAGATGGAAAAAACTGTGAGAGGATTTCGTAGAGTGCTCGACATGGAGGTTTTGAATCTAATGAGACATCTCTAGGTGCCACGGAGTCCGAGAAATCACCCGTCGAAGATATGGCGTGATTGGGCCTCAAGGCTCTTAAGCGACTGCGCCCAAATGGGGTAGCTTGAAAGCACGAGGAGTGTAGGGAACAAAAAAATCTTGCACTAGTGTTCACCTAGCCACTACAATGTGTTGGCGTAGTTGGTTTGGTACCACGAGCTTCCGTTTGCAAACTACAGCCTCTGGTAGCCCTACACTGACTCAGACTACACTATTACAAGTGTTTGCAAACAATAGGCCAATGAGAGAACCGAATGGAGATGGAGAAAACCACAAGATATTTTGTAGAGGGCCTTGACATGGAGGTCTCGGATCTGACGAGATGTCTCTAGGTGCCACGGAGTCCGAGAAATGACATGTCGAAGATATAAGGTGTTTTGGTCTTAGGGCTCTTAAGAGACTATGCCCGAACGAGGTAGCCCGAAAGCATGGGGAGCGTAGGGAACCAAAAAAAATCCCCACTAGTGTTCACTAGGCCATATAGATGTGTTGGCCTAGATGGTTGGTCCCACAAGCTACCGTTTGCAAAATATAGCATCTAAGAAAGCCTTACACTGACTTAGACTACACTATTTCGCGCGTTTACAAACAATAGGACAACAAGAGAACCGGATGGAGATGGAGAAAACCGTGAGAGGATTTTGTAGAGGGCTTCAACATGGAGGTTTTAGATCCGACGAGACATCTCTAGGTGCCACGGAGTCCGAGAAATCACATGTCGAAGATATAAGGTGTTTTGGTCTCAGGGCTCTTAAGAGACTACGCCCGAACGAGGTAGCCCGAAAGCATGGGGAGCATAGGGAACCAAAAAAAGCCTCTACTAGTGTTCACCAAGCCATTTGGACGTGTTGGCTCAGACGGTTCGGTCCCATGAGCTTCCATTTGTAAACTGCAGCCTCTGGCAGCTCTTTACACTAACTTAGACTACACTATTTCGCGTTTGCAAACAATAGGACAACGAGAGAACCAAATGGAGATGGAGAAAACCACAAGAGGCTTTCGTAGAGTGCCTCAACATGGAGGTTTTGGATCTGATGAGACATCTCTAGGTGCTACGAAGTCTAAGAAATCACTCGTCGAAGATATGGCGTGATTGGGCCTCAGGGCTCTTAAGCGACTATGCCTGCATGACAGGGTAGCCCGAAAGCACGGGGAGCATATGGAACCAAAAAAAAGCCTCCATTAGCATTCACCTGGCCACACCAATGTTTTGACATAGCTGGTTCAGTCCCACGAGCTTCCGTTTGCAAACTACAGCAGCCCTACACTCGACTTAGAATACACCATTTCGAGCGTTTCAAACAAAAGAGGACAACGAGAGAACCAAATGGGGAAAGATAATACCGCAAGAGGATTTTGTAGAGGGCCTTGATGTGGAGGTCTCAAATCTGACGAGACATCTCTAGATGCCATGGAGTTTGAAAAATCACATGTCGAAGATATAAGGTGTTTTGGTTTCAAGGCTCTTAAGAGACTAAGCCGAACGAGGTAGCCCGAAAGCACAGGGAGCGTAGGGAACCAAAACGAATCCTCCACTAGCATTCACAGGCCATTTGGACGTGTTGGCCTAGATGGTTCAGTCCCACAAGCTACCGTTTGTAAAATACAGCATCTAGCAGCCTTACATTGACTCAGACTATACTATTTCGTGTCGTTTGCAAACAATATGACAATGAGAGAACCGAATGGAGATGGAAAAAATCGTGAGAGAATTTCATAGATTTCCCGACATGGAGGTTTTGGATCTAACGAGACATCTCTAGGTGCCACGGAGTCCAAGAAATCACCCGTCGAAGATATGGCATGATTGGGCCTTAGGGCTCTTAAGCGACTACGCCTGATGAGGTAGCCCGAAAGCACGAGGAGCGTAGGGAACCAAAATAAAGCCTCCAATAGTGTTCACCTGGCCACCTTGACATGTTAGCATAGTTGGTTCATTCCCACGAGCTTCCGTTTGCAAACTACAGCCTCTGGTAGCCCTACACTAACTCAGACTACACTATTTCGAGTGTTTGCAAACAATAGGACAATGAGAGAACCGATTGGAGATGGAGAAAATCGTGAGAGAATTTTGTAGAGGTCCTTAACATGGAGGTCTCTCGATCTCGATGAGATGTCTCTAGGTGCCACGGAGTCTCGAGAAATCACATTCGAAGATATAAGGTGTTTTTGGTCTCAAGGCTCTTAGAGACTATGCCCGAATGAGGTAGCTCAAAGCATGGGTGGAGGAAACCACCAATGTTCAATGATTTTTACACATGATGCAATTATGTAGAATTTGAACTTATTTTTGTTGGGAGACCACCAATGTTCCAACTGTTCATTTTGAAAGAATGAATATCTTCAATCAAACAGAGAATGAAGAGCCTGGAATTTTTTGGACATTACAAAAGGTTGTTTGTGCCCAAAAAGAAGCCAAAGGCCATATAAATTTTCAATCTTCAACTTTAGATGAAAATGAACATTGTGAAGAAAAACAATTAGGTGAAGATGTCACTATGATTCAAGAAGAAATGCCTCCTGAAAGTCATAAAGAGTCAATTTGATTACCCAAAAACATCTGGAAGAACTTAAAGAGAAGATACGAGCAGAAGAAAAGGAAAAATGGGAAGCGTGGAAGGATCACAACTTAACTGGAATGGAATATCTATGTGATGTTGTTGATAGAATCATGGATAATATTAAGGACAACATGCCAAGTTGATTATTTTTATTAATTCTAGCTGCTTCAACTTCACAAATCAAACTAGGTAGTTCCAAAAGCAGCATACTAGTAAGAAAAACTGCAATAAAGTATTGATAATTGAGCCTGAAACTTGTTTAGAATTGTAATTTATTTGAAGCTCATTTGAATCTCTTTAGTACTAACATGGAAAAATTGTCAGGGCCCTACGAAAGCCTCTCGCGGTTTTATCCATATCCATCCGGTTCTCTCGTTGTCCTATTGTTTGTAAACGCGTGAAATAGTGTAGTCTAAGTTAGTGTAAGGCTGCTAGATGTTGTATTTTGCAAATGGTAGCTTATGGGACTAAACCATCTAGGCTAACACATCCAAATGGACTGGTGAACGCTAGTGGAGGCTTCATTTTGGTTCCCTACGCTCCCTATGCTTTCGGGCTACCTCGTCCGGGCATAGTCCCTTAACAAACCTGATTTCTCGTGACTTTGTGGCACCTAGAGATGTCTCATCAGATTTGAGACCTCCATGTCAGGGCCCTCTACGAAATCCTATCGTAGTTTTCTTCATCTCCATCCGGTTCTCTTGTTATGCTATTGTTTGCAAACACGCAAAATAGTGTAGTTTGAGTCAGTGTAGGGATGCCAGAGGTTGTAGTTTACAAACAAAAGCTCATGGGACCAAACCAACTATGCCAACACATAAGGGTAGCTAGGTGAATGCTAGTGGAGACTACGTTTTTATTCCCTATGCTCCCCGTGCTTTTGGGCTACCCCGTCCGAGCGTAGTTGCTTAAGAGCCTTGAGGCCCAAACATGCCATATATTTGATAGGGGATTTCTTAGACGCCGTGGCACCTAGAGACATCTCATCAGATCCGAGACCCCATGTCAGGTCCCTCTATGAAATCCTATCGCACTTTTCTTCGTCTCCATCTGGTTCTCTCATTTTGTGCTATTGTTTACAAACACGTAAAATAGTGTAGTCGAAGTCAGTGTAGGGATGCCAGATGTTGTAGTTTGCAAACGAAAGCTCGTGGGATGAAGAAACTACACCAAAACGTCAGGGGGTAGCTAGGTGAATGCTAGTGAAGCATTCGCTTTGGTTCCCTACGCTCCCCGTGATTTCGAGCTACCCCGTCCGGCGTAGTTGTTTAGGAGCCTTGAGGCCCAAACACGCCATATCTTCGAGGGGTGATTTCTTGAACTCCGTGGCACCTAGAGAAGTCTCGTCGAGATAGGAGACCTCCATGTCGGGATCCTATATGAAATCCTCTCACGGTTTTCTCCGTTTCCATCCGGTTCTCTCGTTGTGATATTGTTTGCAAACATGCGAAATAGTGTAGTTTGAGTCAACAGAGGGCTATCGAGACATTGTAGTTTGCAAATGGAAGCTCATGGGACTGAACCAAATATGCCAACACATTGGGGTGGCCAAGTGAATGCTAGTGGAGGCGTAATTTTGGTTCCCCTATGCTCCCATGCTTTGGCTACCCGTCCAAGCGTAGTCGCTTAAGAGCCTGAGGCCCAAACACGTAATATCTTCGACGGGTGATTTATTGGACTCCATGGCACATAGAGATGTCTCATAAAATCTAAGACCTCCATGTTGGGGCCATCTACGAAAGCCTCTCATGGTTTTCTCCGTCTCCATTTGGTTCTCTAAATTTGTGCTATTGATTGCAATCACGTGAAATAATGCAGTTTGAGTCAATGTAGGGTTGCCAGAGGTTGTGGTTTGCAAACAAAAGCTCGTGGGACTGAACCAACTATGAAAAAAAAATTGGGGTGGCAGGTGGATGCTATTGGACGCTTCTTTTTGGTTCCTTACGCTCCCCTGTGCTTTCGGCTACCCTGCCTCTCGGGCGTAGTCGCTTAAGAGCCCCGAGGCCCAAACATGCCATACCTTCGGCGGGTGATTTCTCAGACTCTGTAGCACATAGAGATGTCTCGTTAGATCCAATACCTCCATGTCAAGGTCCTCTATGAAAGCCTCTCGCTGTTTTCTCTGTCTCCATCCGGTTCTCTCGCTGTGCTATTGTTTGTAAACACACGAAATAGTGCAAGTTGAGTGATGCCAGAGGGTGCCAAATGTCATCTTTGTAGTTTGCAAACGGAAGCTCATGGGACCGAACCAAATATGCCAACACATCGGAGTGGCCAGGTGAATGTTAGTGGAGGCTTTGTTTTAGCTCCCTACACTCCCCGTGTGTTCGGGCTACCTCGTCCGGCGTAGTGCTTAAGAGCCCCGAGGCCCGAACACGTCATATATTCGATGGGTGTTTCTCGAACTCCGTGGCACCTAAAGATGTCTTGTTGGATCCAAGACCTCCACCTTGGGGCCCTCTATGAAATCCTCTCGTGGTTTTGTCCGTCTCCATCTGGTTCTCTCGCTGTGCTATTGTTTGTAAACGTTTGAAATAGTGCGGTTTGAGAAGTGTAAGGGCAGACGACGCCGTAGTTTGAAACAAGCTCGTGGGACTGAACCAAATATAAAAACACATCGGGGTGGCTAGGTGAACATTATTAGAGGCTTCGTTTTGGTTCCCTACGCTCACCTTGCATTCGGGCTACCTCGTCTAGGCGTAGTCGATTAAGAGCCTTGAGGCCCAAACACGCCATATCTTCGACGGGTGATTTATCGGACTCCATGGCACCTAGATATGTCTTGTTAGATCTAAAACCTCCACCTTGGGGCCCTATACAAAATCCTCTCACGGTTTTTTTCGTCTCCATCCGGTTCTCTCGTTGTGCTATTGTTTGTAAACGCACGAAATAGTGCAGTCTAAGTTAGTGTAGGGCTGCCAAACGTTATAGTTTGCAAACGGAAGCTCATGGGACTGAACCAACTACGCCAACATATTGGGGTGGCCTAGTGAATGCTATTGGAGGCTTTGTTTTGGTTCCCTATGCTCCCCGTGCTTTGGCTACCTTGTCCGGGCGTAGTCCCTTAACAACCCTAAGGCCCAAACATGCTATATCTTTGACGGGTGATTTCTCAGACTCCGTGGCACCTAGAGACACCTCATCAGATCCAAGATCTCCATGTTGGGGCCATATATGAAATCCTCTCGCAGTTTTCTACATCTCCATCCGGGTTCTCTTGATGTGCTATTTTTACAAACACGCGAAATAGTGTAGTTTGAGTCAGTGTAGGGCTACCAGAGGCTGTAGTTTACAAACGAAAGCTCGTGGGACCAAACTAACTACGCCTACATGTCGGGGTGGCCAGTGAACACTAGTGGAGCATTTTATTTGGTTCCCTACGCTCCCCATGATTTCGGGCTACCTGTCTGGGCGTAGTTGCTTAAGAGCCCTAAGGCCCAAACATGCCATATCTTCGACGGGTGATTTCTCGAGCTCCGTGGCACCTAGAGGCATCTCGTTAGATCCGAGACCTCCACGTCGAGGCCCTCTACAAAATCCTCTCACATTTTTCTCCATCTCCATTCATATTGAGTCAGTGTAAGGTTGTCCATTGCCAATCACCTGAATAATATATGTGGTTCATACAATATAGGTAGTGAAATGAGAATTTTAAAAGATATTTTTACAATATAGGTGGTGAAATGAGAATTTCTATTTATTGTTCCTTTCTAATATTTAATTTCTCTTATCTTCACTTGGCTTCGAGAATAATAAATTATCTACTGATAGTGCCAACCACGTGAAGGTGGAAGCTTTTTTGGCACCACTAACCTACATAAACATGTTAGTAAGAAATTAAATAGAATTTTAAATCATACAAAATTTAAACAAAATCATTTAAGTAAATATTCAAATTAAATTCATGAAGAACATACCTTTGCAAATTCAATCCAATGAACCGCAAGGATCAACTCTATTCTTGACAGTAGTAAGAATTGCTTCATGATCTGATTCACGAACCTTCCATGATTTTTGTTTGATGGACGACCTGATATTTGATCAATTTAATATTTGTTGCAAGGACCAAATGTGAATAGTGAAGTATCTTCCGATGTACTTCATAGTCTTCAAACAACCAAATGTTTTATTTTTTGATAGGATATCATCAAAGCCAAGTTCCAGTGACTACCACTGATCCAGTGGGATACTCAAGGTCTTCACCATCAATGACTATGGAAGTCAATTTTTTTCCCCTCTACACAATGAGATAAGAAGTAGTCTGTTCCCTCTTCATTAAATTCCGTCGCAATAACTACAAAAACGTGCCCTATGTATCACAAAGTAAAACTATTCAGTCAATTTATAAATACATTAAGAGTTGACCATTTAATAATTTATAAATCTAAAACATGGCATGTACATATATGTATGTACCTTATTGCACTAAATCAGAGACTTGGTCAAAGTCAGGTGATGTTGTCATTTGATCTGAAGACCCTGTAAGTTGTAATGCTCGTGGAACTTGACATGTGTTGAGTGGAATTAGAGGTCTACAAGTCCATTCATCCACCCACTATTGTGACTCACAATCATTCCACGCAAAATCAATGCATGATATACAAAAACATGTCATGCACCTAGTATAAATAGTCCAAGCATTTGCATCTGAACTACGAAATGAGTGCATATCACTTGATTCTGCAACTGTCATATAATCTTTAAAGTTTTCCAGATGTTGTTTCTCTATCAACCAAAAATATCTATGAACCGTTGATCTCTCTTGAGATTCATGGCCCATATTCTTTACATACCAATCAACAATGTTTTTCATCTCAGTAAATTTAGCACCATCCTTAAACTTTAACTCTTCTCTTGTAAGTGCTCTTTTCACACATGCTCCCGCACCATCATGATCTCCTTTTCCATGCCCTACCTCAGTAAAAATCTAGATATGTTGTACATTTATTTCTTTGTACATCCTGCTTAGCCTATAAAACATACGTGCATTCTTGAATTGTGATGTGCGGTTGTTCGACCAAATGTAATATTGATCGAAACTAATGTTCCTCTTATTCAAGTTCACATAAAACACCTGAAACACCCTTTTGTACATATTCTCGTAGAATGTGTCCGATCATCACTGATGTAGAAATGATACTCTCTTAATATTTTTTGATCTTGCTCAGTGCTTTCTGGAGAGTGCATGCATGTTATATGCACAAAAATAGAAACTTGCATTGAGTTATAATATTGAGACTGAACCTCCATTTGTGGCTGCAATGTGTAATTCTCATGAAGTCAACTAATGAAACAATAGTACCAAGTGGGAATGTGTTCTTACTTAACTTGAATTGTTCATCCAATCATCGAGCTCTATGTGTGTGCCTTGCATACTCATAAAAAATTTTCTTTTGAATTTGACCATATATTCTGATACATGTAATTGTTTTATAACAAGCTCACACCTCTTAGATTCTTTTCCATCTTTTAATTGATATGCCACCGATTTATATTTGGTGAAATCAACCAATTATTTTCCTATTGAATATGTACTCTCCTCGTGGATACAACTTTTCAGATTTGGAAAGCCACCACATACATTGCACGTTCCATCCAAACATGCTTTGTTATAAAAAAATTGTCTTGTTGATTTTTCACAAAATATTGTCGGAATAAATTCCCTTGAAGATTTTTGTGGGAAATTTATTCCACACTCCTGCAACATGATGTCAGCATGCAAAACACTACATATTTGACAAAAAAACATCATAATGCATTGAAAATTCAACATGATGCCTTTAACAACAAGTGGTACGTGAGTGATTGATTTTCACATAAAAGGGTTTGCTCATTTCAAAGAATCTTTAGCTAATGTTAATTTGTGGATTTTCATTTTTAAACTTAGAGAACAATTTTGTTTGAGTCATATCTAAGAAATGTTTTGCACACGATTCACGATTACGAGAACCTATTCTTATTTTTACTGTATCTCTTCTATTCGGTGACACCCTTGTGTTCTCATTCTAAAATTTTACAATTAATTCTTTTAGAATATCAAATGTATTCTTGTCTTTTCATGGAAGTCTGCTAGAGAAAGCCCAATAGTCAGTGTTATTGACTAACTCAAGACGTTTACGTCTCTCTATTGCTTTCATTAGTGTTTTTCTGTTTAGCTTCAAAGCACTACTTGTTTTTCTAATCAAACATTTATTAACTATTTTATCACTTACTATACAATTAGTTAGTGCACGTCGTGTAGCATTACTATCTTTGGTGTGTCTTTTTCCACCTACAGTTTGGTATGCTTTATGTATGTTTTCAACAATTGACACATTTTGATCAACAACATTAGATGTTCTTAACCCTAGGGTCTTCATTATAGGTCTCATCTTAATTAATTTCATCAATGAAACAAATAATTGACATCTTTGTGTGTCATTTAAATTCTCAAAGTAATTATCCCAAATTCCACTAGCTTTTCTTCTCGCATTTCTTTCAGACATTTTGTTAGGCATTGGTTTTATAATGTTTTCATCAATTTCAATTAAGTGAATTGGTTTTCTTCGTGAAATGGAAGGAGGTGTTCTTAGAGGTGAAGATTCGTTTACAAGGTTACTTTCTTCATTTAGTGTTTTCATACAAATTTCGGGGTTAACATTTGGATTCTCAAGTAAGGGTTCAACAATTGGATTCATATCAATTTCTTCATCCATACCAACATTATCATTCAATTCAATATCATTATTCATTGCAAAATCATTATTCTCTACATTTTCATTATGTATTTCATCCCAATTTTCTAATACATTAGCTACATTTGATATAGTGGATGTACCTTGCCCTGCTCAAAGTTTTTGCATTCTCTTCAATTTCTTTATTCTCTTCTCTTCCAATTGCTCCAGTGTCTTATTCTTGACTTTCCTCTTGTCCTTAGCTAATGTTTATCACCCATGATTAGAAAAAATCAACTAGTGGGGTAGGGGACAAAATGAAATACTAAAAATTCGTGCAAGAATGTAAAGAATATTGCAGACAAAACATAATTTTTGCAGAATTCCCGTGAAAAAGATGAAAGGGACATTGGGGGGCCACAATATATAAAGCAAATAAAAACGCATACGCGTTTTGTGTTTTATCTTTTCCCAAGCCATGCCTCAAGGCTTGGGATCCGGTTTGGATCCCCAAGCATGAGGCATAGACATGCACAAACTCAACAAACAACGAGTTTTTACAAGAAAATGTAAAAATGACACTTCCTCATATAATTTTTCAAATTTTCTGACTAATATAAGGTTTCCATATTATTTATTTTCTAACTATACCTTTTATAACTATTTTTGAAGTGTAAATATGTCTATCTTTCATGGTGTATATTTTTTTTGGGTGATCGAAATTTTTTTTTTTTTAATACATATTAAAACAAATATATAATTTTCGATATTTTTGAGGTAGTTAGGGGGCACGGTCGGAGCTCCATTATTTTTCAAAACATAAAATTTTTGTACTAGAAAAATCATAAATAAAAAAATATTCTCTAAAAAATATAAAAAAATGGAGCCCAAACTAGATGCTCCTAGCTATCTTTCTACCAAAGGGTTTTCAAAAATACTAAATGGTGCTCAAAAAATGGTGGGGGCACGAAAGTCACTCTATTATGTTTTTTAACAAAAATAGGAGCATCTGTTGGTATTTTAGTTGTTTGACCCACTTAAACTTATCTGTTTTCAATAAAATTTAGTAGCTTAGAAACTAGACTCAAAATGCTACGATTCATATTTCTACAACATCTTCCAATTTTGAGTGTAACTATTTGAAAAACTCGTACAAGTTGAAAGTTTTTTTTTTTTTTTTTTTTTCAGAAAAATGCGTCCACTTAAGACCCCTTTTCGCCCCCAACTTGGTAGACTTACCCAGAGGTGGGTGCTTACATTATGGATTTAATTATTTTTGTATTTCTTTGCACTATTTTCTAGCTTTTGTTAAGATTTATTTATATTTATGTTTTTTGCAAATGTTAATAATGATTTATGAATTTTTATTTATTTTGAGTGTATTTATAGTTTTATGGTATTTTTAGGGAATTTGTATTGTTTTTATCTTTTTAAATTAATGTGACTTAGGTATTAATATGACCTTATGTATTAATGTGACCTAGGTATTACTTTTGGATTGGAGGCAAAGAGATAAAAAATAATGGAGAAATCAATGTTTGGCATGCTTCAACAAGTAAAACAAAATCACGTAAAAAGTCGCATGATACAAGGAGACAACCCCTTCTTTAGCAAAGTAAGGAAATTGAAGTCCACACACCAAAGTAGAATCCACACGAAAGCTGCACGATAAAGAAGAACATAGAAAATGTCCGTACGCAAAGACACACTATAAAGGAAAACAAAGCCGCACAAGGAAAGAGACACGATCCGCATGTAAAACTACGTGATGGAGGGAGACAAGTCTACAAAACAAGCGAAGAGATCCACGTGCTTTGATAAAGGAAAATAGAATCCGCGTAGAAATTATGAGCGACAAAGAAGAAATACAAATCCGTGCGAGAGTCTCGTGAAAAGTGAGTGACACAACATATATCTGTTTGTGTGAAAAGCTACATGACACAGAATAATGATCCGTGTGAAAATACACACTACACAGGAAAACAATTCGCGTATAGACCCGTGCAACAGAGCAAAGAAAAATTCCATGTGACATTAAAAATAAACCTCTGCGTTTCTAACAAGGTAAAAAGACTATGAAAAGTCATGAGATAGAAAGACAAACCCACACAAAAATCCGCGATTCAAAGGAAATTGAATTCCACATGACAAAGGTGCAGAAGCCCACGCAAAAGGTGAGAAATACAAATGAACAAGTGAAGAATAAAAGAACATGCACAAATCCATGTGACAAAGGGAAATCAAAAGGAAAGAAGTCTTCGTGCGACCTAGGAATGAATCATGGAATGCTTTGTTTTTTTTTTCCAAAACACTAAATGCTATTTTTAGCACAATTTGTTAAAAAATGATGCATGGCAAGTTAAAAATAGATGAAATCATGCAAGGGAACTTTGTTTCATCATCTAGAAGGTTTAATAATAGAACAAAGCATGCAAAAGTGGAGGATAAGTTGTTTTCCCTATTTTTGGAGTACAAATTTTATTTTGGGAGCAGGATCAGATAAAAGCGAATTATGAAGATTATTTTTAAGCAAAAGGAGAGAAGATAAAGCAAGATGTACACCTTTCACACGTAGGGGATATTTTTAGAGAAAAGGAGCAAGACACACATGTTTTTCCTATTTTTAGAAGTCAGACTTGCATGTCTCGACTTTTCCTTCTTCCTCTCTTAAATTTAGAGGAGAGAGAAAATGGGTTTTTGAGAGGGGTTGAGAAATGGGTCAAAGATCATCAAAGGTCAAAAATACACTAATAATATCTAATTTTAATTAATATCAAATAAATAAACCAGACACATGAAATAATAGTTAATAGTATAAGCCGGTGGCTATCTAACATACAAGATATTATGTCGGATATATGGCATCACATTTATGGCATACAATCTATCATGCATCTTAGTGGACCCTACTCAAAATATCATTGTCTTAGATATATATATTTTTAAGAAACAATGTTTAAAGGTTTATCATAGTACAAACATTGTAGCCATGTATAGAAGGTGCATGTTCGATTCTCAAATATTTTGACACAAGTTATTAAACACACATAAATTGATAAACACATAGAACATGATAAATGCATATATAATATAGAAGTCATTTTTACACACCATTTTTAGGTGTGTGTGATAAAATTTTGAAAGTGGTGAGTGGCGTTTGTGGAAAGCAAAAGACCACTCTTTCATGACATGTAATTTTGTTAAGTCTATAACAATCTTGTATGCTCAAGAATGGAAATAATAATATGAGAGAAAAGCTATCTCGAGTGGTACATAAACGTCCAAAACACAACTTTGTATTAAAAATATTATTATTTTGAAGGAAATTGATTTTTATAGGAAAACAAAAACAAGCAAGAATCGATAACAATTTTTTTCAAAGTCAAATTGAATGGCAATGATTATCATACACGACACAATATTTATTTCTTCAACTCATTAAAATAATTATCACTCTCCAATTATAATTAATAATTATAATCTTTTTATCATCCAATATTTATTTCCTTTTATTTTTAATTTTTAAAGATAAATAAAATGACAGCCATGTACATGGAAGGCACCATTATTTTTGGGGAGGAAGCGATTTATTATTTCGCACCCACACATTCTTAATATTTGAATGTGTATTTTATTTTGTATTGTAACTATTTTATTTAAGATATTAATAAATTTCAATATAAAAAATTATGTAATAGTTTTTAAAAATATTTCGGTATGTTCATTTAAAAGAAAACCATTTCAAGTTGTGTTGGACTATTGGGGCAAAGCTCTTGCATAATTGTTTGGGTTTTGCCACTATTTTCTTCTCGGAACTACTCATCAAGAGGTAGGGGTTGCCGTCACAACTAGTATTGCTATTATTCTAGTAATCATTTTGAATGGGGCTTGCCATCACTCTCCACCCTTGTGACAAACAAGTTCCCTTGACTAGTGTTGGCGATTTCGCCACCCTAGGGCCAAATGAAAAAAATGAATGAAAAATGAAGGGATTGAAACTATAACCACTCGTTGGAAGCCCATTTTTGATAAATCCGACCTTCCGGACGGTGGGTGGGGAAAATATGATGACAAAAACCCTACACCACCTTCTCTCTTCATGATTGCCACCTAAATTTCATGTCTTATTAGTTTTGTATTAATTATGCATGATTATAGAAACTCTAGAACTTTATGATTAATGTGATTTTACATATAGTTCACATACCTTTAAAGTGATTTGGTAGTCCCAACATAATCCCATACTACCAACTTTGTAGTGAATACTTGTAGCATGTTATTTTTGGTAATATAATTATTATTCCAAATGGTAAAGAAAGAGCATTCCACAAAGCAAATCATAAATCATGTTTATGAGGGCAATGAAGGCGTTTGCTTGCAAACGAAGTAAGCGCTAAAAACTCCTTTTATAAGTTAAATCCAAACATTGAGATAAAGTGAGGTGACATGGCAATGATTCCAATTTCCATATTCAAAAGAAAGAGACTCTTGTCTTACAAATTTCCAAGTGATGCCAACTTTGAAAACATCCATTCAAAAAGAGACTGCTGATGTGGGGCATAATTATTCTCCAAAACGCTAAAGAGAATAGTTTTATATTCCCTTTGGGGTTTTCCTTTCACTTTAACTTTTCCAACAGATTTGGACATCTCTAATGTGCTAATCTCGCCCTTCCCTTCCTCTCTAAATAATTAACACCCAAAAGTGGTAAATGGAACTCTTCCACCATTATTTAGATATGGTTGTCTCCTGGCTTTGGTCATAAAAAATGATCCCAATCTTTCTTTTAGTTTTAGTTTGCTTGGCTTGTGGGACAAAAGAATGATTCTTTCTCTATCACTCACAAAAGGCCTTGGAGTAGATTTAGTAGCTATCTTGTGTGTTTGGGAATCAAATCAATCAAAGTGAGTGGGCAGGCAGTGCAGTAGTACATGTAATGTAGCAAAGCATCTATAGTAATGATTTATTTGTGGAGTTTGCTTTAGTTCAGAGTAGAATCCCTCAAATAGTTTCTATCCAAGTGAGGGTGGAGTGTTGAAAATTAAAAAAATGCAGGATAAATTGTAGGAGAGTGGATTAGCATGTACCAATCTAACAAGAAGAAGATGAACATGGTGTCTGGTGGAGATGCTGCCCTGGTTCTCACAACTGATCCCAAGCCCAGGCTAAGATGGACTGTGGAGTTGCATGACAGATTTGTGGATGCTGTGGCTCAGCTGGGTGGCCCTGACAGTGAGACACACCTCTTTCTTTCATCTTCTCTTCTCTTTTCTTCTTCTTGCTGCCATTGTTTACATTTTTAATTGATTAGGGTTTGTGCCTGCAGAAGCCACACCAAAAACCATAATGAGAGTGATGGGTGTGAAAGGCCTTACTCTCTACCACCTTAAAAGTCATCTTCAGGTATACCCATTTACTCGTATGTTTTGTATCTTCTAATTCTTTCAAGCCAATCCAATCCATTCTCCATTCCAATCCAATTTTTGTTTGTAACTGTTAAGAAATTCAGACTTGGAAAACAGCCCCACAAAGAGCTGAATGATCACAAAGATGGGGACAGAGGTGAGTTGGATGTTTTGGGGTGTGGTTACAGCAGTTGGTCCTGTTGGAATTGGAGGTTGTTTTAGCGCTGTTTTATATTTTGACAGGTTCTAGGCTTGGCGAAGGGCACACTTCAAATACTTGTGCATCTTCCAGAATGATGAGCCAAGATATGAATGAGTAAGTTGGATGGATTTCATGGAACACTTGGCAATCAAGAATAAATCCACACTGACATCTTATCCCTCTCTCTCTCTCTCTGAACTTAGCAGGGGCTTCCAAATAACCGAGGCACTCAGAATGCAATTGGAAGTACAGAGAAGACTTCATGAGCAACTTGAGGTGAAGAAGAAGCATATCATTGTTTTTTTAATAAGCATATATACTGCCATATATGTGAAATCTAAGCCTCTGGATTTTGATTGTTTGGAGCAGGTTCAAAGGCATCTGCAGCTCCGGATTGAAGCACAGGGTAAATACATGCAGTCGATACTGGAAAAGGCATGCCAGACTCTTGCTTGCCAAAGTGTGCAGCAGGCATCTGCAAGCACAGATAGCAGAAGGCAAGAATTTGCAGATATGCCATCAAACAAGGTGGGATGTTTGATCAGGTCCCCCACACCTGCCAATTTCTCCTCCTTATCAGAGATGCCTGTGCACAGTCGTATGCGCCAACAAACCCAACTGGCCGACTGCTCTGTAGATAGCTGTTTGACACCAAATGAGAGCCTTGGAAAGATGTTTGAGGAAAACCTGCAAGTTGGAAACCAGAAAAGACCGCGCCCTTTCTATTCCGAGAGCGATGCTTCAGTTTCAGTTTGGGAAAATGACGTGAGAGGGGAGGAAGTGAGATTATCACTGCAACAACACGGCATTGGCGACACAGAAAACTCCCAATGCCGGGAGAACAAATCCCATCCTCTTCTTCGCTACAAAATGAATCCTTCGCTCATGGATTTGGAACAAAAGACTTGTTATATAGAAGAAATTGGCAGTAGCAGCAGAAGAACGGTTAAAGATATGCACGGTTGGCCAAAAATGAAGAGCTGCAGCAGCAAGACAAAGGCCATTAATGTCCACCATTGTTTCTTCTTTTTACTCCACCACTCAATATAAGTTGAGATTGTTAATTGTGAGATTTATACTAACTCCACCTCCACTCTTACTTTGTCTAAATATATATGTATGCGCAACTGCTGAAAATATTTCTCTAAAATAGTTTGCAGCATCACCTGCTTATTTGATTATCACGAACGTGTGCATTCATTGTAGTTGGATAAATACCAACAAATTCCGCTAGTTCTTGAACTACGAAAAAGAGAAAATAGTTCAAAATCTCAAATGATAAAAATACCTCCATTCTTAACTTGTAAGTGAAGAAGATGGTGAATTTTGAAATAAAATTTGGAAACTCCAGTATTTAATCAATACCTCCATTCTTAACTCCACCTCCACTCTTACATTCTCTCATCAGAATATATGTATGAAAATGTTTGTATCGTCAATGCTGTTTGTTTTTCTTCCCCAGAACCTCAGCTATGTTGATTTAATAGTACAGAAAAAACTGCTTATTTGATATGAACGTGGGCATTCATTGTATTTGGATAAATACCAACAAATTCCACTGGTTCTTGGACTACGCCGGGGATATCAATAAGAAAATAGTTCAAAATCTCAAATGATAAAAATACCTCCATTCTTAACTTGCAAGCGAAGAAGATGTTAATTTATGAAATAAAAGTGGGAAACTCTACTATTTGATCAATGCAATTACACCAATTATGCACTGTTGTGAGCACATACAAATATTGTTGTTGCTTGTTGTATACAGGAAATGACTGTATCGTGAAGTAGTTTTTATAGCATCCATTTTCTCCAAATTAGGATTTTTATTACTTATTTCTCATATGCATTCCAGAGACTCCATTTAACACATCCTACAAAGAACATTCAGAGATTGCAGTTAAAACATTTGTATAGCCATGTTTAGATAGTCTGCCACCTACTGTGAGGGAAATTGGGAGTGAATATGACTGTTAAAACCCTTCATTGTGTGTGTGTGGACAGTGGGTTACACTGATAAAACAATTACAAAATATATATAAATACAATCACCAGATCAAAGCGTTGTCTGAATCTCTTTATATGTGATTGAATTTTCATGAGTTATTTGCTACTAAATGCCATACGTACATCCGAAATAAAAGCATCATCTTACTTTTAGGAAAGGATAATATATTTAGATTTAATTAATGGCTACATATTTAGTGAATAAAAAAATTATTAAGACCATTTAAAGTATAAGAAATAGTTAAATGTGTAGGATATTAAGGTTTTACAATAATATCTGATTTTGTATTCGTCTAAAGATAGTCATGAGAAGAAGCTTAAAGAAAATTGGGCCAAAAGATAAGATGATCAATGCCTAGAGAAATTATACTCGCAGGGTATGTTGACCATTTTCACATTAGATAAAATTGGTTGTTTCCGTGCCAAAAATGACTTTGTACATGCAACACTTATTCTAATTTTACAGTTGTTTCCGTGCCAAAAATGACTTTGTACATGCAACACTTATTCTAATTTTAGAGTTGTTTCTTTTGTGCCTTAATGTGCAAAAATATACATTAGTTTGTTTAGATCACTTGTGAACCACTGGGAAATCAATCACCTTTTTGAAACCCTACTTTAACCTCTAGGTATGTAGACTACATAAGCAATAAATATATTTTGGGGCCTCTACTAAGCTAAAAAAAAGTTGAGCTTCTTCGATATATATTAAACCCCACAAGAGGTTAGCAATGTTGTGATCATCAAACAAGTGCAATACATTCAACAAAGCACTCTTATGTACCGCCATTGTACCAACACTTATATTTTTAATATCTATAATAGTTAGGATCATTCACATGCTTCTATATGCTTGATAATAGTATTTTGGTATAGGAATGCTTTAGAAATAACATTTTATTTCATCACAACATTAACTTGCTCCATATGTCACTTATGCAACCTATTTCCTAAACGCATCATCACACATTTGTATTTATAGAGTACTTTGAATTTAAATTTGGATCTACTTGGCATGCAAGTCGACACACAATGGCGGGAGAGCCAACAAAAAGGGGCACAAAACTCCATAAAATCTATTTTAGGGTAAAAGAAACCATAAAACAAAAAAGAACATTTTCATAGAAAGATGGTCATTTTCACATAGGGCAAAAACAATCATCAACCTCTGAAAATGGAAAAAATAAGCCAAAATAAGCCAAAATCTAGTGAGGACTATAGATAAAGTTGGAGTGAAGGAAGACATTCCAAAAATAGAGAAGATCAAATAGAACAAGCTCCACAAAGAGAAGAATGCAAATTCAATAAGTGAAATCAAATTTGAATGTGTTCAAAACACAAGAAAACAAGTCAAGAATCGATAAACACTAAAAATTATGCCAATAAGAGTTTAATTTAGACCAATGACTTATAAATACACCAATAACACAAAAATTGAAGGTGTCGATGTTATTGTGTGTGTGCATATGTATAGAATTAAAACACAAAGTAATGTGAATATTGAATGTGGATATAGAATGGGTGTAATCAACTCCCCAAATCCATGCTCATGTGCTTGGAAATCAACACCTTTGCAAGGAAACAAGAGTAAATCAATAACTATCTATAACACATTCACTCATGTATACATGCATAAAATACATGAATCAATGAAAGCTTAAAATAAAGACATAACACATATTTATAATCTGGGTGGAATCACTACCTCTTTTTATTAAAAATATTCGGCTTGAATTTTCTAGTATACCCATAACTCTCTTCCAAAATGAATTATCCGTAAAGCTAGCTATTGATGCTTGTATAAAAATAAGTTGAGGCTATTATTAAGGTTTGGAGAGTAGTTAAGTTGCAGAGTAAGTTTTAGTTAATATATTATTAGCAGAAGTCAATCAATTCAATAACCTAATTGACACTCTTCTCTATTAATAAATGTGGAAAAGTGTGCACCAATATGTAAATTATCCATAGATTATATTATAATTAAATATTAAAAGTGCAACTTAATCACATTCAATAGTGTATGGGTAATTGAATATACTAACATCCCCCTTTGAGATGTACTTCTATAAAGGGAAGAATGAAGGAGTCATTGAACTATCCCCCTTGATTTAACACCTTCCTTCATGCCTAAAAGTTGCCAAAGCGAGAACAAACACATGAAAGAAGCAATCCAATTTTAATAAGAGTTTTATTTAACAAGGTAGATTAAGTGTGTCATTTCATTTAACTCCTATAATTTTATTTATTCTAGTTCCATAACAAATAAACAATGTTTATAACATCAAGCACAATTACCTGGATTATTTCGCATGTTAGTGTTCATCCAACTATATTAAGTCATTTGCAATTAATCCATTAACATGTGTACTCCATTTATACCATTTCCATAAAGTTTATCATGAACATGATAACAAATATTTCCATCCAATGAATCGCGTTTCATTTACTTACTTCATATTACACCCCAAATGCTTTCACAATTCCATAAATAGGATTTACAATGAAAGATACATTTATAGATTTGCAATGATTCATATTATTGGAGCTCAAAATTACACCCTAGCCTGAATCATGGGGGATTCAAAATTTTGTGCCAACATAGGACTGTCTCCAAGTGTGGGACTTGTGGCCTATGACAGACCTCTGTAGAAGGCTGACCTCCTCTATTCCATTGGTTAGGAGCATATGTGGAACACCATCTAACCTAATGCTAAAACTACTCCTACAACTAACCTACACTAACACATCCAAGGAACCCTAACCTACACTAACACATCCAAGGAACCAGGAGAGAGAGGATGAAAGAGATGCAGAAATTAAATCCTAAGATAAAAGGGGCGGTGATAGAAACAAACTGAAATGTGGAGCTTCTCCAGTTCTAAGTGACACAAATGCAAGTTTGTAGAATGAAGATCATAAAGATACACACAAATCTAATGTGAACAACTAAAAACAATGTAAAATATGCAAGAGGGAAAAGATATTTACGTAAAACACATAGATTTTGAAGGAAAGAAGAAAGCTACCCTTGCATTAGTTGATTCTTAGCAATTTACACACGAGTTGAGGAAAGATAAAATCTGTTCACAATTTGTAGAGGTTGAAGGCATGAAATTTCGAGTTTACAATGGAATCGCTCAAAAATATGTGAAAGAATAAAAAAGTAGAAGAACCCATACAATGTGTGTGATAACTTCTATTTATGGAACTCATGGGGGAAGAGTGAGAAAGAGAAGAGGGAAGGAAAGGGTGTCATGCTGGAGTACCAATCCTTGAAACCTTATTGATCATGCATGGACACCATGATTCCCTATAACATTGACTTGTATTATAAGCATGGGTCCCCTCTTAAAAAGATCCAACTACCACAACACAATGCCTTGCTTCAATCGTATGCCATTAGACTACACAATATGACCCCATGCTTCATTACATTTAGGTTGTTGATGTGGTCGGTTGTATGGTTAGAAACAAGTGTGCCTTTTTCTTGTGCCTCATAGACCTACTTTGATTTATGGTTTTCGCAGCCTCATATATTCCCTCGGTGATGATTAGAGTTTCCTTTTTCATGCGGCGTTTGAAGGTTTCCTTCCTTAGCCATTTAATGATCCTTTTATTTCGTGGAGGTATTTCCTTCCTCTAATGCACGGCACTTTACCTCGTGACTATGCTCCTTCGTTTTGCGGACCTTGAGAACCCGTGAAACACTACAATTGGGAAACTGTGACACATTGGGATAATGTCTCATGACTTCTAACCTTGTTGGAATAATTGCCATTGATGTCAAAGGAAGATTTAGAGTCTGATCAAGAACTTCTGATTCTGACTGGAGATTTCTTTAGATCATATCCTAACTTTGTTCTAATTTTTGAGTCTAACTAAAGAGCTTCATAGTATGACTAGATTGCTTGATTCTATCCAAGTCTATCCTATTGTATTGGAGTATAATAAGATAGCTTCATAGTCTAACCATATTTATTCAGAGTCTATCCAAAGTCTATTTTATTGCTTCAGAGTATGACCAAAACACTTGAGTTTGTCTCAAGTCTATGGTTGGGCTTGGTATGGGACCAACAGTTTTGGCCGACCGTTATAATGCATTTATGAGATTGTTGAATCATTTTATGATCATGTTTTTCCAACCTTTATCTTGTTTGGTTTCCAAAGTTAAGAGAGTGCACAAGTATAGAAGGAGATATAAAATCATTATATGGTATGGAAGTTAAGTGGAGAGAAATGAATATGGAGAAGTAGATAATGAGGTTGACCATGAAGATAATTTTCTCAGATTTTATATAGAGTATGGTGTGATGAAATGTGCAGGTGAGGAGAGAAAATGAACTATTGTGAAGGAGGAGGAAATGCGAAAGGTAGAGCAGTATGTGTGAGAGGACACATCATAAAGAAGAAACAATGATCTATTGAGTGAATGTTGTGAGAACAATGAGTATGCAACAAATACACAGCACATGTGTAGCATGTGTGAAGTGGCGAGGAAATCCAAAGGTATTTAATTGCAAACTTTTTATCTAACCATGGAAGGCCAAAGGTCATTAAGAAATGAAAAATTATAATCATTAAGGAGTGTTGGTGGTTATTTTACTTTGGTGTTTTATATTAAAATTCTAGTCCTTTTAATTTGTTTTCATGCCAAGGAAAATGAAAGATTCATGTAAGAAGACATAAATAATGTTGAAGTTGAAAATACAATAGTATAAGGAAGTGGTAGATATAAAAATGAAGTAATATTGTTTCAAAAAGTGTTGATAGAAAAGAAGGTTGACATCTATGTAGAGAGAGTGATACTGCAGAAGAAGAAATAAGAAACGATTATTCAGAATAGATAGCTGAAAAATGTACAACAGAGCAGAGAAGAAAGGAAAATGATTTGTTGAAAACTATATATAGCATACTTTTGGAATAGTAGCAAAGAAGAAGCATAATTTCCTTCATTCGGTTGAAGAAGCAACTATAGAAGGTGGAAGATCATATTGTTGAGGTTGGTGCCTCACAAAATTTGGGGATTGGTGTCTCCAGTGAGTTGGATCTCACAAAAATTTGGCTGAGTTGGTGCTTGGATTTGGGGATTGGTGTCTACACTAGGTTTGTGCCTACAAACAATTGTAAATCATTTAATTTAGGATGGATTTGGACGATGTATCCAAGCATTATTATTTTGTAGTTTTGCCGAGAGAGGATTTTCCAAGTAAATTTGTTGTTGCTTTGTGTTATGTTATTTTGAATGGTTTTGCATATTTTAATTGTGGATGTAAGTTTTAATAAATAATAGTTTATCTTATACTCATTCACCCCCTCTCTCAGTATAAGTGTGTGTTTAAGACTTGGTATCAGAGAAGGCTCATTCCTAATAGTCTAACCGTTGGAAGGTTTTTTTGAAAAACACACATGGCTAGTCATCAAGTTCAAGAAGGTTTCTCCACAAACAAGGCTCCATTATTCGGTGAAACAAACTATGCATTCTAAAGCATAAGGATGTGAACACATTTAATGTCTCTTGGTTTTTTTATCTGACAAGTAGTAGTAACTGGATATGTAACACCTCAAACTCCACCAACGGATACAACTAGAAAGAAGGCTAGTGAGAATAATTCAAAATCCATGAATGTAATTTTGTGTGGCTTATCAGAAGCAAAATTTTTCAAGGTAATGCATTGCACTTCAACAAAGGACACCTAGGATAAAATTCATACAATCTATAAGGGTGACAACAAATTAAAAATGATAAATCTCCGATTCATAGGAGACATCTCGAAAGATTAAAAATTAAATATGAAGAAAATGTTGCAACATATCTTCTATGTGTGGATGAGATCGTTAATATCATCAAAGGGCTTGGTGAAAAATTGAAGAATCCATTATAGTTCAAAAGGTGCTATTGGAGTTCAAAATTGCACCCGCTCTCCGAGTCATAGACAACCCAAGATTTTGAGGCAACATGGGACTCTCTCTCTCGGTTGTGGGACTTGCGAATCGAGACATATCTCTCGGAGAAGGACGACTTCCTTTACCTATCCTAATGCTATCACTACTCCTAAAAATTGAAGTGAATCCTAACCTAAACATGCCAAGGGACTAGGGATAGAAGGAGATGTAGAAAAGGGGAAATCCTAAGATAAAAGAGGTGGTGATAGCACCAGAAGAAGGTTCAATCACTCTCCACAAGTGGAAGAAAAGAAGAAAAATGTGGGTGAGAGGGTAGAACAAACATGCCACAGACAAGAACCATGTAGATATCGATTTATTCACATGAATAACACATGAAATGGAGCCTACAAGTGGAGGAAACACATAACATATTAGAAATGTGAACAAAGAGGAAAGGAAAAATAAAAAACGAGACGAGGGCGAGAGATAGCCCCAAAACCTGATTTTATTGATCAAAAGATTGACAATCATTTAGATTCATGGAAGAGGGTGAAAATACATTGCAGAGACAAAATGTAAGGTCTGAAACTCGTAGGAAATCAGCCACCATTTTGACATGGTGCCATTATAACAAAAGAGGGATCTCTTTTTATGCGCGGAGCTCTTACATTTATAGAAAATGAAGGAGATAAGAAGAAGAGAAAGGGAGGGAAAATTGAACTTGAATTTCCAACCACCAATAATAGTCATAAATCCCCTGAAAAAATTTGGGCACCTCTGGTTATCCATTGTAACACGCCATTTTCCTTGTTGGTGAAAAGATAGGTGCCCCAATTGTATTAAATGTTGGGAGTTGTGCCACGGAGGGACTGCAAATTTTGTGTGTTAGAGAAGTATTTCATATTTATACATATCTATCCTTGATACTTTTAAGAAATCTAGTTTTCATTGCATAGAGGACGCTGAGATATTTCCATCGATATAAGGTTTACAAAAACCGGATCATCCAATCAAAAGATATGGCGATTTTAGTCTCCCATAGAAAACTGTCATTTTACTTTGATATACGGCTTTCTCCTTTTAGTCTTGCATGGCTTTGAATTCTATGGTTCTTCCTTGTGTTGTGTAGATTTTCCTACCTCTCTACTTGGTTTCGTGGCCTCAAAGGCAACGCGGATTTATATCAACATCCACTAACTTCTTTTAGATTTTCTTTTACCTGTGGCTTTCTGTTTTAGTGTGTGTGTGTTATTTCAACATCCCTAGACCATTTTTCTTCAATTTGCGGCTTTTTCCTTTGATATACGGATTTCTCCTTTTAGTCTTGCATGGCTTTGAATTCTATGGTTCTTCCTTGTGTTGTGCAGATTTTCCTACCTCTCTACTTGGTTTTGTGGCCTCCAGTGCAATGCGGATTTATATCAACATCCACTGACTTCTTTTAGATTTTCTTTTACCCGTGGCTTTTGTTTCAGGTGTGGTGCGGTTATTTCAACATCTCGAGACCCTTTTTCTTCAATCATGCGGCTTTCGACCTTTGTGGAATGCTCCAATTCTTCGTGGATATTTTTAACTTCGACAACTTAATATCCTTAACGACATATTTTTCTTTTCAATTGTGGCATGTTGAAATTCTTCCACGGTTTCATCAACTGCTCTATTTTGACCCATGACCTCTACTAGTTTGGCGCGAATTTGAATCATCATCCACGGTCTTTATTCTTTAACTCGCAACCTTCCACTTTTCATTCACATCCTATTCAGATTTCGGAGGAATTTCACCTTGGTGCGCCATACTCCAAGTCTTCGCAACCTTTACTCCAAGTCCACGATAGTCTAAGTTGTTCTATTTTTGCAAGGGGTGAAAAAATATACAATTTTTTGGTGACTCATAGGGGTCATTTGCCTACTATTTGAATTGATCAAAGTGCTCAAGCATCCATTGGGCATCGAGTCAGCCTAATAATTTGAAATTTGATCTTGAACTTTGAAACTCAACCCTTGAGACCACTAGAAGCACAACTGGACTTGACCTCTGCAAATGATCTGTTGGGGCTGACAAATACACTTTGAAAGCTTCCCCAAAATATGATTACACCATGAACCCAAAAAAACTATATAAAAAGGGAAAATATCGTACATACTCCAAATGGTACATGCAAGAGTGTGCATAAGCAATTATTCTATTGAAAACAAATATACTCCTACTCTACCCTAACCAGAGACAAGAGAAGCTAGACAAAGCCTGCAATAGGCAGGGAGAAGTAGCTTCCTTCTTTACAAAGTGTGGCCATGTAATTAATTTGGAAATAAAATCACATGGTGGAAGTGCAAACATGATCCAAACTTCCTCTTTCATCAAAGTATCAACTATAAAAATAACATATACCTCCTCAAGTTGCTTTGTGCATTTGGATTTGGGAGGCATAACTGCTGACCTTTGGCACGTTGTAGCTCTTCCTCATGCTCAAAAGTAAGCATGACTGGTGGAAACTCTATTTTTGGCTCCAAGCTAGCCAAATATCTTATTGGGCATGTGGCCTTGGGAAACCACAGATTGATCCTCATGATCTGCCCATCTCTTTGAAGCTCATCCCTTTGATTAGGGACATCCCTGCAAACTTTTTGGAAGAATAGAGTTGTTTGCAAACTGATTTGGTTATTGTGGTGCTTCTACAAAAAAATCATCAAAAGAATCTTATGCCTTCATGATGACTGAGATGTCATCATCCTTATTTTCCACCTCCATGGATGGCTGATGAGAAATCCTTGCAGCAAAGAGGCTCATTGTGCTAGAAGACAAATGGTGGGGCTGCAAAAGTGGTGATCTCAATGGGTTCCTCTTCACCAATGCAATATTCCAAGTATGATAGAAAATCAACCTCTTCAAAATCAAGCACTGCAAGAAACTCCTCTGTTTGATCGTGGGTTCCTCCACTTCTGATTCTCATGAGCTGAGATGAATCAACAACCTCCATGAACACAGTGCCATCATGCAAACTACATTTAAAGTAGAGAGATTGTTGGTCATATTCTTGTGCTTGTTATGTTGCAAAATCATCTTCCACCACTTGTTATTCAATCCGCTAGTCAAGGTTTGACCAACAATGGCACATCATCTGCTCAAAATTTAAAGCCCAATATTTCAAAAAAATTATGAATTCTTCCTTCTGGGCTCTTCAACTGGTTTTTGTATTGTTTGTGGTGGAGGGGAAGGTGTAGGATCTTCTTGTGGAGGAGAAGGAGTTTTGGAAGGGAAAATGGAAGAGAATTGAAGGTGGGATGGGAGGGAAGAAGATGGAGAAGGGGAATCCTCAATGGGAGTAGGCAAACAAGAACTAGGAACATGGAAAATAGGCTGAGATGGTGTAGGTTGGGAAGGAGGAATATAAGGGCTGTAAGATGGTGTAGAGTAACCCCATTGACAGGGATTCCTAGGGTAAGCCTCCATTTCTTCGACCCAGTCTGCAATCCGTGACATAATTTCAACCAAAGCGTAGCTTCGCTAAGGGCTGAACTAGTTTGGTGCAAATCCTGTCGATGGGTAGGGATTTCTAAAACCAATTGTGGCTTCCTTCAGTGTGCATGTAACTCTATCCTTTTCCACACTCATCTCCATTTCTTCAATCTGCCTATGTAAATTAGCATCTTCCATGGGAACATCACCATCACCTACATAAACTTGTTCTTGATAAAAATTTTGGTTACATGAATAACCATATGGATCATTGGATGGTGGATTATATTCATGCTCTTCATAATGATGCTCATAAAACTAATTTATAGGAAGATTTTGAATCTATGGGGATGGAGGGGAGTGGTTTTTCTATTGCAAATGAGAATCCCAATAAGAAAATGAAGCCATGATTGCACAACTTCATGAAAGAAGAAAATGGAAGGGTATGGAAGGAAAATGGATAGAAATGGATGGAAGGAAAGGTATGAAACTAAAAATAATGGGTTACCTGAATTAGTGGAGTTGCTAGATATGCTTGAAACTACCTCTAAAGGCTGAGATTTCACCAAGAGCATATCAAACTTGATGAAATGAAGATGTAGACCAAGATACACACCTGTCAAATGTATAACTTTGATTTCTCGTCCCATCGTGTGTGCCAAAACCGTTGGATCTAAAAATTACACCCGCCCCAAGTAATAGACAACCCAAGATTTTGAGGCAACATGGGACTATCTCTCAATCATGGGACCTACAACCGAGATAGACCTCCAGGAGAAGGTCGACTTCTTATACCTATCCTAATGCTAACACTACTCCTAAAACTTGAAGCTTAATCCTAACCTAAACATGTCAAGGGACTAGAGATAGAAGGATATGTAGAAGAAGGAAATCCTAAGCTAAAAGAGGTGGAAATATCACCTGGAAAAGGGTCGACCACTCTCCACAAGTGGAAGAAAATAATAAAAAACATGGGTGATAGGGTAGAACATACATGCCATAGAAAAGAACCATGTAGATCCTATTTTCTTCGCACAAAAACACATGAAATGGAGCCTGCAAGTGGAGGAAACACATAACATACTAGAAATGCGAACAGAGAGGCAAGGAAAAATAAAACATGAGACCAGGGTAGAGAGATAACCAGAAAAACCAATTTTATTGATCAAAAGATGCACATTCATTTACATTCATGGAAAAGGGTGAAAATAAATTGTAGAGACGAAACTCAAGGTATGAAACTCATAGGAAGTTGGCCACCATTTTGACATGGTGCCATTACAACAAAAGAGGGTCATCTTTTTATGAGCGTAGATCTTACATTTATAGAAAAGGAAGGAGAGAAGAAGAAGAGAAAGGGAGGGAAAATTGAACTCAAATTTTCAACCACCAAAAACAATTATAAATTCCTTGAAAAATATGGGCACCTATGGTTATCCACCGCAACACGCCATTTTTTATTTTTGGAGAAAAGATGGGTGCCCATACTACATTAAATGTTGGTAGTTGTGCCACCTGAAACTACACCTTTGCATGTTGGAGAATTACTTCACCTTTATACATATCTATCCTTGATAAAATTAAGAAATCTAGTTTCCATTGCATAGAGGATGCTGAGAGATTTCCATCGATATAAGGTTTGCAAAAATTGGATCATCCAATCAAAAGATATGGCAATTTTAGTCTCCCATGAAAAATTGTTGTTTTCCTTTGATACATGGATTTCTCTTTGGCCTATCAGATTTGAATTTGTGGCTCTTCCTTGTGTTCTACAATTTTTCTACATCTCGCTTCATTTTGCGGCCTCCAAGTGCAGTGTGACTTTATATCAACATCCGAGTAATTCTTTTAGATTTTCTTTTACTCGCAACTCTCTGCTTCGGTGTGGTGCGGATTCTTTCAACATCTGTGAACCATTTTTCTTCAATCCGTGACTTTCCGAGTCCACAAAATGCTCCAATTCTTCTGCGCAGATAATTTATAACTTTAGAGACTTAATATCCTTAGCCACGAATTTTTATTTTCAACCGTGGCATGGTGAAATTCTTTCGTAGTTTCATCAACTGCTCTCTTTTGACCCATGGCGTCTACTAGTTTGGCGCGACTTTGAATCATCATCCATGATATTTGTTCTTTAACCCACATCCTTCTACTTTGCATTCATATCCCGTTCAGACTTAAACAACATTTCACCCTTGGCTACGGCATACTCCAACTCTTTGCGGCCTTTACTCCAAGTCTACGGGAGTCCAAGTTGTTCTATTTTTGAAAGGGGTGCAAAAATAGACAACATGTACTAAGATCTTTACCTTTAATATTTGATGTAAAATTTTATGCTATTATAGAAATGAAAGACCTAGACTAGTTGAAGATGGATGAGTTACATGGAATTCTCATAGCTTATGAGATGAGAACATAATCAGAGAATCCATTAAAAAGGGAAGCAACTTTCAAAGCTTCAAAGAAAGAGAAAAATATAGTGGCTAAATCAAGTGATGAAAAAGATGAGAAAGAGGCCATGTTTATCAGAAATCTTAAAAAGGGATTTGAAAAATAAAAATGTAAGATACCATTCAAGTGTTTTTTTAGATAAGGTAAAAAGGATTTGGTTTTGAAGGGACAAAAAAATCGTACAAAAAGAGGCCAGACATAAGAAGACCCACCAAAGTAAAAATAGGGTGCCAATTCAAACAAGCTTGACCAAAAGGTAACCCAAAAGCAAGGCATGACTAAAAATGTCTACACATTTAAATAGTTTTTTTACATTAATATAAAACATAAGCCCCAACTTAGATGAAAGAAAACAAACACAATGACTTGACAAAATGTTAGCTAACCCTTCAAGTGTTTTAATTGTGGTAAAATAGGACATTTTGCTTCCAAATTCCCACATAAGGATGATAGCGATGATGAGGAAAATCATGATGGGAATAAGAAGGAAAAAAAACCTCAAAACAAGAGGAGCTTCAAACAAAATGAATATAAGAAAAGGTTTTGAAAGAAAAGAACATATACTCCAAAATCAAAGTAGCTTAGTTGAGGAAAACGATGAAGGTATATGAGAAAGTGACAAAGAATAAATTATGTTCATGACTATAGAAATAAAAAATGATGCCTCTACAACTAAAGACCGTTTGGAAGAAGAAGATGTTGAAGATGAAGGAGAAGTAGATCTTGAAGAAGAACTCATATGTGCTTTGGGTGAGTTAAAAACACCCAAGAAAAAGAATATGAAACTAAGATTACATATTCATGAAGAAGAAAAGTGTGCTTTAGAAGAAAAAATGTCACATAATCTAGAAGAATTAATAAAATGGTTATTAACCTAAAAATTCAAATTGAAAAATTAAAGAAAATAGAGGAAGAGGTGAGAATCTAGTTGAAAACAAAAGAAGAAAATAGTGAAAGACTAGAATATGAAATTGTCTCCCTAACAAAGGAACTTGAGAAAATAACTACTAAGTTGAGTAGATACCTCAAGTTTGAGAAGATCTCTAAATTCCTAGATGACATTATCAATAGCCAGAGATCACCATTTATCAAAACTGGTCTTGGATATGTAGAAAACCATAAGACTACAAAAGAAGATCTCAAAGAGCCACCAAAGGAGAAAAATGCAGACAAGCCAAAGAGCTATGCAAATGCTCTAAAAGGTCATAGTAGAGCTGAATGTAGTCAAAAGAATGAAAATCATGCTCCTAAGAATATTAGTACTCTTCCAAAATATGATTTAGACAAACATAGAAGCCAATTTCCTTCGATATGACATTACATGACCGGTTTTGTAATCGAACTCTTTGGTTATTTATTTTCATGTAATCATTTTGGTCATAAAGTAGTAGATTGTAGAAATCATACAAGAAATTTCAGTTGGAACAAGAATGAAATTTCTTATGGGTCTTCAAATAGAAATTACAATTCGTTTTCTCCTCTATTAGATTACAATGAGAATGATATTGTATGTTACAAATGTAATAAATATGGCCATATAGCATGATTTTGTCAAAATGGTTTTATAAAATCTCCTAGGTAGAATGAGAAGGTGGACGCTCCTTCTAAATAAAAAGAAAAATATACAAAATTGTGGAAAAATAATCGAGATCAAAATAATCAGAAGAAAGAAAATCTATGCTTGTACAAACTGTTTTTCAAGCACAATACGAAGGAAAATAATGGTATAGTGATAGTGGATGCTCAAAGCACATGATAGGGGACACAAAAAAATTTCTCACCTTCAAGGAAATAAATATGGCATGAATAGTGGAAAAGGAACCCTTAGCCTTGATAATGGAAAAAAATAGAAGATGTATTGTATGTTGAAGGTATAAATCATAATCTTCTCAGTGTTAGTCAGATGTGTGATCAAGGACACACTATCACATTTTATGTACAAGGTTGTGAGATTAGGAAGGAAGATTCAAGAAAACTAATTGTAGATGCACACAGAACAACTAATAATCTTTATGTGCTCAGTGAGATCAAGGGAAAAATGCTACATGGGAAATCTAAACGATTGGGCCATATGAACTTCAATAATTTAGTAAAAATCAGCACCAAACAAGTTGTAAGAGATATGCCTAAAATTACAAAACCTTCAAACACTCTTTGCAAGTAGTGTTAGCATGGGAAATAGACAAGGGTAAGCTTCAGGTCAAAGGAGTACTCTACAACAAAGTCATTGGAACTTGTTCATACAGACCTTTGTGGGCCTACTAGAACACAAAGTTTGCAAGGTGAGAGTTACTTTATGTTTTTTATAGATGATTACACTAGAATGACATGGGTCACTTTATTGAGAGAAAAATCAGAGGAATTTGAGAAGTTTAAATCTTTAAAGCCTTGGTTGAAAATGAAACAAATTTAAAAATCAAGTGCTTAAGATCTAATCGAGGAGGTGAGTTTACCTCAAATGAATTTGAGGATTTTTGAGTATCATGGAATAAATAGGAACTTCTCAGTTGCAAGGACTCCATAACAAAATGGAGTTGTAGAAAGAAAGAAAAATCAAACCTGCATACAAGAAATGGCCGAACAATGCTAAATGAATCTAAGCTATCAGACACATTTTGGAGAGAAGATGTTGGCACAACAATTTACATTCTGAATAGAGGGAAAATCAGAGTAAATAATAGTAAACACCTTATGAGTTATGGAAGGGAAGACCAACAACTGTTAAATACTTCAAAGTGTTCAAGTAAGTGTTACATAAAGAAAGATGATGAAGACTTGGGAAAGTTTGATTCCATATCTGATGAAGGCATTTTCCTTGGATATTCTTCAAGAAGAAAATCCTATAGATGCTATAATAAAAATTGCACAAAATTGTTGAAAGTACAAATGTGAAAGTGGATGAAATAAAATATCAAAAAGGAAAATTAGAAGAAATTGACTACACAAAAGAAAAAAACAACAAAAAGGAAGATGAAGAAAAATTTGAAGAAGAAGAGACTAAGCAAAAAGATACAAAGACACCATCTAGATCAGTTCAGAAGAATCATCCAAAGAATCAAATCATTGGAGATAAGGATGCTAGAGTACAAGAAATAAAAAGATTAGAAACTACATCTAAAAATGCAAATCTATCCTTGTTAGCAAGTGAAGACAAAAAATAGATCGACGCTATAGAAGAAGAGTTGAATCAGATTGAAAAGAATGAAACTTGGGAACTTGTTCCAAGACAAAAAGACAAAAATGTAATTGGCACCAAGTGGGTTTTTAGAAACAAGTTGAATGAAGATGGTCAAGTTGTAAGAAACAAAGCAAGGTTGGTGTGTAAAGGGTATGCACAAGTAGAAGGTATTGATTTTGAAGAGACTTTTTCTCCCATTGCACATTTAGAAGCCATTATAATGTTTTTGGAATTTGCATGTTATAAATTTTTTAAAGTATATCAAATGGATGTCAAATCAACATTTCTAAATGGGAATTTAGAAGAAGAAGTCTATATTGAACAACCAAAAGGATTTATTTTATCAGATGATAAGGATTATGTGTGCAAGATGAAGAAATCTCTTTATGGACTGAAACAAGCCCCCAGAGCATGGTACTCGATATTGGAAAAGTATTTACAACAACAAGGTTTTAAGAAAGACATTGCGGATAGTAATATTTACATTAAAAATGAAGGAGAGAATCAACTAATCATTGTTGTTTATGTTGATGATATCATTTTTGGAGGAAGTAATGACAAGATGTGTCAATATTTTTCTGATGACATGCAAAATTAATTTGAAATGTCCATTCCGCGAATTATCTTTCTTTTCGTGGTTTAAAATTTTCTCTATCAAATAAAGGTATATTTATTTCACAAGATAAAATGTTAAAGAAATGTTGAAGAACAAAATTGAAGAATGCAAACCACCAACACTTCCATGGTTATAAACTATAAGTTAAGTAAGGATGATGAGTATCTTGAAACAAATAAGACATACATACATACATACATACATACATACATACATACATACATACATATATATATATATATATATATATATATATACATATATATATATATACATATATATATATATATATATATATATATATATGTATATATATATACATATATATATATATATATATATATATATATATATATATATACATATATATATATATATATATATATATATATATATATATATATATATATATATATATATATATATATATATATGATTGGAAGTTTATTATATGTGACAACATCAAGACCTGATGTGATGCAAGCAGTAGGCTTGGTGGCATGTTTTCAAGCTGCTCCAAAAGAAACTCATGTGCAAGTTGTCAAGAGAATATTAAAATATCTAAAAGGTACATTGGATTATGGCTTATGGTATTCAAGAGAAAAGGATTTCACTCTAACAATGTATACAAATGCAGATTGGGAAGGAAGTGTTGATGATAGAAAAAGCACAAGTGGTGGTGCATTCTTCTTGGCAATAGCTTGGTATCTTGGTTAAGTAAGAAGTAGGATTCTATTTCCTTATCTACAGTAGAGGCAAAGTAAATTGCAGTCATGTCATGTTGCACACAAGTTCTATGGATGAAGAAAACATTGAAGGACATCAAGGTAGAGTTTGATTTTCCAATTTCCATTTTTGTGATAACATTAGTGCAATAAACATATCAAAGAATCTAGTTATGCACTCTAGGAAAAAGCACATCCCCATCAAGTATCATTTCTTGAGAGAGAAAGTTGAAGAAAAATAGGTTAAGTTAGAATATATTGCTACAAAAGAACAAATTGTTGATATTTTTACTAAGCCTCTTCCAAAAGAAACGTTTGAATATCTTAGAAAAAATCTAGGAGTGATATCATTCTCATCCAATCACTAAAGGGAAGAATAATATCAAGGGGAGCTAATCTTTATTTTATATTTTTTTAGCCCGATGAGTGAATTCAAGACATAAAATATCAACGAATACGTACTCTAAGGTAGAGAGTTTTGATATTTTTAGTCCTTTTCCATTGATGTCAAAGGGGAGAAATAAAGAAAGGGGTAATAGTTTATCCATATTTCAGAAAAGGAGGGTGTTTTTGAAAAGGGGAGAAAACTACATTGTTGGTTGCCATTAATGAAAAAGGGGATATTGTTGGAATAATTGTCATTGATGTCAAAGGAAGCTTCAGAGTTTGACCAAAGAACTTTAGAGTTTAACCAGATTGCTTTCTGAGTCCATTTGAATCTTGTCCTAATGCTTCGTAGTCTAACCAGAGAGCCTCAAATTCGACCAAATTGCTTCGGAGTCATACTCGATTACTTCTTGAGTCTATATGAAGTATTTTCTATTGATTCAGAGTCGACTGTAATGATTTGGAATTTTTTCAAAGTTTTTGGTTAGGCTTGGTCCTGGGACCAACGATTTTGACCGAATTTTATAATGCATATATGATATTACTGAATTATTTTTATGATCATGTTTTGCAGACGTTTATCTTGTTTTATTTCTAAATTTAAGAGAGTGCACACGTATAAAAGGATATATACAAATAATATGGTATGTAATTTGAGTGACTAGAAAGGAATGTGGATATGTAGAGAATGAGGTTGACCATGAAGATAAATTGCTCAAATTTTATATAGAGTATGGTGTGATAAAATGTGTAGGTGAGGAGAGACAGTGGGTTGTTGTGAAGGAGGAGGAAATGCAAAATTCATAGTGGTATGTGTGAGAGGATGCATTAGAGAGAAGAAACAATGAACTACTGAGTGAATGTTGTGAGAACAAAAAGTATGTAACAAATACACAACACATATGTAGTATGTGTGAAGTGGCTAGGAAATTCGACTATCTTTAATTGCAAAATTTTTATCTAACCATGGAAGGTAAAAGTTCATTAAACAATGAAAAATTATAATCATTAAGAAGTGTTGGTGGTTATTTTACTTTGGTGTTTTATATTCAAATTCTAGTCCTTTCAAGTTGTTTTCGTGCCTAGGAAAATGAAGAGTCACGTAAGAAGATATAAAGACTGTTGAAGTTGAAAAGACAACAAAACAGGGAAGTGGTAGATATAAAAATGAAGTAATTTTTGTTTTTCAAAAAGTGTTGATAGAAAGGAATGATGATGTCTATGTAGAGAGAGTGATGTTGTAGAAGAAGAAATAAGAAAATATTATTCAAAATAGATAGCTGAAAAATGTACAAAGAAAGTAGAGAAGAAGGGGAAAATGATTTTTTGAAAAATATATATAACATACTTCTAGAATAAAAGAAAAGAAGAAGGATAATTTCCTTCATCTAGTTGAAGAAGAAACTATAGAAGGTGGAAGATCATATAGTTGAGGTTAGTGCCTAAAAAAAAATTGGGACCTGGTTTCTCCAATGAGTTGGATCTCACAAAAATTGGCTAAGTTGGTGATCATATTTGGGGATTGGTGTCCCTAATAGGCTAGTGCCTACTCTTCCTATGTCCCTCTTGATGCTTCCTTGTTCCATGGGCTAGAAGAACCCACATAACACTACGTGATTGCACTCCACGAAGGCTAACTTATTCTTGCGTGGCTTTCTGTGTAAATAATGGCCAAGTTTATTTTTGATGAGTTGTTCAAAATTGTAAAGGGCGTATAATTTTGGACAATTTTTTTGACCTCCAAGGACATCTTCCCGCTATAAGATAAAGATCAATGGCCTTGAATCATCCATTAGGCATGAATTCAAGCATATCCTGAAGAAAAATGATCTCATCTTTTAAAATATTGTCTCCGAATCCATATGAACTTAACATTACAATGAAGTTGATCTTATGGATCTATAAATAAAATTTGGAAACTAATCCAACCATCCGATTCCACCATGATAAATTCTCTAAGATGAATTGTTGAACAAAAAGGGGCCAAAAACTACATATAAAAATGAAGATAATACATATGTCAAGTGAAGCATCTAGAGAGTGCATATGCACTTATTACAAATAAAGATGACCATCTCAAGGATGAGCTAAAGAAACTCAACTAGTGGTCAACACACAATAAAGGAGGGTACCTCCAACACAAACATAAAAACACAAGTATTTACAAGATCCAATATATAGACATAATGGAGATGTTTAATATGAATCCCATTAAATGGGATTTGCATTGCTTCTCCATCAAGGTTGGACAACTTGAAAGAGTTGTCATCTTTGCAAGCAGTGATGATGTATGACCTACTCCAAAGTGTATCAAACTTGAGTGGTACTTAGTTTATCTCTATCTCGCATCCCATTTCAGGATCAGGTATCCTACTTTAAAGCCTGAGGAGATTTGGATTTCTTGTCAAACCACTGTTTTGTTGACATTTGATACTATATTAACTTGATCATGGAAGATTTCCTTAATTCTTCAAGTTCAACCATCTCCTCCATTCTGATTTCTCTTTGATCTTCACCCTCAAATTCTAACTCGATGGGATATCTCTAATGAAGGAAACTCCAGAGATAAAGGAATCTTGACTTCTATACCATATACAAGTTTGAAATGAGAATTGCCAATTGACCTTTTGATGTGATTCTATAAGCCCAAAGAGCATTTCTCACCTTTGTGAGCCATTGCCTTTGGTTTATATCCATTGTTATTTTCATGATTTTGATCAGGTACATATTAGTAGACTCTACAAAACCATTACCCCGAGGGTAGTAGTTGGAAGAAATATTCAAGTACATTCCAAGTCTAAAACCCCAATAAAAATATTAGAGCATATGAAGGATTTTTCATTATTATAAATAATGGTTTGGGGAACCCCAAACATTGTCACAATTTCCTCAAAAAAATCAAGGGTGACTGAATTAGTAGTTTCCTTGAGTGATATGGTCCCTGTCCACCTTGTAAAATAATTAATTGCTGTCAAGACCCATTTATGACCCACGCTTGATGGAGGATTAATCATACCTATAAAATCAAGTCCTTGTTGAGAAAAGGGTTCATCCACCTAGATAGGATGAAGTGGGAGGACGAACATCCTCCTTTTACCAGTGAAGAAAGTAAATTCTTGACATTTTATGATCCATTGATGTGCATTTAAGAAAAAAGTGGGCTAGAAGTATCATGTCTTCATGATTTTAATTGTTGTGAACTTGGTAGAGAAGTGTCCACTAAAGAAATTATTGTGGAATTATGAAAAGAATTTGTTCACCTATTCTCTCTTAGTGCACCTCAAGAACACTCCATCAAGGTTATGTTTGAAAATAATCCCACAAATCAATGCATAAGGAACTGATTACAACCTTAGATATATTCTTTTTTTTTTTGTGTGTTAAAATCGGGGAGGGTATCTCGCTAGTTTATAATAATGTTTCCAAAATGGTTATCCAGTTGTTGTGAATAAGTTGGTCTCCTTCATCTTGAATAAATTATGTGTTGCATGGATTTGGAACATTCTGTAGATATTCACTTTGAGAACCCTCTAAGTTCTATGGATTCTCTATAGTTTGTTATTATTCTTCTTCCATGAAGAAGGAAGCTTCTTGATTATCCTAAGAATCCATTTTTAACTGCTCACAAAGTTCCACGCCTCTTACCATTTTTTGGCCTTAATGGTCACATCATATTCCACAACATTGGTCACCCATTTAACTCTCTTTTCACTAATTTCCACTCCCATGATAAATTCTCTCACGTCGGGGTGTGAGACTAAAACTTTGATGTGGCTAGAGGATAGAATACTCTTGAATTTATTGAGAGATCTCATGATGGTAACGACTTATTTCTCAATGTGAGTGTATTTTAGCTCATAATAATTCATCATTTGACTAAAAACGCCATGGTTGCATTGATCCTTTATTATTATTATTTTGTTAGAATTATGACGATGCTACTATCACCCCATATGCATAAATTATGAAATTATTTGAATATTTAGGGTTAATAAGTGTGGGATCCTGAGAAATATTTTATTTGATCTTAGTGAAGCCCTCTTTTCCTTTCGTAGTTCATTTGAAATATGCATCCTTGTTGAACATTAGAGTGATAGGTTTGAATACTCCCACAAAATTAGGAATGAGTTTCCTATCAAAATTTATCATTCCAAGGAAATATTGTAGCACCTTATTATGAGTTGGTAAGGAGAGAGAAAGGATGGTGGAGATTCTTTCAGGGTCAATGGAAATACCATATTTTGAAACAACATGACCCAAAAGCTTTCCCTGTAGAACTGTAAAAATACACTTCTTAGGGTTAAGAGATACCCCAAAATCTCTACATTTTTAAATATTTTCTCAAGATGACTTATGTAATCCTTTCTCTCTTTTGAGAGAATAGTGATATCATTAAAATAGATGAGGACAAAATTATTTATGCATCCTTTAACATTAATAGACATTGCTCTTTGAAATGTGGTACTGTATTTGATGCAGACCAAAGGGAATATATGTTCAAAGGCATATGTTCCCCACTTAGTTGTGAATGTGGTCTTATATCAATCCTCTTCTCTAACTTTGATCTGATTGAAACCTGAGTAGCCATCAAACATAGAAAATCTTTCATCTCCTACTACTATTTGCAAAATTTATTCCATAGAGGGTAGAGGATAATGATCTTTCAGGGAGACCTTGTTCAAATCCCTAAAATCCACACAAAGATTTATTTATCCATTTTTCTTCCTAATTGGGACCAAGTTAGCCACCCAAGAGGAGTAATTGATGGGGAATATAATTCTTTCCTCAATGATCTTTCATGAATCTTTTCTTATGGGGATCAATCTTTGAGCTCACTAGTCTCTCGTTTATGTCTAATTGGCTTAGGCACATGATCAAGATCAATGGCATGTTTAGCAATGCTAGGGTCAAACTATCTAAGGTATTTATAGTTCCATGAAAAGGAATCATGAAAAATTTGACACAAGGAAATAAAAGTTTGTTCTTTAACTTCATTACACACCTTTCCAAGTAACAACTCCTTACCTTATGTAATGGTGATAAGATCAGTCCTATTGGTTTATGGATAGGATTTTTTTTCTACCCTTTGATCTCATCATTAGGATTGAAGATGTCCTCAAGAGTTACCAACCCTTTAGGTAACTTTTTAGTTTGAAGCTGGATCATTTTATCACCATAACATTTCTACAAACCGGGTTGTAAGATTGAACGGAATTTGGTTTCATTTTTGATGAACTAAACTATCGATCATTGTTTTAAACACTTTCCAGCTGAATTCATTATCTGGGATGGATGGTCTTACAACCATTTTGACATGTTGTTTACCTTAGATAAGGTCTTCGTAGGGGAAAATATACGCTAAGAATCAACACGTGATTTATGATGCACATGACCTCCCAAGGTCATGCTAGGACAAACAGAATGTGTAGGATTGAGGGGCTTGTTGACGGGAACCTAAATGATAATCAAGGACTAAGAACATGTAGTGTGAATTCCTAATAGCTAAGTTGGAAAGAGGGGACTTAGAGGCTATGTATGGCTACACTAAGTTCCTCGTTATTTTCGTTTATTTTAATTTTAATGCTAAAACATGTTGAAAGTTCATTTTAAATGAATAAGGAAAGTAAATCTAGCTTAAATAAAATACAAGTGTGTTTAATATTTTAATTAACCAAATTCATTCTTGATTAATTAAATAAAATGAAATGAACCATCTAATCTATTTGTCTGAGGAAGAAAACAAATTGAAAGAAGCTAACTAAAAAACACTAACATTTACCTTTTCTAAATTAATTAAAATAAAATAAATCTACTTCTACAGACACATGAAATCAAAGTGCCACCACGTATAAGAAAACAAAATAAATAGGGAATGGATGGATGTAACTATTCCATTGTTGCAGGATTGTGTAATTAAATCTACTTTAAATCAAGAATGTACTCTACAATTATTATGAGACAAATATAACTCCTAATTTCCTTAGATTCTCGGAAAAGGAAGAAAGATTCTCAGAATAATTTCTTCATTTACCCATAACTTCCCGAGAAAATGAAAATGAAATGTATGGAAGTTTTGAGAGAAAGAAATGAAGAAATTCACCCACAAAACCTTCCTCCAAATTATTTCCTATGTAGATCGGTAGGGATAAGTTGGGAAGAAGATTTTAATGGAAGATTCATATTGATAATGAAGAAACTATAAATTCTACCTCTTAAAATAAATGTATTTATTCTTTTGATTTTAATGACAATATTCAAAATAAAATCTTCAAATAAATGAAATACATCCCCAACCTGGTTACTATAGTATTGTGAAAGCTTCCCAAATGTGGTGATGATTCTATTGTCTCCTCATCTTCCTTTCTAGAGATGAAAATCCAAATGATCTAGGGTGCAATGGCTAGTTGTAAGAAGAAATCAAGAAGATGTTGGTTGTATGAAAATGATCACAAATTCAAGTGGGAGGAAATGAAGCAATGTGTTGTGTTTTTGTGTACTTCTTATTAGGATTCGATAGGGTAAAAATGTAATTCAAATAAAAATCTCCAACCCATGATGTAATTAAAATTCTGGTTTTACAGAAAAATTGAAGAGGAGAAGTCTAAAAAAGATAACAATCAAGAAGTGTCAAATCATCCAAGAAAGGGGGAGTCAAACTTATAATAATAGTAAAATGAGAAGAGGATTATAATTTGTATCCAACAAGCCATAAATCGGTGAAATGGTTAAGAAACGAGTGAGAAGAAAACTCACAAACTTGAGACATGCATTCAAAATATGCAGTTTGGATTCTCATTTTAATGCACATGAAATTGCTGGTTTGCACAGATCGGTTGTCGTGTAACCACTATGGTGGTTACATAACTTAAGGAAAGAACAATGTAGAAAATGGGGGAAAAGAAAAATGTGAAGACATAGAAAACAAAAAGAGTTAGAAGCAAGGGTAAACAAGTCAGATAAACATACTGAAGGTAAGGGTAAGGGATTTGGATCTCATCATTATTTTAGAAAATAAATATTTCGTCATTGGGGAATTTTACCGCATGCCGTGATGTGGCACCTATGTAATTTTGGGTGCATACATATTTCCCCATTGGAGAATCGTTTTAGCCATGAATGGGCGTAAAATGTGAATTCCGAGTATGATGCTCCCAAATGGGAGAGTTAGAAATTATACCTTAATTGTGAGTGTGTTGAAACCACGATAATATGACCTTCCCACCACCTGCAAAAGAGAGACGAGAATCAAGTGCAGATATAAAACATGATTAACAAAATACTCTAAAATAAAATGAGAAGATTACTTACCATATCCACGAGGAAAAGAAATATATGTGATCCAACGCATCAACCATGCATACACTCACTCAAAGTGATATTACAAAACCAAATTTGCACTATATATATCACTTTTTACTATTTTGGAAATCTTTTTCACACACACTCCTAGCTAAGTTTGGAGCTCGAACCTCATGTGACCATTTCATGTAAGAATATAGTTAAATCAAAGATCACTCGGTGATGATGGTAGTGCAACCAATGGTAGTGATAGAGGGCCACAAACATGTAAGTTATGTGCATTTGTTTATTTTTTCCCTAAAATGTAGCACTTTTTGAAACTAGGCATAGAGAGGCGATTTTTGATAATTTCATAGTCAAGATGATCGTAGGGGGGTACCTTTTAAGTTTTTTCATTTGTTTGAATGTTTTTTATTTTTATTTTTTGGATGTTTTTACAAGTTTTTAATTTAAGGGTACAGGATGGATTTTATCGACATGACCGCCACAAAGTGGTTACCCACTTTTCATTCTACATAGAGAGGTAATTGTGCAAACATCATAGTGGTTATGTAACCATCACTCTAGAAGAGTGGTGATTGTGTTTCTTGCCATGGTGGTTTCCTAACCACCACCTTGGTTAGAGCGGTATATATGTAACCATCACAAATTTTTGCATTTAAAAAGAAAATTACAATTTTTTTCTTATTTTTACTTGCATTTGTATTGTTTTTATGAGCTTGTCATGCACTTATAAGGTTCTAAATTTCTCTTTTCTCATTGGTTTGGATACAAGGAGATACATAAAATGGAGTAGGGCCTAAGAGCAGAGTGGTTATCTTGGATCCTATAGTTATTGACTTAGCTAGAGAGGGTATTATTGGAGATGGCTGGTATACTAAGGATTACACAAACATAACATGTTTCCCCTGCGAGTTACCTTATTTGCAACTTATTAAGTTATTGGGATGCTAATCGAACACTTTTTAGTTTCTTGGATTTAGAGGTGAGTGGACTATCACCTTGGAGGATGTTTATAGGATCCTTAGAGTTCCTTCATGGTAGGAAGTTAGCATCAAGAGAAATAACTCATATGTTAAGGCTCGCAAATGGGCCACTTACTTTGGAGATACACAGCACCCGATACGGGTTCTAAGCATGGGGTTAGACTTGTTTCAAAGTGGACACAACCTCTATCCCTACTGTGCACAAGGCCATTATTGCTATATTGGTCTCACGTTGATTGGGGATAAGGGTGGGGACATGTTCCTATTTCATCAAGCTCTAATCGTCGAGAGTATTGAGTAACACATAAGGGTGTATGCATGGGGAGTTGACATCCTTGACAACACACACCATAATCTATGTAGGGTTTTTATATGCGAGACTAGATGTTTGAGCCATCACACTTTAGTCATGTCATGGGTGTACAAGTGGATGATCCCTTACCAGAGGGGAGTTGGGATAATAGATCCCACATATATTAGAGAAACTAGGTGTGTAGATATGGCTCCACTTAAGGGACCATCACAGTTGGTATCTACTCTAACCACAATATATATGATTGCGTAGCCATATCGTAACATAACCGCGAGATGGGGACTACAGGGGATTATATTGGCTACATGTAGCACTATTATTCAACCGGTTAATTGAAGTAGTATAATTAAGACTCATACATGGTGATTTAGGTGCCCTAGTATTTTGAATACCATATTTAGATGCTCTTCTAATAGTGGCCATGGTTTACATGGGGATACAGAAGGTGATAGCCACCTAGAGGTGTTAACTATAGTGGATAGTCACAAAGGTTCGAGGTTCTTATCGACACACCGCATGGCTATGCCAAATCCAGACATCGGCACCGAAATTAGACCGAAGTAGGTGTTATGGAATTGTGTAGGTCTTGTGCAGAGTGAGGAGGAGGAGGAGGCTGAGATAGATTTAGGATTTAGGGAGGAATTGGACCCTGAGTGACAAGGAATAGGATATTCCTTAGTTTCTTCTAGAGTTGAGGCAGAGGTGAAAGAGGAGACCATATACCCTGAGGAGATGGAGGAGGAATCCATGCATCTTTAGGGTATGGAGGAGAGAGAGCCAAGGAGGAGGTAGTACTAATTCTTGCAGCAACACCTACCTATTGTTGATCTTAGCTAGGTTCCTAGAGACCCAAGTGAGTAAAACACACTTCTCTTTCCTTTTCTTCCTAAATTATCCATAGTTAAATTAAATTTAGAAATTATACAATCTAGATTAAATACGAAATCAGCTATATTGGTTTTTATTATACCAAATATTGGAATTTGATTTGGCTATTATAGGAATCTAAAAATGAGTTTTATGGGATTTGATTTTACTATTATTGGAATCCAAAAAGGGATTTTTTGGAATTATATATCATGTATGAGGGATTTCCATTTTAGGAGTTTACAATTTTATAGTAATATTTTTATTAGATAAGGTACAAACAAGGATTGACTCCCAGGGGCCTTACAAAGAGAGATACAATGTGAAAGCACAACAACAAAAATCAAAACAAAGAATAAATGGTCCAAAAGGAGTTATACAAGATTAACTCAAACAAAGAAACCCAGGACTAGAAAACACAAAAGAAAAAAATATAATAGTCTAAGAGTAGGGTTTAAAGAGTTTGGAAAAAACCGCTAATAGTTCAAGAATGAAATTACTAAAAATTCTTTTGGCTTTTGGGGGAACTAACCTTATTCTTGACAGGAATTTCATTGTTGTTCTCTTCCCCCTCTTTCATCTCGTCTGCTCTCTTTCAACTTCATCTTTGAGTTGTTGATGTAGAGCTTGAAATTTATTTTATTAGTGCCTTCATCCATCACCTCTAGCCTTTCACTCAAATCATTGACCTTTTTATCTACCTAGCCCATCTCTTACAAGGAATTTATCTGGGTCAGGAAAATATGTTTGGAAGCCCTGATGGCCTCCATCATGGCCTCACGCCAACCATAATTGGTGTCTTCCATAGACTGGACCACCATTTCTAGATACTGAACCCTCTTGCTCAAACCCTCATAATCCCTGTCATTTCTAGTAATGCCATTATCTTTGGAAGGACCAACGTCAACCCTACCATCCCACACTATGTTCTCGCAAATCTTCCTCCTCTTCATTCCTGTTAGCCGATATTTTTCCAGCCCACATTTTAGTGAGACAATCATCCAGGGTGATGTCGTCCTCCTCTTTTGTGGCCTTCATAGTTTTAGCCAGAATGGATTTCCCATTCTCATACATAAGAAGAATGAGACCTTCATGGATAGGTATTTTCGCCTTACCATTATGGAAATCCCTCAAGGAATCAATCAATGACATGAAGAGGAAAAAGGGAACGCTCATCATACTTTTATGTCTTAATATATTCAACAACGAAAAATGGTGTGTGTAAATTTTATGGTATGTACCCTCCAAAGTAATATATTTCATAATGTGGAGACAAATATCCTTCCAGGCCCCCTGAATGTAGGCTCCAAGTGAAGCCATCGGTGAAAAATGAAAATTTTCCTTATCCACAAAATGTATTGATTTCATGCTCTTGTGAGTTCTGTCTTTGAATATCTTGAGGCCTTCCATTTGCATCTATGTAGCTTAAATAATGGAGCCCTCAATAAATTCTATCTCCATTCCCCTCACCGTGAAATTTACCTCGGTCAAGCCATACCAAAATCCTTAGAGAGCAAAGGATCATAACCATGCAATTTGGAGATAAATTTTGAAATCCCCCAATCCTGAGCATCTTCCACATAGAAGGATTTTTGATGATCTTGTGGCTTGAGGTCTCGACCCTAATTCTATCACCTCCCATGGCCACTATGCACGAACTCCTAAACTCACATAGACAACTTATGTACAAAAACTCCAATTTTTTTGAAACTTAAAGTGAATATGCTCCCCTTAGGTAAAATATCTTGGAAAATGTGGCACCAAGGGTCACTCGTGTGAGCATCATAAAATTTAGTGCAATCTATCCCTTTCGATGGCTTCATTAATTGTTGAGGGAAAACCATCACCTTTAAGCCAGATTTTGTAATCATGGCAATGTACACCTAAATTGGCCAGCTTATCCGTGCACATATTTCCTTAGCGAGAGGATATGATTAATTAAAAATGTATCAAAAATTTTAATATCTCCAAAACATCATGAAGAAAATTTCCTAAGGTCCAATTTTGAATATTATTATTATTAAGGGCATTAACAATAATAAGGGAATCCCCCTCAATCTAGAGATTCTTGATCCCTTTGTCCTTAGCAAGGTTAACTCCCCACAACAACGCTCTAGCCTCCACCATGTTATTGGTTTGTCTACCCAGGGGTCCAACATAGGTGCACATCTAATCCCCATCATCACTTCTAATGATCCCACCCCCAGAAGGGCCAAGGTTCCCTTTTGACGCCCTGTCAAAATTTAATTTGAAGACATTTCTCTCTGGTCTAATCCATCTAGTTTGAATGCTAGGACTTTTGATCTCAACAGGACTAAGGGTGAAACTTTTGAGAACTTCTTCTTCCTTTCTAGGATAGGGATTTTTCACCTTACCTTTAAACAATTTGATATTTTCTTTGATAACAACAATCACTCTGTTTCTAACCTTCTTGAGGTTTACTTTCTGATCTCTGAAAATACAATCATTCCTAGCTTTCCACATGCCCCAAAAGAAATGGGGAAGGGATAACTTCCAAGCCATCACCAGAATAGGGAACTTGAAAGGACTCTCCCACTATAAGAAAAAATCCTCAATGGAATTAGGCATAGTCCATTGAAACTTGAACAGATCCTGAATAGACACAAAAACCATATGGGTAAAAGGACAATGGAGGAGAAGATGATTAACACTTTCCTTCTCCCTTCTACATAAAAACATCTATTGGGAATAGTCAAACCATGCTTTCTTAGATTGTCCACCATGAGGATATTATTTTGGGAAGCCAACTAGTAGAAGATATTCACCTTTGGGGTGAGATATTTCACCCAAAGTCTTCCCAGTAATATTTTGGATGGAATCCTTGAAGTTCAAGCCATAGGCAGTTTTGACCGAGTATTCCCCAAAATTCTCCTCTTTCCATTTAATGGAATCTTCCTGATTTTGAAATTTGGGTATGTAGAAATTCCTTAATTTGGTGTTGAGCTCCATGAAGGAATGACAATCCCCATTGAAATTAGGAGGAGGGATTATAGTCTCCCAACTGAGGGTTTCACCAATTATCCAATAATCTCATATCCAAATTTTGCCTCTATCTTCATAATGTTGCGCTACCATTTTCCAAGGCTCCATACTGGCAAGAGGCTTATCTTCTATCCAACAATCATTCTAGAAACTGATTTTGTTACCTTTACCAATCTCCCATTTAGAACCCTTATTCAGAATATCCTTGGAAGCCACAAAGGAGTTCTAAAAAAGAGACCCTCTAGGGAGGTCGTTATGGTTGAAAAAGGAATCCATTCTGCTAATATTCCACATATATTTCTTCTTGATGATGTCCACCCGAGACCCTCTTCTCTTAAAACCCTCCAACCAACTTTGGCAATCAAAGATTCATTCATAAGTTTAATATTTTTCATTCCTAATCCACCACACATTTTGGGTTTAGTGACTTTTTCCCAAGCCACTAGAGGAAACTTAAACTTTTCCTCTGCTCCCGCCCAAAGGAATCTTTTCTAAATTTTTTCCAAGGAGACAATAATTTTGGTAGGGAGTCTAAAGAGGACATAACATAAATAGGAATACCTTGAAGGGAGCTTTGGAGTAGTTGGATTTTACCCTCCTGAGTAAGAAGAATACCTTTCCAAGTAAATAGCTTGCTATTCACTCTCTCTAGAAGATTATTCCATATGGAAGGATCCAGCCTTTTGTGAACAAGGGGCATACCCAAGTAAGAATCAGGAAAGGTATTGATCCGACACCCCAAGATTCGAGCTAGTCTAACTTGGAATTTCTCCTCCACATTTATAAAGAAAACAACACTTTTATGGAATAATTAATATTAAGAAATACTTATAGTAAGATTAAGAAATACTTATTGGAATAATTAATACTTTCATAACATTATCGCAATGAATAATAAATACTTATATTTTCCATTCTCATACAAACAAACATTTTTATCTTGTTGAGTGTACATATTCCCATTCTCATATAAGGATCATAGAAGAAAAAAAACTCAATATAGAAAGAAAGAAAAATTTAGATGTGATTTATTTTAACTATGGGGTCGTGCGCATTTGAATGTTGTATATTTTACATATTTTGATCATATATATTTGTGTGACAAATGTTTAATTATAAGGTGGATTTATTTGCATAGAATGAAGGTAGGAAATGTGTTATGAGATATTTACAACATAAAATGATGGTAATAAATGAATTAATAAGAGATAGTCTATAAAAAACCAATTTTAATATATTGTTATGAGATAGACTACAAAAAACAAGCCAATTAATTTATATTTATTAATCAACATAATAATAAAAAGTAAACCCAATCAAACTATGGAAATGAGTTTTTATGAGATAATACAAGTCGCAATTATTATTTTTGGTATAAAATGATGGTAATAAATCCAATATTAATGAATTTTTATGAGAAAAAAGAACAAAAAAACTAAATTTATCTATATAAACTCAGTCAAGTTCAATAATTGTTTTTAAATGTTTCTGAAGACCAACGTAAATTTGGGTGTGAACCCACATGATTTAACCATGTACATATTAAGTGTGAATTTTTTTCTATAATGCATTCAAATTTCCACCCCCAAAACCAATAACTTCTTTTCATGGAAAACGAGATCTTTGTATAAACCTATCAAAGCTAGTTTTGAGCATTATATACTAATCACATCATTTGGATGAAATGTGAAGAAGAACTAAAATTTTTAATAAACACATTTTGAGCACTACATACTAATAACCATCAATAACATCACTTCAAATGGAAAATGGGAAAAAGAACTAGAAAAATGTAATAAACACAATTTTATATATTGATTTGTTCCATTGTTGTTTGAAATAGAGAACATCCCTTTAAGATGTCTCTTACATCATCTACAACCCCTACCAAGAATATTTCTATAAAAAATGATGACATAAACCACTTATTATTTTAAAAGTATTTTTCAGAAACCTTTGGAGACACCAAAAATTGTCTTCAAGAACTCCTTTATTGATTACATTAACTACACTCATAGTTTCACATTTGTATGGAAATTCTGGTGTTATCTAAATTGTTTACAAATATTTAGTAAACATGTCTCCCTATTTTTCACAATGATCCATACCAAAACAAAACAAAGGATGCACATCCACTTTAACTGTGTGTAATAGTTTCGTCACTAGTTTTTCTACATTGGCATCTGTATCCAATGTAGACCATGAGAATGCAATTCAATAAAAATATTTAGATACAAAAGTTAGAAATTTGGAAATAGACATTCGTTATTAAATGTCATTATTAACTTGTATGTATTTCAAATACGATAATAATATTTCACAAAAATACTTTTACCTATTTCTTTACACATATTTGTTAGTTGTAGAATTTCTAGAATTTCTCCAATTGTATCTCCACATAAAAATTAAAATTAGGATATATTTATCGAATTGATTCCAAATAATATTGACAAATGAAAAGGTTTAATATTTTTACCTATTTATTTACATATATATTTTTGGATATTCTCCAGTTGTATCTGCACATAAAAATTAAAATTAATATATATTTATCAAATCGATTCAAACTAATATTGACAAGTAAAAAAGAATATTAAATTTTAAAAAATACTTGATAACTGTTCATGAGCCAACTGTCATAATTGATGGTGAAGGGTTTGATGTAGCTTCAGTATGGGCATCTACCCATTCAATACAATACAAAGGTGTGAGAATTCGCTACTTCCCATTCTAAAACAAAGTGAATATTTAGAGGTATTAAAATGTTTTTTTGTCGAGAATGGGCATATGCCCATTGTAAACATTCAACTACAACCAATATTGAAGTCAATCATTTTAATACCTCTAAATATTCAGAAACATATTTGAACAAAGTAAACATTGTTAAGAATTAACATATATACTGACTATAATAAAAAGAACACAAAAATCGTAGAGGGGATGCACCTAGAGGCGTAGTTAGACATTTATAATATTGTTGGAGCATGATCTCCTAGCTTCGATTCTCCACCATAAAGATAAGTGAGGAATTATTTGTTTAATGCATTTGTCCCACCATATAATATTAATATGGGGGACACATTAGAGTTGCATCTCTCAATCATGTGCTCCAAAAATGCACTGATCTCGATCATTTGAAAGAATGTTCAAGGATGACAACTGCAATTTCATTCAGTTTGATAATATCCAAGGGCTCTAAATGTTTCCAATCCAGATCCACTGTCACATCTTCCACCTCCATACTAGTTGAAGTATGAACACCATATGTGGAAAAAATATCTAACATCCCTTGAAATGCATTTTATGCATTCATAATTCATAATTGTTTATAATTGTATCATATAGGTTGGACTATCCCTAGCAGAGCTAAGTGCTGCACTACATACCCTCTAAAGTGATAAAGCCTTATGTAGCTCTCATTTTTTTAATATAAATGTGAATACACACACACACACACACACACACATTCACATTTAGGAAACATAGAAGAAGAATAGATATTTTGAATGATCATATGCCGATTCTCATATAATAATTATAGAATATAGAATTGGAAGATGTGTATTGTGATAGTTTCAACACGATTTGAAGAAAATGCTTATGCTAGTTTTACTCTCTCCACTTTTTAACATATTGTATTTACTTTCTTTTAACATGGAAAGGAATGGGAAGTTGTGCATTGTGACAACCTTTATAGAAGTTGTGCACATTTATAATGGGCACAATCCCATTCTCATATAAAAAAACATTTTTTTGTTTAGAAGTAATAATAATTGTATTATACTATGGAATATCCTTGGTGAGCTAAGTGTCTTTGCACTACATACCCCGAGAGGGATCAATCCTTATGTAGTTATCATATATATATATATATCCATTCTCATGTAGTTTATTTTATATAACTATTAGAAGAAGAATAGAGATAAATTTAAGTTTAACATGGGAAGTTACCACTCTCATGTAGTTTTTTTATATAACTAGGGGAGATGGGCCAATAGATGAATATGGTCTAATAGTTGACATGATTATTAATCACACAATACCCAATAGTTATCATAGTACTATGTAATAGTGATTTATTTTCGATATAATAATTAGGTAGAGTATACAATCACATCATGACATGTAAGACCTCTCACCCATGTACAAGTATAAAAAAATCAATGTTTAAGCATTTTCACCCATATTCAAGTATTGGTTTCCACCATGGTTATAGTGTAACTCAAATTTATTGTTTTAAATCAATTCAAAATATAAATTTCCCTTTGATTGAACATTGCAAAGAAAAAATATAAGCTAACAAAAATATGAACTATATAATAGTGAAAAAATCACAATCCCATATGATAAACAATCAATTTTGTGGACCCCTTAACTTAGGGTGTACCACTACTAGCCCCTCCCTTAATAGAAGGAAAACAAGGATTTGTTTTTGGGCTTCCATTGTATGTTTCCCATCAATAATATAGAAATGAGTTTCAATGTCATGAATTTCATGCTCAAACTCCATGTTAAAAATAACACCAGTAATTTTTTTGAAAGGAAGAAAAATTACATCCTATTGAAAAGGTACAAAGTTGCATAACATACAGTGGACAAGGAAACTGACACTTGTTAAATCAAGTGATCTATATTGGTATTTTAAAGGAGCTACATGGCAATGACCAATATCAATTTTGAATGAATTTTCATTAAATAAAAAAATATGAATCTTTTAATCTATTTTGAGCTTGTTTTAATAATAATTTCTCTTTTGCAGATCACTTCACCTCTTGAAAGTGTGATTCTGAAATGTCTTTTTCTAGCATAGATAATTTTTGTCTTCTAAGCATGGTAAACATTTTTTAATGTAATTTTTGTTGGCCTAATTCCTTATCCATATTCATGCGGTGGGAAACAGATGAACCAAATGAGCCTTTATAATTGTTATTACCATTTTGTTGGACTAACCTTGGTGGAGCCAAGTGTTGGCACCACCAAGTGCTACACTGCATATCCTCAAGAGGAATCAATCCTTATATAGTTATATGATTTAATTTTATAATGGTTGAAATATTGAACTCAATCATTTTGGTTGGACTAAGCATTGCGTCTTTTGTTTATAATTATCTCGTTTTGGCTACTATTGTTTATTTTTAGAATCGGTAGATGCCCATTCTCATATAGGAATCATTAAAATATATTGTTTACAACCATGAAATCCACCCATCCTCATAGTATGTAGTTCTATTTTTTATTTTTAGAATCGCCAGATGCCCATTCTCATTCTCATATATATAAACATATTTAACACAATTTATTTATTAATTAATGTTAATTTTTTGAAACATGTCTTCCATTGAAAAATGAGGAGTGACCCATTGTAAAACAAAGTAATATTTAGCTTCATGACAAGCCCATTAAAAATGGGTAGATGCTCATTCTCATATAAAAAGTAGAAGAATAGACAGAAGAAGAATAGATGTTTAAAATGGGCATGTTGAGTACGCAAATTGATTCTCCCTTAGGTGTTGAGCAACATCATGGATCAAGCAGGATGCTTAGAGACAGATGAATCATAATATAAGTAGTTTTATAGCTGGGGATGGAATTCAGTTGACTATTTTTCACTCAGATGTTGGAAAAAATGGATAGCACCGTATTAAGGGTTTGATCTACCCTCACTACTTTAGGTTGTGCCTTCAACCAGGGTGAGAGGACCCATTATGTAACCTATATTGATGAAGGAATATCAATAAATCTTTCTTTGCATAGTTTTCAGGATGACCTTGAGAAAATATGATCAATACACCACAATATAACTCTCACGAGTTGTCACTTCTAGAGAATGGAGATATTTTCTGGATAAGGTTCAGGTTACTAGAGACATTAATTGAAACCTAATTGTTTCTACATATTTTGGCATTGGAATTTGTTCATTTATGGATACAGTAAAAATAGGGGTATTTCTTATAGAATTCATCGTTTAAGATGTTTTTTGGTGGGAAGTTAAGCAGGATAAAGTTGATTATATCAAATCTTTGAGAACCTTCAACAAATACTAGAAAATTCACAAAACAGAATCCTTCGGGATAGCCAAAATATTCCATCAACTAGAAGGTGTGTAACAATGGAAGCCTAGAGGTACATGATTTCATACATTCTTCAAGAATTCAACACAAAGGCTCATGTTAAAGACTCAATTAAACATTAGAAATCCCTGGTTCATCACATCTAAGATATACTCATAGAATAAAAACCAATCTTTGTCAACATAATGAAAGTAAAGTGATTTTAAATTGTTTATTTGCATTACAAGATGAAATATCTTCTCATAATGAAATTAAAAATGCCACAATACTAACACATGAATGATATCTTGTGTGACTTATAAAGATTCTAACATAATATTGCAACAGGAACAAGAAAAACTATTTGAAAACATTCTGAAATGAAGAAAACACAATAATGCCCATGATCAACACAGATTAATTCAAGACTTATTAAATTCATTAGTTGGGGAAAGTTTTGTAACAATTTCAGAGCTCCTCAATGGCTGTAAACTAGCAACCTGCTTGACATGATTAAATTTAAAGGCTCAAGAAATAAACGGGTTTCTTAGACGGTTTCTCAAGAAGATGGGTTTCTCAAAAAAATTCCTAAAAATTAAAAACCCCCACTTTCTTCTCATCACTTCTACATGCTTTTATATGACCTTTTTCAATTCAAATATCTTTCCCCCAAAAAATAAGAATATTTGAGGGAATAATTCTTTGTTACACATTCATTCTACAAAATGGTATTCATGCACTTCATCTTATACTACTAGGTGTTCAAAACATGAGTCATTTTGACGGGCTCCACTTGTATTTGACTGAGATGTCTGGTTATTACTTTTAACAGGTTACTTGAATCATCCCCCTCAGATCTTGATTAAGAAATCATCTCAAATGATCACTGAGTATTTCCAGATGTTTGTTGACATGACACACACCTACGCTCATCTCTTGAAAACCTTCTCAGGCTCAATGCACTTCACTTCTCATCTTACTGGCTTAAATGCTATATAGGATGTCTATCAAATCACCATGATTTACCAGTTCTGCTCATTTATACTTTCCTTCAGTCTTTAAATTTCCCTTGTGCAAACTAAGCAAGATCCCTCTTACCTCAGGGGAAAGATTTTTCCAAATTGAAATATGTGTCTCCTTTGGGCTATAAAACTCAGATTCTGTTCCTTTGTAGTTATGTATTTCTTTCATAACTTTGAGTATAGAAGATTCTACCAGAGAAATGGAAAAGACACTCGTGGCACACAGCCTGAAGGAGATTTCCTCGAGAAGATTTGAATCATATTTTCAACTTGAGTGGCCCGGATGAAGCTTTTTTTAGAGCCTTGTTCGAAGTGGAATGTGCAGGAGACACCAAAGGACCATTGACATATCAACGGGTCCATATAGCACTTTTAACTAGGTTGATCAGAATCAATCCTGTGTTCACCTCCTTCCAAGTCATGTATTTCCATATTTTTAGATGGGAGCATATGAAAAATTGGTCCGAAAGGGGTGAGGTTAAAACCGAGCAGCAACATGGCATATGCCCATTCTCAAATAATAATCATAGAAGAATTGTAAGTATTTATTTATCTCATATAAAACATAGAATAACAAAAGATGTTTAGAAGAGGCATATGGAATATAAATATTACTTTGTTTTAGAATTGAGCAAGTGCCCATTTAACATATAGAAATCATGAAAGAAGAATGACTCATAGAAGAAGAATTTACTTGATTTTTAAAATTGAAGATAAGTTTAAGATATACTTCTAACTATTCTCTGTTGATGTATTATGAGATGAAGACTATCATCTATCTTTCTTTATTTTGTATTCTAGTTTGGGTATAAAGATAATGCCATATTTAATATCTTTTGTATTATTGATATGTTATTTAAGAATATCACTTCAATATTTTGTAAGAGTTGCACACTATTATTTTCCATAGTTATAAAAGGATGCATCTAAATATGATCACTTCTTGCATGTTTCAGAGTCTCAACAAGATCATTCCCTTGTAAAATGTATAACTACACATAAAAAATGGGAAATAATTCAATGCAGGTGAATTGTGTCCATGTGTGTATGTATATATAATTATCGTATTTTTACGAAATGGAGACAACCCTAAGTAGAAGGACCTAGGAAGGGTTACTTATTTTTCAAGATGGGTGGCCTAGTTGCATATGCCTAGATGGGTGGGAGAGTTGACCAATCGAGCTCGGAGGAAAGTTGACATTTCGTGCTAGGTGGGTGAGTTGATCTACTTAGCTGGCGGTTGAGGTGGGCAGGCGAGCTCACCTACCAAGCTAAGAAATATTAAATGATGTATCTAATGAGAAAATGCCCATTCTCATAATTGGAATCATAAAAGAAGAACAAAGATAAAATGTAGCTTGTTTTATAATGGAAAATTTCCCATTCTCACAGCCTTCATAGAGTACTTGTTTACCATTAATTTGCAAATAAATTGGTGTACCACCTTTGATTAATTGAAAGTAATTTTTTTCAAGAACATCTTCAAGCACCCGTTGGAGGGAAATTGTAGAAATTAATGGAAAATAATTCTTCGTGGGATGGTAGAGAGAATGATGGTGGTTACTATTTTTGATGATGGTAGAGATCTTAGGAATTGCAAGGTTAACTACGGTCGGTGAAGCTATCTCTTTCTTGTTCATCCTTTCCATTTTCTTTTTCATCCAGTTTCCACTTTTTTGGGTTGCTGTATTTCGTAAAAATACAGATACTTATATATATAGACACACACACATGGATTCAATGATTTCCCATTTTTTCTATGTAATTAACCATTCAGGAGGGGGTGCAGGGAAACTAATCTTTTAGGAGAGGGTGCTAATATAATACAATTATTAATTATTACAAAAAAACAATGTTTGTTTGTATGAGAATGGGCTTGTGCCCATTATAAATATGCACAACTTATATAAAGGATGCCACAATGCACAATTTACCGCTATAAAACAATGTAATTTCCCATAGATTTATTTCTTCCTACTAAGAGAAAAATTTGAGCAATATTTCTGAGATATTGTTTTATCACTCCACTAAATTTTTGTTGACCCTTTCAACTTTGGGCTCCCTCTGTTTCATAAGACTATTTTGGCTTGTGAAGAACCAGATTTGAAGGCAATTTGAGGCATATTGGTAAGGATGTATCCTTTTAGGGGTATTCTTAGGGATATTGGTAAGGATTGAAATATTTGGCTTGGATTGTGACCCTACCCCTTTGACAGATTTACTTCTAGTATTATATTCCTTCTCTTGAGCAACTAATGCATTCATTAGCGAGTTACCTATCTTCTTCGAAGACATTCCCCATCATATTTTTAATCATCAAAACCCTCAAATATTCAAAATCATGATTGGGAAAATCAAATGCTTATACCATATCAATTTCAAAAGTACCAATGGGGGAAGAGGTAATACGTGATGGACATAATCCCGAAGCCTTCGACAGTTCTTGCACTTATCGGTTCGGTTGAGATTGCCCCCTGCTTGTGAGCTTACAGTCACTCCATCATGCACACATCACCATATGCTTCTTCATCATCATCTACTTCCTCAATTTCCTTGTTTACATAACATAGGGAATGTGGAAAGAAACACCTATCGCACCATTCCATAACACGGTCCTCTTCCAAGGTAGCAATCTTGGCAGTTAAAGGATCATGAACCAATCTATTTTTCTAGGGTTGAGGCTATCTATTTCCCGACCTCGTGGGCCCTTTTACTCCATCATCTTGTTTATGATCACCTGGGGTGATTTCTAAATATTTCCTAACCTTGTGGCTTATGTTGACCTTGGGAGTTCTGTCCTATCCCCTTTTTTCTCTAGCTTGAGTTTATAGGATATCTCTTTTACTACTCAACCAAACTTTTTACAACCTCTTCAAGATCCAAAACCTTGCTTAAGCCGAGGCTTTTGATTGATCAACTTAACACCTTCCCTCTTAGGAGGCTTGCCAACTACCTTGATATTATTCTCAATTTTTAAAGCCATAGTGAAGGATTGCCTCAATGTTCCTGGGTTTTAATCTCTTAAGTAATAAGCAACCTTTTTATCAAAAGCATCAAAATACTTTTGTAGACACCTATAATTATGCCCGGGCAATTTAAATACTTAAATTGCGCTAATTATCCCCTTTCTCACAAATCGACGATGTGTCGTCAAAAGCACTCATATTCCATCTTGTTGTCATTAATTAATTACAATACGCTGATTGATTAAGTCACCTATCTAGCTAACAACCTAATTAATGACCTTCCGTTAATTAAATCACCTCTTTTATCTAGATTAATTAATTATTATTAATTAATTAGTCTTCCCCTTCATTTAACTAGTAAATCAATATTTAATTGATTTAATCCTTTTAAATAGCCTAAATCGTACTAATATTCTTCTAAATGTCTTCTATAAGCTTACACATACCTATTAATTAATCACCTTTGATTAATTAAAATACCCCCCAACTCCCATGACCTGCTAAACATGTATTAAACCCTTCTAAAGTAAGGTTACCTTTAATAAAGCAACCTTATCCATTCCTAATCATGTTTTACCTTTATCCCACATTCATGAGGATGTGTTGAATCCTTTATCCTTTGGGCTATATAAAGAGCCCTCCACCTACCTTTTTACTTACACCTAAACTCCGAGAGAGCAAATGCAAAGCATATAGCAAAGAGACTAAGAGCTTGCACCTTGCTTTCTTGAGAGAGTTCATCATATTGAAGAGTTAAGCCTCTTTCTTAAAGTGCTTGGGTCATATGGGAGGTGTCAAAAGGATCTTGTAGCTCAACTTTGATTAGCCTTCATTCCTAGGTTCTTGGAACATTAAGGACAACTATTTTTGATAGCCATAGAACCTACCTAGGTTCCTTCATTTATATGTTATTAGAGAATAGAGGATATTTAGGTGCTTAACATAGTTGATTTCATAGTTTTGTATTGATAATTGTTAGCATCTAACCCTTGATTAATTCTTATCATGATGGTGTTTATAATGTTTTTTAATTCTTGCTACTTAAGACTATTTAGGTGTTAGTCTTTGTTTACATTAGCATTAGTTTAAAAACAACACTTGCACACAACTTGATCAAATAGGATTCATCACTTGGCCTTAAGTTTATAGGTAACCTTTTCAAGGTTTTATTGAACCTAGTATTGAAATCATGGACAGATTCATTTGGATTCTTCTTTATATTTTCAAACTTAGATAAAAGGAACACTGGGGTTTGTCTTGTCCCCATATTGAAGTCTAAAGGCATTTTTCATCTCGGTCCATGAATGTATCGAATTATCCTGGTAAATACTTGTACCAGTCACATGAATCTTCCTTAAGAGTGTGAATAAACAACTTTACATACACGTCTTTAAACTCAATTTCAAAATATTCCATCATGTTGACAAAGAGTTTTAAATGTTGGTCACTAGTGATGGTATTATTCCTTGAAACTTTGGCAACATATTTCGACATCTTGTGGCACCATATTAGGATATCCATCCATACCATTGAAATCTATAGGTCTAAAAGTGTTGAAAACAAAAGGAGGACTAGGTGGAGGTTGGGCCATATTGCCTTAAGGCGGTGAATTTCAGGAGAATCAAAATGATAGGGAACAAGGGGTCTTTGGAGCACGGGAGTATAGCTTTCAAAATAGATATTCTCTAATGACTCGGCTTTGTGGAAATCCCTATTAAATTTGGAGGACACGGGAAAAAAATGAGAAGCTTACTTTTTAGACATAAATGATGGGCCCTCTCCAGTTAGAGAATTCAAAGTTACATGAGGACTACTTGGGTCGAGTCACTTGAAGAGGTATGGTAATTTTCAACTATAGGTTGTTCACTTTCCATAATTGGAATCTCCTTTCTTGACTTGTGATCTCTTAATACTTTCTGATTTTTCTTCCTTCTAAAGTTTCCTTTCCCAACTCTAGAAATAACTTCCTAGTAGTGTCCCTAGTGAAGAAATATCTTATCCCTTCTAGATTTGCAAAGATTAATGAAAAATTTCACTTGACACAAAGCTAAGACTTTGGTAATTATCAAATTTCAAATCAAAAGGAGTCATCACTAAGGATTCTCACCTTAGTTGTGTAAATGCACTATAAGAAACTTGTCAAATGTCTATCAATACTTAATTCCCATAAAGCTTAGCAGATCCAACCTTCCTTTACCTGTATTTATCACTTGACGATATAAAATTAGTGCAATAACCACTAGAAACTGGAAATATTGCACAATGAAGTTGTGATCTCACACAATTCTTACAAATCTTAACAAAGAATGACGTTTAAACAACGTATTTGCACTTAAATCATGTAAGAAGCATTACCAGGGTCATTTTGTGTATGCATTTGTGTAAATAATTCCCGACAATGCACCAGATCGGTGTTGGTACCCAAATTGATTCTCCCTTAGGTGTTGAGCAACATCACGGATCAAACAGGATGCTTAGAGATAGATGAATCATAATATAAGTCATTTTGTAGCCAGGGATGAAATTCAGCTGACTCTTTGTCACTCAGACATTGGAAAAAATGGATAACACCGTATTAAGGGTTTGATCTACCCTCACTACTTTAGGTTGTGCCTTCAACCAGGGTGAGAGGACCCATTTTGTAACCTATATTGATGAAGGAATATCAATAAATCTTTCTTTACATAGTTTTCAGGATGACCTTGAGAAAATATGATCAATACACCACAATCTAACTCTCATGAGTTGTCACTTCTAGAGAATGGAGATATTTTCTAGATAAGGTTCAAGTTACTAGAGACATTAATTGAAACCTGATTGTTTTTGCATATTTTGGCATTGGAATTTGTTCATTTATGGATACACAGTACAAACAGGGGTAGTTCTTGTAGAATTCATTGTTTAAGATGTTTTTTGGTGGGAAGTTAAGCAGGATAAAGTTGATTATATCAGATCTTTGAGAACCTTTAACAAATACTGGAAAATTCACAAAATAAAATGCTTCGGGATAGCCAAAATATTCCTTCAACTAGAAGGTGTGTAACAATGGAAGCCCAAAGGTGCATGATTTCATACATTCTTCAAGAATTCAACACAAAGGCTCATGTTAAAGACTCAATTAAACATTAGAAATCCCTAGTTCATCACGTCTAAGATACAATCATAGACTAACAAACAATATTTGTCAACATAATGAAAGTAAAGTGATTTTAAATTTTTTATTTGCATTACAAGATGAAAGCTCTTCTCATAATCAAATTGCAAATGCCACAATACTAACACACAAATGAGATATTGTGTGAATTATAGAGATTATAACATAATATTGCAACAGGAACAAGAAAAGCTATTTGAAAACATTATGAAATGAAGCAAACACAATAATGCCCATGATCAACACAAATTAATTCAAGACTTATTAAATTCATTAGATGGGGAAAGTTTTTAACAATCTCAGAGCTCATCAATCGCTCTACAATTGTAACCAGCTTGACATGATTAAATTTAAAGGCACAAGAAATAAATGGGTTTCTCAGACGGTTTCTCAAGAAGATGGTTTTCTAAAAAAATTTCATAAAAATTAAACCCCCCTTTTTCTCATTGCTTTTACATGCTTTTATATGACCTTTTTCAATTCAAATCTTTTTCCCCCAAAAAAAAGAATATTCGAGGGAATAATTCTTTGTTACATGTTCATTCTAAAAAATGGTATTCATGCACTTCATCTTATACTGCCAGGTGTTCAAAACATGAGTCATTTTTATAGGCTCCACTTGTATCTGACTAGGATGTCCAGGTTATTGCTTTTAACAGGTTACTTGAACCATCCCCCTCAGATCTTGATTAAGAAATCATCTCAAATGATCACTGAGCATTTCCAAATGTTTGTTGACATGACACACACCTACGCTCATCTCTTGAAAACCTTCTCGGGCTCAGTGCACTTCACTTCTCATCTTACTGGCTTAAATGTTATATAGGATGTCTGTCAAATCACCATGATTTACCAGTTCTGCTCATTTATACTTTCCTTCAGTCTTTAAATTTCCCTTGTGCAAACTAAGCAAGATCCCTCTTACCTCAGGGGAAAGATTTTTCCAAATTGAAATATGTGTCTCCTTTGGGCTATAAAACTTAGTTCTGTTCCTTTGTAGTTATGTATTTCTTTCATAACTCTGAGTATAGAAGATTCTACCAGGAGAAATGGAAAAGACACTCGTGGCACACAACCTGAAGGAGATTTCCTCAGAAGATTTGAATCATATTTTCAACCTGAGTGGGCCGGATGAAGCTTTTTTAGAGCCTTGTTTGAAGTGGAATGTGCAGAGACACCAAAGGACCATTGACATATCAACGGGTCTGTATAGCACTTTTAACTAGGTTGATCATAATCAATCCTGTGTTCGCCTCCTTCCAAGTCATGTATTTCCATATTTTTAGATGGGAGCAGATGAAAAATCCTGAGGATTTGAAAAAAAATTGGTCCGAAAGGGGTGAGGTTAAGCGAGCACCAATAGGGCATATGCCCATTCTCAAATAATAATAATAGAAGAATTGTGAGTAATTTTTTTATCTCATATGAAACATAGAATAAAAAAAGATGTTTAGAAGAGGCATATGGAAGATAAATATTACTTTGTTTTAGAATTGGACAAGTTCCCATTTAACATATAGAAACCATGAAAGAAGAATGACTCATAGAAGAAGAATTTACTGTTTTTTTTAAATTGAAGATAAGTTTAAGATATACTTCTAACTCTTCTTTGTTGATTTATTATGAGATGAAGAATATCATCTATCTTTCTTTCTTTTGTATCTGAGTGCAGTTATAAAGATAATACCATATTTTAGATCTTTTGTATTATTGATATGTATTTTAAGAATATCACTTCAATATTTTGTAAGAGTTACACATTATTATCCTCCATAGTTATAAAAGGATGCATCTAAATATGATCGTTTCTTGCATGTTTCAGAGTCTCAAGAAGATCATTCCCTTGCAAAAAATGTATAACTACACAGAAAAATGGGAAATAATTCAATGCAGGTGAATTGTGTCCATGTGTGTATGTATATATAATTATCTATATTTTTACGAAATACAGGCAACCCAAAGTAGAAGGACCTAGGAAGGGTTACTTATTTTTCAAGATGGGTGGCCTAGTTGCATAGGCCTAGATGGGTGGGTGAGCTATGCAAGATGAGATGGGCGCGTGAGCCATGCAAGATGAGTGCGGGTGGTGACCAATCGAGCTTAGAGGGAAAGTTGACATTTTGAGTTGGGTGGGTGAGCTGATCTACTTAGTTGGCGGCCAAGTTGGGCGAGAGATCTCACCTACCGAGATAAGAAATATTAAATGATGTATCTAATGAGAAAATTCCCGTTCTCATAATTGGAATCATAAAAGAAGAACAAAGATAAAATGTAGCTTGTTTTATAATGGACAGTTGCCCATTCTCACAACCTTCATAGAGTACTTGTTTACCATTAATTTGTAAATAAATTGGTGTACCACCTTTGATTAATTGAAGGTAATTGTTTTTCAAGCACATCTTCGAGCACCCGTTGGAGGGAAATTGGTGAAATTAATGGAAAATAATTCTTCCATGGCATGGTAGAGAGAATGACGATGGTTACTATTTTCGATGATGGTAGAGATCTTGGGAATTGCAAGGTTAACCATGGTCGATGAAGCTATCTCTTTCTTGTTCATCCTTTTTGTTTTCTTTTCATCCAGATTTCCACTTTTTTGGGTTGCTTGTATTTCGTAAAAATATAGATACTTATATATATATATATATATATATATATATATATATATATATATATATATATATATATATATATATATATATATATATATATATATATATATATGTATATAGACACACACACATGGATTGAATGATTTCCCATTTTTTCTGTGTAGTTAAACATTCAGGAAGGGGGTGTAGGGAAACTAAGATTTTAGGAGAGGGTGCTAATATTATACAATTATTACTTATTACAAAACAAACAATTTTTGTTTGTATGAAAACGGGTTTGTGCCCATTATAAATACGCATAGCTTATATAAAGGATGACACAATGCAGAATTTCCCATTATAAAACAAAGTAATTTCCCATAGACCATTTTTTCCTACTAAGTGAAAAATTTGAGCAATATTTATGAGATATTGTTTTATCACTCTGTTAAATTTTTGTTGACCCTTCAACTTTGGGCTCCCTCTGTTTCATAAGATTGTTTTGGCTTGTTAAGAACCATATTTTAAGACAATTTGAGGCATAGATTATTCAACTCTTATCTCGTTAAATTATTATGAGATGAAGAATATCATTCGGTTTTATTTCCCTTATATTCGTTTATCGGTTTTGTAGATAATTCCCTATTTTCAATCTTATGTATTTTTTGATCTAGGTATTAAGAATATCATTTCAATGTTTTGTGAGACATGCATAGTTGTTAACCTAATCTTATTTAATAATATGAGGAGTTACTTATTTTTAAATTGAAGATAAGTTTCTAGAGATACTTCTAACTCTTCTTTGTTGTATTTCAAGTCTCTAGGTATAAAGATAAATTATAATGCCATATTTTAGAACTTTTGTATTTTTATATGGGTTTTAAAAATATCACTTCAAAATTTTGTAATACTTGCATAGTTGTTATCCTCCATAGTTATAAAATATTGCATCTAAATATGACCATTTCATGCATGTTTCAGAGTCTCAACATAATCACATTCCCTTGCAAAAATGTATATGATTCTCCTTCTTGGTAAGACAAGGAGTTACCTAAGAAATCCACTACCAATCCTTCATGCTAAGATGAGGAGTTATCTGTTATGTTTTTACCAAAGTACATATTGGGCTTACCATCTAAAAGGCATTACATTGGGTGTGACAGTTGATCACAAAATAAATGATAATTCTATAATTCTTCTTTCATCCATAAAATGATATTTTTTATTCATGATCGATGTTCATCAAGGTTAGATAATATTAATAAAAGTAAAGCATTTTATCCCAAAGGTGAATCATTTGCAAATTGGCCTTGCATCAATGGTGAATCATGTCAAGTAAGGAATTTTATCCCGATGGTGAATCATTTGCTACTTGGCCTTGCATCAATGGTGAATCATGTCACATCTGTTAGCCTTGATATCATATGTTTCTCTTTGCATTGTTGAATGATTTACCACATACACAAGGCCAATGTACACATGGTTTATCCTTTGAGATTAAATGTTGCACTTCCATTACTATGATCTTACCTTGCTGAAAAAAATTCTTCTATTGTATAATATTGGGTATTAGAATGTTTACAATGGGCACAAGCTAAATTTTAATTCTAAATATTCTTAAACAAACTTATTCTTTTATTCATACATGAGAAGGGGCATCTACCCATTCAATACAAGTAAATATTGAACTTAAATAATTTTTAGACCTCTATAAAGGATGTGAGAATGAGAATTTAGTTTGTACAAGAACTTAATCATTTTAATACCTCTGTATAGGCTGTGAGAATTTATACCTCTATAAAAGCTGTGAGAATGGGAAACTTCCAAGTATTAAAGCATTGTTGGTAATGTTTTTATAAAAATATCAGTCTCATGTTATGTTTCATGTCACTCCATATTTTTAAATAGGGTTTTCGACTACGATTGAAATTAGTCATATTATGACGCCACCAAAAATTTATATCATTTTGGTTGGACTAACCCTGACAGAGACTAGTTGTGATTCCATCAAGGGTAAGTGCACCAAGTTGATGGACAAATATAGGGTCATCCGTGGACGTCATATTGCAAAAAACAGTGAAATCTCAACTTGTAGGGATTATTAGCTATACATGCACTCTAAATTAGAAAAATTTATATAAATATGAATCGTAGCATTCGGAATCTAGTTTCTAAAATACTAATTTTTGTAAAAACGGACAAGTTTAGCTATATTAAACACTTAAAATTATATGACTTACTTTTTTTTTTTGAAAAAACTTATAAGATTGTAGTCCGTTTGCCCGCATTTTGGATGACCAAATCTTGTTATTTTTTTTTCCTTTGGTGAAAAGTTAGATGTAGTTGTCTATCTTGGGATGGATTTTATTTTGTATTTTTTTAGCAATATTTTTTTTTATGATTTTTTCCGTGAAAGTGGTCTGAAAATATTTAGAAAATGGAGCGCTTTCCGTTTGCCCGCCATAACTATATCAAAAAATATCGAAATCAAATTTTTTTTTTTTTAAGGTGCATAGAATTTGTCCACGCTTGGGATGGTATAATTTTTATCATATTTTGATAAGCGAAACAAAAGTTACAGTCTTAAACGTAGACATGAACATTCACGGGAAAAAATGTCTTAAGGACCTATTGTTAGTAATAAATTATAAAATGATATTTATCTTATTCTATTCACTTTAAAAACAATATTTTTACAAAGCTAAGAGTCTACCCTACGTGATGGCACCATTTTTGTGAAATGTTTTTAGTTTTTTAGCATGGTTCAAGTCTTTGGAAGAGCAGATTTGAGGTTTTTTGATCTTTTGCACTTCATAATGACCTTCCATAGCTTTGGTTGGGGAAAAACAAAGATTTTCCGAGGCTAAGGTTCGGCAAATAGCTCCGCGATCGCGGTTTTTTTGTAAAACTACCGCGAACGCGGTTTATAAAGCGCGCTCGCGGTTTATAAAGCGCGCTCGCGGTTTATAAAGCGCGCTCGCGGTTTATAAACCATATTTACACACATTCAACGTCCGAATTACCATGTGATTTTTACTCTCTGACCTTACCGTACGAATTACTGCGAAATTCTGTCTTTTTCCAGGCACGTTTTTTTATCACCGAAAGCAAAACATCATGGGAGACAAAAAACGAAGTCAAAAAAGGAAGTCATTAAGTAAAAAAACACCAAACGAATTAGAGGCCAACAAAATTGAAAATGCTGAGCGGATGCGGAAACTTCGTGAATCTAGAAGAGGTTCATCTTCAATCCCAACTACTGTAAGCAATGAAGAACTAGGTAATGTTTCTACTGTCAATGTTGAAGTTGAATTGAATACTCGTGATGAAGAAGTTTTTACTGTCAATGTTGAAGAAGAATTAAATACTCATGATGTAGCAAATGTTGAAATTGAAGGAGACAATGAAAATGTGAATAAGGAAATTCATGTTGAAACTGTAGACAAACAAAATTTGACAAAAACACCTCCTAGGATTTTACATAAGAAACCTAATTTTTTGATTGAAATTGATGAAAACATTTTGAAACCAATGTCTGACAAACTTTCTGAACGACAAATCAGAAGAAAAGCTAGTGAAATTTGGGATAATCATTTTGAAATTTTAAATGATTCCCAAAGATGTCAGTTGTTGGTTAGTTTGATGAAATTGATTAAAATGAGACCTACATTAAACACCTTAGGATTGACAACATCTAACATACATGGTCAAACCTCTACAATTGTTGAAAACCTTCATGATGCATATCACCTTTGTTGGTGTAAAGAGACGCACTAGGGATAGTAATATTGTGCGTCGTGTACTTGCTACTAGTGTTGTAAGTGAATCAATAAAAAAACAACGTTTGATTACGCAAACAAGTCGAATGTTGCAAGTTAATCGAAAAACTCTAATGAAAGCAATTGAAAGACGTAATATCCTTCAGTCACTCAATAATGTCGATTTTTGGGCATTTTCTGCTAGAGCACCGCGTAAGGACAAAAATAATTCTAATGCTATAAGAGAAGTTGTTATTAAATTTTGGCATGATAACACTAGAGTTTCACCTAATACAAGAGATGTTATAAAACGGAGAGTTGGTTCTACTAATCGTGAACCACATCCAAAGCATTTCTTAGATATGACTCAAACTCAATTTTTCGTAAGTTTGAACAAGAGAATCGGAAATTAAAATTAGTCAACGTTTTTGAAATGTTGAAACCATTCTATGTGAAAATCAACCATGCTCGCACCACTTGTTGTTGTAGGCAACATGTTGAATTTGTAATGCATTATGCTAAATTTTTACGTATTCGTTCCATTTTCATTACGAAACTATGTTATACGAATGTGGTGTTCAAGTTCCACCAATATCTTCTAGGGATTTCATTCCTACTATATTTTGTGAAAAGAAGTTGGACAATTTTTTTATAGTCAGGATTGTTTAGATGAAAGTTGTAGTACATGCGGCGGATTACCTAAATTGGAAAGTTGCATCCATGAGCAAATGGAAGGTACAATAGGACATAATTTAGTTGAATTTGATAAATATAAATCAGTTGCATACCAGTTGAAAGATGGAAAAGAATCGAAACGGTGTGAGCTAGTTCTGAGAACAAATGCCCATTTTTCAATTTATGAGAAAATTTAAGGATGAACTTGTTTATGAGTATGCGAGGCATACACATAGAGCTCGATGGTTGGATGAACAATTCCAGCTATGCAAAGACACATTTCCTATTGGTACTATTGTTTCAGTGGTCGATTTTGCAGAGAATTACACATTGCAACCACAAATGGAGGTTCAATCGCAATATTACAACTCAGTACAAGTTGCCATTTTTGTGCATATAGCATTTCTACATTCTCTCTGACGATCTGAGAGAATGATCGAAAAATTTTAAGAGAGTACCACTTTTATATCAGTGATGATCGTACTCATTCTACTGAATTTGTGCAAGGGTGTTTCCAGTTATTTTATGGAAACTTGTCTGATAGGGACATCCACTTCAAACAACATTATATATGGTCAGATAATTGCACGTCTCAGTTTAAGAATGCACGAATGTTTTATTGGATGAGCAGAATGCATGTCAAGATGGGTGTGCAACATATTTGGAGTTTCACTTTGAAATTTGGACATGGAAAAGGAGAGCATGACGGTGCAGGGGCATGTGTGAAAAGAGCTCTTGCAAGAGAAGAGTTGAAGTACAAAGATGGTGCTAAATTAAAAGATGCAAAGAGCATAGTGGAATGGTGTACTGACAACATGACCCGAGGTTCTCAAGAAAATTCCACAGTTTGCAGATATTTTTGGTTGATAGAGGAAAAACATATTGCTAACTACGAGGATTGTATGACACTCACTGGGTCCAGTGATATGCACTCATTTTGTAGCTCAGACGCTACTTCGTGGGCCGTATGGACAAGAAAGTTGACATGTTTTTGTGCATCTTGTATCGAATTTGTCACTGCTGAGTGTGATTCACAAGAATGGGTGGAAGGATGGATTTGTAGGCCTCTAACTCCGCTTCCTAGTTATCAACCTCCACAAGCACTACAACTTGTTTCTGCAGATGAAGTTACAACATCCAAGGACTTTGACGAAATTTCAATTTTGGTGCGACAAGGTATTTATCCAGTTATTTATTTAATTTTTGTATTGAGTTATGTCCATTGAAATTTTAATATGTAATTTAAATTTGAGTTTTTCAACCTTGGTTATTTTTTTGTAGGACATGTGTTTGCAGTAATTGCGACGAGAAGACAATGAAGAAGGATATGTGTTGCTTGAACAAGGAGAATGAGGAGGAACATTCTCCTTTGCCGCTACATGCGGTTTTGATTTAGTGTTTCCGGTCCTCTATGTTTCACCCACGGATAACCCCTTGTTTACATGATCTGTGATCTCTCTCAAAGGGGTTGCTAGGAAAGATTTGACCATGTCTTCCTCCTTAGTGTTTGAATTAGGGATTTACTTAGATTTAAATACGATATGTTTAGGGAGGGCATTTATCCACCAATTATTATTCTCTTTTTTAATGTTTTACCATCTCACAATCAGGAGCAGAATGCCCCAAAAAAATACATCTCCTACATCTGAAACCTGTAGGCCCTTATAGTCCAGAGGATGAGTGCAAGTTTGATTTTGCACTTTAAGATTAAGGTGGGTTGGAAGATTCTTTGAAGTATCAATCTCAACTAGGATTCTTGCATATACATTGTATGTGTGAAATCATAGGTTTGGGATTCGACGTTAACGATGTTTCCCAAGGTATTTCCTATGGATATCAGACAACTATGGTCCTAAAATTATAGGGGTAAGTGGGGTAATTTGATCTAGATTGGTTTGTGTGATAAAGATTCAGTGAGAGGGTTGAATGATGTGAACCATGGTTTTAAGATAAGGTACCTTTGTTGGAAAACCCAAAGTTGTTTAGAAATTTTGTCCTTGTCAGCTATAGAGGGGAAAAAATAATAAAAATTCCCTTAGCATAGGGGTAGAGGTCTAACTTACCCGCTAGAAGCGGGAACCAATTCTTGGAGATCTAATCATGGAGGATAGGGAGGCTAGGCTAAAGATGAGTGAATCTACAGATCAAGGCATGATCTTGGTAAAATGAATATATTTCGAGGACTTCATCGCCAAAGGTTACACTTGGGTTTCTCTTAGTAGGCCTCATGGTTTTGATCTATGTCTTCTTTTACAAAACCTCATTAAATGAGTGATTGACTAAAGCTTTAGTTGTAGCAGGAGTTTCCAAGCTATCAACAAGGGAGAAAACCCTAGTGTTTGCACCCCTAACAAAGATGTTAGGATTCACTCAACCTCCCAATGGGTTATTAGTGTCCCCAACAAAGATAACAGGATTTTCCATTCCTCCTTGCAAGTTCTTGGCAACATTGGTGCCAGTAGTGTCAGATCCAACCCCAACAATGGCTCCATTGCCACCTGCAGTTTGAGCAACTGAAGCCCCACACCCAGTGCCCAAGAATATTTCTAGAAACAAACCCTTAGGGGTCTACATGTTCTGCAGAGGGGGATGTAGTTTCTAAAATGAAAGGACACCTCCATCACGTAATTTCACACAACCCTACGTGTGCACATATATATGTCCGCCGCCTCCAAATCTATTAGGGTTCATATGAGTGGTGGAGTTAGGGTTCGCAGGAGTTGTCATAAATTGGAGGAGCTGTCTATTAAGGGTACAATGATGTTGTAAATTCTTAAATCTCAGTACACCAATCCATATAAAACTTATAATCATATGGAAAGGACGCATAGATTTTTTTAGATAAAGGGTACGAGAGGATTTAACCTTTTTTACATTTCTTCATCACTCTTATCATTCATTAAAGAGATTTGTAACTAACCTGCGTAAAACTCATGGGAGGCATGCCAGTAGCTTCAGTTCCCTGAGCAGATGATGACCCGCCAGGCTCCTGTGTATAAAAGAGAAAAATATTAATACATGTGCAACATACACGTGAAACAAATTATAATAATAATCTAGTGCAATTAAATGATTTATTAAAAATGTAAGTTTGTACAACTTGAAACTTACGTTTGAAACACGCCCAACCGCAGTAGCTAGCATGTCAACACCGGATGTTTCCTTCACCGGCTCTTGCTATTTAAAATAAAATAAAAAATTAGTTTTTTACATGTATGTACATGAAGTACAATCATATATATATTAATATCTCAAACATGTGAATTAAACTATTGTACATATATATATTATTTAAATTTATTTAAAATTTACCTGTGAAAGACCAATATCAGTGGCTCCAGTTCCAAAAACATTCCCCAGCATCTCATCTATAGAAAAAAAATCCTGTGAACCAGCAAATGATGTCTCGCCTGCAGTGCATACGGCACCACATGATCCACAGTGGTGTGGTGCACTAGAACTGGCACCTCCACCAACATCACCGGATGCAATCTGGGTGCTATGCTGGGTGAGAGTGTCAGTGAGCTCCCTCAATGCATGCAATGTATCAATCTCCACAACCTCCTTCACTGTAGGAGGGATAACTGAAGGCAATGGGGGTTTTGGGGCATGGGGGATCCTAGGCTGACCTACGCGTGCACCAGGTCTGCTCTGTGCAGAGCCACCTCCTCGACCAAAAAAGTCTGAAAAGTCAAAATAATTCGGGACCTCATTGAGCACAAACTCACAATATAATTTCTTCAAAAAATAAAGAGGAACCTCATTGTTGTTGCATGGTGGATAATCAAAAACCATCCACCATCGGTCCCAAAAATTGTTTTTGATTCTATCATCATGGCACCAATGGATTGGGAACCGTTTGCAAGTAACTGCAGGGGGGGCATTGGTTCTAGGGTCGGTAAATAATGCACAAATTAGGTCTTTTCCAATTTTTTTGTCTTTGACGGCCGCATGAGATAGTTTATCCGCATACCACCGCCTACAGTCACTTCTAAAGGTGTTCCATCTATGTATTTGGTTGGTTGCAGACTCGACTTCGCCAATCAATGTTTGCAATGTATTGGCTAAAGTCATGCGGGATGGATTTGTAGCATGGTTTTGTCTTATAGTTTGAATTAGGTTCTCAATGACAATTTTATTTTCTTGGATTCTTCCAATGATATTATCTTGCGTTCCTGTTGGCTCAGTGGGGACAGAAGGAGCCACAGGGGGCGGATCTATGTTTGGAGGAGGGTTTTGAGGAATGTTCGGAGGGTTTTGAGGAATGTTCGGTGGGTTTTGAGGAATGTTTTGACGGTTTGCACGAGCCCGAGCTTGCCGACCAACTGATAAAACAATAAAATTGTATACATAAACAAACAATTCACAAAACCCATGAAAATGCCAAAAAAAACCTAAAATGCAAAAAAAACAACCTAAAATGCAAAAAAATGATTACAATCGGGGACTTACCTCCTCGTCTTGGCGGCATGGTTGAATCTATCGCTATCCAGAAGTCCGATGAGCAATTTTGAGATAGTATTGAAAGTGCGAGTGAAAAACGTTTAGGAAAAGTCGCGGTTTGAATTGAAAATTAGGAAAATAACGAGTCGCGGGACTGTTAAATTTTGTCTCAGAGTTCCGCGATCGCGGTTTATAACCGCGCTCAGGTTATAAACCGCGATCGCGGAACTAGGTTCGGTAATTACCGAACCTAGAATTCAATAACCGCGATCGCGGTTTTAGGACCGCGCTCGCGGTTTTAAAACCGCGATCGCGGTACCTTTATTTCGGGTTTTTATGTCCACGGAATTGTCCACCAACTTCGTGCACTTACCCTCAAGTGTTGCACTACATACCCTCGAGGGGGTTCAAGCCTTATATAGTTCTATTATTTTTATTTAGAAAGGGAATATTAGCTCCGCCATGTGTTGCACTACATACCTTTGGGCAGATTCCCATTCTTAATAAATTGATTTAGAAATGGAAGATGCCCAATCTATGCCCATTTTCATATATTTTTCCATCTATAACCAAAAAATATTTATTTTTGGGTTTTTTTGAAAACCTTTATAGAGTAAGTAATTGTATCATATTGGTTGGACTATCCCTGATAGAGCCTAGTGTTGCACTACATACCATTAAAGGGGGATCAAGCCTCTATCTCTAATTTTTGTTTATTCTTTTACTTTTGGGCTCTCTTTCTTTTCATGAAGAATATCAAGGAATTTTTAAGAAACAACAATGAATATTTCTAACTCTTCTCAATGTGAAGAATAACATTTGGTTTTCCTTCAAAAGAAAAATGAGGCCCAACCCACTTCATATTCATGTCATGAATACAATTGGATCTTTTTGGTTGGACTATCCCTTGTGGAACCAAGTTCTGCCTCCGCCAAGTGTCGCACTACATACCCTCGAGAGGGATCAAGCCTTATGTAGTTATTTAGTTTTGTTTTAGGAATAGTTATATTTATGGGAATTCATCCATCCTCGAACAAAAAAATTTACTATTGGATTTTTCCCCATAATTTACATGAAAGGAGGGTGATTGTAATAGAAGGAAACATTCTGAAAACCTTTATATAGTTAATAATTGTATCATATTTCCTACACTATCCTTAGCAGATAACCCCTATGATTTTGGTATATCTCTTTTCATGAAAAAAAAAGATAATATTTCTAACTCTTCTCAATGTGAAGAATAACATCTGATTTTCCTTTCATTGAAAAAAAAATGGGGAACAATCCACTTCATGTTCATGTCTTGTCCATTTGAGTAGACAAATGCCCATATGTAGTTTTCCTTATGCCTATTTTTCTTTGTGATTCCTATTATTAGAATGGGCATATGTAGTTTTCCTTATGCCTATTTTTCTTTGTGATTCCTATTATTAGAATGGGCATATGCCCATTATCAAGATGCTATAAGAAATTGATATGAAATTTTTTCTAATTTTATCTTTGCATACCCTTGGGAAGATGCTCATTCTCATAGTTCTATTAATTTGATTTAGAAATAAAATATGCTCATTTTCATATAGGAGAAATTAACATATATGTTTTACACTTTGTGTATTTATTAATTAAAGGTAATTGTTTTAAAACAAGACTTGGATTGCTCGTAATAATGAGAATAGACATTAGCCCATTCTCTAGACATTCTAACATTTTGGTTTGGCCATATTTTTTGTCAATTATATTGGAATATTTAGAAATATGGGAATTTGTCCATCCTTAAACAAACAAACATTTATTGTTGGGTAGTTCCCCATTTTGCATGGAAGGAGGACCATTGCAATGGAAGGAGGACCAGATTAGAAGAAGAATTATAGTGTAAAAACATTTTGACAACCTTTATAGACTTAATAATTGTATCATATTGGTTGGACTATCCTTGGAGGAGCCTAGTGTTACACTGCATACCCTTAAAGGGATATCAAGCCTCTATCTCTAATTGTTGTTTAGTCTTTCGCTTTTGGTCTCTCTTTTCATGAAAAACAACAATGAATATTTATAACTCTTCTCAATGTGAAGAATAACATCTGGTTTTCCTTTCATTGTAAAATGGGGAACTATCTAATTTATCTTCATGTCATGCCCATTTGAGTAGACATATGCCCATTTTCATTCTTTCATATAAAAAAACAAATTTTCTTTCATTTTATCTTGAATACAATTGTATCATTTAGGTTGGACTATCCTTGGCAGAGACATATTATGCCTCTGGAAAGTGTTGCACTACATACCCTCAAGGGGGATCAAGACTTATGTAGTTCTATAATTTATTTAGGAATAGTTATATTTATTTGATTTAGAAATAGTAGATGTCCATCCTCATATTTTTCCTAATTAGCATATTTTGTTAAAGACCATCATAAGGGAGATCAAGCCTTATGTGGCTATATTATTTTGTTTTAGGAATGGGCATCTATGATCCGCCAAGTGTTTTACTACATACCCTTGGGTAGATTATTTTTCTCATAGTTGTATTTATTTGATTAAGAAATGACAGATGCCCATTCTCGAGTTAATTTGATTTAGAAATGGTAGATGCCCATTATCATAGTAATTAGCATATTTTTTAAAGACCATCTCAAGGGGATCAAGCCTTATGTAGCTCTATTTTTTTAGAAATGGAAGATTCCCATTCTCATAGTTGTATTAATTTGATTTAGAAATGATAGATTCCCATTCTCATAGTTGTATCAATTTGATTTAGAAATGGCAGATGCCCATTCTCATAGTTGTATTAAATTGATTTAGAAATGGCATGTGCCCATTCTCATAGTTGTATTAATTTGATTTAGAAATGGCAGATGCCCATTCTCATAGTTGTATCAATTTGATTTAGAAATGGTATATGCCCATTCTCATATTAGAGTAATTAGCATATTTTGTTAAATACCATCTCTAGGGGATGCCCATTCTCATAGTTGTATCAATTTGATTTAGAAATGGCAGATGCCCATTCTCATATTGGAGTAATTAGCATATTTTGTTAAAGACCATCTCGAGGGGGATGCCCATTCTCATAGTTGTATCAATTTGATTTAGAAATGACAGATGCCCATTCTCATATTGGAGTAATTAACATATTTTGTTAAAGACCATCTTGGGGATCAAGCCTTATGTAGCTCTATTATTTTATTTTAGGAATGGGCATAGCTCTATTATTTTGTTTTAGGAATGGGTATCTTGGCTCTGCCAAGTGTTGCACTACATACCCTTGGGTAGATGCCCATTCTCATAGTTGTATTAAATTGATTTAGAAATGGAAAGTGCTCATTCTCATAGCTCATAGTTGTATTAAATTGATTTAGAAATGGCAGATGCCCATTCTCATATAGGAGTAATTAACATGTTTTGTTAAAGACCATATCAAGGGGATCAAGCCTTACGTAGTTCATTATTTTGTTTTAGGAATAGTTGTAGGCATTTAGAAATATGGGCATTTGTCCATTCTCGAACAAACAAACATTTACTATTGGATTGTTCCCCATTTTTCATGGAAGGAAGACGATTGCAATGGAAAGGCACATTCACTGACCTTTATAGTGTTTATTCTCTAGCTTTTGGTCTCTCTCTCTTCATGAAAAACAAAAAATGAATATTTCTAACTCTTCTCAATGTGAAGAATAACAATCCACTTCATCTTCATGTCATGCCCATTCGAGTAGACAGATGCCCATATGAAGTTTTGAAATTTATTTGTATTATTAAATGATACGATGTTATTTCTTGTATTTAATTATTAGTATTATTAATTAATGTTGTTGATTAATTAATTTTCTTTAGTCCTAATATCATATGTTAAATACATATTCTTTGATTTATAATTTTTGAAATAATGAAGTTTATGTCGTTAATTAGTTTTATAAAGTTTTATTGTATTTTTCATAATTTTAAAATGCACTATAATTAATTAAGCATTATAAATAATGGTGATAAAGTTGTTAATTAGTTTTATAAAATTTAATTATATTTTTAATATTATTTAATTGTCGTTTGATCATATAATTAGATGTTATTAATATGTTTCTAGTTAATATAGTAATGTTTGTTGGCAATAATATTTTTGGTATTTATTTATTAGTATTATTAATTAATTAATTTTCTTTAATCCTAATATCATATGTTAAATACATATTCTTTAATTTCTATTTTTTTAAATAACTTATTTGTTAATGTTGTTAATTAGTTTTATAAAGTTTTATTGTATTTTTTATAATTTTAAAATGCACTATAATTAATTAAGCATTATATTTATAAAATTTAATAATATAATTAGATGTTATTAATATGTTTCTAGTTAATATAGTAATGTAAGTTTGTTGGTAATAATAATTCTTGTATTTAATATTATTTGATAGGATAATTTTTTACTAATTAATTATAATATTATTAATTAATTATTTAAATTAGTAGCAATACTAATTTATTATAGTACTATTAATTACTAATATCATATCTTGATTAGAAACACTTTGAATTATATTATTACTTGTCATTGATTAATTAATTTTTAATAATACCAGCACGTTGTTATTGATTAATTAATTTTTAATAATACCAACACGATTGTTTCAAATTTCAAATTTTCAGCGCTTTCTTTTTGGAAGGCTCTTAATGGTCATTTATTATGGTATATTTGATTCAAAATTTGAAATTTTGGCACTTTTTTTTATATTTGGTCATTTATTATGGTAGGTTTGATTCAAATTTTGAATTTTGGGTGCTCTTTTTATGAGGCACTTTTTTGGCCAAGTACATTATAAAAATAATGATTTTGAATGAATTAGGTTTTTGATTTTCTCTATTGTGACTGATATTTTTTCATTTAGAGATTTACTTGGGGAAAGCCGAAGAACGTAGATGTAGCTAGAGAAATACGAAGATATAGAGATTTTGTAGAAGAAAGAAGAAGATATAGCTTCGATAGCATGAGAGATATGAAGATACAAAGATTTTGCAGAAGAAATAGCCACCAATACAATGATTTTGCAAGGGAGACTTTTCAAGATTTCTTGAAGGGAAAAAAACAATGGCAGAGCAGGCTATTCCAGTTTTTATATCTCATTTTTTCCATGTTTACTTCTAAAGCCTAAAAAATGTATAAGCACAAATCTTTTAGTTCACAATAGACTATTTGAACCGTTTTTCCATATATCTCATTTATTTTTATGTCTGAAAAATGTATCGATTTGTTTCCATTCATAAACGTAATAGAAAAAAAATAGAGAAATCAATTTCTTTACATTCATAAATGTAACAACTACCGAATATAAAAATCAAAATTATTTCATTCAAATGCATACCTATTTATGGTGCAAAAAAATGATTAGATAGATTAAGTACCACTGTCTCTTTCTGTGTATTTTTAATAACCTCTGCAACAAGTTTCTTTTTCAATAATCTTTGTATCCAATCAGGCCAAATCCTTTCACATAAGCAAAAAATGATTTGATAAAATCAGTACCACAATTATCTTTTTGTATCTTTTTTATTCATTGCTAACAAGTTTCTTTTTCAATAATATTTGTTTCCAATCAACCCAAATCCTTTCACATAACTTCTTATTTCTCATACAAAATATCTGAATGAAAAAAACCCATTGTAACAGAGAAAAAAAAATCTCGTCCGTAAGAGAGCAAAAAATCAAAACCCTAGCCATTCAAAATCTATATTTTTATATAGTAATTGACCAAGAAAAATTGCCTCTAAAAATGGTGCCAAAAATTCAAAATTTGAATTTAACCTACCATAATAAATCACCTCCCTTTAATGATTAAATTCTTTTAGTATCCTAATATCGTAAGTCTCGAAATTTGAATCTATCCGACCATTATAAATCACTAACCTTTAATGCTTAAATTTCTTTAATACTTTAATGTCATATTATCCCAATGTTTAGAAACATTTAAATGTTTTGAAAAGGTATTAGAATAATGAAAAATACATAGTGCTATTTTTGTACATACATTCAAAATTTGAATATATAATACATTAACAAATCACCACCTTTTAATGCTTTAAAATTTTGAGTATATAATGCATTAACAAATCACCACTTATTAATGCTTTAATATGTTATAATATGATTTAATATGCTTAGATATTTGAATTTATTGGACCTATTTAGATGTTTTAAATAACTATGTGATAATAAAACATAGATATACCAATATATGTTTTATAATAATGAAATTTAAATACATTGTACTTTTTACATATTTAATGTGTTTTAGAATGGGTGCGCACTCTCACATCCTGTATAAAGTTATAAAAAATTTGAAACTATCCTACAATAATAAATAATGAAATCATGAAATTTTAAATTGTAGAATTTATTGTCATTCCTATTTACTGTATTTTAGAATGGGCACCCATTCTCACAACTTGTATAAAGTTATAGAATTGATTGAACATTTTTACATTTTCTTGTATCAAATGGGTAGATGCCCATTCTCATATAGGAATCCTAAAAGACCTGCTTGGGCAAGATAGGAATCACAAACAATATTTCTTGTATGAGAATGTAGAGAAAATGCACATGCCCACTGTCATAAAATCAGTATTGCTTATATGAGAATGTTTAGAATGGGAACATGCCCATTTAAAAAAAAAAAACATATTACTTGTATTATAATGTTTAGAATGGAAATTTTAAATAGTAGAATTTATTGTCATTCTTATTTACTATGTTTTAGAATGGGCACCCATTCTCATGGCTTGTATAAAGTTATGAAATTGATTGAGCATTTTTACATTGTCTTGTATTGAATGGGTAGATGCCCATTCTCATATAGGAATCCTAAAATACCTTTTTGGGAAGATATAAATCACAAACAATATTGCTTGTATGAGAATGTAAAGAAAATGCACATGCCCATTGTCATAAAATCAATATTGTTTATATGAGAATGTTTAGAATGGGCACATGCCCATTCTAAAAAAATAAATTACTTATATTATAATGTTTAGAATGTGCATATGCCTATTTATAATGGGAATTTTAAATATTAGAATTTATTATCATTCTTATTTATTGTGTTTTATAATGGGCACCCATTCTCACGGCTTGTATAAAGTTATGAAATTGATTGAACATTTTTACATTGTCTTGTATTGAATGGGAAGATGTCCATTCTCATATAGGAATCATAAAAGACCTGCATGGGTAGATAGGAATCACAAACAATATTGCTTGTATGAGAATGTAGAGAAAATGCACATGCCCACTATCATAAAAATCAAGTATTGCTTGTATGAGAATGTTTAGAATGGGCACATGCCCATTCTAAAAAAAACATATTACTTGTATTATAATGTTTAGAATGTGCATATGCCTGATTAGAATGGGCATATGCCCTTTATGAAAGGAATAATCAAATTTACTTTGTTTTAGAATGTGCACCCATTCTCACATCTTGTTAAAAGAGATATGAAATTGATGGAGCTTTTTTGCATTGTCTTGTATTGAAAGGTTAGATATCATAGAAGACTTTCTTGGGCATTAGGAATGATAAAAGAAGAGTATGGATTATACATGCTCATAGATTTTAAATAGGTATGAACTTGATTGACCATTTTTACATTGTCTTTTATTGAATGGGAAGATGCCCATTCTCATATAGGAATCCTTAGTTTGGGTAGATAGGAATCACAAACAATATTGCTTGTATGAGAATGTGCCCATTCTCATAAAAAAATATTATTCAATCATGACTGTGCACATGCCCATTCTCAAAAAAATAAATATTACTTGTATTATAATGTTTAGAATGGGCATATGCCCTTTATGATAGGAATAATCAAATTTACTTTGTTTTAGAGGTGCACCCATTCTCACATCTTGTTAAAAGAGTTATGAAATTGATGTAGCTTTTTTGCATTGTCTTTTATTGAATGGGCAGATGCCCCTTCTCATTTAGGAATCATAGAAGAATTTCTTGGGTAGATAGGAATAATAGAAGAAGAGTATGGATTAAACAGTCTTACAATTTTTAAATAGGTATAAATAGGAATAATATGAACAATCTCATAAAATCACCATTGCTTGTATTACAATTTTTAGAATAGACATATGCCCCTTCTCATGTAATTTTTTTTTGTTTTTTATTGAATGGAAATCACATTTGTAATCCTATATTCTCATATAGGATTCCCATGGGCATATGCTCATTTCAAAAAAACAAACATTTTTTGCCTTGTATTAAATGGGTAGATGCCCCCTCACAGTTGTTAAATACGTATTAAATAGTGGTAAATTGAGAATTTTTGTCTTAGACTCAATAGTTATATTCTCATCCTCACATCTGTTATAGTGGTATCTCAAAGATTAAGTTTAATATTGCTAAAATTAGAATATGTAAAAAGGGCATATGCGTATTCTCTTTAACATTTATTTTAGAATGGACATTTTCCTCTCATAAGAGAATTGTTTAAAAAATGTCAATTATTATTCATACTAGAGATAACTGAAAATATCATAATTTTTTTTACAAAGATAACGTTAGAATATGAAGAATGGGCATATGCCAATTCTCTTTAATAGGATTCATAAGAGAAAGTCCATTATTGCTCATAAATATATGTGAATAAGTATAATAAAAATAAAATTTACTTTTTTAACATGGACACTTACCCGATATTGTCACTTTTGTAGGTGTATCAAATCCAACGTATCACTTCGTAATGATTACTCTGATTCCTACATACCATACAAAAATAATAAATTGTATGCATGTCAGTTCAATGAACTGGCATGAATTTTCAACTCGTAATCATGTTGAATTATTAGTAAATGAAGATTACAAAATGGTTAACTATCCTTTTTATCTACATAGTACATAATATCAATGAACAAGGTAATAATGCAATCTCTGTTAGAAAACAAAATTACTACCTAATTTTATAATCATATAGACAACTACAAATATGATAAGCAAGAAAAAAAGTCATTCATCATCACAATAATCAATATAGAAAACAAGGTAATAGTAGCATCTAATAATGATACAAATGTCAACATTAAATAAGATCATTTCACAGTCAATATTTTACATAAACAAAAGTCATACATCATCACAAGAATTAATAGAGATAAAATTTAATTTGTTTCAGAATGGACAATTCCCCATTATCACAGCCTTTATATAGCTCTCAAAATGATTTACTTCAATATATCTTCCTATATGTGAATGTGCATATTCCCTTTCTCATATATGAATCATATAATAATAGAGATAAACTTTACTTTGTTCTACAACGACTAGTTCACTACCATGTAAGGAAAAATAACCAGATGATATTCTTCATCTCCAAATAAATCAAAAGAATCAATATAGATGAAATTTAATTTTATATTGTTCTTCTATGATTCCTATGTGAGAATGGGCATATAGAATGGGAATATGACCATTCTCATAAAGGGATCATAGAAGAATAGATATAAAATTTACTACATTCTAAAACTGTGAAATATTTTTTCTCTATTATTATGTTATGATTCCTATGTGAGAGTGGGCATATACAATGGGAATATGCCCATTCTCATATAGGAATCATAGAATAAGATTAGAGATAAAAATAAATTTTTTCACAATGGGAAATTATCCACCATGCAAGGGAAAGAAAACCATATGATATTCTTCATCTTATAATAAATCAACAAAGAAGAGTTAGATAAATTCATGCCTATGAACGGATTGGTGTTTCTCAGAAATTTACTTGATAAATTTTTCTTCACAAGCCAAAATAGTCCAACAAAAGAGAGAACCCAAAAGTAAAAGTATAAACAATACACAATAAAATAGCTCACATGCAAGGAAGTGGTCTAATGAAATAGAGGAGCCCAATGTAGAAAGGAAGAAAAAAAAGTGGAGAGATCAAACAATATATCAGAAATTTTCTTCAAATATTGTGCTTCACAAGACAAAACAGTCTACCGAAATGAGAAAATTCCCATTCTCATATAGGAATCATAAAATAAGATCAGAGATAAAATTTAGCTTGTTTTATAATGGACAGGTGCCCATTCTCACAACCTTCATAGAGTTATTGAAAAGAATAAGTTCAATATTGCTTGTATTACAATGATTAGAATTGGCATACACCCATTCTCATACAAACAAACTTTTTTTCTTCCATTGAATGGTTAGGTATCCATTTCTATAGAGGTATTAAAATGTTTAACTTTAATATTTCTTGTATTGAATGGGTAGATGTCAATTGTCATATAGGAATCATATACCTAAAACATGGCTACAATATTGTTTAATATTTATATTTGTTTTTGACCATGACATAGTGAGACCATTAATTTGCAAATAAATTGTTTACCACCTTTTATTAATTGAAGGTACTTATTTTTCAAGCACGTCTTCGACCTCCCGTTGGAGGGAAATTGGTAAAATTAATGGAAATTAATTCACGCCACTCCGTGGCACCGTAGAGAGATTGACGATGGTTAACATGCTTACATTTAATATTGCCTTTACAAACACACTTCCCATTCTCACAACCCATTCTAAAAATGTTTACAATCATATAAATATATTGTATGATGAGAACTACAAAATCCTTGATCCCTCTTGAGGGTATGTAGTGCATCACTTGGCTCTGCCAAGGATAGTCCAACTAGTATAATACAATTATTAATAATGAAAAAAACCAAAAAATTGTATGTTTGTATGAGAATGGCATTTTTCCCATTGTAAAGCTTCTTTCACTAGTAATATTTTCTATCTATAAGGGTTGTGAGAATGCACAACTTCCCATTTTAAAATAAAGTAAAAAGTTGTGAGAATTCACATATTTTCATTCTAAAATAAAGTAAATTTTGTTTTTATTATCATTCTATGATTCTTATATGAGAATGGGCATATGTCTCCTCCAAAAATTTAGTCTTATTATACGTTCCCTATATGAGACCGGGCCTCTGCTCATTACAACCATTTTTATAATAGATTTTTTTATCATTTTCATATATTAAGAAACATCTTCTTCCTCCGTATTTTTTGTATGACAAAGGACATACTCCCGTTCTATACAAAATAAAAATATAACATCTATTCAATACAAAAATAAATGTAACGTCTTTTCAATACCAAATGAAAATGTAACATCTATTTAGTCAGATTGCTACATGATGGACACCCAAAACCATCAACAATGCTACTTCATTATTATAATTTTTTTTATCTCATATTCACTCATACTATACTGCTACTTGAATAACCTAGGTCTTACATTATTATTGAATTTTCACTTATATTGCAACTTAAAGGACACCCATAAGACTCAACAACACTACTTCAATATTATCATTTTATAAGAGTTTGAATTTGTGCATAAGAATGTAGTTTCTAAATTATAATTTTCATATAAAGTTCTTATTCCATAGTTTTTATTCCTTACCAATAACATCCCTCATATCATCCTTCACCATCTCGTCTTCCTCTAAGCTACTGAGGTAAAGCTTAAGCCTATGCTTTTTCTTCCCTTCTCCAGTTGATCTAGCCTCCTCTGAATATCCATAACCATATTTTTAAGCCCAGAAAGTTCCTCTCTAATGGAATTTTGATAAGTAAAAATTTTCTTCAAGGCCTCAATATACTTCATACAAGTACATACCATGGCCACCCTAGACTCATCGAGGAATCAACGTTCTTTTCTAAGTTGTAGAACCCTAAGGGAAATTTTGTCCAATGCCATACTCCAATCAGACTCCATATTTTCTTTTCCTTTGGAAGGTTCCCCTTTGATATCAGACATAGAAACACCAACCGTAGTATCAATACCCTTCATCTTCCTCAATTTATTCATTTGTTTAACTAGAGTACAAAATTCATCTAGGTCCTCCAAATCCTCCATCTCCATATTACCAACAACATCAAAAATGTTTATTGACAACATAAAATACTCTTTTATGTCATCTAATCTTGAAGAGGAGGAATCCTCATAATCCTCCTGCTCAGTATACTTCTCATCCTCAACACAATTTACATCATCATTCAATAAGCCTCTAAATTTCTTAGATTTGGTGAAATATGTAGAGCCCAAATGGAATAAGGCCATCATCAATCTCGATGAAGAGCCTTTTTCAAATTTCCTTTTTGGAAATTCTTGATTAATATGTGCGAGGAATGACTGAGAAATAATGGGACATTATAATGCATACCATCATGGCAGATATGAATTAACATAGGTAAATGGTGGGCATAAACTACCTTGTACGTACTCTCCAAGGTGATAAATTCCATCAAGTGTAGGGTGATTTAATTGAAATGATCAGGTAAAGAATCTCTCTAAAAAGCTGCACAATGATGTCTTAGTTGTTGTTATCCAAAATGTGCCCCTACTCATTTTGGATGGCTAACTCCTCTCATTCTTCTCTCTCTTGTGCCTCAGTCATAAGTTTTTAATTTTTAGGAACTCAAAACCTTCTAGAAATGGCACCATTATATAGAGCTCTTTCTCATCTTTCCACAAAGGTAAATTTTTCCTCCTAACTCCATGTATTTTTGAAGTTATGGCTCGACGGAGTTTTGTGGGAAATTTTTCCCTTCAAGGTCCGCAGCCAACGAGATGCTGCCACGTGTCCAGGGAGGTGGCGGGGGTCGGAAGAAGACTTGGAATTTTCACCAATTGTTTGGTGAAATTTCAAATGGAAGATTTTACCCTCGGGACCGCCGCCGACGAATCGAAGCGGCCACGTGTGCTGGGAGTGAAATTTGGAAAATTTTCACAAAGTGTTTGCGCAAAGGTTAAAATGCTTGCGGGGAGCCCGCGACCAATTATATGTCACCACGTGTCCTAGAGTGGCGGAGTGAGGGGAGAATTTGGGAAATTTTCCCAAGGAGAAAATAAAGGAAAATTCAGAAGGGAAAGCCCGCCCCCCTTTTTGCGAGCCAATAGAATCTCGCCACGTGTCAGCTAACGGTAAAAAACCAAGGTCAAGCCTGCGAGGAAATTTTGGAAGGTCTAACCCGCATCAATGGGGTTTTGACACGTGTCCAGGTGAAAATTATCAAAGCAACCTGTGGAAAATTTAGGAAAGACAGGCCCGCGTCCAATCAGCGCCCGCCACGTGTCCTCAGCTCACCGGCCCGGCGGGGAATTTTGGGAAAATTTTCCAAAGGCAAAAAAAAAAGAAAATAGAGCAGGATGGGCCCGCGCCCAATAGGGACATGCCACGTGGCACCTGGAAAGCGGAGCGTGGGGAAATTTTGGAAAATTTTCCAAAATGACCAAAAAGTTAAAAATTCAAATTTTTTGCCCGCGCCAAATTTGGCCCTGTTTTGCCCTAAAATTTCAAATCGCCATATCTTTCGATCCAGAGCTCGGTTTTCACGTTATTTATATCAATGGAAATCTGGTGAAATTATATACAAGATTATGGGATCAATTTTGCATTTTGATGGATTTTGGAGAGAGAAAATTGAAAAACATCTCTGGCACGTGGTGATGACCGAAATGACGTTTCAACCACCGTTTTTAATGAAGAATGGCTCGCATTCTCTCCCAACATGGTTAAAAATGTCAGGGAATGGGTCTATAAGGATGCCCATGCTATTTTGAATGCATTTTGGTCAATGATTGAACCTCTCCCATGTTTTCCCGTGTTTCTCTCTCCTGGGCTCGTCCCTTGCACTGTAAAACCTAGATTTGGCTCATTTTCAAGAGGTTGAACATTTTTTGTGTATTACAGGTCCCCTTTCTCACCTTGGAAGTGATTTTGGTGGAATATCAGACCTTTTCTAAGAACTGTAACTCATTTTTGCCTCTCAGGTGTTGTAATGCAAGTGATTTTGATGTTAAAATAACAATACAGGCCCTATGATTAATTTTCCATCCTCTGTTGGTGTTGTTTGACTAATTTCTAATTCTTCATTACGATTCTACGGTTTGTGCATGTTCTTTTGTAGCATTTTATGAATTGTTTCAATCTAAGAAGTGAAAAATTCTTACCACTCCTTTGGTGTATCACCTATTAGCATTAGCTTTAGTTTATCTACATTCTCTATCTCTGTCTCCTTTGGAATTTAGGGTAGGATTAGGAATATAGACCTCTACAACTTGTAAGTGATAAATTTAACTAGAGGAATTGAGGAACCAACCTCTAAACTGGAGATTCCTTTCTCATTTTGTAAGTCCCACACTTGGGGAAAGGATTCAATGTTGTGCAATCACACTGGATGCTAGTATGATCAAACTAGAAATTTGATCAACATCCAGGGGGTGCTGCTGATTTTCACTAATAGTTTTGGCACGCTCGGTGGGACCTTAGAGGTCTTCATCTTCATTGCAACAAATTTATGTGCATTTGTTGCAAGTTTCTTGCTTAAAAGAGCTATAAATTACACATCTGGCGACTCAAAGGAAGAAGAATCAGCTGGTTTTAGCAGTGTAGACCTGAAAACTCATGAGAAGAATCACTACAAGGTCAAGAGCTGGAGAAGAAGAGGTGTTGTTTGAATATCTGCAATTATCTCCAAGAATAAGGTAAAGTGGGAGGAGAATCCAAAGGTCTCCATCTCCACCAAACAGAACTCTCTCAACTCCTCCACTTGGTAGGCCTTTCATTCAATCAACAAGGGTTCTAAGGCCAATCAGAATGGCACAAAACAACCCCTATGTCAATTTCACTGGCAGCAGCCCACTTGCTCTCAATGCACAAAATCCAATTCAGTTGTAGCATTGAAGAACATTCCATACTTCACTGGAGAAAATCAGACCTCACCTGGTGATCATGTCAAGGATATTGCTAACATTTGTGTAATCCATGAGATCAATGAGATGCAAGTTGCTGTCAAATTGCTGGCATCTTCATTCAAAGGGAAAGCTTTACAATGGTTCAGGAGCCTTGCCTCAGGTTCTATTCAAAATTGGAATCAGCTATGTATAGCCCTCCATGAGCAGTTTGGGGAAAAGGGAGACAACTTGTCCCTTTTGGAGTAGCTGAAAACTATCAAAAGAGCTCCCAATGAGCAGCTGACTGATTTTAATTTCAGATTTCAAAGGACTTGGGAGAGAATTCCAGTGGCAAGTTAGGCCAACAGTGAAGGTACTTTTCTTTATTACCTTAAAGCTTTAAATGCTAATATTTCTATGTTAATTCAGTCCATGGGAGGCACAACTATCCCCATTTCTTATAGCATTGCCATTAGAGCTGAAAATTGTTTGATCCAGGTGCAAGTGGCTCCTAGACCTCAATGTATTTTCAAGTTTAGAGAGCCCAAGTACTAGTCAGTGCCTAATTTATCTTCTATTCCCACTCCTAGAAATCAAAATTTAAGTGAAGCTTCCACTTCATCTTCTAGTGCCTCAAATGAACTTCAAGAAGTCATGAAGCAATTACAAAATCTAGGTAATGAGCTGGTTACACTCAAAAGGCAGCAAGCTCAAGGTTTTAGAACTTCCTTCTAGCCCCAAGCTCAACCTAATAGGTAGCCATATCAACCCCAAAGACCACCCAATCCAGCTGCAAATCTAAATTAAGCAAGGCCTCCTTCCAACATACCATTTTAGTCCTATAATCCAAATGCTACATCTGCATTTAAAACATTAATGCGGTACAAAACAATATAGCTCAAGAGTATGATTGGTGTTTCCCATGCAATGAACCTCACAACCAGTCCATGTGCTTCAACGGTGCCTTGAATCAAGCATTAATGGTGAAAAAAACTGGTGTAGGGTGAAGGTAGTCAAAGAAATGACCAACAACAAGAAACACTCCATTAGCAATCAACTCCGAATGATACCACACTTGTAAACTGGCAGGCAGAAGATTTTTGTGGCATGAACCAGATAGTTTCCCAAAGTGTTGCAGCCAACACAAGGTCAAAGAGGAGAAATTTGGGTGAAGAACAGCCATTGGCTCCAAGTAATTCACAACCTCTTGTCATTCCACAAACTATTGGCAAGCAAAATGCAATCCCAAGCACACAAGGATTGCCTAAAACAGTTCCTAGGCCAGCCCAAATGCCAGTTGTTGCTGCCCATGCACAAGGAATGAATGTGCTAGGCCAAGGGACAAAAAAGAGATGCTTCATCTCCATTCAATATCATTGATCAGATGAAGAAGAAAAATGTAAACATATCAATGTGGGAATCACTCTCTATCCCAGGACAAAGAGATTTGCTACAAGCTGCCATGAAGGACTGGTCAACTTCAAATCAGCAAGTCCAAATGCAAGAGAAAGTGCTCACAAATGCTGCCCAGCCTGAGGGGAATCATGGAGGACAGCAAGGTAAAATGTTGAAACCCCCTCCATTCTATGTTTCATTGATCATTGGAAATCAGTTAGTACATAATTGCATGATTGATTCTGAGCAAGTAGTTCAGTAATGCCCAAGAAAATAGCTGATCAGATGGGAATTCAGAATGAAACCATATCCAAGGGGTAGTGCAATTGGATAGAACAGCAGTAACAAAAGTTGGAGTGATTAAAAACTTGAGTCTTACTTTGCATGCCTGTCCCAACATGGTTGTTTTGCAAGATGTCTCAGTAATAGACCTTCCACCACTCTTTGCCCTATGTTTGTCAAGGGATTTCATAGCTAAGATTGGAGGTTACTTATCTGCTGATTGGTCACACATGTTGTTCAGAACAAGATATGGAACCAAAGCCACAATCAGGTCTGAACCTATTGCAAACTTTCACATTGAGCCTTACACCCCAAGTCAGATAAATGCCAATTGTTCAGCATTTGACCAAGAAGATCACCCAAGCACTGATGAAGCTGACACCAAGGTCGGAAGTATCCCAGATCTAACTCTTGATGAATGGGAAAACAAGGTGCATGCTTTTGATCCTTATCAAGAAATAGAAGAATCTAAGTTAGGAGTCTATTGCATGCATGAAGAAAATCAGCCTATCCCTAGCATCACCAAGCCAGACCACAAGGATGACAATGAGGTATGGCAGTTGTTTTTTGATGGATCAAGGAGTAGACAAGGTGCAGGAGGGGGAGCCATGCTGGTTTCACCTCAAGGAGTTAAGTATTATTCAGCTTTTAGATTTCAGTTTGCATGCTCTAATAACACTGCTGAATATGAAGCCTTGATACAAGGATTGCATTGGTCAACCAAAAGGAGAATAAATAACTTGCAAGTCTTTGGTGACAGTGAGTTGATTGTCAACCAAGTCAAGGGGTAGCATGCTGTCAAGAATGATCTACTCAAGTGCTACAAGAACAGGGTGTGGGACCTCATTGAAGATTTTGAGGGTTTTGGCATCAAATCCATTCCTAGGAAAGAGAACCAAGCTGCTGACAGGATTGCAGAAGTTGGGGCAGCCTTTGACGTTGTGGAGAGCATTCAAAAGGAAAAGTACAGCCAAACATCCATGTGATTGTAAGGCCTTCAGTGCCGGACAACAATGTAAGTTGGCAAGTGTTTGAAAATGATCAGCAAATCATCCATTTCTTGCAAGAAGAGGCTGAGTTCTCAGCTAAAAATCAGGAAAAGTTGGAACAACAGTATGGTGACCAAGTGGTACAGCTGAGAACCAATAAACTACCAAAAGGGCTTATTACTTTGGAGTCCATTTTCAATCCTAATGATCAGTTTAGGAAGGAGAAAGCAAACATCCAAGTGAAGAGAGAAGATTCAGTGTCCATCTCGGTGGAAGAAGGAAAATCACTCCAAGTTGGCAAGATGACAACTGAGCAAGAAAGGTATGAGTTTATACAACTTTTTCAAGAATTCCCTGATGTGTTTTCTTGGAGCTATGAAGATTTGAGAGGTTTCAATCCCGAGTTAGCTCAACACACCATTGAATTGGATCCAAATACTAAGCCCATTAGGCAAAAACAAAGACCAGTCAATCCACACATGGAGCCCCTCATGAGAAAAGAATTGAATAAGTTGATAGAATCAAGAATCATATTCCCTATCAAGCATTCTAGTTGGGTTGCCAACTTGGTTCCAGTCAGAAAGAAGAGTGGGGAAATCAGAAATGTGTGTTGACTTCAGAGATTTGAATAGAGCATCTCTCAAGGATCATTACCCACTACCTTCCATGGAGCATATTTTGCAAGTTGTTCTTTGGCTCAAGAGGTTTTCACTACTTGATGGCTATTCGGGGTATAATCAAATTATGGTCAAGGAAGAATATTAGTTCAAGACAGCCTTTACAACCAAATGGGAACTTATGCATATAGGAAAATGCCATTTGAGCTGTCTAACGCTGGGGCTACTTTCCAAAGAGCAATGGACATGGCGTTCAAAGGTTTGATTAACAACATAGTGTTGATATATCTTGATGATATAACTATTTTTTCAAAAATGCAGCAGACCACCTCTTTCATTTGAGGCAAGTGTTCCGAGGTGCGAGAAGATTTGGAGTCTCCTTGAATCCTAAAAACATATTTTCCTAGCCCATGAAGGAAAAATCCTTGGCCACATTGTGTCTAAAGAAGGATTATCAATTGATCGAGAAAGAGTTGAAGCCATAAGAGCCCTACCATTGCCAAGCCACAAGAAATCCCTTCAAAGTTTCTTGGGGAGAATAAATTTTGTTCGGAGGTTTGTCCCAAATTTTGCAGCCCTAGTCAAGCCTATCACCAAGATGTTAAAGAAAAGCATGGCTTTCAAATGGATAACAGAAGGAAAGGAAAGTTTTGAAGCAATCAAAGAAGCCATCTCTCAAGCACCAACTCTCATCAACCCGGATTTCTCCAAGGATTTCATTCTTTATGCATTTGGGGGTGATGATACTATCTCTACAATTTTGGTACAGTAGAACAAAGACAATGATGAGAAGCCAATTGCTTTCTTCATCCAAATCCTAGAGGACTATGAGGTGAGATATTCTTTCATTGAGAAGAATGTTCTTGCAGTAATCAGGAGCTTGAAGAAATTCAAGAATCTAGTTTCAAACAATAAGGTTCAATTGTTGGTTTCTCATGTGGGAGTTAAAGACTTCCTCCTCAACAAAGACTTGAATGAAAAGAGAGAAGGTTGGATTACTCGTGTCATGGAGTATGACATGGAGATCAAAGTTACCAAGCTGGTCAGAGGAAAAGTATTGTGCGAGCAGCTGATTTTGAGCAAACAAAAGGAAGCATGCAATGAGAAGGAAGCTATTTTGGCATTGCAAGACAGCCATGAGCAAGGAAGCACTCAAGAAGAAAATAATGGTGTCCCCACTCCTTGTTGGACCCAAGACATAATGCACTTTCTAAGCACAGGAATATGCCCTCCAGAAATGAACAAGACCCAAAGAAGACACTTCAGATTGCAGGCTATCCCATATGCCCTTGTTGATGGTGTCTTATTCAAAAGAGATGTGAATGGAGTACTGCTGAGATGCATTGGTACAAATCAGATTTATAGGGTGTTGGAAGAGTTCCATGGTGGACCAGCTGGTGGTCATTTTGCACCAAGAGTGACAGCTCTAAAGATCATGAGGGCTGGTTATTATTGGCCCAAGATTTTCAGTGATTGTTATACATGGATCAAGAGGTGCAAGAATTGTGCATTCTTCACAGGTAAAGAAAGACTAGCTGCCCTTCCATTGCATCTAATTTTAGTTGACCAGCCATTTATGCAATGGGGTTTAGACTTCATTGGAGTCATTAATCCCAATTCAAGCCAAGGGCACAGGTGGATTTTGACAACCACAGATTACTTCACCAAATGGACTGAAGCAGTAGCACTCAAGGAAGCAAATGAATCTAGTATCCTAGATTTCTATGAGGGAATAACAACCAGATTTGGCATACCAGCTACAATAATATCAGATAATGCATTGGCATTCATTGGATCCAAGGTGACTGAGTGGGCTGTCAAGAACGGGATCTACCTAAGTACTTCATCAAACTATTACCCTCGGGGGTAATGACCAGTGAGTCTACAAACAAGAACTTGTTGAGGATCATTAGAAGGACTCTTGATGAAAATCAGAGATCTTGGCATACTAAATTGAAATCAGCTTTATGGGATGATAGGATAACTCCCAAGAGATCTACAGGTAATTCTCCATTCAAGCTTGTTTATGGAAGAGAGGAAATTTTTCCTATGTCACTTGAGTTGCCAACATTGGAACTCATGAAACAGTTGGAGTTGTTGGAATTTGAGCCCATGGAGGTCAGATATGCATAATTGATGGAGCTCAAGAGATCACAAATCGGCATCCCTAAGCAATGGGGAAGGATCAAGCTTTGATAAAGAAGACCTTTGATAGAAAGGCCAAGAATAGATCCTTCCAAGTTGGAGATCTAGTGTTGAAATGGGATGCAAATAGAGAAAAACCGGGGAGGCATTCAAATTTCGATGCCATTTGGAGTGGCCCATACATGGTCACAAAGTGTAAGGACAACAATTCCTTCTAATTGTCTTCATTGGATGGTGAAGAACTATAGATTCCAGTCAATGGGATCCATCTAAAGCATTGTTACTAAAGGGAAATTCTCCACCTTATACATATTAGCTTAGGTTTTCATTCCTCCAAGTGCTTGTGCACATTGTTTTGCTGCAAGTTAGTTTTCTTTCCCTAAGTGCTTTGGCACAAGATTGTTGTTCCTGGAGATGTGTTTACAAGCCTTGCTCCATCAGGTGATATTCCATCTTCCTCCTTGCAAATGTTCTAGTCAGTTGGGGTATCAAACAGGGAAAATCAGATGACTCCATGCCCAATGGATTGCTTTAGGTAACTAGTAACTTCATCCATGCAGGCAGATGACCCCTCTGAGTCATCAAAATTGTTATCCAAAATGTGCCCCTGCTCATTTTGGATGGCTAAATCCTATCATTCTTCTATCTCTTGTGCCTCAGTCATAATTTTTTTCTTTTCAGGCACTCAAAACCTTCTGGAAATGGCACCATTGGATAGAGCTCTTTCTCATCTTTCTAGAAAGGTAAAGTTTTCCTCCTAAGTCCATGTATTTTTGAAGTTATGGCTCGGCGGAGTTTTGTGGGAAAATTTTCCCTTCAAAGTCCCTGACCAACGAGATCTTTGCCACGTGTCTAGGGAGGTGGCGGGGGTCGGAGGAAGACTTGGAATTTTCACTAAGTGTTTGGCGAAATTTCAAATGGAATATTTTTGCCCGCAGGCCCGCCGACGAATCAAAAGTTGCCACGTGTCCGGGGGTGAAATTTGGAAATTTTTCACAAAGTGTTTGCGTAAAGGTTAAATTGCTTGCGGGAGCCCATGAACAATTATATGTCACCACGTGTCCTAGAATGGCGGAGCGAGGGGAGAATTTGGGAGATTTTACCAAGGAGAAAATAAAGGAAAATTCAGAAGGGAAAGCCCACCCCCCTTTTTGCGAGCCAATAGAATCTCGCCACGTGTCAGCTAACAGCAAAAAACCAAGGTCAAGCCCGCAAGGAAATTTTAGAAGGTCTAACCTTCATTAAATGGGGTATTGACACGTGTCTAGGTAAAAATTATCAAAGCGACCCACGAGAAAATTTAGGAAAGACAGGCCCGCGTCCAATCAGCGCCCGCCATGTGTCCTCAGCTCACCGGCCCAGCTGGGAATTTTGGGAAAATTTTCCAAAGGAAAAAATAAAAGAAAATAGAACAGGATGGGCCCACACCCAATAGAGATGTGCCACATGGCACCTGGAAAGGCGGAGCGTGGGGAAATTTTGGAAAATTTTCCAAAATGACAAAAAGGGTAAAAATTCAAATTTTTTGCCCGCCGCCCGATTTGGCCCTATTTTTCCCTAAAATTTCAAATCACCATATCTTTCGATCCAGAGTTGAGTTTTCACGTTCTTTATATCAATGGAAAGATGGTGAAATTCTCTACAAGATTCTAGGGTCAATTTTGCATTTTGATGGATTTTGGAGAGAGAAAATTGAAAAACATCTCTGGCACGTGGTGATGAGCAGAAATGACGTTTCAACCACCGTTTTTAATGAAGAATGGCTCGCATTCTCTCCCAGCATGGTTAAAAATGTCAGGGAATGGGTCTGTAAGGATGCCCATGCTATTTTGAATGCATTTTGGTCAATGATTGAACCTCTCCCACGTTTTCCCGCGTTTCTCTCTCCTGGGCTCGTCCCTTGCACTGTAAAAGCCAGATTTGGCTCATTTTCAAAGGGTTGAACATTTTTGTGTATTGCAGGTCCCCTTTCTCACCTTGGAAGTGATTTTGGTGGAATATCAGACCTTTTCTAAGAATTGCAACTCATTTTTGCCTCTCAGGTGTTGTAATGCAAGTGATTTTGATGTTAAAATAACAATACAAGCCCTGTGATTAATTTTCCATCCTCTGCTTTGGTGTTGTTTGACTAATTTCTGATTCTTCATTACAGTTATCAGTTTGTGCATGTTATTTTGTAGCATTTTATGAATTGTGTCAATTTGCAGAAGTGAAAAATGCTTACCACTCCTTTGGTGTATCACCTATTAGCATTAGCTTTAGTTTATCTGCATTCTCTATCTCTGTCTCCTTTGGAATTTAGGGTAGGATTAGGAATATAGACCTCTGCAACTTGTAAGTGATAAATCTGACTAGAGGAATTGAGGAACCAACCTCTAAACTGGAGATTCCTTTCTCATTTTACAAGTCCCACACTTGGGGAAAGGATTCAATGTTGTGCAATCACACTGGATGCTAGTATGATCAAACTAGAAATCTGATCAACATCCAAGAGGTGCTGCTGATTTGCACGAACAGTTTCTTTTACCCACAAAACATTTCCCATCTCCTCATCACATTTTTTATTTGGTTTTTAAATCTCCTTCCCCTCATCATTCATCCCAACCATAAAATCCACAAAAGTTTTGTAGAAAAAAACCCTTGATACTAGCCCAACAACCCTTCAAATGAGTAGCAAAATTATTGCTCGGGGAATCTTTGTAGCCTTTAAAAATTTGAAATAGAGATGATGTACCTACCTTTTCCAAAATCATCTAGACTCTTCTACTAATCCCATTGGACGAATCAGGTTCTAGATGAACCAGTTCACCACCCATTTTTGTCTCTATTAAAATGACAATAAAACCAACTTGATTCAAAACCTTTTTGTCCGTTCTAAAAATAATGATCGTAACTTATCAAGCCCTTGTCTAGACCAAATGTCCTTTCCAAACCCATGTAGTGCCCACACTTTTATAGCTCAAGTAACTTGTTGTTCATTTACTATTAGACATGTTTTGACATGAATTTGTTATATTTTGGACATTGCATTGGAGATTTAATCTGACTAGACATGTATGGACATTTAGGCGTATAGCGCCGATTTAGCTTGATTACTATGTTGTTTACATTATCTTATGATGTCATGGATACTAATTGATACAATGTTGTTTTGGAACGTAATTATATTGATGGATACTCAGTTTGTTGCATGTTGGGATTCTATGGATACATGTCATTTTATCATTATGACTAACTTATGGTGAATTATGTATAGTTGTGCACGTTGTCACACTTTTGATTCCAGAAAGATGATATGTTAGTCTAGAATTCATTGATATCTTATTTAGTAGTTTATTTATATTTTATTGGATAGGTGCGTTTAATGTGTGCAATGAGTGTGCAGGTGACAGGTCACAGGAGAACGTGGGATTCAAGCCAGCTACGCAACTTTGCACAAGCAGCCCATGGGGCTAAGTCCTAGCCGTGTTTATTGCTTGAGGCCTTAGCATTAGAATTATTGTTTTGGGCACCATGGGTGACCCTCTTTTGTAATGTAACATGTCTTGTAATTATTAATTTTTCTTAGGGTGTTTAGTTTGTGTTGTAAACTTGTTTTGGGGAATTAATGACCCCACTTGCATTAAGTCTTGAATTATTTTAATGATGTACTTAATCTAGAGGGTTTAGGGTCACATGTGAACCCTTGGGTGGGCCCCACACCCTCTAACCTTGTGCCAAATTTTCCAAACCCGAAATTGGGTTATTTTAGACATTTTTAGGGACCCTTTTTAGTTTGGGAGTTCCCTTATCATGAAATTGAGCCCTTTAACCCTACCTAATAGGTAAGGGGCTTATTTCCAAGGCTAGAGGGAGTTTTCCCTCCCTTTTTGCCTCTTCTTTGGTCACATCCATGTAAGGGGTATGGATTAGTGTGCTTGTTAAAAGTTACACAAGAATTGTTTTGTTATCATTTAGAGTAATTTGGGAGAAGAGGGCTAAAAGTCATTTTATCCTTTCTCTCATTTATCCTTGGCATCTTTGACCTTGAAGGAGGAGAGGGGTGACACATGTCACCCCATCATTTGTGAGGATTTTTCTTGCTCCTCTTCAAATTCCCCCTCATGGGAAAAGAAGAGAACTTTTTTTTGGGAGCTTTTGCTTGGAGTCTTGTGGATTTGGAGCTAGAGATTGCTTGGGTCAAGAAGTGGAAGAGATTGAAGTTTGGAGAGATTTTCTTTGAGGTAGGCTTCTTGAGCTTCTTTGTATTTGTTATAACATGCTAGATATTAGTTGTTTTCTTGGAAATGTTGTTGTTGTATGAAGATTTTGTTTGTTGTTTATTTGATTTTGCTCCCTCCATCATATGGCATGATGGAGTTTTGGAGTTGTGGGGGAAGAGGGGAATTTTTCCCTCTCAATCCTTATAGGCTTGATGGGAAAGCCTTGTAGGATTTAGTTACTCCCCTCAAATGGTTGAGGTGGGGAAGGTGGGTCATTTGGCATGAACCTCCTTCCCCATTCTTGGTAAGGAAACCCCTTTGGGGTTTGAAAATCCTTCCAAGAAGGATTGGTGAAAGGGTGGAGGAATAAGGAGGGCTTGAATGAAATTGGAGAAATAAGGAGGGTATGGAGATCTTGTTTTGTACAAATAATGATGGTTGCAAACATTTGGAGAACTTTCTTTTCTCTCTTCCCCATTTTTGAGGTAGAATATGGGTTCTCCTCTTGTTCATCTTTGTAAAAATTGGAGTCTTGTCTTAGTTCTTGCCTTGTTTTTTGTATGAATGTAGTATTATTTGTCACCCTCACTCTTGTGCATAGTTGTGAATATTTTTCCTCTTTCCCATGGGCTTGGGGGAGGCTAACATGCATCCCAACCTTGGGAAATGCATGTAATGATGCCTATGGTTGGGTGGCAAAACAAGCTTCTTCTCCTTGGTTGGATTCCTTAAAGGCATTTGAGGTTGGATCTTATGATGAAAGTTGGTGGTAGTTGGAGTTCTTTTGGCATCTGCTCTCTCTTTGTGGAATTTACCTCATTGTACTCCTCTTTGGGTGTGGCTTTGTAGAAACTTCCTACTTAATGTAATTCCTCTCTCTTTTTGTATTTGAAAAATTATTTGTAAACTTGAGTAAAGATTAGTTGAGCAACCTCTTTCATCCTTGTAAAGGATCTTTGTAATATGCCTCTCTTGAGTTGCTTCATGTACTTTGTAGAAACAATGCTTAGTGAGTTTTGAACTCCTTGAAAAGGTAACTTGTATTAGATGCTTTTCTTTTATAAAAGCTTGATGTAACTCTTATCTTTTGAAGGAAGGTTAAGTTCATTGGAAAATAAATGTTGTGAAATGAGTGGGTTCTTTGATATAAATTTGTTTAGACTTCATTTGAAAGGAATGCTTATAGATGGGGAATGTGCTTTGTTCTTTTCTTTTACAAAAAAAAAAAAAATCAATAAAAGACACATATGTATATTTCTTGTTGACATTCTTCTTGGGCAAAAATCTGAAATATGTTTTGTTAAAACATTGGAAATGAAATTTAATTATTAGCATTGAATCTCATGAATAATATTAAATAAAAATACTCTTTTTCTTACAATTTTCCTCTTCTTGTAATTGTTGGTAATATAAATGAATGAAATGAAGATTAGTTTTAGTTTCCTTCCATGATAGGTTTAAAAAAATTGATTTTATTAAGCACATTAAAAAAAAAACAATATACCTACTATTTTATTATATATATATATATATATATATATATATATATATATATATATATATATATATATATATATATTAGATTATTAACAAACTGTTTAATATATAAATAGTTATTTATTTAGGATATTATTAAACTGTTTAATATATATATATATATATTAACAAATTTTAAAACAAAAAAATGTATATAAAAATAAAACTATTTTTTTGTAAAAGAATTTGGGGAGACCGAACCCTCCCCCCCCCCATATTGTGACCTACTCCCCTAGCCTGTCCACATCCCCTCTCCACCTTATCCCGCGCCTCCCTCCACCTGTCCCATGCCATCTTCCCTCCCCCCCACGCCGCTATGCCTCGCGCCTTACCGCCTGTCACATTCCCCATCCACCTCTACTTAGGTCGTCCGTCCCACGTCGTCCCCTTCCACCACGGCCTACACAATGGCCCCTCTCGTGGGATCCACTACCCTTAACCACAATAAAAAAAAAAGAGTCGGTATGGGGATCCAAAAAAAAAGAGAGGAAAAGAAATATTCTCTTGCTTTTGTATAAATTGCTCAACAAATACAATAAGGGTTTGAAAGAAAAAGAAAGAAACTCCATAGCTCCTCCGAAACCACTTGTAAATAAAGAGAGAAAAAAAAGTGTAAGGTAAAGAAAAGAAAAAAGAGAGGAAATCACATAGAGAAAATTAAGGCAAAAGGGAGATCAAGTGCCAAGATTGTTTCAATCCTAAGGTCCATAAGTAACCCTACACTCTTCCTTTTAGTCATGGCATTTAAAGTGGGAATGGGAAAATAAAATTGGGATGTGTGGACAATTAAATAAAAGAGGTGTGCATGACTATTAAATAGAAATGAATTTGTGGGATAAAACCAAAGGAGGGCAAGTGATGTTAGTAAAGTAAATTTAAGATAGTGTTATTAAATAAATAATCAAATAAGGGATTTGGGTAGGAGGATCAATAAATAAAATCAATTGAGGGTTAATGATTTAGAAAACAGGAAAATCAATTCAGATTAAAATATTTTAGTTGTTGGGATAGTGTTAATTTAATTTCGGGTAAATTAAATTAACTATAATTTAATAATATTAATGAAAAGGGGTTAAGAAGATCATTAGTTCACAAAAAAAATATAAAATTTACCAACTTTTACCAACTTATTGATCTATTTTTTGGTGTCCCAAGGAGGGGCGCGACATTTGGTGTCAGAGCTGAGGTTCGCATATGTGAACACTTTGGGTAATCAATCAACCAATTAACAACATTGGTAATAACATTAAAAATAAATAAATAAATAAAATAATTAAACATTTTCCGTAACCATTTAATAACCTCTTCACTCACCTCGTGCATAGGATGACACTCAAGAGGGGATGATCAGCTAGAGGCTTGGGGCGTAGTGCACCTACGCAGGAGCCGCCGGCACCCGAATTTGGGCCTCAGATATTAGAGGTCCTGCAACAGCTGATAGGCGTTGTGCAACAGCGTCTTCCACCACCGTAGCAGGCAAGAGAGGAGATTCCATTGGGAGACGATGAGCTGATAGGAAAGGACACGCATTTAGAGCCACCTGAGCACGTTACACCGAGGTGGGAGAGATCACGTAGCTCTTTTGTTCATCACGAGAGGGTAGCCTCGTACCATTGGAGCCACTCACACAGTCTCGAGGGACCATTTGGGGATAGGCGACCCCTTTCACCTATAAGACTACATCGCCAGGATCAAGATATAGACTTGTGATTAGAGATCTCCTTCACTTGCAGCCACCTACCTACACCGGCTCTACAGATGGCTTTGGGGTTGAGTCATGGCTCCTTAGCTTGGATAGTTGCTTTGGCTTGCACTCCTATGAGAGCAATGTCAAGGCAAGGTTCGCCATACACCTCCTTCGAGATGTAGCAAGCATTTGGTGGAGGAATGAGGAGTGGAAGCTCCATCTAACTTGAGAGACAGTGACCTAGGAGATGTTCGAGGAGTGATTCAGGGCTCGCTATATGTCAAAGCATTTTGTATAGAAGAGGATCGATGAGTTTCATGACTTATGACAGGAATATGGCATAGTAGCACAGTATGAGAGTAGGTTCCTGGATCTTCTGCAGTATGTGGACTACCTGTAAGATGAGAAATTGTAGGTTAACAGGTTCATTTGAGGCCTTAATGTAGATATAGCGGGAGAGCGATCGGGATGTTATCTCCTCCCACACTTGAGAAGGTCGTTGAGAAGGCCTACTTAGCCGAGGAGAAAGGACCAAGGCATAGGAGCACCGAGATAGAAACAAGAGAAATTTTTAGGAGAGGTTATAAGCCTTTTAGAGTTAGAGGTCACAGGGTACAAGCACCACCCCCTAGAGGAGGATTCTGGCCTTCGCTAGTAGCCACGAGGGCTCCACTGCACCCACAGTAGCAAACGTAACACCATGGCCACCAGCTACAGAGGGCTATACAGACTGAGAGATTTCAGAGAGGTGGCACTAGAGGAGGTTTTGGTGGAGCTAGGGATAAGAGGTAGGGTACTCAGTAGGATGCAGCTCTGACCGGCTTGCGCAGATGTCTGCTGCTGGGTTGGATTGGCGAGGATCACACCAGTGCAGTACATGAGGGACCCCATTTCGAGGGGTACATAAGGATGTTTTATTTTGGATCTCCCGATCACTATGTGCACATGTTCTTGCCCAAAACAATACCTGGAAACATAGAAAGCCGCTAGATTTGAGCAGATGGTGGGTGACGTGGGATGCACCCATCGTGTATATGTAGTGGTTGACAACCGCCAGGCTGAGCATCAGGCCACAGTCATTGAGATGACAAGTACTATCAAGGGTATTTCTGTCTCAATACTTTTTGATTCAGGTGCTTCAGATTCTTTTATATCACCTTCTATAGTGGACCAGTGTGGGCTAGTGGTGGCTAGGCAACCAGATAGTTGGCAAGTTGAGTTGGCCTCTGGGGCCAAACTCGTCGTGGACTCATATGTGGAGAGTTGTGTACTTGATTTAGGAGCCTTCTCCACTACACTTGACCTTTGAGTTATTCCTCTAGGATCCTATCGGGTAGTGTTGGGAATGGATTGGCTCGAGGCGCATCGAGCTAGGGTGGATTACGAGAAATAAGGTCATTGAGTGTCGGGATGATCTTGGTAGTACGATTATGATTTTAGGGATGAAAAGGCCTATCTCTTTGTGCATGATCTCAATGAATCAACTCAAGCGAAGCATGCGTAAGGATTGTAAATTGTTTGCTATCACTATCGGTGATCAATCAGAGAGCACTCTAGATCATTCACCCTTAGATGATCATGTAGTTTTGAGGAGTATGGCGATGTGTTTCCAAGCGAGCTTCCAGGATTACCACCCCGTAAAGAGGTGGATTTCACCATTGATTTAATACCGGATCTGCTCTAGTTTCTAGGGCACCCTATCAGATGATGACTCTAGAGATTCATGAGATCAAGATTTAGTTAGAAGAGTTGTTGGAGAAGGGTCTCATTTTCCCTAGTGTATCTCCTTGGGGAGCACTAGTCATATTTGTGAAGAAGAAGGATGGTTCTCTCAGGATTTTTGTTGACTTCAGACAGCTCAACAAAGTCGCAATAAAGAACAGTTATCCGCTCCCTAGGATTGATGACTTGTTTGACCAAATGCGGGGAGTGAGAGTGTTCTCTAAATTTGATCTCAAGTCAGGGTACCATCAGTTGCGCATATCAGATGCAAACATTCATAAGACAGCTTTCCACACACGTTATGGGCATTATGAGTTCACGGTTGTTCCATTTGGTTTGACCAATGCCCCTATTTGTCTTCATGAGCCTCATGAATGGGGTATTCAGGAAATTTTGGATTGCTTTGTCTTAGTGTTCCTTGATGACATATTGATATATTCTCATTCCGAGGAGGAACACCAGGAGCATTTGAGGTAGGTACTTTAGGTTTTGAGAGAGCATAAGTTGTATGGGAACTTGGAAAAGGTAGATTATTTCAGATAGAGATTCAGTACTTGGGTCATATCATATCAGGTGAGGGTATCTCAGTAGATCCCTCTAAGATACAAGCTATCATGGACTGGCCAGTGCCCACATTAGTTATTGAGGTGAGGAGTTTTATGGGTTTAGCAGGTATTACCGCAAGTTTGTACATGACTTTTCTAGGATTGCTCACCCTATCACTTCTCTTCAGAGAAAAGGGAAGAAGTTTGATTGGTTAGAAAAGTGTGAGCAGGCCTTTCAGTTGCTTAAGGAAAGGTTAACCACGATGCCCATCTTAGCAGTTTCAGGACCCGACAGAGGATTTTGTTGTTTGTACTGATGCATCACTAGAGGGTTTGGGAGTAGTTCTTATGCAGGAGCATCAGGTTATTACCTTTGAGTCTCATAAGCTCAAGGACTACAAGCTTAATTACCCTACTCATGACTTGGAGCTAGCAGTAGTGGTTCATGCACTTGTGCATTGGTGACATTTCCTTTTGGGTAGACCTTTCATTTTGAGGACAGATCATCGTAGCTTGCAACATATCTTCTCATAACCAAACCTCAACGCTCGTCAGTGGCGTTGGATGCAGTTCCTATGTGAATATGACATGGAGGTGTAGTATATCAAAGGAAAGGAACATGTTATTGTGGATGCACTTAGTAGATGATGACATGTCCTTACTTCATTGACACTTGATTAGATTTGACAAGTAGGATTCTTGAGCACCTTCCAGAGGACAGGTTTTATGAGGGAGCTAGGCAAATGTTGGATTCATAGGGTTCATTAGAGGGCAGATATTCTGGGTGTGTTTTAGAGACAGATGGTTTACTTCGGTTCCATAGGCACATCTATATGCCTAAGTCAGGTGATCTACATAGCTTCATCCTTATAGAGGCTCATTGAGCCCCATATGCAGCACACCCAGGAGTAAAGAAAATGCATTTCGATCTCGAGGGATTTATATTATTTTCTAGGTCTTCGACGGGACATAGCATATTTTTGCACATTTCCTTGAGTGTCAGAGGGTCAAGGCAGAGCATTCCCATCCCGCAGGACTCTTACATCCTCATGATATTCCCAAGTGGAAATGGGATGTGATCTCCATGGATTTCATAGTCAAACTTCCTATGTCTTCTTATCATCATGATGCCATTATGGTCACCGTGGATAAGTTGACCAAGGTTGCACACTTTTCGCCAACCAAGGTCACCTATAATGCATCAGGCCATTGCCAAAGTATTTATGGAGGACATTGTTAGGTTGCATGGGATTCTAAAGACCATCATCAATGACAGGGATACCATCTACACTTCAATTTTCTGGACTTCCTTTCAGACCACTTTGGGTACTTAGATTAATTTCAGCTTAGCATATCATCTAGAGATAGATGGGCAAACAGAGAGGGTTAATCAAGTATTGGAGGACATGTTGAGGATGTATGTGATGGACCAGCAAAAGAAATGGGAAGATTATTTGCATTTAGTTGAGTTTGCTTACAACAACAGCTATCATAGTTCCATTAGTATGGCTCCTTAGCAGCCTTGTAGGGATGACCTTGCAGACACCTTTGAGTTCTGGACAGACTAGATGACATGATTATTCTGGGACCAACTTATCTATAGGATTTAGAGTAGCAGGTTGTTCTGATTAAACAGTGCCTTGAGCAGGCTAGAGCATGCCAAAAGGCGTATGCAGACACCAAGAGGATTGATCATCACTTCTCAGTGGGTGACAAGGTCTTCTTGAGGGTTCGCCCACATAAGAGCCCAATCCGCTATGGAGAGGGTTCTAAGCTATCACCTCCTTTTATGGGGCCTTTTGATATTTTAGAGTTCATTGGTCTAGTTTCCTACAACCTAGCTTTAACACCACGCTTTGCACGGGCCCATGATGTTTTTCATGTTTCTGTACTACGTAGATATGTACTAGATGCTTCTCATGTTTTGGATTGGTTGGCATTACAGGTAGAGGACGGAGGACAATGGAGACTGGAGCCCGTACACATACTGGAGCACCGGAGGTTGGCCCTTTGGGGTCGAGACTTGGACCAGGTTAGAGTGCAGTGGGACCGATACGACGAGACAACAACTACCTAGGAGGATGCGACACCTTTGAGGGCTAGATATCCCTATCTATTTCAGTGACTTTTAGGAGGAATTCTAATTTTAGTAGAGGGGGATGTAGTGCCCACACTTTTATAGCTCAGTTAGTTGTTGTTCCTCTTACTATTAGACATGTTTTTATAGGAATTTGTTATATTTTAGACATTACATTAGGAGATTTGATCTGACTAGACATGTATGGACATTTAGGCGTATAGCGCCGATTTAGCTTGATTACTATGTTATTTACATTATCTTATGATGTCATGGATACTAACTGATATGATGTTGTTTTGGAACGTAATTATATTGATAGATACTCAGGTTGTTGCATGTTGGGATTCTATGGATACATGTCATTTTATCATTATGACTAACTTATGGTGAATTATGTATAGTTGTGCACGTTGTCGCACTTTCGATTCCAAAAAGATGAAATGTTAGTCTAGAATTCATTGATATCTTATTTAGTAGTTGATTTATATTTTATCGGATAGGTGCGTTTAATGTGTGCAATGAGTGTGTAGGTCACAAGTCACGGAAAACATGGGATTCAGGCCAGCTACACAACTTTGCACAAGCAACCCACGGGGCTAAGTCCTAGTTGTGTTTATTGCTTGAGGCCTTAGCATTAGAATTATTGTTTTGGGCACCATGGGTGACCCTCTTTTGTAATGTAATATGTCTTGTAATTATTAATTTTGCTTAGGGTGTTTAGTTTGTGTTGTAAACTTGTTTTGGGGAATTAATGACCCCACTTGCATTAAGTCTTGAATTAGTTTAATGATGTACTTAATCTAGAGGGTTTAGGGTCACATGTGAACCCTTGGGTGGGCCCCACACCCTCTAACCTTGTGCCAAATTTTCCAAACCCGAAATTGGGTTATTTTGGGCATTTTTAGGGACCCCTTTTTAGTTTGGGAGTTCCCTTAACATGAAAATGAGCCCTTGGACCCTACCTAATAGGTAGGGGGGCTTATTTCCAAGGCTAGAGGGAGTTTTCCCTCCCTTTTTGCCTCTTCTTTGGTCACATCCATGTAAGGGGTATGGATTAGTGTGCTTATTAAAAGTTGCACAAGAATTTTTTTGTTATCATATCGAGTAATTTGGGAGAAGGGGCTAAAATTCATTTTATCTTTTCTCTCATTTATCCTTGGCTTGAATGAAATTGGAGAAATAAGGATGGTATGGAGATCTTGTCTTGTCCAAATAATTATGGTTGCAAAAATTTAGAGAACTTTCTTTTCTCTCTTCCCCATTTTTGAGGTAGAACATGAGTTCTCCTCTTGTTCATCTTTGTAAAAATTGGAGTCTTGTCTTAGTCTTTGCCTTGTTTTTGTATGAATGTAATGTTGTTTGTCACCCTCACTCTTGTGCATAGTTGTGGATAGTTGTCCTCTTTCCCATGGGCTTGGGGGAGGCTAGCATGCATCCCAACCTTGGGAAAGGCATGTAATGATGCCTATGGTTGGGTGGCAAACAAACTTCTTCTCCTTGGTTGGATTCCTTAAAGGCATTTGAAGTTGGATCTCATGATGGGAGTTGGTGGTAGTTGGAGTTCTTTTGACATCTACTCTCTCTTTGTGGACTTTACCTCATTGTACTCCTCTTTGGGTGTGGCTTTGTAGAAACTTCCTATTTAATGTAATTCCTCTCTCTTTTTGTATTTGAAAAATTATTTGTAAACTTGAGTAAAGATTAGTTGAGCAACCTCTTTCATCCTTGTAAAGGAGCTTTGTAATATGTCTCTCTTGAGTTGCTTCATGTATTTTGTAGAAACAATGCTTAGTGAGTTTTGAACTCCTTGAAAAGGAAACTTGTATTAGATGCTTTTTTTTTATAAAAACTGGATGTAACTCTTATCCTTTGAAGGAAGGTTAAGTTCATTTGAAAATAAATGTTATGAAAGGAATGGGTCCTTTGATATAAATTTGTTTAGACCTTATTTGAAAGGAATGCTTATAAATGGGGAATGTTGTTTGTTCTTTTCTTTTACAAAAAAAAAAATCAATAAAAGACACATGTATATTTCTTGTTGACATTCTTCTTGGGCAAAAATCTGAAATATGTTTTGTTAAAACATTGGAAATGAAGTTTGATTATTCACATTGAATCTCATGAATAATATTAAATAAAAATACTCTTTTTCTTACAAATTTCCTCTTCTTGTAATTGTTGGTAAAATAAATGAATGAAATGAAGATTTTTAGTTTCCCTTCCATGAGTAGTTTAAAAAAATAAATTGATTTTATTAAGCACATCAAAGAAAAACAATATACCTACTATTATATATATATATATATATATATATATATATATATATATATATATATATATATATATATTAAACAATTTAATAATATCCTAAATAATACATGTATTTTGTAGAAACAATGCTTAGTGAGTTTTGAACTCCTTGAAAAGGAAACTTGTATTAGATGCTTTTCTTTTATAAAAATTGGATGTAACTCTTATCCTTTGAAGGAAGGTTAAGTTCATTTGAAAATAAATGTTATGAAAGGAATGGGTTCTTTGATATAAATTTGTTTAGACCTCATTTGAAAGGAATGCTTATAGATGGGGAATGTGCTTTGTTCTTTTCTTTTACAAAAAAAAAATCAATAAAAGACACATATGTATATTTCTTGTTGACATTCTTCTTGGGAAAAAATCTGAAATATGTTTTGTTAAAACATTGGAAATGAAGTTTGATTATTCGCATTGAATCTCATGAATAATATTAAATAAAAATACTCTTTTTCTTACAAATTTCCTCTTCTTGTAATTGTTGGTAAAATAAATGAATGAAATGAAGATTTTTTAGTTTCCCTTCCATGAGTAGTTTAAAAAAATAAATTGATTTTATTAAGCACATCAAAGAAAAAACAATATACCTACTATTATATATATATAATAGATTATTAACAAACTATTTAATATATAAATATTTATTTAGGATATTATTAAATTGTTATATATATATATATATATTAACAAATTTTAAAACAAAAAAATGTATATAAAAATAAAACTTTTTTTTTTGTAAAAAAGAATTTGGGGGAGGCCGAACCGTCCCCCTCCCCCATATTATGACTGCTCCCGGCATGTCCATGCCTCCTCTCCACCCTATCCCGCACCTCCCTCCACCTTGTCCCGTGCCATCTTCCCTCCCACCGCCCACGCCGTTATGCCGCCCGCCCTGTCGCATTCCCCATCCACCTCTACCCACGCCGTTGTCCCACGTCGTCCCCTTCGCCATGATGCACACCTGCCCCTCTCATGGGATCCGCCGCCCTAACCACAACAAAATAAAAAAAAAAAATCAGTATGGGGATAAAAAAAAAGAGAGAGGAAAAGAAACATTCTCTTGCTTTTGTATAAATTGCTCAACAAATACAATAAGGGTTTAAAAAGAAAAAGAAAGAAACTCCATAGCTCCTCCAAAACCACCGTAAATAAGAGAGCAGATTAAAAAAAAAAGAGTAAGGTAAAGAAAAAAGGGGAAATCACATAGAGAAAATTAGGGAAAAAAAAGAGATCAAGGGCCAAGATTGTTTCAATCCTAGGGTCCATAAGTAACCCTACACTCTTCCTTTTAGTCATGGGATTTAAAGTGGGAATGGGAAAATAAAATTGGGATGTGTGGACAATTAAATAAAAGGGGTGTGCATGACTATTAAATAGAAATGAATTGTTGGGATAAAACCAAAGGAGGTCAAGTGATGTTAGTAAAATATATTTAAGATAGTTTTATTACATAAATAATCAAATAAGGGATTTGGGTAGGAGGATCAATAAATAAAATCAAGCTGAGGGCTAATGATTGAAAAAGGTAAATCAATTGATTAAAATATTTTAGTTGTTGGGATAGTGTTAATTTAATTTCGGGTAAATTAAATTAACTATAATTTAATAATATTAATGAAAAGGGGTTAAGAAGATCATTAGTTCACAAAATTTATTTTTTATCAACTTTTACCAACTGATTGGTCTATTTTCTAGTGTCCCGAGGCGGGACGCGACAACCCAACACAATAACTTATATAATCCAACCTACGGCATGTCTCCTCATTAATTGTTACTCTTCCTTCATACCCAATACTGATAGAGAATGATTTTCAATCATTACAATGACATAGAAAGTTCAACCATTTTAACCTTTGTTTGCATGGTAAACAACAACCTTGTTTCCTTCTGTAGATATGATTATAGGAAATATGTTAAAGGATGTTTCCATGTCATTCTACCATTATTTTTATTTTAATAAAAGAAATAGTGAACTTAATCATTTTCATAACTCTTTTAAGGTTGTGAGAACGGATAGTTGGCCATTCTAAATATAATTCAATTTTATCTCTATTATTCTTTTATGAATCCTATATGAGAACTCACATTTTCTCATTCAATACATGATTGAACTTATTAATTAATTTAATAACTATGAATATAGTGATAATGAAGAGCTACCCATTCTAAAATAAAGTAAATTTTCTCTATTTTTCCTAATATATGATTCAAATACGAGAATAGGAAATTTCCCATTCAAAAATAAATAAATTTAATCTCTATTCTTCTTCAATGATTCCTATAAGAGACTGGGCATCTACCTATTCAAGATAAAAATGTTTGTTTGTATGAGAATGGGCATATTCCCATTCTAATCATTGCAATACAAGCAATATTGAACTTGATAATTACTAATGGGAAAAGTAATAAGATATAAGAGTGAAAAACAATGGTCAATATAATACAAAAATTATTTAACTTAATCAATTTAAAAACTATATGATGACTATGAGAATGGGAAACTTGCCATTTTTAATTTTGATAAATTTAATCTGAGATGGACTTTTCCCCTTACCTGTCTTCGGGCTTGGGAGCAATGGGGATCTCCGTTTAAACATTGCATGGTGAAAAGACTGTGGCAACTTGTTACGCCCCCACACTATGTGGAGAATCGGAAGGCTCGTAATGATAGTATTTTTAGAAATAAAAGATAGGCTTGTAACAAAGTATATAAGGAAATTATCATTGCTGTGCAAGATAATATTGCTAAATTTAAACCCCCTAAAAATGGTCTTTACCTGGAGAATGAAGCAAGCATCCTGACTGAATGGAATATTACCATCAATAGAAATAACAATGGTACTGACTGAACCACAATCAAATGGATTAAACCTCCCACTGATTGGCACAAGTTAAATTTTGATGGGGCCTCAAAAGGCAATCGGGTGACTCTGGAGGAGGGGGAATCATCAGGGATCAAAGAGGCTATTTTGTTGCTACTTTTTCTGGGAGAATGGGTAGGTAGACTAATCATTATTCCAAAGCCATGGCGGCTCTTTGGGGTATAAAACTTGCCAGGGATTGCAATATTCCAAATATTATAATTGAAGGTGATTCTCTAAATATTATCAATCTTTTGAATAAAAAGCAACACCCCAGCTGGTCTATCAGGGATTATATTGAGGAAGCTATTGATATATGCAAAAGCTTTGAAAATGTCCAAATCACCCACACCTATCGGGAAGGTAATAGGGTAGCTGACAGCTTGGCTAACTTCGGTGTTAATAATTCCTTTCAAACTTGGTTTAGGGGGGATGCTCTGCCCGCTCATGTCAATAAAGCCATTATCATTGATCTACATGGCAGTGAAAATCATTACTAACGGCTGTAATTTGGATGCTAATGTGCGGATCCTCAAGTACATGATGATGACATCACAAAAGATATGGATGACTGATGCGATCTGTGTGGGATGGACTGTCATCATTTCTTGGCATAGGAGGAAAGCCGAGGAGCGGGGCAATAATAACAAGTGTAGCATAATCATTAAATCAGCTTTCACGGTAAGGAAAGATTCAAATATCAAAATCAAAGCTCACTGTCCCGCACATTGGTAGCTTTTTTACCGTTGAGAACAGAAAAAGAAGCAGAGGAAACATGGGGGGTCCGCCTTGCAAAACTGAACTGACCCACAATCCTGAGTGGAAAGAGAACGCGGAGCTTTGGGATTACCTGCAAATCGGGGGCCTGTCTAATTTCATTGAAAGGATCCAAGGCTTTGACCAAGACATTTCTATCAAATTTTCCCAGGGTTGGAAGAATAGGATTGTCAAGTATAGTAACATGGAGATGGAAATCACGGAAGAGCTCATCGCTCAGATCATGGGCCTCAGCCTGGAAGGCACCAAATTCTTCAATAAGAAGGTGGACAGGGAGGTGGAGACCAAGAAATTTCTGGAAGAGGGGGAAAATCTTGAGTTCGTGGCTGCTGGCATCAAGGTGGCGTCGATTCCTGAACCTTTTGCTGAGCTGGCCAAAATGGTGGTTAGGTACGTTACCCTGGAAGGAAGATTTGTGACTATACCTCAAAAGCATCTAATTTTTCTGAATCACTTTTGTAGAAATAACATTATCAGCTTTCCTCACTATTTGATTAACTCTCTGGAGAAATCTATAAGGGAAGTTCAGAGCCACTCTAGGGCTGTCCCTTTGCACCAGGGACTTATCCTCTTGATCCACCAACACTGCTCCAGCTGCCCTCCCGTGAATCCTACCCCACCTCCCTCCTCCATACCTCCACCTGCCTACACTGCTTCCACTCCCCCCTGCTTAAAAGAAAGAATGAAGATACTGTTTCCAGAAAGAAAAGAAAGAGCCTTAAAGCTAAAATCCCTACTTCCCAACGGGTCCTAAGGAGCCACAAAGACTTGGAACTTGCTGAAAACCTCCTACATATTAGCAAGCCGGTGGAGGAGCCCAAGGAGGAGGAATTGCTGGACAGGGTGGAAAGATTAGAAAAGGAGATACAAGAGCTCAAAGGGGCTATAAAAAACATGGAAAGAGCTAAGGGTAAAAGAATCCTTCAAAGTGAGGAGGAAGGGGGTTATTCTCGAACTCTATAAGAAGCTACAGTCCTTAGATGGCAGATTGGGGAATGCTAAAAGCCGCAATGACTGCATATTGTCTGCCCTCAAAAGCATTTATAATTTCATTGAACAACATGTCCATAGTGTCTGCAGTTTAAGTGGGGTTAATGAGGACATTTGGGGTCCTAAAGAGAAAAGGGATATTGCAATTTCCCAAGCAGATATGCAAGACTCCTCTCAGGCCACTGCCATTGCCTTCTTCATGTTGCTGCAGGCTATCAAGACCAAGATTGACAGAGCCATCAAGTAACGGGTTGTTGTGATGCTATTTTTGGCTGCGATGTGGCTGTCATCTGGCGGTTCTGGAGCTGTTTTTGGTGGAGCTCTATATGTTGTTTCTCTTTTGGTTTCTTTTTTATCTTTCCTTCTTTCTTTTGGATCTTTGTACGTTTAGATCCTTTTTTCACTTATATTGTAATATTTGGCTGTTGAGCCCTTCTTGGTTGACTATTTTTCCCTTCTCTGGGCTGTTTCTCTCATCTTCACTATCTGGCTTTTGAGCCCTTTTGTATACAGGGTATAGTCCCTTCAAAACTATTTGCCCTTAATAAAAAAAAACTTGCCATTTTAAAATGAATTATATTTTATCTATATTCTTCTTTTATGATTCCTATATGAGATTGGGTAGTTTTTATTCGATACAAGATTGAACATAATCATTTTAATATCTATGAAGGCTATGATTATGGGGAACTTCAAAAACAAAGTAAAATTGATCTATTTTTCTTATATGATTCCTATATGATAATGGGTAACTATCCATTCTAAAAAAATTAAATTTATTATTTTATCTATATCCTTCATATATGAAAATGGTAATATTCCCATTCAATACAATAAATAAATGTGTGCTTGTATGTATAAGGGCATAAGCTCCTTTTAAACATTCTAATACAAGCAATACTTAACTTAAACATTTTAATACATCTATAGGTATGGATACTTGATCATTGAATGGAAGATATTTTTTTTTTTGTATGAGAATGGGTGTATGCCAATTCTAATCATTGTAATATAAGAAATATTGAACTTTATTTTTTCAATAACTCTATGAAGGTTGTGAGAATGGAAAACTATCCATTATAAAAATATATATATTTTATCTCTGTTCTTCTTTTATGATTCTAATTTTGAGAATGAGCATTTTCTCATTAGATACATCATTGAACTTAGTCATTTTAATTCGTATATGAAAATTATTAAGTTCAATATGGCTTAGCTTGGTAGCGAGCTTGCCCGCCCAACTTGGCAGGTCAACTAGCCCACTAAATTTGGTAGGTCACCACCCAGCCTAGCTCAGGAATTTAACTTGTGCACCCAGCTCGACAGGTTAGCTCGCTTGCTCGGCTTGTCCGCCCATCTTGACCGGCCAACTCGACAGACTAGCATAATAACCATTTCGAGCAGATCAACTCACCTTCCCAAATCAAAATGTCAACTCACCCATCGAACTTGGCGAGTCATCTCGCCCGCTGATATTGTCAAGTAAGCTCACCCATCAACCTCAAGCAGGTCAGCTCACCAAATCATCTCGGCTTGTGCATCTCACCTTCCCATCTTGGCCTACACAACTAGGCCACCCAACTCAGAAAATAAGTAATGTTGCCTAGGTGGTAACCCCACACTATACTTTGGTAATAACAAAACAATTAACTCCTCGTCTTAGCATGAAGGATTAGAAGTGGTTTTTTTAGAATCAAAAACATTTTTTTGCAAGGGAATGATCTTTTCAGACTTTGAAACATGCAAGAAAAAATCATATTTAGAGGCATACTTTTATGACTATGGAGGATAATACTATGCAAATATTTCAAAAGATTGAAGTGATATTCTTAAAACACATATCAATAATACAAAAGATCAAAAATATGACATTCTATTTATACCCAAATTAGAATACAAGAGAAAGAAAGCAAGATGATACTCTTCATTTCATAGTAAATCAATAGATAAGAGTTAGAAGTATCTCTAAAACTTATCTTCAATTTAAAAAAGAAGTAAATTTTTTCTTTGCTATAAAAAATTAAATTCTTCTTCTAATATGAATCATTCTCATCCTATGGAACTCACCTGCACAACTCAACGAAAAATAAATGTCGCCAAGTGGTAAGACCTCTCGGTTGTTTGGTAAAACCATAACGAGTAACTCTGTGTATTAGCAATGCGATTTGGTTAACAACTACACATGTATTTCAAAACATTGAAGTGATATTCTTAATACCCAAATAAAAAAATACAGAAGATCAAAAAAGGGCATTATCTTTAAACCCAAAATTGAATATAAGGGAAAGAAAACCAAATGATACTCTTTATCTCATAATAATTCAACAGATAAGAGTTAGAATAATTCATGCCTAAATTTTTCTTCAAATCTTGTACGTCACATGCCGAAACGGTGTTAAGAAAACGAGGGAGCCCAAAGTAGTAAGGGTAAAAAAAAAATTAGCAGAGAGGGTGAAAAATATCTCAAAAATATTCTTTAAATATTCTAATTCACAAGAAAAAATGGTCTAACGAAATGGGCATCCCAAAGAGGAAGGAAAAAAAGAGGAAATTGGATGAAAAAGAAAGCAGAAAGGATGAACAAGAAAGAGATAGCTTCACCGACCCATGGTAAACCTTGAAATTCCCAAGACTTATCCCACCTTGCAAAAATAGTAAACGGAGTGGTGTGAATTAATTTCCATTAATTTCTCTAATTTCCCTCCAACGAGTGGTCGAAGACGTGTTTGACAAACAAGTACCTTCAATTAATAAAAACAAGTACTTTCAATTAATAAAAAATTAACGGTGGAAAATAATTTATTTACAAATTAATGGTCTTGATATTCCATGGTAAAAAAATATAAATATTAAAAAATATGGTAGCCATGATTTAGGTTTAATAATTGCACTTAAAATAAAATTTAAATTTTCAAAAAAATTCATAGCCATGTTTTAGGTTTATTGCATATAAAAAAATAAAATATAAATTTTAAAATTTATCATAGTCACGATTTAGGTTATTTACATTTTAAAAAATATGTAATTTTTAAACATTATTATAGCCATGTTTTAGGCCATTTTTGCATTTGAAATTAATTGATACTAATTTGTACTAGAGAGGGGATAGTTAGGGCAACTATATATGACGTGTGGTTTTCACAAAATCACTCAAATGTTGAATCATTTACTTGCTTCAATCACTCCCTGAACTCTAGATGGGAATGTCGACTTAAATAGAAAGAGGGGATGGGGCGGATCAATCCAAAACATATATTATTATTTCTTCATTGATTACAAAGGACAATACTATTATTTGGTATTAATACCATAAGTTTTTGCTTATTTGGATTTTTCATCACATTTAACCTTGAGTTGTATTTTTTAATATATTTCGATAGGTATATTCGATATTTATCAAGTTTCATTATAAATATCTTGAATGTACTTGAAAATAATTACATCTCCCATACATGTTTGTGTTAAAATCACTGATACTATAATATGGTTGTGAAATTGATAAAAACTATATAACTTATAGTAATCACATCAAAGGTTAATATTATATGTTCTAAATAATGAGATAGTACCTTGGAAGAACATTTAGAGGAATTAGTTTTTATTCCTTTTTTAGAAAAAAATTATTATCTTGAGGCAATACACATAGACAGAATGGGCATATGTCCATTCTCGTACAAACAAACATTTTTATCTTATATTGAATGGGCATATGCCCATTCTCATATAAGAATCATAGAAGAAAAAAATAAAGGTATTATCTTGAGGAAATACACATTGACAGAATGGGCATATATATATATATATTCTCATAGAAATTTATTTTTTATGTTGTATTGAATGGGCATATGCCCATTCTCATATAAGAATCATAGAAAAAAATAGAGGTAATATTTAATTTGTTTTGGAATGGACAATTACCCATCCTTACATCTTTTATAGTGATATTAAAATGATTAAGTTCAATATTGCTTCAATAATTTAGAAGGGTTAGAATAGGCATATGCCCATTCTCATACAAACAAAGAATTTTATTATTGTGATGAGAATGGGGATATGCCATTTCTCATACAAACAAATATTTTTATCATTGTGATGAGAATGGGGATATGCCATTTCTCATACAAACAAATATTTTTATCATTGTGATGAGAATGGGCATATGCCCATTCTCATAAACTAAATATAGAAAGAAAGACAAATTATCCTACGCGAAACATAAAGAATGAATGACAATTAGATCCTTTTATGAGAATGTTTAAAATGGAAAAATGTCCATTCTCATAGTCGATGAATATGGGAAGTATGAGGAATTCTTGTAAAAGTAATATATGTTATGTTAATATGATGAAGATATTTGGATGAAGCGGTTAACAATCAAGTTTATAATTAACTTCTATTTAACCTCTATTTATTTATTTCTCATCATTTAAATTCAACCTCATCTATTTATTTCTCATCAATTAAATTCAAATGAGTCAAGTTCAATCATAGTTTGGAAATCATGTTATAAATATATTCATGTCAATTTTAATTATATGTATAATTTTGAAGTATTTCCAAACTGACTGAATTATAGAAGTTAAGCAGCTCATGTGCTATGTGTATTCAATATAATAATGGTTTTACATACATGATAATTTTTAATTTATTTTATGCAATGGTTTAATATATTTTCCATCAACTCACAAAATTTGTATTTTATGTTATTACAACAACAGGGACTTTTACATTTGTAGAGGATGATCACGTGGACTTGTTTTCAAAAGAAACCAAAGTCCCAGAGGGAAGAGTATATCCAAGTAGGAAGATACTATATTGCAAAGATGTGGGAAGAGGATTTGTTGTTGTCAGTGTTAACACAATATTGGATAAGAAAATAAAATTTCCTTTCTCATTTGCTGAATTCGAAACTTTGGGAGATGTCAGGAATAAAGGATACTAAATTACTTGGGAAGAGAGTGAATTTTCAAAGCATGCAGATTCATCCATTCCCAAAATTTGGGAAGTGAAAACATTTGTAGTGGTTCGAGAGGATTACACTATAGATAGTGAGAGATTGTAGTGATGACACCTTTGAAAGAACCATCATCACAGTCCTAAAGATAGAAAAGATTTTTTCAGAGACAATTTCATTCTCAAAAAAAAATCTTGTAGCAAAGATGATGACATAGCCATGGGTTATATAACTCATGTGCTAGAAGTTCATGAAATTGATGGAGAGAGGTTAGGTCCTTTGAATTTTGGTGTATGGATAGAGAATGTGGTAAATATGTGTTCATAATGCTCAGGCTTGCTACAACCTAATAAATTAATTGTTTGGCCAATAAAACATTTGATTTTCAATGAAACAAGAAGTTACCTTATGATTAAGAAAGGAGTGATCAACTGGATGGTCTACACCTTGTACACAGTGATCAACACAATTTGAATTTCAAGGGAGTTGTTACAAAATTAATCCATTACTTCTCGATTGAGTGTAAATTTGTAGCAGAGGGAACAATTACAAACGTAGTTGAAGGAGACATGATAAATTTTAATAGATTGGATGTCAATAGATTCGATGTGCATATTGATAGAGTATTCAACCCTCCTTGCAAAGGATGTTGCCTATCGAAGGATCTCTCATACAATGGTTTGCTAGGCAGTTGGCTGACATAAACGGTTCTCAGATGGATATTAGATTCAAAGAAGTCCCAAAGGAGGTTGAGGTCATCATGTGGGATGCATTAGAAGAGCGAAAACCTCAGTTTTTATCTAATTTCATATGATGACACTAATCACAATCAATCCAACATAATGATAAAAAGATCTTATAATTCTAAAAAACTTATGAAGCTCGATACCTTTTAAGCCAATCCATCAAATCAAAATTCTGATAAGGATAGAAAATGGTCAATATTTTTTAAAGAAGTGGAAAATGCAGATTTTAGTTGTTACAAATATAATTGTCTCCAAAAATTACCTCTTTCTTCAGTTAGAATTCAAAATATGTGGTGCAAAACTAGAGCCTTGAATGAAGTTGATAGTTTTTTTTTTTGTGTTTGATGTGTTAACAACAAATGCCATCTTCAATGTTAGTAAGAAAACTATGGAGATACATAAAATGAGATTTGATAGGATTGATGTTTTTCAAAATTTATGGCACAAAGTATATGGGTACCCAAGGAGTTCCTTCTATAAACATAAATCTGAATGGATAAGTGGAAATAGGCTTGTAGTGAATGGTAACACTGGAAAAGAGAAATAAAGGTCAAACACTACCGTAATAATTCCTGCGCATATCAAGAAGTGTTGAGAGAAATTTAGATATATCTCCATATCGACTTGGTCTATAGGAAAAGATGGAGTAAAATTTCCCCAAAGGTTTCTTCCTTCATTCTATACCCAAAATATACTATGAAAAATGTAATGAGGAGCTTGAATTCTTGAAACTTCCTCAGGTGTCACAGTCAAGCTTTAACAACATAATGAACAAAAAATTTCCACATGTTTCCATTGAAAAAAATAATTTATTTTCCAAGTGTGATGAGTGCATAGATTTGTACAAAAAATGTAGAGCCACCACATGCCTAGAAGCACTCGCAAAGATTGAGGAGGAATAAACATGGAACAATGAATATATATTCAAAGTTTTCGTGCAAGTTATTATTCCCACAGATTGTAGTCAGAAGAACAACCTCGTGGATTCTTGAGCATTGTGCATGATAAAATGGATAAAATTAAAACTTCCATACTAAGGATTGGTAAAAAATTAAAGTCAATAAGTAATGTTAAGAACCTACTAGTTCCTTTGACTGGTATGCTCACACATGGACACAAGATAGGGGGTTTTAGCCATTTTGGCATGCCATTTGTTGAACGTGGAGAAAACTATATAGTCACATCATTAGATTTATGTCTCAGGAAGCTTGAAGAACCTGTAATTGATGAGTATGGAGATTTTTTGTATCATTGTGGATCATCCAAACAACCATTGTATGATCCATTATTACAAAATGATGTGCATGAAAAATGTAAAAGGTACTAGGAAATATTTGACCATTCAAAATTAGTTAGTGTTGCTAGCACAAATACTTCTTTCATAAAGCAACCATCGATCCTCTACTTGCAATTAGATAATGCTTCAAGTGATAACAATAATCGTACATTATTTGCATTTGTATCAATGTTGAAAGAAAAAAGGGTATTCAAAATTGTGTATGTAAGATTCCTTCCAGTGGGACACACCTATGAGGATATAGATGGGACTTTTGGAAGATTAGAAAATTGTTACATAAATTAGACACATTTTATTTGCCACATATCATGGAATCTTATAGAACATGAAAACAAGGGTCAAGTACGTTCATTCCTTATCTTATTGAGGAAGTGTACAACTTATAGAACTTTGTGGAGCCATTCTTATTGAATGGAAACCATAATATAATGGGTATCAACAAACCAAAGTTTTTAAAATTCCATGTCATGGAAGGCATCTTTTGGCGATGGAGTATGAAGAAACATTAAAGGATAAACAATGGACTCATTCTATCCATATATGGTGTACAAAGGATAATGGTGAACCAAGCTTGTTGGAAGGGAAACCTCCTTTGGCACCTTTCAAGAACTCAAAGAAATAAAAGATCTAAAAATGGGAATACAAATATATATTGAGCATTGGGGAAAATTGCAATAAGAGAAGGTAGTGACTATTGGCTTACGAAGATCGTGTATTGGGAAAGTGTTTTACGTGCTTTGGATAGACCATTTGTAAATTGTAGCGAGGTGGTCGGATGTTTTTGGGGCCAAAAATAGTACAGAGAAACACACATATGACCAAATAACATGAACCACACATATCCATAAAGAATACTGCATTAATCAACATATCTCAAGTAATAATGATATTTACGTTGGGCTGTTTGTGGAAGATATAACCAAGAATTCAATCATTTAAGGATGTGTTCAAGGGACAAATGCTACTTATACGACCAGGAAATGATAATGAAAATATATAGATGGGGAGAACATATGGGGATATTTTCCTTCAACATGGAGGCAATGATGTAATTAAAAAGATGAGAGTTCAATATTGAAAACCTGCAGGGAGAGTAGAAGTTACAACATTGTATCGGGATTGTTTAAATCCAAATAAAACTTAGACCATATTAAATGAACCTAAAGCAAATATCAATGTGGATAACATCATCTAGGCATGGACACCAAACAAAAATTAGCAAAGTGGATCCATAAAGATACTTGATAAAGGACATGTGGCCATTAAATCATACCTTGAACTACTTGAACAGGATAAGGAATGTTGACTTGGAGAAACTATTGAAGTTCATAAATTTTTATGTGAAATCATCTTGGCTCGAGATGTGGGTTTTTAAAAAAATATTCCAAACCTTGGTCCTATAAAACTTTATAGTTGTACTATTATTTGATAATTAAATGAAATATTGAGTATTATATTACTTTGGAAGATTTTTCCATAGTATAATTCTATAAAACATTATGTTTCTTATGGAACTCTTGAATCTTATTAATGTATTAATAATAATATGATTTCCACCATGTAGTTAATTTAATTTGAAAAAAAAATCCTTAATTATGTTCTAAGTAAGTTTACATGGAGATGGATCTTCTGATTTAAAGGGAATTGGATGTGATTTACAAGGAATTCATTTCAAAAGATTAATGCTTTGGATTTTTACACGGGAATTTTTCTTTGATTTACACATTCATTACAACCACAAAATTATATGGTCTTTTCCTAAAGCTATGTACATGAGTCTAGATAACTTATTGTTTAATTGTTCTAAAACTTTATAAAATTCAAACCTTTTTGAAGTGTACATACTAAATTATATGCCTAGAATCCCCTAATTATTGAATGCAAAACTATATAATTGGGAGTGCCAACATATGTTATTTTATGTTCTCAACAAGAGTGTCTAGAAATACACCATGACTTAACCTACTGTCTACCAAGATATATTATTTTATGTTCTCAACAAGAGTGTATGGAAATACACCATGACTTAACCTACTGTCTGCCAAGATATAAATTTTCAAAAGAGGTTAAAATCCCTCATCTATGAATTATAGAAGAAGAATAAATATAAAGTTGATACACATAATAAGTATTAGGAACATACTTATACCATGAGTGTGATGAGAATGGACATATTTCCATTCTCATAGACTCAATAGTTGCTTCTTATTTCATACAACATGTACTCATATCACATTGTTTTATTTTTCAAAAGGGATCAAAATGCCTCATATAGGAATCATAGAAAAAAAAAGAGATAAAATAGATACACATAAAAATAGATAGGAACATAGTTATACTATGAGTGTGTTGAGAATGGGCATATTCCCATTCTCATAAACTCAATATAGAATTAGGAACACACTTGTATGGCATAGTGTAAATATTGGAATCCGATAGTACACTACTTAAATTCTAATAATAAACATATTGGAATGTGATATCACACTAGATAAAAAACAATAATGGAAATTTAGGAATCCGATTTCAACAATTATAAAACTAGAAATAAGAATACTATAAATCTATATTCTTAGTAAAATTTCTATATTTAATGAAATTATGGTTAATTATATGTTAGCATAATTTCCTTTTTTTTATATTACGATTTCTAACTCGCCATTTATTTGTTTTCTTCTTTATAGCCACATCGATGGATGGTATGATATTATTCGAGACACACTCACGGATATGTTCATGATTCCATCTCGGAAAGACTCAAGAGCAACTACTTGTAGGCCCTGGACTCCCAACATGAGTTCGTTGTCATACAGATGTATTTGCACCAGCATGGTATGTTGTGGTGGTGATGACTCAAATGATGACCAAGAGAGGTGAAGAGGAAACTCACGTAATGGAGAAAATATTACTACCAGTTGTTCACATTTATAGTCTCACCAATTGACACATGGAGGATACCATGATGCACCGAGAATATCTCATCGCAAGAGTCACAATAGGATTCCTCACCATGCCCCTTCCCAAGGATCTAGGAGGGATGGATAGGCCTAGGGACTTTATTAATTTAAGATAGTTTTTGATGCGGATATCAATTTTTTTTTATAGTTTGAGCTCATAGTGATAATTTTGACCACACCCATCCTATGGTGTGAGGACATTTTACATGAGACACTTCATAAATTATATATATATACATATTGACATATGTTTGGTGTGGCATTATTTCATAAGAGTTGATTTCATTATGGTTCATCTCATTTGTGTACTCTTAGATGATTTATAATTTCCGATGCTTTTGTTTTTTAAATGCATGCTATGGATAATGATAATGATACAATGTGATAAAAAATGATATGCATATGATTATGAGTATGGTAACAAACTATAATTTGGATACTTTATTTTCCAAGAAATTTTTAACATTTCTATTTCATTGGAAAAATGTGTTGAATATGATATGATGATAAAATAACCTCACTTCATTCTTAACTTCATGCAACTAGTAAGATGCGAGGGCTCACCACCGAGAATTAAGAAGAACACGATATGTATGTGTTTTGGAGAATGTGAATGAGAATGACCAAGAGACAAGAAATTTGACAAGGATTTATTGATAAATCTATAACCCAACCCAAATCAAGATAAACTTAACCAATTTGGAATGAATTTTGCTTATATGTTTTGACTAGAATTAGATACAAAGATGGTGTATTGATTGATAATATATGGTTTTAAATAATAGTTATCACTCCTAACATACGCATCTAAGTCATTTTCTTGGGAATATTTAGATTTTAAAAACACTTTTATTTCCTTATTTACTTAAAACTTCTGATTTATTGATGCGACCCCTACATATTTCCCCAATTTCTGAAACTTAAGACACAATTATATGCTTTGACCCAATAGTTCTTGTAGAAACAAAAATTGGGTCATTCTTCCATTAAATCCCCATCAATTAAATTAACCATATCGTACCCATTCATATCCCCTAGTGCACATGTTAATTGAATTAATGATCTTAATTAAATTAATTAATATCCTAACTTTACCACCTCACCCCACCAACTCACCTAGCCACCTCACTCAAATGACCCACTCAAACCTCATTAATGAGCTAAGACCAAGTATAAACCTATCCTAACCAACTGGGACTTAGTCTAAACCTAGACTTAACTCTTACTAACAAACCTAAAAAGACTCTTACTTATCCTCCCGTGATCTATCACTCAAGACTCATATGAATATTGGAGACCACACCAAAAATAGCAAAAATCAGGGTATTTTTGGCCAACCTAGATATTATCACCTTAATGAATCGATTATATCTCAACCTACGTCTTTCACCTAACCGTCACCGGTTAGGTTAAATACATTTCCAAAAGCCTTTGCCTAGGTTGGTCATTCGATTCAGGATCTCATATGAACAGAGACTTGGAGCACCCAAATTTCTAAAGCACTCAAGCAAAGGAAAACACACGAGAGTACTACCAACAACCATTGACATTCATCATCTTCTTCATGATCATAGATTCATATAGAGAATGGAAGAGGTTTGAACTGCCGCGACATGACCATACCATATCTTCTCTCCTAATATCTTCCATCACCATCCTCATACCCTACATTCTTAAAACCTATTCTTTAGTAAGTACCTAATATCTCTTCATTTATCTCTTTTTTATTTCAATAATATTTTTCATCCATCTCAAGAATTTATCTTTCTCTACACATGTATACTTCCTTCCTCCCACCAACCTATCACCTTACCATACCTGTCCTTGTTACCTATTTTTATCCTCTTCTAACCATCTCCGAGCCTCCAAGACCATATTACAATTTCACCCTCACCATTTCCAACCCATGTGTAATCTCAGGAAGTATGAAAACCAATTTTAAGATATTTTTCTCAGTACCCCTACCGATGCCGGTTAGCCAACCGATGTCGGTCATTCTACCTAACCGACATCGGTCATATAACCGACAATGATCATTGTGTCTAGAAATATAGCTCAGACGAGTGAGCCAATACCTATTTCCTAACATCCCATAATCACTTGTAACCTTTATCGACCATACCCGAGCCTTTGCTAGACTGCGCAACCCAAAACCGGTCCATCACACGACCTTTTGACCTCAAACAATCTTTTGAACAACCTTTCTTATTGTTTTGTACAAGATACCTAAATAATTTCAATTACAATAGGATATTTATTTCATGTATATTTTGAATAACATTAATATTATTATATAAAGTGGATTGACAACCTGTTTAGGAAGCATCATGCTTCCCTGGATCTAACTTCCGCTAGGAAGTCCACTCATTGTTTTGTTTAACTCTATTTGGTGGTATTGTTTTGCATTTACATGTAGTTCCTCCTGGAAAAAAGGATATCTCACAATTAACTTGGATCAGGAAATCAGAATACATGCACAACCTTCAACCAACATCACAATAGGTATTCCTCCTTGGCCTACTACCTCTTATCTATTTCATTAATTTGCTAAGAATCTGGTGAAACATTTTGGCATGCCCAGTGGGACCCATTCGAGGTTCTTGCATTTATTCATTCTTAGGGAACCATTGTATGTTTGTTTTTTTTTTTTTAAAAGGAAGTTAACATTAAATTATCTCCCTGGAAATCTTCTCTTTCTTCTACTTGTCTAAGTGACATTTGTATTTTGGGACTTAAAAGAATCATTCTTTTTCTTCTTGAATTTTCGTTAGTGAAAGTCATTCTCTTTCCTATTCACTCTTTGTTTACATTGAATATTACATTTCAATTTGGGTTCTAAAATAATTTCATTTCATACTTCTATGCTTGCATTTTTAGCTCACATTAAAACTGAGGGCAACCTATACACTGGAAGTCATGCCCAGTTGATGGTTGACATAATTGAATCATAGAGAAATTTATATTCTTGCTCTTTAACAAACTACACAAATATAAAGTTACACAATGATCAGAGGATTGATAGTGGGTGCTCAGTTGGTTTCTCTATCCAGTCATTATCTCAAAGAAAGGACCGCCCCACCAAAACATAACTTGAAACCACCCTTAGATCTTGCCTCTTCATAGGACACATTTCCAACCAAAAATATTGTTCTATTCACAAGTCAGTCTTAAATAACATAAGCTAAAACATAAAATTCACTTATAGGATTTCGTGTTTTTCTTAGCTTTTTCTTGAGTTGTGTTTTGAGTTGTGAGGTCATGTTCTTCATTTTCTTCTTCCTTTCACACTCCACCATCATAGTTGGTGTATTCGACTATTTTTCTAAGTGTGTCAGGGTCCATTACTATCATACTCAGTTTTTGGGTTGATATTCCATTTGACTTAATTCACAAAAATAAATTTTTCTTCATTTTTTCCAAATTTCACAGTGATCGGTGTCGGTCTAGCAACCATCATCGGTTTACCTAACTGTTGTCGGTTTCTAATTTTTTTGTCATTTTACCAAAAACAACACTCATCACATCTTCTATTCTTTTTTAAGTTCTCAGGACATCATCATACCCCCATAATTTTAAAATCACTTCTTTACTTCATTTTCATCAATTTTTTCCTCATTTGCAAAACTATTGATTTCCCACGAGAATAGGTATTGGACACCCAAACCGTCATCGATTACCTTGCCAACTTCATCAGTTAACATAACTACCATTGGTTCCTCTATTTTAATTTTAAATTAAAAACAACCCGTTTCACCTCTCGAAACCTATTTTTCCCCATTTCTTCTATTTTTCTATGCCATTTATAGAGAATAGACTACCAAGCCTAAGCTAACTCACATGGTTTTAACTCATAGTCAAACCAATGCCCTTTTATTCCATGCAAGCCTTCAACTGCTCCCGCCTTGCCCATTTTCACCTTCCATCCTGTCACCTATGGACCCCACTTAGCCCATTATCATTAATATTGGTGATGAGAAGTTTGTTAGACTCCTTAACAAAAACCTTGCTGCCATACAACATTATCTTTCCCATTCATCTACCCGGGATTCATCAAGACAACTGGTATACATCATGCATGTATCCATCCCCTCGCCCTTGATATTATACCCTTGATTAGTACTAGCTCGACATTACCTTCTTCTACTTTACCACCCGTAGTATCCCAACTTGACCCCACGCCATCAATACCTATGGCACCTATAACATCAGTCACACTTTTGACGTCAGTTTCACCCATGGTGTCAACCATCCCTTCACCACCACCTTAAGAATAGCCTTTATCGCATCCACCACCTTGTATATACCTATTGCATCATAGCCACCCATGGTGTCGAAACCCATACCCCATTCCAAAACATAATCCTCTCCATCCCGTAGTATTTACCTCCAATTACTACAAGGATTTCTACATCCACCCCACCTACTTACACATATCATAAACAACCCCGGTCTCGTCTATCACCTATTTGGGATATTTACCCCCTGCATCTATTCCCCGCGTAGTTCTCATACTTGGCACCACCATATACTTGAATGTCATCCACATCATACATTCATCATCAACCTCCTTATACTACAATGGGTTATCCATCGTCACACCCTACCAATGACCTTATTAAAATGATCATAGAAAATATGCAAACATTGGAAGCATTAGTTTCTGGCTCGGACAACTCCTTAACCTATGATGAAATCTGCACTGAGCCCATTCATCCATTTATTTCCATTCACCTATACCCTACACATTGGGAAATGCCCAAATTTAACCATTTCAATAATAAAGAAGACCCACAACAACACATGTGGTCTTTCAAACATGGGTGTTATCTAATCACCCATAATGATGGTTTACTCCAACGAAAATTCCCTATGTCTTTAACAGGATCCATGTTAGATTGGTATAGTGGTTTACCTGGACATTCCATTTACTCATTTAATCAAGTGGCTCAAGCCTTCTTGGACCAATTTTCAATAAATATAGTCAAGAAGGTCACCATCACCGACTTGTACTCAACTCGACAATACGATGACAAGTATATCACATATTTTGTTGCTTGTTGGTGGAGCCTCATCATCTAGATAACATTCTCGTTACCTCAAACCGAGATTATAGAGTTGTTCATGAGAGCTTGTGTCAAAGACATCTTACCAAATCTACAAGTACAAACCTTATGTACCTTTGATGAAGCATTCACCATGGCTAGAAAGCTTGAGATCCGGGCCATATAAGAGAAGAAAATTCAATTGCGTAACAAAAATGCCGCATTTAAATCAAATGATGCTTCTTCCTCTTCAAAACCTCAAAAAAATTATTCAAAATCCAAAGGATTTTCCAACACGGTAGTTTTAAAGGCTAGCCCATCTCACCCCTCTAATCAATCAAAAATTATCTCCTACCTTTCTCTCGTTCAAAATTTTCGGTTCGGATGAGAGAAACAAAAATACACTCCAATCAGGGAGCCTTATTATTCAATATTAGATTTTTTTAAGTTGAGCCATTGCTCTTCCACCCATAAAACCACATACTAGTTTTTACCCCACTCGTCCTATGCCGGCATGGTACAAGGAACATGACTATTGTAACTATCATCGCGTAAAAGGGCATAACGATGGTAATTATATAACCTTCAAAAACATCATCCAAGAAATGTTAGACAATGGAGATCTTGTCTTGGACAACCCAAACGCACCTACAAATCAGAATTTTCATATCTTCAAGAAGCCATTTCCTAATCATACCCCATCATCTAACCAAAGTGGTGAACCTTCAACCAATGACAATAATTTCTCGTGAGGTCCATGCTATGTTTGACACCGTACCAGCCCTTCTACAATTTCCTCCTATCCCCTCTATCGAGGAGATTCTAACACAAGCTCCTCTACCCACGAAGGATCCTACTTCATCTACTCCTTCACCCACAGAGGATTCCCCTTCATCCCCCTTCACCCATGGAAGAGACCACAATACCTACTGATACCGTTTTACCACCCACCTGTCACCTAACGAACAATCTATGGTGTTAACTCTCCTACCCATGGGAGTCACACTCACCTTCCTCTCCACCAAAAGAGGAACCTACCTCATCTCACATGCCATCTCCCCTACCCATAGGGGATCCTTTAGATGTGCCACTTCCTATTGGGGAAAATTCCCCATTAGCATGACAAGATCTGTTGACCTACTCTCGACTCTCTTACTTATAGATTCCAAAGCCAACCAGTTCCTGTCTCACAGACATATTTTACAAGGATTTCTACTAAGCCAACATCATCTTCTCTTACAACAGTGTCATTTTCACGCTTGGCCGACCACTTGGATTACGTTGATAATTCCATGCTTTGGGGATGCCTTCAGCTCCCCTTTTCAACCCAAATGCAAATGTCACCTATGGATACTGTCATGATTTATCCAAAGGTATTTCAAGAAACCCAATCAACCATGACCATGCCTATTGAAATGGCCTCTTCTTCATCACCCTCACCTACATCCAAACCTTTACCAACAACTAAACTTGTTCCTATGCCTAAGAACCTACCTACACCTACACCTCCCCCATGTCTAGACCCATTACCACATTGGGTGTCATGCCGACATCAATTCTAGTTCATCCTCCCGTCAAATTGGATTTAGCCACATCTTCCCAAACTCATGCAAAAACCATTCCTCCACCTAAAAGGAAGACCCAACCTTCTAGGTTGCATACACCAGTTTCACCCACTACACCTTTGTCACCTTCTCCCCTTTCGTCTATCCTAGGGCCTCACCCGTCGACCTTGGCTAAAAACCACCTATCAAGGCAAATCAAAAGTGCAACAGCCCACCTCTTCATCACAATCCTTTATTACACCCAACCTACTAGCACAACGTACACCTTCGCCATTACCCGCATCTTTCTTACCACCTATACCCCCACCACTTATAGTAACAACATCAATACCTATGATATTTCCTTCTCTTCAACCCATACCTTCCAACCCAACAACCTTCACCACACCTCCTTTATCACCTTGGCTAACTCATCCTCTACCACCATCCACTTTCCCCTCTACATCATGTATGCCTCCTTCACCTTTACCTAGGAAGGTGCAACCTAAATTGAAAAACCCACTACCCTCCAAAGAGGTAGTTAAGCCTACAACACCTTCTATTGCTATTTCATCTACTACGCCTTTACCCAGAAGGTACATCCCAAGCCTAAAATAGTACCACCTACCAAACCGGTGGTCAAACCTATCTCACCTCCAATTCCACCTCCTATTACACCTCGTACATCATAATCACCCACACTTCAATCAAGACCCACACTCACTTCACATTGTGATCCATTGGCAGGGTCTTATGCCAACATTCTAGCTAACCTTTTAGATACCTCTGTCATCACATTACCGCCCCTTAGACCTTATGACCCACTCAAACCCAAACCAAAAGGGTTTGACGATACTAAAATTTGTGCCTACCATCGTGTGCCAGGACATGATGTAGAAAATTGTAAGGCTCTAAAAACCATTCTTCTCCAACTTTTTCCTCCTGAACAAAACTTTGATGATGATGATATTTTAGATGAGGACCCCATTCCACCCCCACCTATCACCACACATCCTCACCCACTACCTATTCAGCAACCTACATCACCACCTCCACAACCCTTTTATCCACCTCCAAAATTTGAGATCAATATGGTCCGTATAAGAGAGCTCTCCAAAACCCCACCAAAATTCTAGTGTGCCCTACTCATTTCACAAGGTTCTTACCCCACATTAGGTTTTTTCCATCATGCCATTATACTACTCATGACATACCTTCTCCATCCACCTCTCTTCCTCAAATTAACATGATCCAAGTTGCCACTCGTGCCCAAAAAGACAAAGGAAAAGAGAAAACAACCATCCCATCGACAATCCTGTGCCCAATATACCATCTACACCTGCACAAAAAATCACCATCTATGGACCCACATACCTCATTTCTGATAGGGTTGCACATTGTACAATGATAAAACAATTGCACCAATCCCCCTTGAAAATGTCTTTGTACGATCTCATCTAAACCTTTGAATCTCATCGACAGGCCTCATGGAGGTTCTATAATCCATCAAGGTTTTACCCAATGACCCTACACCTGTGGCCTCCATTATTACCCCTCACCACGTGGCCTCTCTTACCAATTCATCACCTTCCTCTACACCCCTACCACTCATCAAGTAGTTACCCTTAGTTTCTCTGATGATGAGATTATACCTCTCCAATCAAATGATCTTGATCCCACCATTTTCATTTTCATTTATATTTATAATATTCACGTTCAATGTGTTATGATTGATGATAGTGATAGCATCAACATCATCTCCTCCCACATGTATAAAAAAATGTGCATCCCTTAAAATCTTATTCATAATAACCTAGTTATGCTGCATTCATTCAATGACACCATCACTTCTACTCTCAACAACATCATCCTCCACATTTATGTGGGACCCGTCTACATTCTCGGAACTATTTTATGTCTTAGGCGGGGAGTTCTAATATAACTTATTGCTTTTCCAACCTTGTATCTGCGTCATGGGTTGTGTTCCTTCAGCCGTACATCGCTATGTAAAATTCAAACATGAAGGACATAACTATACCATCCCCATTGACCCTTCACCATTCAAAACATGTAACATGTTGTACTGACCTAATGATGTCCTTATACCAGTTAAGGCATCTACTAACGATGTCACTTCTCCTTCACCCATAACCCCATCCACCAATGTTGCTACTTCCTTTTCCGCACCTACCTCCTCTTTTCCCCTTTGTTATCATGGACTCTAAAGGCTCTATAGCTGACCCATCCAATTCCTAACCAACCGATGCTTCTACTTCTTAATCGCCTAATGATTCATCTATTCCCCTACCCACTTATCAACCACCAATCCCTTACGGTGTTTTTCAACATCGCATGCTAGGAAGTATTGCCTATACAACATCGACACATTCCTTACTCCTCAAGAGTATGGTAACCTTCGCCAACATCCTCGCTATGATAACCATGTAGGTAAGGTTTTCCCTTATATTCCTCTCCACCTTCATATAAAATTAACATATGGGGGACTGGATACTTCCGCCTACTCACCTGAGCCACCTTCCCAAATGTGACCATTTTCCTCTGACCTCCAATCTCTCACCAACCACTGCTTCGCCCAAACATTCCTCCATCACTACGCATGGAAGTGATTCGGATTTGGTTTCAACAAACAGGCCGTCATCTTGTCATCACGTGTACCAAATGTAAACAGAGTGACCATAGTGGTACCGGCTTTGCCGAACCATTTTCTAAGAAATCCCATGTCAGACTCATTGAGGATGAAAAACCTTCTTCACCCCATTTACCAACTACACCACCTTCACCCACGGAGTCTATAGATCCAGAATCTATTCCTCCTAAAAACTTTCATAAACACTATTTCTTTGGGACCTCGACCTATCAACACAATGGCGAGGCCCCTCTTCCATTCCCTTCCTATATCCTAACATAATCGATGATGATACACCTTCTATTAATGTCTTTCAATGTTAGGACAACGAGTCTATTCTCACTTACCTTGGTGCGGAAGATTCTTATATTCACATATCGTTTCCTTATGAGACATAAACCATGTTAAATGAATTGACAATCAAAATCATTATTAACACTTAGGATGACCCACAAATTCTAAAGATATGTCAATATTTAGATACTATTGAATAGGAATCTTTTAATTCTTTCCTTTGGGATCATAACAACACTTTTGCTTGGTCCTATGCTTTGATATGTCATTATTGACCCCAATATTCTGGTCCACAATATTGTCACTAATCCCAAAGCAAATCCCATAAAAGAAGCTACGGAAAATGCATCCTTGCCTTTCCATTCTTGTGAAATAAGAACTTGAGTGCATTCTTTTGGTTTCCTTCATCCTACCCATTGATTATCCACAATTGATCTCTAACATTATTACTATCACAAAAGCGACAAGGGGACTTTGTGTTTGCACGAATTTCCATGACCTTAACTTAGCTTACCCCAATGACAACTTTCCTCTACCTAGTATTTACCAACTAGTTGATATTACCACCAACCAAGAGATGTTATCACTCATGGATGGTTTCTAAGGTTATAACCAAATATTAATTTCCTCGAGAAGATCAACACAAAACTACCTTCATCACTCCTTGGGGGACCTTTTGCTATCAAGTCATGCCCTTTGGCCTTAAAAACATTGGTGCTACATATCAGCGGGTTATGGCTTATATCTTCCATGACATCATGCATCATATATTGGAAGATTACATAGACACCCTTCTTGCCAAATCAAAACATCAAGCTGAACACCTTACAGTCCTGAAGATCATATTTGACCGTCTCATCAAGTATTGTGTATGTATTCAACCTAAAAAGTGTGTCTTCATGGTTCTCTCAAGCAAGCTACTTGGTTTAATTGTTTATTTTCACGGCATAGAATTCAATCCCGCTAAAATCAAGGTTATTCTTGAAATGCCTCCACCTACTAACCATTGTCAACTTCATAGATTACAAGGCAATTTGCAATCTATCTGTCATTTCATTTCAAAGATTTATGACTACTTCCACCCATTTCATCATCTCCTAAAAAGGACATCTCCTTCAATTAAGATGATGAATGCCACAAAGCCTTTGAGGCCTTAAAAATTCCTCCTTCAACCACTGTACTCATTCCTCCTAAGGATGACCAACTATTTTACCTGTACATTTCTTCTACGGATCATTCCTTGGGAGCCATGCTCACTCATCGTGGCGAGCAACACATGGAGCAAGAGGTTTATTATATAAGTCATACACTTTTGAACTACAAAACTTGATATACCCATGCCGAAAATTTTTGTTTAGCCTTAGTCTTTGTCACCACTAAACTTTTCCATTAACTACTCAACCCCAAAACCTTCATTTTCATAATCACTAACCCCTTACACTACATGTACACCAAGCCATACCAACATCAACGTGTTGCATGTTGCCTCATGCTTCTCGTGAGACCTAGAACTCAAATTCATCCGTCAAAAATATATCAAAGGCCAAACTATCGCTGACCAACTTGACGTACCCCTCTCCAAAAATCAATCCTCTAACTTTGATTTTCCGAGAAGAATCCATTGCTTTACCCTCGCTTTGGATGATATTGTTTACCAAATGACTTTATTCTTCAATGGTTCCAAATGTCAACATGGGGTTGGTGTTGGATTTATCCTCATTCCTCTCGATGGCGAGCCTATGTCGTTATCTTTCAAACTAGATTTTGAATGTACTAAAAATATCGCCGAATATGAAACACTCATATTAGGCCTTAAAAATGCCATCGCCTTAGATGTTAAATCAATTAATATCTTTGGTGACTCTCAACTGGTGGTAAATTAAGTCAATGGTATATACCAGTGTCGTAATGAAATACTTCAAAAGTGCAAACATCATGTTGACATACATTTGACTACCTTTGATTGTTATGAACTTCAAACCACCCCGTGTTCCACTAACAAATTTGTAGATACCATGGCATGTCTTTCATCTCGGATACATGCTTTGTCTCCCAAATCAAAAATATTTATCACAAGACAAAGGTTGCAATCACCTTCTTATCTATTTTGAGGCATCAACCTCATCTAAACCATTGAACCTGACCCATGTGACCTCTGGTATAAATAGTTTGCGGAATACCTTTCCCTTTCAATTTTACCTCCGTGCCTTATTGCAATGGACAACGTGCTTTTATCAAAAGTGTCTCTTGTTATGTCATCATGGGTGGTATTCTTTATAAATGTGACTTTGATGGTATTCTCTTACGATGCCTTACAAGTTCCAAAATTCTCTACACCATCAAGCAAGTTCACAACATAATTTTTGGAGGTTACTTCAGTGGCTTAGCTATCGCTAAATGCATTCTTCTCTTGGGCTATTATTGGCCAACCCTAAACCATAACTATTGTGACTATGTCAAATCGTTGTGTGAAATTCCAGCAACATGCTAATCTTCACCATACACATAGTCACGCCTTACGATTCACACGAGACCTTTGGCCTTTCTATCAATGGGGTTTGGATCTTGTCAGAGAGATAAATCCTCATTCTTCACAATGCCATCAATGGATTATCACTACTACCAAATACTACACTAAATGGGTTGAAGCCATACCTCTTATTTATACAAAAGCTGATAAAATATGTGAATTCATCAATCATCACATCATTTGTCTCTTTGGTGTTGCTCATTGCCTCATCAGCGATAACGGAAAACATTTAAAAATATCCTATGGAAAATATGTGACACCTTTGGCATTCAACTCATTTTTTCTTCACCTTACTACCCTCAAACAAATGGCCAAGCTGAATCAACCAAAAAAACCTTTTAAAAAATTCTTATTAAAGTTGTGGACGATACTCGAAAGGATTGGCATACACACATGAACTTCGCCACACCTTTCTCTCTGGTATACGGTATAGAGGGTGTCCTTCATCTTGAAGTCAAAATTCCATCTCTGCGTATCTAACTCAAAGAGATGATCAACGATGATGAATTTTTCTAGGACTATTTGGCACAACTTGAGTTATTAGATGAATGTCGTCTTAATGCTCTCGATCATCTTCAAATATACCAAAAACACATCAAATGTGCCTACGACAAATGTGTCCATGAATGAACCTTCGAGGTCAGTGACCTCATCCTGAAAGAGAATCAACATGTAACAAAAAAGGAGAAAAGTAAAATGGGTAATTTTTCTCCTAATTGGCTTGAACCCTATATTGTTACTCATACCTATGGATTAGTTGCTTATCGTTTGTCTTCACTCGAAGGTAAGTCTGAATCTAAGCCCCTCAATGCCTTGCATATTTGACCATTCTATTGTTGAAATTATTCCTATATCACATTCTGTTTCAACAATAGAATGGTCAAAGAATGTGATATAGGAATAGTTTCAACAATAGAATGGACGAGCGTTTGAACTAAACAAGAATCAATGACTAAACAAGAATCATGCGATTACCCGTTACCTTTTCAACCTTATCTTCAATATGACTACCACGACTCTACTCATGGTATGATTCTCATGGATAGTTTTTATCTTTTTCAAGATGGAATCCCATGGTCATTCATCACTTAAAACCTCTCTACCATAGTTAACCTCTGTGTGCTACAGTTTTGTCTTTAAAAAAGCCTATTTTTTCTCTATAGTCTTGTCCATGACTTAAAAGTCCAAAAGAAAAATAATGCCAAAAATAAAATGGGATTCAACTCCTTGAGTCAAACTTATAGAAAAATAGATGACTCCCTCAAAAAGGACATCTATTCTCTCTATCTCACTGTTATAAATAGACTACTCCCTCGAAGGAAAACTATGCAAAGCTAGCCATATTGTACTTAGTCTATCATCAATAGAAGACTATTCTTGCAAAAACCAAAATAAAATATTTAGAAGCTTCCTGCATCGATCAGCTTCATGAAGACCTCAAGGAGATAATATGCTCATCCCACATAGACTTCCCACATCGATCAGTCTATCAAAAACAAAAGAAAAAAGAAGAAAAAGATAACCTTTTCGTCATGGACTTGCCTATGTTGATCTTGGGTCTCTTTCCCAAAGTAGGCATGCTATCTCACACCAAAGTTACACTAAAACCAACCATTCTTACCTCATCGCCTTTTCACCCTAATTTCCTACCCACTCAAGGGATGTGCCGAAATGTGACATTTAGTGATCATGTGACTTTCTTCTACCTTAGAATAGTCCATTATGCAACGCCTTTAGGGTCTTACGCTCATAAGCCCATCTTTGGTATGATCGACTCATTATGGTTCTTATCAATTAGGTGATTATTTTTATCACCTCTTACCATTCACCTTCTTCATTACTTGTTGATTCTCCTATACAGGACCAAGCCTTCGACATTCACATTCAACCACACCTATATGACCTAAAACTCAACCATACCTAAATGACCTAGACTCAAAACATGCCTAAAACCTACCAACCCATTCCTCTACCCCATCATATTCTTCCCTAGCTTATGGGAGAACTACATCAGCTTGAGGCCCCTTTTCATCAGGGCTATGTAGGCAGCACTTCGAGGGCATGGGGCCCTTGGAGGTTAGCTCAACCACTCTTTACCCTAATGGATTTTCCCCCCATTTGTCTATTTACATTCTACCTCGTTAGTTTCCATCTTATACACAACTTGGAAATTAAACAAACATACAAGTATATAAACATGTATACTTTCCTATTTCTTAAAGCATCATATCATACATCCATCATTTCACATTTCCATGATATCAAATATTTTGGAAATTACACCATAACATACATATACATCATCATTTATTTCCCATGTTACTAATAACTTGGAAATTAAATCAAAACTAAAAACCTAAGCTCTAACATGCCTAACTCACCTAAACTCCACCATGCCTAATTGACTGACTTGATTATGCCTAAATGGACTGAATCCACCATGCCTAACTAACCTAACTCAAACATGCCTATACCTGACTCCATCATGCCTACATGACCTCGAATCAATCATGCCTAATTCACCTAGTTTCCATCACATATATAATAACACTAAAAATAAAAACACAAGTACATCATCCATACCATAAATATCATCATCTATAACAAATGAAAGTCTATGTATCAATACAAATGTACACCAATACAAATACATACAAGTATCTCAAATCACTCAGATACATCCTCACTATCTTCGACATGCAGGCTGGTATAAAATCAAAATCTCAAAACCCTCATATACATCCTCACTATCATCGACACATAGGCCGGTATATACCAAAAATCAATACACCAATCATATCAGGTGACTAATAATCACCTCACCTGATATCCATATCTATCTCATCTGTCTCCTCCTCCTCTCCTCCAGTCTGACACTGTTCCAACATCTCTCCACCTAGCATGGGTCTTGGTCTAATCTCTACCTATGTTGAAGCTATGTCTAGCCTCCATGAACTCATAGCCTCACCCTGACCCTGTCTTTGGGCTTGCTGCTCCCTGTTCTTTCCAAACTATAAGTGTGGGATCTATTCTTCTCACTTGCTACATGTTTTCCCCGTACAAAGCATAGGATGGGACATGTATCCTGATGGTTGTTAGATGATCTTGGTAATACCGTGCCTCATTCAGGGTATCCTTGAACCTCGCCATTGACACCATCTGAGGTGGTGCCATAGGTCTTACATCAACCTGTGAGCTCTATCCTCGCTAACTCTGGCTGCACTGCACTGCACTGATTGATTCGTATTCTCCTCCTGTACCATGGTACCCTGTCTCACCACAACTTCCTATAGTGTGGGACCCTATCCGTCATCTATGGAGGTGCCTCGCACCTGCAACCGAGCCTATAAGGCCACAACCTGAGCTTGTGCAGTGGTCAACCGCACCGTAAACATGCTACCCTGCCGCTTCGCGCTTATAAGATAGCTACTGTCCCCATCTCCATCTCCACCTTGTGCGGGTGCCTATCCTTGTGCTACCCGGGCTCGTAAAATAACTACCTGAGCTTGTAAAATGGAAACCTATGCTTCTAACCTGGTAAGTTTCCCTTATAAGTTGTAATATGGGCCTAAAGGGTAGCCACCTAACCCTGCAAGGTATCCCTCTGTACTGTGATGGTGGCTAAGTCTGGATGCCCCATGCTCGGTGGTACCACTCATAGCTATGCTTCCCACCACTACCTATATCTATCGGTGACCCCAACATCAACAATCCACCTATCCACTAGCTTCTCTTCCTTCCCTATAGGCACACTAGGTCATGGTAGAGACACAGGTCTCTCCACGTCATCCCTACGATACTGTGGGAAAGGTGGGAGTAGATTCTATGGCAGACCAAACTGTTGTCTAACCTTGTCCATGGGTATCAACTCGTGCTCTCCGGCATATTTCCCGTATCTAGCTCTCCAACTACAGCTCCTCTAGCTCCTCTACCATGCCTCTATAGGATGGATAGCCAATATAGGGTCTCCACACAATATTGACCCTGAAAGCCCCTCCAATACCCGTCTGTAATACAAAACATCATGTGTGGCCCTAGCCACTCTGTGCTTCCCACCAACTGGTACCCACCGTTTGTATCCAACTCTAACCTAGCCACCCCAAACCAATAATTTCGGGAAAACCAACTAGACATACACATATGATGTGCTCATATGCCCATAATGTAGAAGAAAGGTGCAACACAAAATAAACCGCCACAATCTCCCATAGGCCCATATCTCCCTATATAGCTGCACCAGGAATTTTGGTGCCCATGCAAAGCAGATCCGCTCCTCCATCATATCCTGGAGCACTCCCATTAGTGATCATGGGAACCTCCCACCCTCAAACATCTAGTTAGGGGAAACAACATACCACCTCCATCATCAAAACAACCAACCTCATCTCCTGAGGATGGGCCGCATACATGTCTCCATAGCTAAGGCTCACGCTATGGTACCTCATCTCACCCATCGCCTCCCCAAACACAACTACTATCGGCTCTATAGATGGCTCAAAAGAAATAGAATACACTGACTCCCAAAAATCAGTAGCCTTAGGATCCTATATACATCCTCTAGGGTGACAATCATCTCACCCGTCAGTAAATGAAATGTGTTGGTCGTTGAATCCCATCTATCGATGAGTGCGACCATCAAGCTAGGATCTTGGGTTATACGCCTATAGCGCGATCCCAATCAATCCAACATCTATCATATGTTCCTACTCCTCCACAGTCACACTAGATTGCATCGCTAACAATAGAGGTGGTACTTTGTCTCGCATCCGCAACTGGTCCCTAACATGCATCAAAAAAACCATTTCCTTTACATTTTACCCAGTTTGACCTAAAATCATTACTACCACATACCTTTTGGTGTTACCAACACTTATTACAACCTACCCACAAGCCTAAATTACCCATACATTTCCTTAATTACATTCAGGGACCTACTATTTTACCTATACCTTGGCATTACCTGTGCCATTACCTATATATTTTGATATGAACCAATTTTTGGTACCCTTTGAACTTGTGTAGTCGTTATACCTTATGATGTTGTGATTTTTTTGCCTAATGACCTTACCCTGCCTATTACCACGTTGTTTATCTTGACTAAACCTTTGGTGTACCAGATCATACCTAAACGTTCCTGCACCTAACCTAAGTTGTGTTTTCGGACCATATCTTGTACCCTGGATACCTAAATCACTTCAACCTTGTTTGGATAAACCTATCGACCTTAGACGATGTAGATTTTGTGAACTCTTCAACTTGGTACCATGTCGCAATCTATATGTGTGCGTGAATTTGATTGCTATTACCTATTACCCAATTTGACCATTACCCATTCCCCCATGTTCCCATACCCTTACCTATAACCCCCTACATTAACTTTCATAACCTACACATTTATCAAACCACTCACCGACTCTATATAACACCTCATCAGTTCCTTGTTTGAGGGGGATCACCTCCACCGACACTTGGGGCAACCTCACATTTAGCCCTACTTGGGGAAATCCCACTCTCACCTATATTTGGGGCAACCACTTCCTATTTTTTCGGGATCACTTACCAATACAAGCTATGAGATAAAAGGGGAAAATGTAGAGACTAAAATTGGCTCATACTTCCATTAAATCCCCATCAATTAAATTAACCATATCCTACCCATTCATATCCCCTAGTGCGCATGTTAATTAAATTAATTGAATTAATTATCTTAATTAAATTAATTAATATCCTCACTTAACCACCTCACCCAGCAAACTCACCTAGCCACCTCACTCAAATGACGCACTCAAACATCATTAGTGACCTAAGACCAAGTCTAAACCTATCCTAACCAATTGGGACTTAGTCTAAACCTAGACTTAACTCCTACTAATAAAACTACAAAAATCTTACTTATCCTCCTATGATCTATCACTCAAGACTCGGATGAAGATTGGAGACCACACTAAAAATAGCAATAATCGAGATATTTTTGGCTAACCTAGATATTCCCACCTTAACCAACGCTAGTTATATCTCAACCGACGTCGGTCACCTAATCGTTGCTAGTTAGGTTAAATACATTTCCAAAATCCTTTTCCTAGGTTGGTCATTCGATTCAGGATCTCATACGAATAAATACTTGGAGCACTCGAATTTATGAAGCACTCGCATAAAGGAAAACACACGGGAGCACTACCAACAACCATTGGAATTCATCATCTTCTTCATGATCACATATTCATATAGAGAAGGGCGGAGGTTTGAATCTGTCGGGACACGAATACAATGTATCTTCTCTCGGATCTCTGCCATCACCGTCCTCATCACCTGCATTCTCAAAACCTATTCTTCAGTAAGTACCTAACATCTCTTCATTTATCTCTATTTTATTTCGTAAGATTTATTATCCATCTCAATAATTTATCTTTCTCCACACCTGTATACTTCCTTCCTCCCACCAACCTATCACCTTACCATACTTGGCCATGTTACCTATTTTTACCCTCTTCTAACCATCTCTGAGCCTCTAAGACCATATTATGACTTCACCCTCACCATTTCCAACCCCTGTGTAATCTCAGGAAGTTAAAAACCAATTTCAAGAGCTTTCTACTCAGTACCCCTACCGATGCCAATTAGCCAACCGACCTTGGTCATTCTTCCTAACCGACATCAGTCCACACAATCGCATCATCCATCCGTGTGTCTAGCAATATAGCTTAGAACATTGAGCCAACACCTATTTCCTAATAGCCCACAATCACTTGTAGCCTTTATCAAACCTTTCCCAGAGCCTTTACTATACCTGCAACGAAATACCAGCCCATCACCTGACCCATTTTGACCTCAAACAATCTTTTGAATAATTTTTCTTATTGTTTTCAGACGTGATACCCACATTGTTTCAATTACAATGGGATATTTATTTCATGTATATTTTGAATAACATTAATACTATTATATAAAAGTGGATTGACAACCTATTCAGGAAGCATCACGCTTCTCGGATCTAGCTTCCGCTAGGAAGTCCACTCATTGTTTTGTTTAACTCTATCTAGTGGTATTGTTTTGCATTTATAGGTAGTTCCTCTTAGAAAAAAGGGAGATCTCGTAGTTAACTTGGATCAGGAAATCAGAATGTGTGCATAACCTTTAACCGACATCACAACAGGTATTCCTCTTTGGCCTACTACCTCTTATCTGTTTCATTAATTTGCTAAGAATCCGATGAAATAGTTCTTGTTGGGAAGAAAATTTTCCCCTAATATCAACCCCACACAAATAGTAGGATGTGAGGGCTCATGACCAAAGGTTGAGATAGGAGAAAAAAATATCCAAGTGAAATGTTTAGAATGTTTTTGTCATGGAGAGAGATTTTAGGGGAATATTCATCATCAAGAAGCTTCTAGAGAAAACTATGGGCAAGAAACATCCAAATTGGAAGCAACCGTGAAGAAGATTGCACATGTAAGTCCTCATAAAGCAGTGTCAAAATTTCTCTCTTGAATGGAAGTGATGATAATGAGTATATAGTTTGAATGTGTGAAAATAATGTAGAAGAGGCATGCTTAAGAGATTTGTAAGTTTCCATTTTACAATTTTAACAAAGTGATAATGCAAGTAATAAGACAATATGAATGTAATGAAGGACAATGTGAAAATGGAATGACTATATACAGAAATGCCTCAGGTGATGCTATTCAATGGTTTCGTTAGACTCCTCACCTCCCAAGGTACACAAATGATAAAAAGGATTCTTGAAATTTCCATTTTCTTGACAAGGGCCTAATACCTTGGGTTTAAACTTACAACCCTTTCCTACTATCGTATTTATCCAAAGATCTAATATTAGAGTATAATTGTTTTCTTGCAAGAGGAATTTGTAGACATATTTGTTGTGATATTTAAAGATCATGCTCATATGAACATGATGGTGTTGTTTAACTTTTTGTCTACATTTGGAGACCGATCACGTTTGGTGTTCATTGCACTATGGGATCTTGTCTCGTGGAAATGATAAACATGGTTTTTGTTACATCTAGACTAAGGTTATAAATGGGATAAGCCCTAGAGATGGATTTGGTGAGCATCGAACCAATCTCAAAATTATCTTGCTCTTACAATAATTCTATCAAATGTATATCCGGACCAAGATCATCAACGGGAAAAGAGGCTAAACCAAGGAAAATACCAATTCCTTGCGATTCAAACGAGAAAATGATTAGCTCATCACTTTCTAAGACCTTGAAAATATATGCTATGGTTCTTTTGGACATGATTTACACAAAAACTACCTTACTCTTATCTATTTTTCCATTTTGAATGTCTTTGGGTCATTAACCCCAACCTTCATAACACTGGGTGGTTGTGACCAATTCCTTTGATGGAACTGATTTGTTTAGCTGGTTCGTAGCGAGATCATACTCCGAATGAATCCATAGTTTCTTCTTGAGATTATCTAGATGTATATCAAATGGTTTGGGATCCCCTGAGTGACAAAGACTTTTCCCAAATAGAGGAACCTAACCTCTTGGAAAAAATTGGAAGGAATGGCCTTCATTAGGTGAACCCATGGTCTACCATGGATCATGTTATAATTTTTTTCCTTGTTGATGATTTAATACCGAGCTAGAATAGCTTTCGCCCAAGGGATACAAGAAGAAATATAGTTGCAATTGAGGCATCTTTAATATTGTCATACCCTCACAATCATTTTATAGTAGAATAACAACCAATATCCCAATATCCCACACGTAAGAAAGAGAAGGGAACTACATTCACAACAACCCCATCATCGATCATAGCTCTCTTGATGTAATTTTTATAGACCCAAACTTGCAAATATAAAGTAGGATCTCCTCTTTGGGATATTTCAACATCAAATGACATATTTCTTATATCAAAGATAAACCCAATATCCCTATCACTCTGTCCCTATAGGATGTATGTCGAAGTCAATATGATTGATTTGAGCCCCAAGTGGAGGCGTAACATGAATTAGGTGACCAAGACCCAATGCATCTAGCAACGTGGAATGATGTGCAAGGGAATTATTCAACAAATCTAGAAACAAAATGTGAGAAAAGGTCTTGTTCAAATATGAAATCAAATCATAAGATCCTATAAGTTTTGAGACTATATGAGCATCATCTTGTAAGAGAGAATGAGTGGGAAGAGGTTATGAAGTGTACTCCCTTGTCTGAGTTGTGTTAATTTATGGTTCAACCTCTAACTCAACTAATCCCAAAATATTTGTATTGTTGTTTATGCTTTGAGGTTAGAGGAAACTTGATATTGTTCAAAAGTTGAGGCCTCATGGTTGTTATTGTTAGTAAATATCCTATTTAGTGTGTAAATTATATTCTAATTATGAGTTGTTTAGGATATTCTGTTATGTATTGTTATGTGAGTAATAATTACCTTAGAATAGTGTTGGATAGTTAAACCTGCGCTTCCTATTTTATAGGAGCTTCATAAGTGTATATATTGTATCTCGTATGATTTCATTATAGGATGAATATATTATTATATTTTGTTTCTTTCTGTTTTCTCTGTGTTGATTTGGTTCTCCTAGTGCACAGACTTTGACCAAATTTAAGATTTGGTATCAGAACAGGATTTATTGAGGAATATTTGTGTAAAATGGGTTTGTGAAATCTGTGAGGGGAAGAGCCATTCCAATGCTTGGTCTCCTGGTCAATGAGAGAAGTCTTTTAATTTTTATATAGACTGATTTTTTGCTTTTTCTTGGATAAAAGCGTAGAGGAAGAATGTGATCCAAAGATTTGAAGATCCTAAATAGAATAAACCTTTGAATTGTTCCACAACGTGTATTTTGAGATGGGAATTTCCATTCAACCTCTATTTGAGGATCTCGTATGAAGTGAATCTATCTCAGCTTCATAGGATTCTACATCTCTATCGAATGATGTATTTGCATTTATTTTCACATTGTATAATTATATTAGGCATTTAAAGTTTTACATTAAGTTTTATTGCCACTCACATCCCAATACCAACAATGATGCTTATCTTGGTCTTGCTATGTGTTCTTTAGCACCTTTCTCATTAGAGTGCTGTCAGTGGTTCGATCCACACCTCTGTGGCTCCTTCGTCGCCTACCAGCTATTTTTTATATCCAACATTCTTTGACTGCGCGTAAACGATTTATATTGGATGTTTCCAAATTTTGTATTGATCAAGTTCCGTTGTTGTGGCTGTTTTATTGAGCCAATTCATGGTGGTGCACAAGAAGGTGTCGTTTTAAAAATTATCGTCTGATACCAAGTCGCTTACAGTTACCATAGGATCTACTAGAACCTATGACATTAGTATCAATGATGATAGCTGGCCTAATGAATTGTTCAACCTTGTAAGCGTATTCAGACCACGTAAGATTCATTCGCATATGTCCACGTATTCATCTAATCTTGACGGGACTCTACGAGACATTACATTGGGGTGTGTTCAAGTTTTATTATGTATGCATTTAATAATTTGATTCCTTCATAGTTATGTTTCGATCAATAGAGCCTATCATAGCTTAAAGCTATATAGACGTTAGTAGTCAAAATTGTCATCTTTTAGTAGTCGAGTATCATTGTGTCCTATTTTTGTTAGAGGCTCTGTAAACTTGAAGTACACTTTGTAAAAGAGTTTTTGCGTCAAAAATAAAGTCCTTCAATAAGATATTAACGTTGTCAAAAGATATGAGTTGTCTTATGTCTATTTGAAAGTTTTATAAGGAGAGTCTTTGTTAATGTCAATGTTTTTGGTCATTTTGCAATCATCATTTTTTTATTTTTTATTTTTAAAACTCTTTATGAATGTATTTTCGGTTGAACCTGACATTTGATTTAGGCATAAAATTGATCATCAAAATCCAAATTCATTGATTTAACAACATCTGATTGGAGGATGGAGGCAATGAAGGCAGGAGGACAATCAATAACCTCGAGTTCGTCACTGCCTCAAAGACCACATACTACTTTAGTGAAAAAAATTCTTTGTGCATGATGAATAAGAATAGATGAGCATCCTTGTTCCTATGTGTAGTACAATGTTTGTGTTTCCCATGTGATGATGATGATGTGGAGATTTGTACCATTGATACTATTATCAGGAAGTGTTCTTGATCAAATTGAATTGATGGTTGATGTGAATTGGTTGAACGGTCCCAATTCATGTATTCACCTGAATAGGTTGATCGGTCCCTATTCATGGATGATGTAGTTCCCACAATTAGTGTTGAGGATCGAGACCATGTGTAGGCTATGAAGCGACATGTTTCTTGGTTGATGATGGTGTTTTCCCCCATGTTCGCACTAAGGGGGAATGTTAAGAAAAATATCCTATTTAGTGCGTACATTATATTATAATTATGAGTTGTTTAGGATATTATTGCTATGTATTGTTATGTGAGTAACAATTACCTTAGAATAGTGTTGGATAGTTAAACCTACTTCCTATTTTATAAGAGATCCATAAGTGTATATATTGTATATCGTATGATTTCATTATATGATGAATATATTATTATATTTTTATTTCTTTTTGTGTTTATTTGGTTCTCTGCTACAGTAATCGACCAAATTTAAGAGTTATTACCAACATGAATACCCTTGTTTATGTTTTGAGGATCTACCTTTATATCTTCAGGATGTTTAGGGAATGGGTCCTGATAGATACCTAGGTTTGCATTCGGAGGTGCAATAGGTCTTGTATAACTCGGTTGTGAGGTTCCTTCAGGATTCACTATAAACATATCCACAAAGAGTTGTATTTGATTTTCAAGGAGCCTTTGTATGAACTTGTTGCAATACCTAAAATACCTAGCATCATGACCAAAAACATGGTAAATACCACAATATAGATTGGGGTTGTAGTCTCTCTGCCTTTAATTCAAGTTTTTTTGTTTATTGTAAGCTCGATTATATTTTTAAAATTGGTTATTGTAGACGTAATTTGTTACCCCTTGGATTGAATTTTGGCATTGGTTTGGGCCTTTGGTTTGAGCCTATCGAGGAGGGGGATGATTGAAATCATTTTTTTTAATAGAGAAAATAGAATTAGGGCCTCTTTGATTTCCCATGTTGTTATTATTATTAGTGTTACCATTATTTATAAAACTAGCAATCTTTCCCCTAGTTGGTAATATGGTTCGTGGTAACTCGAGATTGCTATTCATGACCTTGGGTCCTTGGTTATTGCATTTTTTATTTTTATGTTTTGCATTATTTTGGATAGAGGACACCAATTTCCTATTGAGACTGCAAATCTTATGCCCACTGTTGATAATTGCTTGGTTGATTTGAAGCGTACCTTCCAACAGTTCCTCATAACTGTGGAAAGGAAATTTTTGGAATTTCACCTTAGTCTCTCGGTTAAGAAAGTGAAGGAAGAGGTTACAAATCTCCACCGATCCATGTTAAGTGCACTTGTAGAGGAGTAAAGAACTTGACGCCATATTTGGATGAAATGGGAAGCAAATTCATTTTGTTCCTAGATGATATGAAAAAACTACGTAATCCTTGTTCGTGGCAACTTGTTCATATAAAATCATATGATGAATTCAGAAATAATTTGTTTAAAGGAATTTATGGAAGCATTCAGCATTTGATAGTACCAATCTAAAGTGATTCCTTCGAGTGTCTTCTGAAATATCTTATCTACTACGTAATCCCTGGGAAGTAATTTCCCAATGGCAAGAGCGTAGGCATTGATATGGGCATTCGGATATCATTCTCCCTTAAATTTAGGTAGGCCAGGAAATAGGCATGGAAGCATACACCCTATATCCTTAAATCAATGGGTTCTTTCAAATACTCACCATATGTACCCATCACATATGAATCCACCTTTGACACTCCTTGATGATGATGATGATGATGAGGAGGAGGAGGAGGAGTTAGATAAGTCAGTTGTAGTGCAGGAATTGGTTGAAACGTATGGATCTCCTTGATACTGTGTACAAGGAGTAGGGAAAGTGTACATATCCATTTGGGGGAATTTGAATACATATATAGGTAAGGTAGAACAACACTAGGATATGGAATAGTGGGTGTAAAACCAAGGAAATTCACATTGCTCGAGGGATAACATTTGAGAACGTATTTCCAGCCAACCCTTGTGTAGGATAATTATGAGATGGAGGAGGACCCATCCCTAGTGTGTTAGGCCCCATGAGGAGATCACCTAGGTTCAATTAGACTGGATACTCTTTTTTCACGGGATGTCAACCAACCTTTAAACATGCAATACGGTCAATCCAATTCAAATAACATGACCTTTATGGGTGAAATGATTCCTTACCCTAGAGTCTTGTCAAGACCTCACATTAGCATGCAATCTACAGAGGATGACATTTTTACATGAATTATTAATCCACTTCACATAATTGACAATTCCTTGGAAAGGATGAAGACTCATACCTCTGAGATGTTCAACAACAATGTATCAGCCACAAATCCTAAAACCCCTATTTTCAAGGAAAACAAGAATGAAAATGTTGAACAATTTATAATGGGGTATCACGCGTCCACCCAACCAAACCCTCTGCTGTAAGTGCACCCAAATAAGATACTCAATCCTCACCTCATGATGTTATTCTAATTTAGTAAGGGGATTAGAGAACTATAAAGTGCCCAACCTTCACAACTAAATTATGCAATAGGGAAGAACATGGGGAATCCCATTGACAACAAAGGTTAAGAGGGGAATTAGAGGCTATGTACGGGTAACATAAGTTCCCTATTATTTGACTATTTGTTTTTATTTGAATGCTAAAGCACTTTGAAAGTTCATTTTAAATGAATAAGGAAAGTAAATCTAGCTTAAATAAAAGACAAGTTTGTTTAATCTTTTAATCAACCAAAATCATTCTCGGTTAATTAAATTAAATTAAATGAACAATATAATATATTTATACGAGGAAGAAAAAAATTGAAATAAGATAACTAAATAACCACTAACATTTACCTTTTCCCAATTAATTAAAATAAAATTAATCTACTTCTACGAGTAAAAACAGAAATCAAAGTGCCACTACTTCTAAGAAAATAAACTAAACAGGAATGATTGGATGTAGATATTCCACTGTTGCAGATTGTGTAATTAAATCTACTTAAAATAAAGAATGTAATCTACAATTATTATGTAACAAATACAACTCCTTATAATTTCCTTAGATTCTTGGAAAAGGAAGAAATTTTCTCGTAAAGATTTCTTCATTTATCTATAACTTCCCTGGAAAAATGAAAATGAAATGTACGAACATTTTGAAACAAATAAATGAATAAATTCAGGCACAAAACCTTCCTCCAATTTCTTTCCCATGCATATCCATAGGGATAAGCCGAGAAGAAGATATCAATGGAAGATTCATACTCATAAGGAAGAAACTATAAATTCCGCATCTTAAAAAAAAATGTATTGCTTCTTTTGATTTTAACAACAATATTCAAAATAAAAGCTTCAAAGAAATGAAATACATCCCCAACTTGGTTACTGTAGTATTGTGATAGCTTCCCAAATGTGGTGATGATTCTATTGTCTCCTCAACTTCCTTTCCAGAGATGAAAATCCAAATGATCCAAGGTGCAGTGTTGTCTTGGTTGTAAGAAGAAATCAAGAAGATGTCGAGAAGACTGGTTACAGGAAAATTATCACAAATGCAAGTGGGAAGAAACATAACAATGTATTGTGTTTTTGTGTACTTTTCAAGAGGATTTTGGCACAAGTAATAGTGCAATTCAAATAAAAAATCTCCAACCCATTATACGGGTAATTTTTTCAGTTTTTCAAGGCAAATGGAAGAGAAGAAGTATAATAGAGATGACAATCAAGAAGTGCCAAATAATCTAAGAAAGGGAGATTCAAGCTTCTAATAATATTAAACCGAGAAGAGGACTCCAATACATATCCAATAATCTAGAAATCAAATGAAATGATTAACAAACGAGTGAGAAAAATAATCACAAAATTGAGACACGGGTTCAAAACACCCGAGTCTATATTCTCAATTTAATGCACACAGAACCGACAGTCTGTAGATACCGGAGGTTACGCAACCACCATAGCGGTTGTTTAATTCAAGGAAATAATAATGCGAAAAGGGGAAAAAATAAAAATGTGAAGGCTTGGAAAGTTGAAAGTCTTAGAAGAAAGGGTAAAGAAGTCGGATAAAGATACTAAAGGTAAGGGAAAGGGATATAGATACCATCATTGTTCTAGAAAATAAATATTTCATCATTGGAGTATTTTACTACACCACCAATGCAACACTTAGGCAATTTTGTGTGCATACAAAACCCGTGAGCCGACGGCTACCATTTGAGTTGTTACCTTTTTCTATTTCTACAACACTACTTGAAGGTTGACAACATCAAAACTCTCTAAAAGGTCACAAAATCAGTGCCTATAAGATTTAATTAGCTTATTCTTGGACACACACTTCCCTCGACTTTTTGGATGACCAATTCAGTGTCTCCAAATATTTGTAGAGTCTTGATTTGTCTCTTTTCCACAATGAGTAGACCATGAACCAATGCCTCATACTCTATCATGTTGTTTGAGCATGAAAATTACAACCTATGTGTAAAGAAGAGTTTTTTTATATTGGGGAGATAATAACTATGTGTGATTTAACTCCATTTTACATTACTAGAATTTCCAAATAACATTTTTCCATAAACTAGAAGCATCATTGTCTTCTTTGTGTGGTATGATAACTATGAATTCTTCTTCATGGATACAATAAGTTCCTAGAATAATATCCATAATCTGTTAAAAGGATAAAAATCATAGTTCTCTTTATCCCACTCATCAAGCATAAGATTGAGAATTGAATGAGATGAATGCACTATCTTGGAAAATTTAGGATCATTGATCACTTCTCCTTGGACTTGTAGACATTGGAATATGTACCTTGTGCATATTAAGGCATCTTATTAAAAAAACTAAAAAATCATAAAACATAATAACACGAAAAAAATCAAATAACCCCACAAAAGTAAATAAAAAATAAAAATCCCACAAAAATGGAGATAAATGACACCTCACCACTCATTTACTAACCCTCACCCACTCACATTTAATTTTGTCCATCCCACCTCCTCATGTACATGCCCAATACACTATGGACCATATCATTGCACCAATATGTGTCACATTACCCTATGCAATCCAAACTCTATAAAATCACACTCACCCCCATCATCTCAAACCCCTTGACTCTTTGTGCACTAAGGATATACTTGAGTTTTCTTAATCTCTTGTTCACATATCTCGATTTTATAGGTCTTGAATAAGTGAAACTATTACATACAACTTAATGTAGGGATGCTTTAGCAAAATTCCAACACATACGGGAATCACAAATGTGATTGGATTGTTAAATCCATGCAATTTTTGGTGAATCACAATTGTGATTGTCCCACAATATGAGTCAGGTATATTTTTCATTTTCACTTATTGTTTTTTCATTTTAATAAATAAAATATATTTTATCTTCTTACCAAGGTATGTCCCCTAACCACCAAATATAACTAAAGTATAATATTTTCCTAGTATGTTTGTGTATAGGTTCGATTGATTTGGAACAGCTTTTACCCACTTTATTCAATGAAATAAACCATAATTATCCTTCTCTTTGTAATGGAAATATAATCCCATTATATTTTAAATAACATTGATTTGGAGATTTCATATCAACTAATCCATATTGCAGTGATCCAAAAATAGGCATACATGACCATGCAGTTTGCATTGATAGGACTAGGATCATGAACTTCAACATGATAAGTTGAGATGGGCTCAAATTTTATTGTAAATAGAATCCCATACCTTGTTCTCAATAACATGTGATACCAATATGAAGATAGGTATCCACCCACTTTGGTTGTGAAATATTTGGAGAGGCAGAGGATGAAAAAGGTGGAAAATCAATCACAAAGATATCTTGCATTATAGTTAGGCTTGGGAAAAAAAAATTAACTTCAAATCCTTGGTAATACCCAATACTTTCACTATTGACCCATCAAGCTACAAAACACATTTTTAGGTTGGACTATACTCAATTCCCAAGTGTAATTTTATTTGGGATCACTTTGAGGTCTTACCGACACAAGATTCTATCATGTAGTTATGTACAAGGTGCTTGCCAACAATTAAAGACATGTAGAAAGGAGGAGGCTTGAAAACTGCACTTACTTGTTCTTCCTTAGGCTGAAAATATTGACTACAAAGTTTTCTTTGTGTATAATAGGTTCTAGAGGTGGAAGATACTTCAAGGCTTATTGCAAGATGTCTCTTTAAGATGGGATGTATACAACATCCCACATTGTGAGTTAAAGTTTTTCCTTTTCATCTGTTCAACAATGTTCAATTTGCAACGAGGAGTGACATTATCTTTCCTTAATTTTCCATTAGTGGAAGCTCTTTAGATGTCAGAATTACTTCATTCTCCAAAGTTTTGTTGAGTTGTGGGGTTTTACTATCCAACATAAATTGTTTTTATATGGTTGTTTAGTGATCCATGACCGACTTGGTGAAGCCAAAATGTTTACCGAGTCTTTGGGTTGGCCAAAATTGTTATGCAGATTTGGGGAAATAGGGGAAGAGACCTTACATCAATTTTATCTCTTTTTTACCTTATGTTATCTTCCATGTGAAGCTATGGAATGTTAAAATTTCCCATGGCTTGGTTAATGACACAAAAATATTCAAGTCAAAAATCATGAAATTAGGCTCGGGGATGACTTATTGTTTCTTTTCTCCACTACTTTTTAGAAAGAGATGCAACTTGATCTTGCTAAAAAAATTGATTTTCACCATTAGAGTTTTTATCACAAAGATTTCATTCCATCTTCACACATGTATTGATTGTTGGGTTGATCAAAATGATAACACCACTCAACACTTTTGGCTATATTGTTTTGGAATGGAATAATGGATTTTCGAACCTAGGAGATGGAAGAGGATGCGGGTTTACGTTAGGCAACCTCTTTGGTAGGTATTTAGTCCAAATATCTGGTTTAGATATCTGAGTTCCTTGTTACAAACAACCTTGAGGAGGATTAGGATAAGTCTTAGGAGATTGAGCTTGTGATCTCTTAAAGGAGACAAACTTGTTTGTCAAATTTTTAGTCTGAAGACTAAGGCTCACAATTTCATCTTTCTTCATAGAGGAATAAAATGTAGATGCAAATGATGAAGCATATTGTTGAGGAGTAAGAGAAATGATGGATTGGGTACAATACAAGTAATTCAAGGAAAATTGGCGTTGGTAATCTAGGGGCTAATTTACCTACTTGGATCATACAAATTTCATCCTTAATGGTTATTCCATAAGGATTGGGTAATATAGTAGCACCCATTGATTGAATCAATATTTTGCTATCTAATAATTTAGAGCTGTAAGAAAATATAGAAATTCACCTTGAGGAGTTGGTATTAGAAGGACTAGAATTGTTTCCCATATTTTTGTAACCTAAAGTTGAAATATGTCATAGGTTCACTTGGAGCTCACTTGGTGGTGGTTAGTTTATCGAGAGGGGAGATGTTTTCCTTCTTCTCATCAAATTCTGAAAGAGAGCTATCCTAAGATCATCCTAATTGTAGATTGACATGGTTGATAAAATTCTATACTACTCTGCAGATGTAGTCATTTTTAGTCCTATCACAAAAGGAAGAACCCCATGCGCATCGGCCTATCACCCAATAGAAGCTGAGTGCTCACCCGAGGCACGTGCGGGTGCCGAGTCTCTCTTTTATGTGAGTTTAGTGGGAAGAATTATCTATGATTAGTGTAAGAGCATTTAGGAAAGAGTTTGAGGCATACAAGAACCATAGGGCTTAAGCGGCCTCTAGATCCTTGCAGTCACTTGAATCGAAAAGTGCTTTAATGATTCCAAAACATATACTATAACGAAAGAAAGATACAACCATTCAATTGTAGCATGAAAGGAAAGAGAACTCATATAAATGAATAATACATTAAACCCATTGATATTCATATCTATTTATAACAGGTAACCTCAATATATTCATTGGTTCATTACAGAGTGTCACAGAGAGAGCAGACTGTAGTCAGGCGCATCACTGGACGTATGTAGCTAAGCTAATAGAAAAGAAAAATAACAACTCCATGCTTGGTACATCCTTTCCTGAACTAGAATACCCACTTGCAGCAATCCTACAGAGATTTTCTCACTCTCTAACCCACTATTCCCTACGTATATCCAGATGATATATCCTTCTTTCATGTGTATATATCTATCTATATCTTTTCCCATGGTAGGCACTTGTATTTATCACTTTCTCGGGATGCCAACTTGACTTGCTGCATCCTCGGATCTGTCACCAAGTGTTAAATGTGGTCCTCCATGCAAGCATGTTCCTTCGTGGATTGAGCTCTCCATTCCATTTCATGATGATCTTCTTGAAGATTCCATTCGGGGCATGCTCTTTCTGGGCTAACCTATTGCAAGAAAGCATCTTATCCGCTTGCAACCAATCACACTTTTCACGTGTTTTGCCTTGGGCACTCAAATTGGCTAAGTCCCGAACCTCCTTTTGTGCGTCACGTGTGCTATTTGCTTCCTTAAGCCTTTCTCTTGTGTGCTTTTGCCTTGCGTGCCATTCTATAACTGGGATCCTGCGTGCCTAAGCACCTTCATACTTGGTCAATATTCCAAGGGCCCAACATCACCCCACACTATGCTTGTTCTCCATCCTCAGAAACATTTTACTTGACCAAGAGGCAAGCTATTTTATGGGACCAAGATGTAGACTTATACTTTTACAAAATGAATAAGGAATGTAGAATGGGGGGAGGACATCAATTCAATAGGTTGGGAAAGTCCTTCCGCAGATCTGCCTCCAACTTGCTCCACACTTCGACCTTGCCCTTCGCCTTCCGGCATAGGTTTCCTACTAGGGTGCTCACTTCATCAAAGCTTAGGCCAATTCCCTAGGCACCCAAAGTGTCCACAATCTGCTCCAACTCCTTACCTAGGTCTGCGATTTTATCCATTCTTCTAGTAATTTGGGGGTATAGTTCCTTCAGTCGGGCCTTAATTGAGCTCCTTAAAGCCTCAATTGCCTCCGATTTCTTCTCTACCTTGGCCAGAACCTTGTCCCTCTCTGCCCTATTCCCTTTTTTATTTTCTTGGAACTCTTTCAATCCTACTTAAAGCATGGCGACCAAGGAGCTCACCACCTTATCTCTATCAATGCATGTGTCATATGCAGCTTTTGCAGACTGGGAAATGACCTTAATCTCCGCGAGTACTTGGCTGTACTGGTAGTGATCACTACTAACTTCAACCAGTCTTCCTCTTTCAAGTGTGCGGCCAATTCTACTGCAGATTCCAGCACCAAGGGTCGTCTCTCCATAGTGAGGATGCACATTAGGTCTTCTAAGAATTCCAAAGTTGATGCGTACCTCTGAGGGATTGGCATTAGGTTTGGGTGCTTTAATATGATGGCACTCTTGATTGAATCCACCTTCTTATAGACCTCCTACACATTTACTTTTTCTTCCTTTAACTCACGCCTTAATCGCATTGTTGATTAATTCCTCTTATTTTAAACTCTTGGCCTTCTCTGCTAGTTATTCCTCCTTCTTCCCCAACTTAACCTCCAATGCTCTGATTCTATCATTTCGTGTAAACAACCTAGCCTTAGTCTCATTCGTGAATTTTTCATAGCATTTACTAAGGGGTTGTCTCCCTTAGACTCGATAATGAGATGAGTGCTTTCTGGTAGACTTCAAAGTCTGGCTTGTCAATGTGTGACTCGAATGCCCAAGAGAGCATCTTCTTGGTCCTGGGGTACATGCCATCCTTTTCAAAAGACCCCATGGCTAGGATCCTTTCTGTGGGTATGGTGCTTTGGAACCGTGCACGTAACACCTTCTTTGTGTCATCCACATAGCCCATTATCTATCTCTGTTATGTATCCAGAGTTCTCCTACTGAGCGTGCACCTTTGGGGAAGCTAACTATCAGAGCGGGGCCTCCTAGGTTGTCATGTTCCTTTTCAATGCTCTCCTCCTTCCCTTCCTTAAGCACTATGTCTGCCTTTGCACTCTAACTCTTGGTCTACAAGGACTTTGAGCATATTTTTCACTTCTCACTCTGCTACCTCAAGTAATCTACTCTTTTGTAAGGCTTATGGCTCCCTACTCCTTGGCATCCTTCTCATCTACCTTCGTGTCTTCAGTGCCTTCCTCATCTTGTGTGCCCTTGTGCCATGCAAATACAAACTCTTTCTTCTCCTCTCCACTTTCTTCCTCCGAGTCATAGACACTAAACACATGTGGCTCTTTGTCCTTCTTAGGCTCTTCTTCCTCATCGCCACCTCCTTCACTCTCATCATCTCCTTCTCCCAAGTACTTCTCCAAGCTATCGGTTACCTCTGAGTCAGCTTCTTCATCCACCCTTTGCTTCTTCCTGAGAGGTGGCTTCTGATAAGGAGATTTGGCCTTCTCTTCTTCCTTCGGTGATTCTTCCATGGTGGTGGGTTGCTTGGGCACCTCTACTTATGGCATCTTCTCCTTCACTAGAGACTTCTTTCTTCGTATGTAGGTGCTTGGCTTGGTGCTTGTAGATGGCATGCTCACTGTTTGAGTAGTCGGCACACTTGGTGCTCCTTCCTCTCCTCTACCTCTCTTCTTAGACGCTGGCTTCTTCTTTCCCAAGGGGTCTTCAGGTATGGAGATTTTGTTCTCCAAATATGTGCCCTTTTCAAACTTCGGCCTTATGTGCATGTACACGCATGCGGTGGATCCTCCAGCGATGGGAAGCATTATCGGCCTAGTCATTTGGATCTCGTGCGACACGTACTTCTCTATGTACGCGTGCTTACCGCCAGGTAATTCAGCTTCTTCCTCATCTCCTTGTGTTCCCGGTCTAACCTTCCTAGTTCCAACCTTAGCTTCTTTGATTCTTTAAATTTGTTTACTCCCGCTTGGAAGTATTGGGTAGTGAACGTGAAAGGAAGCTTGCACCAAGGGCTCCATGATTCGTCAATAAGCTTGAATCTACCCAAGCAGTAGTGTTGGTACACCACGAACTCAGCTTCTCCCTCAGTGGCTGTTGGGAGTTGTTCAGGGATCCTCCACTCTACCCCGAATGCATTCCTCAAGTGCGTATACCACTTTTCTAGCCGCGTTTTGTGGGGAGTCATCATTGTATGACAAGCATACTTCTCGAATCTCTTCGTGGGCAAAGGGTCTTCGGCTGGGTACTCCCACACAAACTTGTATGAGGTATCTGAAACTCCAATTTTTGCAAACACTATGGTGAGCAAGACATTTCCAAAGAGGATCCTGTCCCCTTCCTTCACGCACTTAACAATCTCCTCTACAATGTACGTAGATAAGTTGTATATCATCCCCTCTGTAATCTTCTTGCAGACATGTAGCCAAGGTTTGTTGACTTGCGTCCATCTTTCTTAGCCATTCAACTTAGTCACCAGATGCACGGCCATCTTCATAATGGGGTCCTTGATGTCTAAAATATCATAGTACCGTGACCCTTTCTTGTAGGCATACTCAGTGATAGTCTCTTGAATAGCCTCCTTGTCGCCAAGGTCATCTTCTAGGATATCTCCCTCATATATGAGGCCTGTAAATTGAGAAATCAACTGGGGAGTCACGTGCATCTTGCACCCAAAAAGTGGAAATAGTCTTCGTGCTCCCGAGACATCAACCACTGGTACAAGTGATCTGGATTCCCAAAATAAGGCAACTCATAGAGTTGCAACAAAGCCCTGCCTTCACCAATTTAACCTTAACGTCATCATCATATATGGGAAAACCTTCAGGTGTTCGCTTGTTGGTGGGAAGTACCAATTCCAACGCCATTTCTTTCTCTATGGTGTTTTTGTTTTGATTATAGTCACTAACATGTATGCTTCTCAAGTGGGATTCCCATTCCTTTCCCATCATCACCCCATCTGGGTATTGCATCTCTACATACCATTCTTCATTTGTGTCTACTTTGGGTTTTGGTTGTTTAGCCTTAGCTTTGCCCTTTCCTTTCTTGGGTGCCATGGTCAAGGTATTTTTATTACTCCTACCCTCTCTTTGTTACTCTGTATTTCTTCTCCCAACCTTCGATCTCATATCCGTGATATAAATCTTCTAAACCCGTGCCCTAGTTTGTCAAACCCTAACTTGGATAAACTCTTCACAAGACAACACCTTTTCAACTCCTTCCATGCTTGTGTAATTCCTTCTATTCCCCAATCTCAAACTAGCTCTTTGCATTTTAATCACATAGATCTTCCACTTAATCGAATATGAAAATGCTAGTTCATAGAACTTGCTTATATCTCCAACTCTTCGTTTTCGCAAAGTAAAAATGAGATTGCCCCCGACACTTTATTTATAGTTTTTCCTTTTTCTAATCATTAAATACTACTTTACCTATCCCTATACTTTGTTCATTTAATGCATATTTTTCAAACAAATTTCATCTTTAGTGCCTTTACTCACACGCCCTTCTTACGCAAAAACTCCTCCAACCTTCTAAAGCATGCAACCCAATCAACCTGATAGGAGACTCTTGCATGAGCTTAACCTATGCCGAAGGCACTTCTTCAATCGATTCTTGCTTTCGCTTACCTCGCTTTTTTCTTTAAGCGTGCTTTCTTTTCCTTTTTGACGTGGGATCTACCAATAGATTTATCCTAAAGCACCAACCATTCTATCTTTTCTCTTCATCTACCTCTTTCAACAAAGCTACACAACAAGGCTCTTCAACACAACTTCCTTGGTAATTTTAATCAAGCACTTCTTCACTTATCTCCACCCCACACTTAAATGATACGCGCTCCTTTGTGCACTCACAAATTTTCCAAAAATAGCAATAAGGCTACCAGCGCCCAAGGTGCAAAGCAAAACAACAACGTGAAAGGGAAACATAAGAAAGGAAAATGCATAAAGGACACTTCTAGACTAACTAGCAAAACTACCTTATTTACAAACACTAAGAAGACTTATTTATAGTAGGGCTTGACCCACCGCCATTGAAGTGTCCAGGAAACTTCGTTCCATCCAATGCTTGTAATTGGCATGCACCTGAATCAAGGATGTACGAAATTGTGTAGGGACCCAACCAATGGACTTTCAACTTTCCAGGATGGTGCAAAAATTGGAATCATATAGTAACACCATCTGCCCAACCTCAAACTTCTTGTTTCTAATATGGAAATCATGCCAAGCCTTTTGCTTTGCCTTTTCCCTTTGTTTGGATCCATCGGGAAAGTGATCATATCTCATCCAGTTTCATTAGCTCATCAATCCTTTCTTCCAACGCTTATTCATTGGCTAATCCTCCTGTGCATGCTATTCGCAGAGAAGGTAACATAAATTCAACCAGAAAAATGACTTTTGCACCAAACACCAATTGAAAAGGTGTGGCTTTATTTAGTCTTTTATACGTAGTCCTGTAAGCCCATAACACTGCCGATACTTTGTCATCCCAATCCTATCTTCCAACATCACAAATTTTTGTCAAGGTATAACTCAATATTTTTTGAATGCTTCCATGGTTCCATTTGCTTGTGGGTGATAGGGCATAGTCTTGTGATGAGCCACCATGAACTCTAATAATAGGATCCCAAACCTATCTTCCAACATCATGATTTTTGTCAAGGTATAACTCAATATTTTTTTGAATGCTTCCACGGTTCCATTTGCTTGTGGGTGATAGGGCATAGTCTTGTGATGAGCCACCATGAACTCTAATAATAGGATCCTCATGGTCTCATTCAAAAATCTATACCCCTATCACTGGTCAAACTCAATGAATATCCATACCTTGTGATTATGTTCTCCTATAAGAACCTTGCCGTTGTTGCTACTATGTAATATTTAGTTGGGGATGCCTCTACCCACCTTGTGAGATAATCCATACAAGTGATGACATAACATGACCCAGTCCTACGCGTTGTTGGTGCAATAGGTCCTACAAAATCTATCGCCCATTTTTCAAAAGGCTTCGCGCTAGGGATAGGGTGTAAAGGAATTTCATCTCTCCTTCCTAGTTTACCAATGCACTGACAATGGTTACATGCTTTATAATAATCTCTACAATCCCTGTACAGGGTTTCCCACCATAATCATGCCATTAATATCTTGTGCGCGGTGGCATCACCTACGTAATGCCCACCCACACTTCCTCCATGTGCTTCTTCCATGATGGCCAGGTGCTCATGCTCTAATACACACCTGTACAAAACTTCATCACGTCCCAATTTGTATAAGTCTCCACTAATAAACATGTAGGGTATGACGTGTATGGCCAACTACTTCTTTTTGATGCTTTGTCATTCCATCCAGTGTCACATCTTCTTTTAAAAATACTGCAATCTCCTCCAAATCGAGGGCGCAAACCGCAATCTAAATAGTTAGGCATCACGGTATTGTTTCCTCAATAATTTGTGCCTCCTCTCCTGAATGAATCCTTGACAAATGATCAGGCCCATAGTTGCTTTTTTGGGCTTCACTACAACATTGAATTCAAACTCTTGAAACAACAACACCCATCAACATATGCACCCTTGAAGAATGGGCTTGTTCACCAAATAATTTAATGCCATGTGGTTGGTGTAGAATACAAAGGGTGTTTCTAGCAGATATTGTCTAAACTTGAAGAGCGTGTAGATCATTGACAATGCCTCGCGCTCGGTAGTGGTATAATTTTGCTTTGCTAGTGTCAAATTCCTACTTGTAAAATAGAGAGGATGATCAACAATTCCCTCACGTGGTTGTGCAAGCACTGTTCCAATGGTGGTTCCTGAGGCATCTACATGGACATGGAAGGGCTTGTCCCAAGAGGGAAAATGTAAAATAGGTGCGGTAATAAGCCTATCTTTTAATGTATCAAATTCCCCTCTACTATGCCTCTCTCCCTAATGGAAGGCCTTTGTTGTGCCTAAGAAGCTCCTCTAAAGGCATGACGATCTTGGCATATCCCTTAATGAATTTCCTATAATAGCTTGTATGCCCAAGGAATCTGCGCATTGTGCTCTGGCTAGTAGGTTCCCTTAACCCCACAATAACTGCAACCTTAGCGGGATCTACCAACAAGCCCTCCTTACATATGATATGCCCCAATAGAGTCCTAAAGGGAGTAACAAACACACATTTTTTAATGTTGAGGGATATCCTCAACTACCTACACCTTTCAAACATTAATCTCAAGTTGTCACAATGGTCCTTAACTAGACCATATATTGTCCAATCATCCAAATAGACCTAAAGAAATTTATGGATGAAATCCTAGAATGCTTGCACCATTATGTGCGAAAAAACAACAGGTGCATTCTTCAACCCAAAGAGCATGACCATATATGTAAAAATTCCCCACTCGGTGGTGAAAGTTGTCTTCTTCTGGTCCTCCTTTGCAATCCGGACTTGGTGGTATCCTGAAAATCCATCCGTAAAGGAATAGATTTCACACCCAATGAATCCTTCTAAAATATCTTCAGTGAAAGGGGTCGGAAATGGATCAATGACACAAACCGCATTTAATTCCTATAGTCCACACAAATCCTAATCGCCCATCCTTCTTGATGTTGATTACCATTGGACTTATCCACTCCAATTTTTCCACTGCCTCAATGATCCTAGAATCTATCATCTTGTCTATCTCCTACTTAACCTTCACAGATAAATTGGGATTCATCTGGTAGGGCCTTTTTCTAACCATGCATGCATTTTCCTTCAGTTTTATCTTCATCTCCCCAAGGAATGGTGAATGCCTTTGAGCTCATGATACCCGCATGGGAATAAATCCTCAAATTTACGCAGCAGATCAATGATCTTTGATACTTCCTTCTCTATCCAATAATCCCCAATAATAGCTTCCTTAGGTTCTTCTTCTGAACCGATGTTAACTTTCTTCATCTTTAAAGGCTCATGGTAGGCACACGCGCAAGCATCTGCACTATCCACTACCTCGTGTGTTCCTACAGAATGGATAACATCTAAGCTTTCTGATTCCTCTCCATCAATCACATATACTAACTTTCCCTTCTCTTTTTCCAAACACACGCACTCAAGTTGTAACTCTTCTGCTTCCTCAATTTCTTCAAAGCGTGCCTCCAATCTTGGTTCACCTAGTAATTCTAATAGCCTATCTTCCATTCTAGTACTATCCCCCATGGTAAGGTGCTTGATACCTGCAAGGCCTTATCAATCGATGGCTTGGTACTCCGATACTTAAAGGTTTGAATAAGGTTAGCTGCGAGCTCTTGCCAATTCCTTGTCTGGTGGCATGTCTCCGAATGAATGTACCATGTGTGCGCACAACCTGTAGTGTAGAATACAACTTGTGCACCCAGGGTGATGGTGGTAAAGCTTTTGCACCTTCTCTCTAGACTCGTTCACACTCCTAGATATGGAAAGAGGCGGGATCCTTCCCATGGTACTCTTTGATGATGGTGAGTACATTACTTCTAGAAAATTTGACAGAGAGAGCAATCCTTACATTGCGCCACTCTAAAAGGCTCTCCTAATGTGTGGCCCACCAACGAGCTATTGTGCCAAGAAAGACATAACTTAACATCTCCCTCCATTCCTTCTCATTCTTCCACTGAGCTTCTACCTCATGCAGAAAGATCTCAGGGACAACTCCTCCTGAATACTTGGGTAGTTCTTTTCCTCCAAGGCACCTAACAGTGCGTACCTTTGTTACCTTGGTCACCGAATCTCTCAACTTCCATCCCATTAATTCGTAAGTTCCATACATCCAATTTTCACAAGCTAGACTAGTGGTATCACTTACTGACTGAGCATCATCAAACCTGGATAAATCCGTTAGTAGGGTGTACTATCTTTGGGTCTCGATTGAGTGCACATAAATCTTGTCTATAACTTCTTCTCCCAACAGATTCAATATAGGGCGTCAACTTCCCATCAACCGGGGTATAATGAACCGTTCCTATTTGTTCTTGAAGTTGATGTATCCTTTGTTGAACCAAAGGTCTGCATTATTCTTGTAACACCAAGGGTGCCCAAGTAGTGCTGGGAAATTGTCCGCCTCGGTGAGCGCTAAGGATTTGAAGTCCTCAGTAAACATGGCTCCTTGGATAGTAATAGCTACATCCTTCAAGACACCAATGTGCATTGCCTTAGTTTTTTTTTCCATATATAACACATTCGAAGATGGCTATAATGTAGGTCTCCTCATCTGATGCCATGCATTCAAATTCAGAACATTAACCTCCACACCAGTATCAATGAGTATATTGCTGAGGAGCCATACATCTACAACTGCATTCAATGTAATCTCCTTTTCATGTTTGAGGCTGTGTGAGGGGGAAGGTTCACGTGCAAGACCTATCTCTCATGCTCTTCTCCAATGCGTGGTACCTTCTCTCTCAACTAGGATCCTTGCAAAGGAATGATGTTCTTTTGCCTTAGCATTTTACACACCTCTTTGACCTCATCCAGGTCATCCTTTTGTGCCTCGACTCTTCTTCCTTGTTCCTCCTTCTGGATTTCTCATTTAGACATTGGATCTCCCTTGTAAGCTTTGAATAACATCTTTGGTGTCTGATATATCTCCTTCTAGTGCATGTGGTCCGGATATTTTCCATGAATGACCTTTTCCCTTGTAACCGTGGTCTTCTATCTTGGTACCTCTCTTACACACATGACTTCTGCCCTTGTTGTTACTAAGACAGGCTCCAAACCTTCATCCTATGTTACTCGAGGCATCCACTATATGTATTCCTTCTTGATGCTAACCATCATAGCACCCTTGTCTTTCTCGGTCTTTGTTGATTCATATGCTCAAATAACTCTGGGCACTCCTCATACTTATGCTTCTTTCCGCACCACGAGCACTGTAATAGGTCCAGGAACTCACGCTTGTAATGTTATGTAGATCCACAGTTAAAACATGTTCCGCATGGGAACTCACTCCTTCCTATGTGGTCATCCCAACCATGGAATCCCCCTCTAAATCCTCTTCTGTGTGCACCTCCATCTGCGCATTCCTCGTAACGGTGATCATCATTTTTGAACCATTGGCAATGCTGGTTTGGTGCACCCCATGATCAATGGCCTCATGGATCTGGTCAATGAGCCTATAGTCTTTCATATCATGGGTTGTGGAGGTGCAAATCTTGCAATAACAAGATACATTCTTCCTGATCATGCGCTACAACAAGGGACATCTACTTGCATCGTGGTCCCCATGACAAATCTCACAATCTACTATCATAGCACGTACCATCCTCTCGAGGGAAATTATCCTTAACGTGCCCCTCTATTTCACAATCCATGCACCATAAACCACTATGAGTCTCATGGAATAAGTTCGCAGACAATTTTTCCAACTGTTTGGCCATAACAACAATCTGAGCCTCTAAGAATGGGCTAATGCCAATATCAATACTACCAATAACCTCGGACACAAGGTAGCTTCCAATGCTTTGCATGGATCTATAAAAGTTTTATGAGACAAGGCCCTTCTAAAAGGGGTGATCAATCCTCCAACAAACCACTGTGCATGTTGTGAAGGGTGAATATCATATGACAATTTAGACAAGAGAGTTTTAAAATGCACATCATACTCCCGTACACTCTCTGTCATTCCTTGTTGAATCTCCTTCAAAGCGCTAATGATTTTCTGCTCGAACTCAGGAATGTGGAACTCTGCCAAGAATGCATTCTTTAAAGTAGTGTAGTCCACCACCGTTTGATGAGGGTCATACTTTCTATACCAGCTATGTGTGTGCCCTTGCAGTGTGGTTGCAAATTGACTAGCCTTTCATTCTGGGGTTGTGATACCCTTCGTGCGCCATAGCAGTTCACACTTGTGAACATGTTCCATAGCATCCTCAATGCCCTTATAATCTAGAAAATGTAGAGACATTTCAAAGAATACTTGAGGTGGTGGCTGGGGTCCTTGTCTGAACCAAATCCTTGGTTCCCTCCGGTGTTTCTTCCACCGCCTGATCCACCAAGTCCATTGGGTCCTATACCTCCAGAGCCACCAGATCCACCAGAACCACTGGGTCTAACAGGGCCTGTAGGAGCTGTACTAAGTGCCCCCATGATCCCACTAAATTATGCACCGATGGTTTGTGATAGCACCCCACTACCACTACTTTGTCCCGTGTCACTCCCTGATGCAAGATTCAAAGCTTGTACACTTTCCCCTTGTCCAAAAACTCCTCCGAATACTAGAATATGTGCAGCCATAGAAGAAGGAAATGAAAAATTATATCTCCTAGGCGTGGATATGTCTCTTCCACTAGTTTCAAATGGATCAATACTTCTTCTTGGTTCGGGAGAACCAATCGCCAGGGCTTGGTCACTGGGTGGGTTCAGATATGCACCAACTACTCTCCTTTCTCCATGCGATGAGCTCTCACCAGAAGCCAAAGGGGTCTCCCTTACGCGCTTGCTAAGATGGGCCAGCACATACTGCTCAAGTTCCACATCCTCCGTGTGAACCTCAACTCCTTCCCACAACGTCTGTCTCCATAAATCCATCACACTAGTAGCCTCGTGTCATCTAGCAATCTCCCTTTCACGCGCTTCGCTATACTTGAGCCATCTTTCTTCCCTCTCCTTCTTTGTCATATCATCTGCCATCTTCCTCCACCCAAGCTTCCTTACCCAGTGCTCAGAATGGTTTAGCCAGCCATTGGGAGCACCTCTAAACTCATGGTAACCATCAATATCTTCATAGCTAGAGGAATAACACGTAGAAATGTTCCACTAGGTTCTCACAGATATTCAAACTCAACAACTTCTGGGCAAGAATACATAGAAATGGTGTATACCAGACTGTAGCTAGCTAATACTCCTCTCCACTAATGATCTAAAACATAGCTCCACATCAGATCTACATCCTACAACCTTTGGTAGTCTTCTTCAGTCCATATCCATGATCCATAACCCCAACTTGACATAGATGCATAGGCTGAAAGCCATCCATATAACTCTAATGGGAAGCAACAGAAAAAAATCTCATAAAAATCATGGTAGATGTTCTCTTCTACCCATCTATGTGTATTAAAATTAGGTCTAGTGTTGAATCTCGAGAAAATTCATCCTTCGTGATCTTCAACCACGATTCAATATTTTCCAATGCTAACTTATCTGTCATTACTCTTTACATAGATCATTGTGCATGTTATATCCCACTACAACTTGAAAAGAGGTCCTGTAACGGAACCAAGATGTAGTCATTTTTACTCCTATCACAAAAGGAAGAACCCCATGGGCACCGGCCTATCACCCAAAGAAAGCGAGCGCTCACCCGAGGCACGCGCAGTACCGAGTCTCTCTTTTATGTGAGTTTAGTGGGAAGCATTATCTATGATTAGTGTAAGAGTATTTAGGAAATAATTTGAGGCATACAAGAACCATAGGGCTCTAACGACCTCCAAATCCTTCAGTCACTTAAGATTGAGTGCTTTAATGATTCCAAAAATATACTATAACAGTAAAGAAAGATACAACCATTCATTTGTAGCATGAAAGGAAAGAGAACTCATATGAACGAAATATACATTAAACCCATTGATATTCATATCTATTTATAACATGTAACCTCAATATATTCATTGGTTCATTCTGAGTGTCATGAGAGAGCAAACCGCAGTCATGCACATCACTGGACGTATGTAGCTAAGCTAAGAAAAGAAAAATAACAACTCCATGCTTAGTACATCCTTTCCTGAACTAGAATACCCACTCGCAGCAATCATGTAGAGCTTCTCTCACTCTCTAACCCGCTATTCCCTACATATATGCAGATGATATATCATTCTTTTGTGTGTATATATGTATCTATATCTTTTCCCATGGCAGGAACTTGTATTTATCACTTTCCGAGCTACCAACTTGACTTTCCACGCCTTCATATCCATCACCAAGTGTTGAATGTGGTTCTCCATGTGAGCATGTTCCTTCAGGCCTGAGCTCTCCATTCCATCTCATGATGATCTTATAGAAGATTCCATCTGGGGAATTCTCTTTCACAGCCAACTGTTACAGTGGCATCTTATCCGTGCACAACCGATCACACTTTTCACGTGTTCTGCCTTGGGTTCTCAAATTGGCTAAGTCCTGAACCTCCTTTCACGTGTTACGTGCGCTATTTGCTTATTTAAGCCTTTCTCTTACGTTCTTTTTCCTTGCGCATCATTCTATAATTGGGATCCCGCGCACCTAAGCACCTTCATACTTGGTCAATATTCCGGGGGCCCAATAGTAGAGCATTGCACTTGAGAGATGATGCTAAAATCTGTAACGTGACATCATCTTCTATGACTACATATATAGAACAAATGTTCAAAACATCTTGAATATGCTATGCGGGTGTGGTAAAGTTTTTTCATGTGAATATGGGGATAATATTTAAGGTGGCTAATGGTATATAGTGATCGGTTGAAAATAACAAAAGGATATCACCGATGAAAATTACAAAAGGTAAGTTATTTTGATGCACCGTGAGAGGAATGGGCTTAAAATTTTTGATAGGAAAAGGAAATGGTATACTAGGAGCCACAAATGATTTTTTTTATTAAGGGTGACATAGATCTTTGTAGATTAATTTTGTTCTTCTTCTCCATGCAGAGAGTTCTTTGATTGTCAAATGGTTCACATATGGATATGCTTATCCTTATTTGTATCCTTCTCATGAAAGTTATAACTATGATGCTTAATCAATATAAGTAATCTCGGGAGTTTCTAAATGTTTTCAAATATGCCTCTAAAGGTAGGAGTCCACTAAGAAACACACCAATATTAAGGAAGATGTTGTAAAGATCATAAAAATGGTCCCACCTAAGTGTGCAAAAATTGCTGGAGATAAAAAAATTGCACCCTAGCATGAATCGTGGGGGATCTAGACTTTTGGGCCAACATGGGACTTCCTTCAAGTGTGGGACTTATGGCCTGACATAGATCTCTAGAGAAGAATGAATTCATATGTTCCATTGGTTAGGAGAATCTGCAGAACACCATATAACATAATCCTAAAACCACTCTTATAACTAACCTAGACTAACACAAGCTAAGAAACTAGGGAGATAGAGGAAGAAATAGATGCAAAAAGAAAATCCTAAGCTAAAAGGGGCAGTGATAGCACCATACTAAAATTTGGAGCTTCTCAAGTTCTAAGTGATACATATGTGAGTTTTTAGAATGAAGATAATAAAGATACACATAAATCTAATGGGAGCAATTGGAAAGAATGCAAAATATACAAGAGGAAGATATATTCAAGCTAAACATAGAGAATTTAAAGGAAATAATAAATATAACCTTACATTAGTCGATGCTTATAAATTTACACAAAATTTTGAGGCCATGTAAATTCCATTCACAAGTTGCAGAGGTCAAAAACATGAAAATTTGAGTTCACAAGGGAAAATCTCAAAAATATGCAAAAGAAGAAAACTAGAGAAGAACCCCTACAATGTGCGCGAGCACTTCCAATTATGGAACTCACGGGGTAAGAGAGAGAAATAGATGAGGGAAGGAAATAGTACCATACTAGAGTACCAATCCATGAAACCTAGGTGATCAAGCATGTATGTCATGATTCCTTGTTGTGTTGACTTGTAGCACAAGCATGGGAGCCCTCTAAAATAATCCAACTACCAAAAAATGGTGTCTTGATTCAATCGCACACTATAAGACTACATATGATGATGTAATTCTTTATTAATTTCCAATTTTTGAGGTGGTTGGTCATCTGGTTTAGAGACGGTGAAAATTTGGCTTGTGCCTCACATTACTTCTTTGATCTATGGTTTTTATAGCCTCATACATTCCCTAAGTGATGAACGGAGTTTAATTTATCATGCGTCGCTTGAAAGTTTCCACCCTTATCTGTTTAACTCTCATTTTATGTTACGGCTATATTTCCTTCCTCTAATGCATGAAACTTTAATTGAAAATATGCTCCTTCATTCTGCGAACCTTGAGAACATGCAAAACACTACGATTGGGAAACATGTGGCACAACGGGATAGAGTCTTGCGACTTCCAACCTTAGTCAATTTTAGATTTGTTTTCCTTTTCCACATGGTTCTTTGTGGATTTTAACTTAGAGGAATTCATCATTGGTTCCATGGAATTGAAAAACTCCATAGAATGTTGTGGGTTCTGTCTCCACATGAGACTATGTTTTTCCATGTTGTGAAGCAATAATCTTCTCACTCCTTCGCTCGCTTCACATACCCTATCCTTAGCCAATTTTTTTATTTTTATAGGCATGAAACCCTATAGTTTTCATAATTCCTTCAACTTTGTGAGAGAATTATTTGGTGATAATGGAAGATTAAATTCCCTTGTTTTGTGGAATACTAATCTCTACAAAACAATATCTCCATAAAAATATACCTAAGTCCCTTCTCAATCTTTCCTTTTTCCTTGGGTTAGAAGAACCCGTAGAACACTACATGTTGCACTCTAAGGAAGGCTAACTAAGTCTGGTGTGGCTTTCTGAGCAAAAAAATGGATAAGTCCATTTTGACGAGTTATTAAAATTTGCAAATGAGGTGTAATTTTGCACAACACATATAATCCATATATTATTTACAATCAATTTCATTATGATAGTTGTTTCAATTTACAATAGGTTCTAACATACAATCATTACAATCAATTTTCTTAGCTACATTTTATTGTAATGGTCCCTGTGTGCCCTAACCTAGCATAGCGGTGGCATAGTTGAATTCTCACTACTACTAGTTATCGCCCCCTTGATGTATTAGTGGTGATTAGGCATCCTATCCCTTCCCCTACCAACCGTGTTGATATTTCTTATCCGGGCGGTGATCGGAATCTATGGTTGGGTGTACTATGAGGGAAAAATCTTCCTTGCCTTATGGAAAAGGCTCGCCCCTTGAAATTCACATTCCTAGCTATATATACTCATTTGAGTATTTTTCCACTATTGGATTCCCATGTGTAGATTATTCTGATTTGGTTTTGAGCTCCTATTTAACTTTGACATGATTTTCTAAATACACCGAGGTGGGTGCTAACACAATCTCCAAATCATTTACAAACTCCATTTCCAAGAAAAATCTAGAAACCACTAAAGGAAGCTATAACCTCCACTATTTTGTTTATAGGATAAGTGCTAGAGGATGTGCTTGAAAAGGAGGAACTCTTCTTGTCACGATGGCTTTGTCATTTTAGAAACTTTTGGTTAAGTCTCTAGGATCTTAATAGGTGGATTAATAATCAATGGGCTCCCTTTTCTAGTGGGAAAATAGAGATCTTACCCTATTCTAAAGCATTTTTATTATGCTTTGTGAGGACAATGAGGATATAAATGAGGTGTAATTTTGCACAACACATATAATCCATATATTATTTAAAATCAATTTCATTATGATAGTTGTTTCAATTTACAATAGGTTCTAACATACAATCATTACAATCAATTTTCTTAGCTACATTTTATTGTAATGGTCCTGTGTGCCCTAACCTAGCATAGTGGTGGCATAGTTGAATCCTCACTACTACTAGTTATCGCCCCCTTGATGTATTAGTGGTGATTAGGCATCCTGTCCCTCCCCCTACCAACCATGTTGATATTTCTTATCGGGCGGTGATTTGGAATCTATGGTTGGGTGTACTATGAGGAAAAATCTTCCTTGCCTTATGGAAAAGGCTCGCCCCTTGAAATTCACATTCCTAGCTATATATACTCATTTGAGTATTTTTTCCACTATTGGATTCCCATGTGTAGATTATTCTGATTTGGTTTGAGCTCTATTTAACTCCGACATGATTTTCTAAATACACCTTTGAGGTGGGTGCTAACACAATCTCCAAATCATTTACAAACTCCATTTCCAAGAAAAAATCTAGGAAACCACTAAAGGAAGCTATAACCTCCACTATTTTGTTTATAGGATAAGTGCTAGAGGATGTGCTTGAAAAGGAGGAACTCTTCTTGTCCCGATGGCTTAATTTGTCATTTTAGAAACTTTTGGTTAAGTCTCTAGGATCTTAATAGGTGGATTAATAATCAATGGGCTCCCTTTTCTAGTGGGAAAATAGAGATCTTACCCTATTCTAAAGCATTTTTATTATGCTTTGTGAGGACAATGAGGATATAAATGAGGTGTAATTTTGCACAACACATATAATCCATATATTATTTAAAATCAATTTCATTATGATAGTTGTTTCAATTTACAATAGGTTCTAACATACAATCATTACAATCAATTTTCTTAGCTACATTTTATTGTAATGGTCCCTGTGTGCCCTAACCTAGCATAGTGGTGGCATAGTTGAATCCTCACTACTACTAGTTATCGCCCCCTTGATGTATTAGTGGTGATTAGGCATCTGTCCCTCCCCTACCAACCATGTTGATATTTCTTATCGGGCGGTGATTTGGAATCTATGGTTGGGTGTACTATGAGGGAAAAATCTTCCTTGCCTTATGGAAAAGGCTCGCCCCTTGAAATTCACATTCCTAGCTATATATACTCATTTGAGTATTTTTTCCACTATTGGATTCCCATGTGTAGATTATTCCTGATTTGGTTTCAGAGCTCCTATTTAACCTGACATGATTTTCTAAATACACCTTGAGGTGGGTGCTAACACAATCTCCAAATCATTTACAAACTCCATTTCCAAGAAAAAATCTAGGAAACCACTAAAGGAAGCTATAACCTCCACTATTTTGTTTATAGGATAAGTGCTAGAGGATGTGCTTGAAAAGGAGGAACTCTTCTTGTCCTGATGGCTTAGCTGTCATTTTAGAAACTTTTGGTTAAGTCTCTAGGATCTTAATAGGTGGATTAATAATCAATGGGCTCCCTTTTCTAGTGGGAAAATAGAGATCTTACCCTATTCTAAAGCATTTTTATTATGCTTTGTGAGGACAATGAGGATATAAATGAGGTGTAATTTTGCACAACACATATAATCCATATATTATTTAAAATCAATTTCATTATGATAGTTGTTTCAATTTACAATAGGTTCTAACATACAATCATTACAATCAATTTTCTTAGCTACATTTTATTGTAATGGTCCCCTGTGTGCCCTAACCTAGCATAGTGGTGGCATAGTTGAATCCTCACTACTACTAGTTATCGCCCCTTGATGTATTAGTGGTGATTAGGCATCCTGTCCCTCCCCTACCAACCATGTTGATATTTCTTATCGGGCGGTGATTTGGAATCTATGGTTGGGTGTACTATGAGGGAAAAATCTTCCTTGCCTTATGGAAAAGGCTCGCCCTTGAAATTCACATTCCTAGCTATATATACTCATTTGAGTATTTTTTCCACTATTGGATTCCCATGTGTAGATTATTCCCTGATTTGGTTTGAGCTCTATTTAACCCTTTGACATGATTTTCTAAATACCTTTGAGGTGGGTGCTAACACAATCTCCAAATCATTTACAAACTCCATTTCCAAGAAAAATCTAGGAAACCACTAAAGGAAGCTATAACCTCCACTATTTTGTTTATAGGATAAGTGCTAGAGGATGTGCTTGAAAAGGAGGAACTCTTCTTGTCCCGATGGCTTAGTTTGTCATTTTAGAAACTTTTGGTTAAGTCTCTAGGATCTTAATAGGTGGATTAATAATCAATGGGCTCCCTTTTCTAGTGGGAAAATAGAGATCTTACCCTATTCTAAAGCATTTTTATTATGCTTTGTGAGGACAATGAGGATATAAATGAGGTGTAATTTTGCACAACACATATAATCCATATATTATTTAAAATCAATTTCATTATGATAGTTGTTTCAATTTACAATAGGTTCTAACATACAATCATTACAATCAATTTTCTTAGCTACATTTTATTGTAATGGTCCCCTGTGTGCCCTAACCTAGCATAGTGGTGGCATAGTTGAATCCTCACTACTACTAGTTATCGCCCCCTTGATGTATTAGTGGTGATTAGGCATCCTGTCCCTCCCCCCCCTACCAACCATGTTGATATTTCTTATCGGGGCGTTGATTTGGAATCTATGGTTGGGTGTACTATGAGGGAAAAATCTTCCTTGCCTTATGGAAAAGGCTCGCCCCTTGAAATTCACATTCCTAGCTATATATACTCATTTGAGTATTTTTTCCACTATTGGATTCCCATGTGTAGATTATTCTGATTTGTTTTTGAGCTCCTATTTAACCCGACATGATTTTCTAAATACACCGAGGTGGGTGCTAACACAATCTCCAAATCATTTACAAACTCCATTTCCAAGAAAAATCTAGGAAACCACTAAAGGAAGCTATAACCTCCACTATTTTGTTTATAGGATAAGTGCTAGAGGATGTGCTTGAAAAGGAGGAACTCTTCTTGTCCCGATGGCTTATTTGTCATTTTAGAAACTTTTGGTTAAGTCTCTAGGATCTTAATAGGTGGATTAATAATCAATGGGCTCCCTTTTCTAGTGGGAAAATAGAGATCTTACCCTATTCTAAAGCATTTTTATTATGCTTTGTGAGGACAATGAGGATATAAATGAGGTGTAATTTTGCACAACACATATAATCCATATATTATTTAAAATCAATTTCATTATGATAGTTGTTTCAATTTACAATAGGTTCTAACATACAATCATTACAATCAATTTTCTTAGCTACATTTTATTGTAATGGTCCTTGTGTGCCCTAACCTAGCATAGCGGTGGCATAGTTGAATCCTCACTACTACTAGTTATCGCCCCCTTGATGTATTAGTGGTGATTAGGCATCCTTTCCTCCCCTACCAACCATGTTGATATTTCTTATCGGGCGGTGATTTGGAATCTATGGTTGGGTGTACTATGAGGGAAAAATCTTCCTTGCCTTATGGAAAAGGCTCGCCCCTTGAAATTCACATTCCTAGCTATATATACTCATTTGAGTATTTTTTCCACTATTGGATTCCCATGTGTAGATTATTCCTGATTTGGTTTGAGCTCCTATTTAACTTGACATGATTTTCTAAATACACCGAGGTGGGTGCTAACACAATCTCCAAATCATTTACAAACTCCATTTCAAGAAAAAATCTAGGAAACCACTAAAGGAAACTTTAACCTCCACTATTTTGTTTATAGGATAAGTGCTAGAGAGGATGTGCTTGAAAAGGAGGAACTCTTCTTGTCCCGATGGCTTAGCTTTGTCATTTTAGAAACTTTTGGTTAAGTCTCAGGATCTTAATAGGTGGATTAATAATCAATGGGCTCCCTTTTCTAGTGGGAAAATAGAGATCTTACCCTATTCTAAAGAATTTTTTATTGTGCTTTGTGAGGACAATGAGGATATAAATGAGATATGTCAAAAGAATATGCGGGTTTAGGGGTAACATATACTTATGATGAAACCATGATATGTATGATTTAAACCCCTCACCGAATCTTTTAATATTAAACTTCTTTGGGTGTAGATGCATCATCTCCTTCTTCAATTCTAGAATGTGTTAAGCTTCACAAATAGATGGAGTAATTAATGGGAATTCCTCCTTACAACCACAATTTCATTAAATATAGACATATGTAAAAGAATCTAGACTTATAGTATCACCATTTCAGGTTTTATAATTGTTGAAAGTGGATTCCAAAATTTCCATTATTTTTTTTTATCTAGTGTGATATCATACTCCGATTTTTCTATTATTCATTTTTAAGTACTTGTAATATTGGATTCCAATATTTACACTATGTACAAGATAAATTATAAAAAAATTTATCTACAAAAGCATCCCACTTTACACTTGAAATGTCTACACTTTATAGAGATAATATTAGAACACTATTATCTCAGCTAACTTAAAATGGGCATTTTCCTATTCTAAACAAGTAACTTATGAATATTTTTAATTGAAAGGTTATGTGGCTTCATTTATTAAGGTTTATCAATTGTCCAAAATTAAATAATGGGTAATTATGTATATAAATTTTGTAGTTCTTAATTCAATAATTAGGGGATTCTAAGAATATAATTTAGTATCTAGACTTTAGAAAGGTTTGTATTTTATAAAGTTATTAGAACAATTAAAAATAAGTTAATTGTGAATGGGCATTTTCCCATTTTGAACAAGTAACTTATGAATATTTTTAATAGAAGGATTGAGATGGAGGGGAACATATGCATTATGAACACTTAATAATTTTCAATTCACCAAGTATAATACATCAATGGTTAGAGCATGATTGGTGTTTTTAGCTTCATTTATTAGTAGGTTTATTAGTGTCGAATCTTAATTAATGGGTTATGCACATAACTTTAGGCAAAGACCATATAATTTTGTGGTTGTAATGAAATCATAAATCAAGGCCAATTCCTTGAAAAAACCAAAGCATGAAATTTTGAAATGAATTCCTTGTAAATCATATCCAATTCCTATAAATCACAACCAACTCCATGTAAACTTACTTAGAGCATAATAAAGGATTTTTAATTTTTTAAAAAATTAAACTAAATGTATGGTGCAAATTATATTAATAAGACATTAATAAGATTCAATAGTTCCATAAATGACATGATGTTTTATAGAATTATATGGAAAAATATTCCAAAATAATACAATACTCAATATTTCATTTAATTATCAAATAATAGTACAACTGTAAAGTTTTATTGGAGAAAGCTTTGGAATAATTTTTTTCAAAAAACCCACATCCTAGGCCAAGATGATTTCACATACAGATTTATGATATTCAATAGTTTCTCCAAGTTAACATTCATTATCCTGTTCAAGTAGTTCAAGGTATGATTTAATGGCCTCATGTCCTTTATCGGGTATCTTTATGAAGCCACTTTGCCAATTTTTGTTTGGTGTCCATTCCCAGATGATGTTATCTAAATCGATATCTTATTTAAGTTCATCGATATGGTCCATTTTGATTTGGCATTAAATAATCCGATACAATTTTGCACCTTCTCCTCTCCCTGTAGGTTTCCAATATTGAACTCTCAACTTTTTATTTACACCATTTCCTTCATGTTTAAGGAAAATATCCCTATGTTCTCTTGCCATCCATATCTTTTCATTATCATTTCTTGGCTGTATAAGAAGTATTTTTCCCTTGAACACATCCTTCAACAAATTGAATTTTTTTATATATTCCACAAACATGCCCAACATAAATATCATTATTACTTGGGATATGTTGGTGATGTAGTATTCTCTATGAATTTGTGTGGCTCTTATTATTTTGTCATATATTTCTTTTTCTTGTATTTTTGTGTCCAAAAATAAACATTTGACCTCTTGTTACAATTTACAAATGGTCTATCCAAAGCACACAATTTGTTTTCCCAATATCTAATGTTCGAAGCCAATATTCATTACCTTCACGTGTTGTGCTTTTCCCCAATGTTCAATTTATGTTTTTATTCCTTTTTCAGATTTTCCATTTCTTTGAAATGTTCTAATGGAGGTTGCACTTCCAACAATTTTGGTTCACCATTGTACTTTGTATGCCATATTTGGATAGAATGAGACCATTATAGATCCTTTATTGTTACTTTATACTCCATCACCGATATGCCATCCAAAACATGGAATATGAACATATTAGGTTTGATGATACCCACTATCTTATGGTTTTCATCCAACAAGAATGGCTCCAAAAAGTCCTTGAAGTTGTACACTTCCTCAATAAGGTAAGGAGTGAATGTACTTTACCCTTTTTGGCATGTTCTATAGGAGTCCATGATATGTGGAAAATAAAATGTGTCTACTTTATGTAATGATGCTTCTAATCTTCCAAAAGTCCTCTCTATATCCTCATGAGTGTGTCCCACTGGAAGGAAGATTAGATACACAATGTTGAATACCTTTTTTTCTATCAACATTGATGCAAATGCAAATAAGGTATGATTCTTGTTATCACTCAAAGCATTATCAAGTTATAAGTAGAGGATCAGTGGTTTATTTTTGAATGAAGTACTTGTACTACAAACACTAATGGATTTAAAATGGTTAATTATTTCTTGTACCTTTTACATTTTCATGCACAAATTATTTTGTAATAGTGCATCATGCAATGGATGTTTGGATGATCCAAAACTATACAATAAATCCCCATACTCATCAATTATAGGTTCTTTAAGATTCCTAAGACACAAATATAATGCTTAGACTGTGTAGTTTTCTCCATGTTAAATAAATAGCAGCCAAATTGGCGAAACCCCTTTTTTGTGTCTATGTGCGAGCATACAAAACAAAGTAATTAGTAAGTTCATATCATTACTTATTGACTTTTTTTGTTTTACCCTCCTTGTTATGGACATTTTCATTTTGTCCTTTTTCATACACAATTCTCAATATTCCATGAGGTTGTTATTATGATTGCAATATGTGGGAATAATAAATTACATGAAAAATTTAAATGTATTAATTATGCCATGTTTATTCCTCTTCAATTTCTACGAGTGCTTCTAGGCATGTGGTGGCTCTATGTTTGTTGTACACATATTCAAACTCATCACACTTCAAAAATAAGTTGTTTTTTAACGGAAACATGTTGAAATATTTTGGTCATTATGTTGTTGAATCTTGGTTGCGACAATGGAGGAAGTTTCAATAATTAAAGCTCCTCGTTACACTTCTTTCGCAATAAATTGTGGGTATATAATGCAGGAAGAAACATTTGAGGAAATTGTATTCCATTATGTCCTATAAATTGATTCAAATGTGGAGATATCTCTAAATTTATCTAAAAAATTATTGATATGTAGGTAATTGTTGTGGTGGTATTTTAAATTTCTTTCTCTTTTCCATTATTACCATTCACTTCATTCCTATCACCACTTATCTAGTCACATTTATGTTTATGGAAGGTACTCCTAGGGTACCCATAAAATTTGTTCCATGCATTTTAAAAAACATCCATCCCATAAATTTTCATTTTATATACCTCCATAGATTAGTTTCTCAAATTGAAGATGGCATTTTTGTTAATGCATCAAACAAAAAATTATTCTGTTGATTTCATTCGGGCCTTTAATTTTGCACCATAGATTTTGAACTCTAACCGAAGTAGGAGGAAAATTTTTGAGACACTTAGATTTGCAACAATGAAACTCTAAATTTTAAACTTCATCCATAAATATTGATCATTTGAATCCTCATCATATTTTCAATTTAATGGATTGGATAGAGGGGCATCCAATTTTTGATATTTTGTAGCATTATCATATTTTTATCACTTTTTTGGAATGATTGTGATTAATGGTATTAAATGAAATTTCATAAACAAATAAGGTTGTCACTCTTCTAATGCATCCCACATGATGAAATAAACCTATTTTAGTACTTATTTTACATCTAATATCCATCTGAGAACCATTTATGTTAGCAAATTACCTAACAAAGCCACTGTATGATAAATCCTTCAGATAGGGAGAATACTTTGTAAGGAGGGTTGAATACTCTATCAATATGCACATCAAGCTATTGGCATCCAATCTCTTAAAATGTACCATGTCTCCTTCAAATACATTGGTAATTATTCCCTATGTAACATATTTGCACTCGAGATGAGTAGAAATTGATCCAAAATCATAAGTAAATTACAAAAACCATTTATGAAATTTTGTTTAAAACCGACTTTTGATTAAAATTGACATTATGAATTTCTTGTATTTTTAATTAAAATTAAAAAATTGTGAGCACTGTGTAAATTAAAGAAATAACTAGGAAAAATTGACAAGAATTTTGACACCGTACGTGATAACAGGAGTTCGACACTTATGGCCTACGTCTCTAGGTCCAATTAAAGGGATCGATCTATTAAAATCATAATAAAATAACACTTACAAAATTATTATATGATTTTTACCTTCTCACTGTGTTTCTCTTGCAAAAATATCCCGGTATCCTTTGGAAGTTTCCCCAAATTCTTCTCCTAGCTCTCACAATAATCCATTTAAAAATACACGATCACATTGCCAAATCACCCCTTAAATAGCACATTGCCCATTTATCTAATTTTTAGACCTCCAGTGCAAAGTGGTCAAGCCCATATCCTTTTACCCCTCCAATCAAGGTTCCATCCCCTCCCATGCACATCACAATTTCTATAGTGGGAGTTAATGCCACATTCAATGCGGGCAAATAGGTTAACAGTTTAAAAATGGTAGTGTGTATTTGATTAATTGGATTGTGTGCCATTTTTTTGGTTGGTTGTTACATAGCCACTTGGAAATGCGATAAGTTGGGCATGAGGTCATTTTGGCTTAGTGAGAAGCCTACATAGAGGGATAATGAGATAAAAACTAAGGAGATAAATTGGTTTGCATAAGAGACAAGGTAGTATGTAAGTTTCTTGGTAGATAAAGAAATGAGCTTGGTGGTTAAGTGGTAGAGAGGTTAGGTTGGTGGGGGAGTGTCGACTCGGTGGTCGAGTTAGAGTGTCCACCGAGCCACCAATGAAAAGTATTTACAATGAAATAAAAATAATCCTACATGTATCATGTCAATACAATTAAGAGCATATATACAAATAATCTCTGTAATGTTAATATAATGAATGGAGGATAAACCACCCCTCCATAATCAAGTGTGTCGAACTTGGCTAAGGCCCCCTAATTAGCAAAAGTGGGGCCCACCTATCCACAACCGAGTGTCAAATACTGGTGTTATAAATAATTTTTTTACTTCATATCCATTATTCCACATGTCGCAATTTCATTGGTCCATTTGGAGATGTGCATGCATGTCACTGTGGGCAATCCAGATTTTTAGCGATTGACCAAATTTTCAGTGGGCCATAACTTTTGCATACTTACTCTATTTTTTTGCAAACAAGATACCGTCGAAATTGCTAAATTTTCTCTACACAACGCCACTTCCCGTAGCTAATTCTTAGAAGATTATATATCATTATTTCTCGGCGAGGATCCTCTGGATCAGAAATGGATTAATTTAAGTAACAAATACCTTGAAATTTAAATTGTGTTGATCACTATGTATAAGGTGCAAACCATCCAATTGAGCACTCCCTTTCTTAACCATAAGGGAACTTCTTGTTTCATGAAAATCAAATGTTTTATTGGCCAAAGTATATATTTATTAGATTGTAGAAATTTTGAGCAACAATTTGAACACAAATTTAGCACATTTTCTAGTCTTATAGCACATGAGTTATAAAATCCATGGCCATATCATCATATCTACTACGAAATTTGTGTTTGACAATGTTGTTATATGTGAAAAAATATCTTCTATCTTTAGGACTGTATTGATGGTGCTTTTAGTGTTGTCACTACAATCTCCATCACTCTCTACATTGTAATCCTCGAGATAATAAAAATGTGATCATTACAAACATCATGGGAAATGGACAAATATGCATGCTTTGAAAATTCACTCTCTTCCCAAGCAATGTAGTATCTTCTATTCCTGAAATCTTCCAAGGTTTCAAATTCATCAACTAAAAAATGCAATTTTACTCTTCCATCCAATACTATGTTATCACTGACAACAACAAATCCTCTTCCCATATATTTGTAATGCAGTTTCCTCCTAATGGATATACTCTTCCCTCTACAAATTTGGTACCTTTTGAGAAAAATTCCACATGATCATCCTCTACAAATATAAGAGACATTGATGCTACAACAACATAAAATAAAAAGTTTCTAATATGATAAAAACTATGTTAAACCATTGCATAAAATAAATTAAAAATCATCATGTATGTATAGCCATAAGATTAATGTATACACATAACACATGAATTGAAAATTTCTATAATTTAGTAAGGTTTGAAAATACTTCAAAATTATGCATATAATAAAAATTGACATGAATATAATTATAACATGAATTCCAAATTATGATTAAACTTGACCCAATTGATTTCAAATGATGGGAAATAAATAGAGGTTACAATTCCATTTGCATAAAATTAAGGTAATAATAACTTTATTTCTTAGTGCTTCCTCCAAATATATTCCTCATAGTTTCTATATATTGATTTTACAAGACTTCCTCATACTTTCCATATTCCATGACTATGAGAATGGGCATCTATCCATTCTAAACATTCTCATAAAAGGATCTAATCCTCATTCATTTCATATGTTTCTTGTAGGATTATGTTACTCGATTATTTCTATATTGAGGCTATGAGAATGCACATATGTCCATTTCGATCACATTCATATTACATGTTCCTAATTATTTTTATGTGTATCTGATTTTATGAGAATTTTCCTCATTCTTTCAATATAATTTCCAAATAATATGAGAATGGACATATACCCATTCTAATCATTCTCATACAAGTATCATTCTCATAAATTTTAAATATTCCCATTGATCTAAGAAAAATTAAAAAAGTATAGGATGGGAATATGTCAATTCTAAGAATATTTGGAAAGGGCACATGCCCATTATTTCTCTAAGTTGTATGTATGGGAATCTACCTCATCCATTCTATATTTCTTGTATGAGAATGGACATATTCCCATTCTAAACATTCTCATACATGTATCTTCCTCATTCCTTCTATATATTTATTTTACCAGACTTCCTCTATCTTTCCATATTCCATGACTATGAGAATGGGCATATGTCCATACTATCTTCCTCATTCCTTCTATATATTTATTTTATGATACTTCCTATTTCTTTCCATATTCCTTGAATATGGGAATGGGCATCTGTCCATACTAAACATTCTCATAAAAGTAACTTTATTTCTAATAATATTGAGTTTATGAGAATGGGCATATGCCCATTCTCATCACACTCATAGTATAAATATGTTCCTAGGACCTAATTCTTTTTATGTGTAGATTTTATAAGAATTTTCATCACTTTTTCATTATTACCTATATGATAATGGACATATTCCCATAAGAATCATTCTTATAGAAGTATCATTATCATAAATTGTAATTTATTAATTTAGTATATTATAAATATATACTTGAGAGGATGAAAATCCTCCATGATAATGTTTAATGTAGGTGTTTCCCCTATTTTATTGCTATATGTGCTTACAACTAGTTTTTGATCCTTTCCAAAGCATGATCCATCTCTTCATGGGTGGAACTTGAGATGACCTTAATAAACTATTTTTCTACCCCATTCAACCCAACCATCGTATATCATTAATTTTATATTGCACATAGAGAACTAATTAAACTTTTTGCTCAGTTAAATAAGTTCCTTCAAAGCCTTTATAGGTGCTTCAAATCCCCTTACACTTGTTATTCAAGTATATGTCTAAGTTATTTATCCCCTCACATCCATGTTTTTATGCCAACCTCCCCTTCCATTGACTTAATAAATCCCTTTCTTATAGATAATATATCTAAAAAGATTGAGATTGAAATAAATCCCCAAGGTTTTGGCTATAATGGACCCCTACATTCCTTAGGTTAGCTTGTTTACAAAATCAAACTTTCTTATCAATCATGTACTTTCACATAATCAACCACTACTCAATAAAACTCCTAGAACATATATGCCTTTGTATACTCAGTTTCCTAGTCTTTTGGAATCCATCCTTTCTCAAATTAACCTTGTACATAACGATCTTGTGCAGGTACTAACTAATAAACCCTTAAAATTTACTACAATACATCACTATACCATGGTGGTCATTAATCAAACTATTTCTACCCCCTTTAAAAATTCTATGGAAAAATTTGGGATTCATTATCTTTCCATGCTATAATTTCAATACCAATCATATTCTTCCATACCATCATCTTCTACTTAAAACAAAAAAATGAGAACTTGTACCAAAATTTCCAAAAATATCAAATGACATTATAAACATAAGGTGCAAATTGAATCAAATCCATCCTTAGATTAGGTACCCACATGAAACTTTAGCTTCCAATATAACAAATGAAAATGGAAAAAACACAAAATAATGGGGGTGTACCAAGTCTTATAGATCAAAGTACACAATAAGATAGTTACTTTGGACACCACTCTATCTTTGTCAACATAAAAGATTTATTCTTAAATTCATGATGTAGATTCCATAAGACATGAGATAAATCTTAAATGGACTTTCCATATTTCCCATATCCTTTGACATCTTCTAGGAAGATATTGATTGCCTCAAGATAGTTCCAAAACCTCAAGATGAGGCACACAACCCTAAGAATGACACTTTGGTAATATGTTAGTATTGAAAATTTATGAGTTATGAGGGGGAAGAGATAATGAAACCGAGGTCAATAAAGATGAATTTCATACTTAATAAAATAACAAAAGAGGAAATAATTACCTCCTCCATGATAAATCCCATGAGACTTTGACTAGATTTATTCCTCCCAAATATTATCAAGTACCTCCGGATGTGCACACATAAAATAATACCCCACCTTTTAAAAGATTAAAATATGGCTGAAAAATAAAATATAATCCTAATCCTACATGCCCTACTGAAAAAGTGCTGTTGAGTGTAATGTAATTTAAGACCTATAAAAATAAAGGTAAAAATATCTATAAATCTATAACACAAAATTATTATATGCTAATCAGTAATTAACACCAAAATATAATAAACACATAAATACACCAAAAAGGACTACTTAGGTCAAGTTTATACTAGTCATTTGCAAATTATATATTTAAAGGTCAAGATTAATCATCATTTACAATAGATTATGTAAAGTTTATTAATAATTTATAAATTATATATTAGGTCAAGATTAATCATCATTTATAATCGATTAGGTCAAGTTTATTAACCATTTTAAAATTATATATTACCTGTAAAAATTAATTATCATTTTGAATCCATGGTATGATTGGAGCTTGTCATCTTTTATTTTAGTCTTGTGAGGAATTGAAACCTTAGAAATTTGGAACAAAGATGGAAATGGGGTATGCATGATCATTGAGATGTTATCGCACACGGTGTAATGGGGATCTAGAAAATTTGGAGGAAGGCCTTAAAATGAAAGTTTCTTCTTACCTTATTTCCATTCTAATTATTAGATATTATGAAGATTTTTCATGTTAAATTGATGGGGTTTTATACTAGATCTAGCTGATTTGGTTTAAACCTGCTCCATTTTTTCCTTGATACATACACTTGGAATGATGTTAAAAGTGCTCAAATGAATTTCTGACATACCACTCAAATTCCATTGGTCTTGCACTTTTTTTTATCATTTTTATTTGTGTTGTGTTTTTCATTTTAGAACTATTCTTTCTTTTACCCACTATCAAATCTAGATCCATGATGAAACCCTATTTATTAATTCGGACATATTACCAATATAAAACATAAGTGCAAATGGGGTTACCCAAATGGGTAATATGGGTTAAAAATAATGTATCCTAATGTAGGCACAATATTGTTTAAAACCAAAGTGTAATGAGTGGGAAATGTTCCTTGGCGAGGATACTTAGTTTATCGAGACATTCCCTTGTGGGTGTATTTTTCCCTATCATGCATCTGTTGCTAAATATAATTAGAAAATTTACGTGCATCTACTATTAAATATAATACAATTTCCAAAAGATATCCTCTAAAAAATGCCGTGTTTTTTGGGTGGTTGGTTTCCATGGGAGTTTTTAATTTTAAGCCACCTCTTGGCCAAAACCAAAAGGGGATGACTTTTGATGAATTTTGTAGGTGAATTGCAATGAATTAGGGGTAGATGATTTTGAATGTTTAAGGGAAAAATTTTAGTTGTTGGTTAAAGAAGATATTATTCTTAGTTTTTGGTTACAAAGGATAATATTTTAGTTGTTGGTTACTGAAGATAATATTCAAAGTTTTAGATGTTTGAATAAAATTTTGAGCAAGCGTGAATTACCTTTGAGTGAAGATTTTTCATCTCGCTTTTGGTTTATGCTAATAGGTTATAGAAGAAGTGGTAGTTTTAAGAGTGATGGAAGGATTCCAACCCTTTTCCATATCCAAGGTTGACATTATGTGTGTTTTATATAGAATTGTCTAATGATGAAATATATATTAAATTTTTGTATTAGAAATTATAGAAGAACTACGAGAACAAACACATATACTAAAGAAATATGGAAAGAAAAAATATGATTAAATAAAATTTATAATTATTTATTCATTCTTGATTCTCTCCCAAATTATCCTATGAATTTGAACTATAAATTCTCATTAGCATCCATGGAAGCATGAGTTGTAATCCATCAAGGAATTAAAATCAATAGAAAAAGGATGAACATGGTCAAGAACATTGAAATTCTAAAGCAAGACCCATGCCATTGACAATTTGAAGAAAATGGGAGATGATATGAATTCAACATGATTCTTGTATTACAATAATCAAAGAATAATATATTAAATCTTTGGTATTAATGTTTTGATCAATGAGTACCTATAATAGATCCTGTTCTTGATACTAAATATATGGCTATTGAATGCACAAAATAAATATATAATTTATATCATTAATTCATTAATAAATATTTTATTTTCATTACATGAATGAAGTGGTGGTTAGTTAACCTCTATTAAAAAAATCTCTGACTATATATATATATATATATATATATATATATATATATCTTATTTACTAGATCGTGTTCTCATATTTTATATTGTGACCATTATATCCAATCATTTAAATCGAGATGATAAAAATAGAATACATTTTATTGTTAGACAATGTTGGTTTAATAACTGAAATTAAATTTCTCCCTCTTAAGCGGATTCTCGGGTCTAAAAATGGAAGTGATGAGCAAGGTAATTTTTTCACCTCTACCTCAAAATACCATGGCACCTAGCCTCGGTTCTCTGTTGAGGATGTGTTGGGTTTTCATCAACTTAAGGTTCAAGGTAGGAAATATTCCCTTCTCTCTTCAAATCTAGGGCCAAACATGGCCATTTTACTAAGGAGAATGTAGCCATGGATTCTCATGGTATGAAAATAATCAAAAAGGATATTAACTTAAAAAACCTGCTAAACTTTATGCTCAAGGATTTACATGTTATGAGGGATAAATTTGAAAGTATAGATGTTATTATGAACACTACCAATTTGGATGTTCTTTAGAGAAAGTGTGTGGCATTAGAAAAAGATGTGGATAGGCTAAAGGATACTTTGATGGCTCAATTTATTAATATTTAGAAACATAGTGGGGTTGGGGAGCCTTCCAAGAAAAGGAAATGGAATTTGATCACCATAGTGTCACTAGTGATAACCTTACTAAGGAATGGAAAAACTTACTCAAATATCTAGAGGAGAAAAGTAAAAACCATGGTTATTTTGTTGTTGCACCATGTTTTTTTGTTGGTTTATACTTGTTACATTGTTAGTTCAATGGATGTTAGTCTAATGTTATTTACTCTTGGATTTCTTGTTTTTTGGTATTTGTGCTCTTTATTGGCGCTTTTTTATGTGGTCTTGGGTCTTGTTGGGTATTTGTTGATGTATGTCCTTGACCCCGAGGGGGATATTTTGGAAATGTTTGGGGTAAGGTAACCTTAACCCTCTTTTACCATCAATAAAAAAATTGAAATTAAATATATTATGCATATTATAATTCTCAATGTTAAATTTGGTATTCTTAAATAAAAATTATTATGACTATAATGGAATAATTGAAATTGATAACTTATGAGATGCATTAGCGCACAACATCAAAAACCATGTGAAATTTTTATTCCTAAAACTTAAAATTTAATTAAACATTAAGCATTTTCTTTGTGAGAGAATATGTGAATTTATTTTTTTATCTATTCATGTTTGGGATCTCATGATGAATTCAATCCTAATACTAATCCTATTAATAAAGAGAATGAATGTAAGATCACAAATTTTGTAAAGAAAATAACCAACACAATTATTCACTTATCTATAATATAACAAGAGTTACATAAAATTACTAACTACATCTTAGGGTTCACTTTAAGAAGCGACATTATGGTATTTTGGGATTTTAGACATTTTACTATGTTATTTTATCCTCATGGACCAATGGACTAGATTCGTATATTGATATATTTCTTGTGATGTTGATGACACTAACAGGGTACATGATAGTGATATTCATTGGTTAGATGTTGTTTCTTGTGGTCGATTTGATTAATGATATAGTTTTCTGGATTTAATAATGGTAATCTCATGCTAGCCTAAGTGTATGTCATTGTAATTTTATCTGTGGATGATTCGTGGAAAACTATGTGTATAATTGTATGCATTGCACTATCAATTGTATAATGATGTTAGGACATTATAAGTTTGATTAAATTTGTGATGTGTAGATGATGTTTATTATATTGGACAGATGCGGTTAATGTGTGCAATGAGTGTAGGTGACATGTATAGGAGAGCATGGGTTTTAGGGAAGCTACGCAATTGTGCACATGAGTGGCCCATGGGCTGAGTCCTAACCATGCTAAATGTTTGAGGCCTTAGAATAGGTGTATTTATTTGGGCACCATGGGTGAACCCTCAATTGTAATGTATTTATGTCTTGTAAAATTAATTATGTTTAGGGTGTGTTTTATTAAGTAAACTAGTTTAGGGGTTTAATGATCTCATCTTAATTTAAGTGATGGTTTTGGGTAAGTGTGTGTGTGTTGGTAGAAGGGATTGGGGACCACATGTGAACCTTGGGTGGACCCCACACCCTCTACCCTTGTGCCCAAGCATGCCAAACCCGAAATTGGGTTATTTTGGGCATTTTTAGGGACCCCTTTTGAGTTTGGGAGTTCCCTTAGCATGAAAATGGGCCCTTGGACCCTACCTAATAGGTAGGGGGCTTATTTCCAAGGTTTGGAGGGAGTTTCCCTCCCATTTTTCCCTCCTTAGTCACCATCCATGTAAGATGGTTGGTTTGTGTGTAATTGTTAAAAGTTGCTCCACTTTGTTTTATTTTCGTTTTTAGTATTTTGGGTGATAAGGGCTAAAAGGTGAGTTTACTTTTACTTATTTGGTTTTTGGAATCTTTGACTCTTGAGAGGAGAGGGGGTGACACTTGTCACCTTCCCATTGGTGAGGAAACTTTTGGGTTCCTCTTCTTATTCTTCCTCATGTGGAAGGAAGGGGTCTTCTTTGGCTCTTTTTTTTTTGGAGAACTTGGAGAATTTTGGGAGCTTGGAGGTTTGCTTGGACAAAGGGAAAAGCTTAGAGTCTTGGAAAGCATTGTAGAGGTAGGATTCTTAATCCTTTTCTTTCCTAGTTGTGCTTATCTTGTTAACTATGCATTGGTCAATAAAATGATGTGTGTGAAATGATGTGTTGTAAAGTTGTATGGTGAATGTAGTTTGTTTGTTTTGTTACTTTGTTGTTTTCTTTTGTTTTCTCTCCACCATCATTTGGATTGATGGTTTTTGGAGAATGTAGGGGAAGAGAGAGGGATTTCCCTCTCAAACCTCATGGTTGTTGGTCAAGCCATGAAGGTCCCTTCTCATCCCCTCATATGGTTTGAGGTGGGAGAAAGGTTCATATGGCTTGAACCTTTCCCCATTCTTGGTGAGGAAACCCTTTTGGGTTTGAAAATCCTCCCAAGAAGGATTTCTATGACATAAAGGAGGAATAAGGAGGATGAATGATTAGGAGGAATAAGGAGTTTTGTAAACATGCTTTTGTTGGTGCTCCTATGGTTGGACACCTTTGATTTGGGCATCCTATTTCTTCTCTTCCCCTTGTGAGGTTGACCTTGTTCTCCTCATGTTGTTGTTTTACCATGTGTAGTATGTCTAAGTGGTTAAATGGTCTTATGTATTTCTTGTTGTGTTTTATCCCCATTATACTTGTGCACATTGTGGAAGTTTTTGTTCTCTCCCATGGGCTTGGGGGAGGCTAGCATGGCTTCCAACCATGGAAAGGCATGTGATGATGCCTATTGGTTGGGTGGTAAACAAGCCTTGTCTCTTATTTCAGCATCCTTGGAAGAACACTCAAGTTTGGAGATAGTTGGAGCCTCTTTGCCATCTTGGTCCTCTTGGTCATCCTCATCTTTTGAGGGCATTACTTTCATTTTGTAAATAAATGTGGCTTTGTGAAGCTTTTACCTTCTTGTAAATACCTATTTTTGTATTTGATGTTACTTGTAAACTTTAGTCATTACTAAGGAAGTTTTTCTTCATTATTGCAAGAATCTTGTAATATTATCATTTTGAAATCATAATGAAACCATGAGCCTTTTATTTCAATGTCTTCATTTGGAGGCCTTGTTGTTTATAAATCTAAAAAAAATGTAGTTATGCATTGTACATTAAATTTGTAATTTTTAGTTGTGTCTACTTTTCAAGTTTTGTTAAAAAAAAATCTATGAAATGGCATATGTATATTTTTTGAAAATAAATCTGAACTTTATAAGTTAAGCACTCTTTTAAATCTGCATTTTTTTATGGCATACATTTTGGTATATGAGATGGTTCAAACACATGACTCTTTGGGTAAACACATGGACTCTTTGGGTAAATTTTTTTTAGTTATTTATTATATTAAATTAATTATATATTATTATATATATAATAAATAAATAAATGGATTTTTTAAAGGAAAGTTGTTTATTGGAAGGAGACTTTAATACTATATTAAAGAAAATCTTATTTTTTTTTTTGTTGTTAGATCTCCCTCTTGAGAAATCTGCATTAATTATTTAGCTATTTCATTGAAGGAAAGTTAGTGTTCATGGAGTTTTAGGATTTATTGAAATGATGATGTTATTTTTTATAATAGTTTTGGAAATGTTGTTTGTCTTAGCCCTTTGTTTCTTAAAATATTGATAAAATAAATAAGGAAATGAAAAAATATATTATATATATATATACATTTTTTTAGTTCCTAACTTATGACTATATTTTTCCTATAAATAAACAAAAAAAATAAAAAAAATAATATATATATATATATATATATATATATATATATATATATATATTTATATATATATATATATATATATATATATATATATATATATATATATATATATATATATATATATATATATATATATATATATATATATATATATATATAAAAATATATATATATATATATATATATATATGGTTATTTTTAAATAAATAAAAAAATAAAATAAAATTTAGTTTTTAAAATTTTTAAAAAAAAAAAAATAAATTTTATAAAAAAAAAATAAAAAAAAAAAACTTTTTTTTCCCAACCCCAAACCCCCCCCCCCCCACACCCCGCCGCAAGTTTCTCCCCATAACCCCCCCCCTCCCCTGACCCCTTCCCCCATGCCCCACCACCCCCGCCCCCCCACCCCCCCCCCCTCCCCCCGTCCCCCCCCCCCTCCCCCCTCCCCCCTCCTATCCCTCCCCCGCCCTCGCCCCCCCCCCCCTCCCCCCATCCCCCTCCCCACCCTCCTCACACCGCCCTCCCCCTCATATCCCCGCAGCCCCCTCCCCACCCTTCCCGCCCCCGCATCTTCCACCCACGCCCCCTTCCTTCAACCCCCATCCTATCCATTATATATATAATGCCCCCTTCTATAACCATACTACATAAAATATAATCTCATAATATATCATATGCCATATCATGAAAAAAATCCAAAATAAATCCAAAATCCTAAACAAAAAAAAAAAAAAATAAAAAAATATAAATAGTAGTGTATCTAAACTAGTAAAGAAAAAAACTAACAAAAAAATCCTCAAAAATGAAATCTCAAATCAATCTTCAAGCTCCTCCAGCTCTCAACACATTCAGATGAAACAAAGAAAACAAAATAAGAGAAATAAAAGGAAGGAAAAGAAAAAAATGAAAGAAAAAAAAAAAATAAAAGAAAAATAGAGAGATTTAGGGCAACTTTAGGGTGGATTTGAAATCAAGGGCCAAGATTGGATTTGATCCTAGGGCTCTCCTTCAACCCTACTTTTTTTTTAAAACATGACATTTTAATGGGTTTGGAAAATAAAATTTAGGGGGTGTGTGGGTAGACTAAGTTAAAAGGGGGAAAACAAATTAAATTAAAAGGGTGTGTAGGAAAATTAATAAAAGGGGGAAGACTATTTATTTTCTAGGGGTGTAGATTTTTAATCATGACCCTAGGGAGCTTAATAGAGTAAAATAATTAAATTATTGTTGGGATAGTGTTAATTTATTTTAGGAAAATTAATAATTATTATAAATTAATTATTAATGGGAAGGGGCATTACATCTGGTGTTACATTATATAATGATAATAACAATAATAATAATAATTAAAAAAACACTTCCGCAACATTTTAAAAAAAGTTTATAAACCATTTTTGTTTATAAATTTTTTTTTACCTCGGGTTCAAGATGGCACCCAAGAGGGGACGATCGGCTCGAGGCTCGGGATGTAGTGCACCTACGTGGGAGCCGCCGGCCCCCGATTTTGGGCCTCAGATATTAGAGACCTGCAGCAGCTGATAGGCATCGTGCAAGAGTGCCTTCCACCACCACAAGAGCCGAGAGAGGAGGACATTTAGTTGGGAGATGAGGAGTTGATTGGTGAGGACACACATTCAGAGCCACCTGAGCACGATACCCCGAGACAAGAGAGGTCACGCAGCCCTTCCATCCTTGGTGAGAGGATGGCCTCGTTTTCATCACAAGCCGATCACACAAGCTTGAGGGACCATTTGGAGATAGGACCCTTTCACCTGTTAGACCACATCGCCAGGATAGAGACACAGCAAAGTGTGATTCGAGACCTTCTTCACCTTCAGCCACCTACTTTTACTGGTTCGATAGATGGCTTTGGGGTAGAGTCCTGGCTCCTTAGCTTGGATAGCTACTTTGGCTTGCACTCTCATGAGAGCAATGTCAAAGCCAAGTTCACCATACACCTCCTCCGAGACGCAGCAGTGTTTGGTGGAGGAATGAGGAGCGGAAGCTCCATTTGACTCGAGATACAGTGACCTGGGAGTTGTTCGAGGAGTGGTTCAGGGCCCGGTATATGTCAGAGCATTTTGTGTAGAAGAGGATCGATGAGTTTCATGACTTACGATAGGGCTCTGGCACATAGTGGCGCAGTATGAGAGCAGGTTCTTGGATCTCTTGCAGTATGTAGACTACCTGCAAGATGAGAAATTATAGGTAAACAGGTTCATTCGGGGCCTGAATGCAGATATAGCAGGAGTTGTTAGGATGTTATCTCCTCCCACGCTTGAGAAGGCCATTGAGAAGGCCTACTTGGCTGAGGAGAATAGGACCAAGTGCAAGAACACCGAGATAGAAACAAGAGCAAGTTCCAGGATAGGATACATGCCTTTCAGAGTCAGAGGCACATGGGGTGTAGCACCACCCCTAGAGGAGGATTCTGGTCTTCTCCAGCAGCATCGAGAGCTCCACCACACCCACCACAGCAGACACAACATCAGGGACACCAGCATCAGAGGGGTAGACAGACTCAAAGTTTTCAGCGAGGTGGATCTAGAGGTGGTTTTGGTGGATCTAGAGATAGGAGGCCGGGTACTCATCACTCATGCCCCAGCCCCCGCTCACAGCAGTCTGCTAGGGTTGGACCGGTAGGTTAGTTCTTTGCCAGAGTACAGGAGGGACCCCATCTCAGAGGGGTACAGAGGATGTTTTATTTGTGGGGCTCTGAGACCATTATGTGTGTATGTGTCCACACAAGCCCACTACTATGGATATGCAGAGAGCTCCTAGATCGAGCAGATGGTGGGTGATGTGGGACATGCCCATCATGTATATGCAGTGGTTGACAACCACCAGATGAGCATCAGGCCACAGTCATTGAGATGACAGGTACTATCAGGGGTATTTCTATCTCTTAGTACTTTTTGATTCAGGTGCTTTAGATTCTTTTGTATCTCCTCTCGTAGTAGAGACAAAGTGTGGGCTAGTGGTGGCTAGGCAACCAGATAGTTGGCAGGTTGAGTTGGCCTCTGGGGCTAAACTCACCGTGGACTCGTATGTGGAGAGTTGTGTACTTGATTTGGGAGTCTTCTCCACTACACTTGACCTCCGAGTTATTCCTTTAGGATCCTATCAGGTAGTGTTGGGTATGGATTGGCTCGAGGCTCATCGAGCCAAGGTGGATTGTAGAAAGAAGGTCATTGAGTGTCAGGATGATCTTGGTAGTGCAGTTGTGATTTCAGGGATGTAGAGACCTATTTCCTTACGTATGATCTCGGCTAAGCAACTCAAGTGGAGCATGCGTAAGGGTTTCCAGTTGTTTGCTATCACTATCAGTGATCATTCGGATAGTACTCCAGAGCATTCACCCCTTGATGATCACGTAGTTTTGAGGGAGTATGTAGATGTGTTTCAGGAGAGCTTCCAGGTTTACCCCTAGTAGGGAGGTGGATTTCACCATTGACTTAGTGCCTGGCTCCACACCAATTTCTAGGGCACCCTATCGGATGATGACTTCAGAGCTTCATGAGCTCAAGATTTAGTTAGAGGAGTTGTTAGAGAAGGGTCTCATTCGACCTAGTGTATCTCCTTGGGGAGTGCCAATTATATTTGTGAAGAAGAAGGATGGTTCTCTTAGCTTTGTGTAGATTTCAGATAGCTCAACAAAGTCACAATAAAGAACCGTTACCCACTCCCCAGGATTGATGACTTGTTTGATCAGATGTGGGGAGCTAGAGTGTTCTCCAAAATTGATCTCAAGTCAAGGTATCATCAGTTGCACATATCAGATGTAGATATTCATAAGACAACTTTTCACACATGTTATGGGCATTATGAGTTCACTGTTGTCCCCTTTGGTTTGACCAATGCCCCAACTGTCTTCATGAGCCTCATGAATGGAGTGTTCAGGACCTTCCTAGATCACTTTTTCATAGTGTTCCTCGATGATATTTTGATATATTCTCATTCCGAGGAGGAACACGAGGAGCATTTGAGATAGGTGCTTCAGATTTTGAGAGAGCAGAAGTTGTTTGGGAACTTGGAAAAATGTAGCTTCTTTTAGACAGAGATTCAGTACTTGGGGCACATTATTTTAGGAAAGGGTATCTCTGTAGATCCCTCTAAGATTCAAGCTATCATGGATTGGCCAAAGCACCCACATCAGTCACTGAGGTGAGGAGCTTCATGGGTTTAGCAGGGTATTACCGTAGGTTTGTGTAGGACTTTTCTAGGATTGCTCACCCTATTACTCCCTTCAGAGGAAAGGGAAGAAGTTTGATTGGTTAGAAAAGTGTGAGTAGGCCTTCAATTGCTTAAGGAAAGGTTAACCATGGCACCTATCTTAGTAGTTCAGACCTGACAGAGGATTTTTGTTGTTTGCACTGATGCATCACTAGAGGGTTTGGGAGTAGTTCTTATGCAGGAGCATGGGTGATTGCCTTTGAGTCACGTAAGCTCAAAGACTATGAGCTTAACTATCCTACTCATGACTTGGAGCTTGCAGCAAGTTGTTCATGCACTTGTGCGTTGGTGACATTTCCTTTTGGGTAGACCTTTCATCTTGAGGACAGATCATTATAGCTTACAACATATCTTCTCTCAGCCGAACCTCAACACTCATCAATGGCATTGGATGGAGTTCCTATGTGAGTATGACATGGAGGTACAAGTATATCAAAGGAAAGGAAAATGTTGTTGCAGATGCACTTAGTAGATGATGACATGTGCTTGCTTCATTGACACTATGCAGTCAGATTTGAGAGGCAGGATACTTGAGCATCTTCCAGAGGACAGGTTTTATGAGGGTGCTAGGTAGATGTTGGATTCTCAGGGTTCTTTTGAGGGTAGATATTCAGGATGCATGTTAGAGTCTGATGGTTTTCTTTAGTTCCATAGGCACATTTATGTGCCTAAGGTAGGCGATCTGCGTAGTTTCATCCTTACTGAGGCTCATCGAGCCCCATACGTAGCACATCTAGGAGTGAAGAAGATGCATGCTGATTTGAGAGAGTTATATTATTGGTCGGTCTTCATCGGGACATAGCAGATTTTGTAGCATGTTGTCTTGAGTGTCAGAGAGTCAAGGTAGAGCATTCTCATCGCAGGACTCTTATACCCTCATGACATTCCCGAGTGGAAATGGGATGTGATCTCCATGGATTTCATAGTAGGACTCCTATGTCCTCTTATCGTCATGATGCCATTATGGTCACTGTGGATAAGTTGACCAAGGTTGCACATTTCTCACCAACCAAGGTTACCTATAATGCATAGGCCATCGCCAAAGTGTTTATGGAGGACATTGTTAGATTGCATGGGATCCCAAAGATGATCATCAATGACAGAGACACCATCTACACATCAGTTTTCTGGACTTCTTTTCAAGATGCTTTGGGTACATAGATTAATTTCAGTTTGGCATATCATCCAGAGACAGATGGGTAGACAGAGAGAGTTAATCAGGTTCTTGAGGACATGTTGAGGATGTATGTGATGGACCAAGCAAAAGAAGTGGGAAGATTATTTGCATTTAGTTGAGTTTTCCTACAACAATAGTTATCATAGCTCCATTGGCATGGCTCCCTATCAGGCTTTGTATGGATGACCTTGCAGGACACCTTTGAGTTGGGACAGAATAGATGACAGGATTATTTTGGGGCCAGCTTATCTTCAGGATTTAGAGCAGCAGGTTGTTCTGATTAGACAACGTCTTGAGTAGGCTAGAGCATGCCAGAAGGCGTATGTGGACACCAAGAGGATCGATCGTCACTTCTCAGTGGGTGACAAAGTCTTCTTGAGGGTTCATCCTCATAAGAGTCCGATCCATTATGGAAAGGGTTCTAAGCTATCACCTTTTGTGGGGCCTTTTGATATTCTTGAGGTCATCGGTCCAGTTGCCTATCATCTAGCTTTTCCACCATGCCTTGCATGGGCCCATGATGTTTTTCATGTTTTTGTACTTCGTAGATATGTACCAGATGTTTCTCATGTTTTGGATTGGTCGGCATTATAGGTAGAGGATGGAGGGCAGTGGAGACTGGAGCCCGTACGCATACTGGAGCACTAGAGGTTGGCCCTTTGGGGTCGAGATTTGGACCAGGTTAGAGTGCAGTGGGACCGATATGATGAGTCATCAGCTACCTGGGAGGATGCTACACCACTGAGGGCTAGATATCCCTATCTCTTCCAATGACTTCTAGGAGGAAGTCTAATTCTAGGAGAGGGGGATGTAGTGCCCACATTTTTATAGCTCCAGTTATCTGTTGGTTCCTTTATGCATAGACATGTTTTGATTGAGACTCTGATAGATTTTGGACATTTTACTATGTTATTTTATCCTCATGGACATTATGGTATTTTGGGCACGTAGCGCCAATTGGACTAGATTCGTATATTGATATATTTCTTGTGATGTTGATGACACTAATAGGGGTACATGATAGTGATATTTATTGGTTAGATGTTGATTTCTTGTGGTTCGATTTGATTAATGATATAGTTTTTGGATTTAATAATGGTAATCTCATGCTAGCCTAAGTGTATGTCGTTGTAATTTTATCTGTGGATGATTCGTGGAAAACTATGTGTATAATTGTATGCATTGCACTATCAATTGTATAATGATGTTAGGACATTATAAGTTTGATTAAATTTGTGATGTGTAGATGATGTTTATTATATTGGACAGATGTGGTTAATGTGTGCAATGAGTGTGCAGTGATGGTATAGAGAGCATGGGTTTTAGGGCAGCTACGCAATTGTGCATGAGTGGCCCACGGGCTGAGTCCTAACCATGCTAAATGTTTGAGGCCTTAGAATAGGTGTATTTATTTGGGCACCATGGGTGAACCCTCAATTGTAATGTATTTATGTCTTGTAAAATTAATTATGTTTAGGGTGTGTTTTATTAAGTAAACTAGTTTAGGGGTTTAATGATCTCATCTTAATTTAAGTGATGGTTTTGGGTAAGTGTGTGTGTGTGTTGGTAGAAGGGATTGGGGACCACATGTGAACCTTGGGTGGACCCCACACCCTCTACCCTTGTGCCCAAGCATGCCAAACCCGAAATTGGGTTATTTTGGGCATTTTTAGGGACCCTTTTGAGTTTGGGAGTTCCCTTAGCATGAAAATGGGCCCTAATAGGTAGGGGGCTCATTTCCAAGGTTTGGAGGGAGTTTCCTCCCATTTTCCCTCCTTAGTCACCATCCATGTAAGATGGTTGGTTTGTGTGTAATTGTTAAAAGTTGCTCCACTTTGTTTTATTTTCGTTTTTAGTATTTTGGGTGATAAGGGCTAAAAGGTGAGTTTACTTTTACTTATTTGGTTTTTGGAATCTTTGACTCTTGAGAGGAGAGGGGGTGACACTTGTCACCTTCCCATTGGTGAGGAAACTTTTGGGTTCCTCTTCTTATTCTTCCTCATGTGGAAGGAAGGGGTCTTCTTTGCTCATTTTTTTTTTTTTTGGAGAACTTGGAGAATTTTGGGAGCTTGGAAGTTTTCTTGGACAAAGGGAAAAGCTTAGAGTCTTGGAAAGCATTGTAGAGGTAGGATTCTTAATCCTTTTCTTTCCTAGTTGTGCTTATCTTGTTAACTATGCATTGGTCAATAAAATGATGTGTGTGAAATGATGTGTTGTAAAGTTGTATGGTGAATGTAGTTTGTTTTTTTTTTTACTTTGTTGTTTTCTTTTGTTTTCTCTCCACCATCATTTGGATTGATGGTTTTTGGAGAATGTAGGGGAAGAGAGAGGGATTTCCCTCTCAAACCTCATGGTTGTTGGTCAAGCCATGAAGGTCCCTTCTCATCCCCTCATATGGTTTGAGGTGGGAGAAAGGTTCATATGGCTTGAACCTTTCCCCATTCTTGGTGAGGAAACCCTTTTGGGTTTGAAAATCCTCCCAAGAAGGATTTCTATGACATAAAGGAGGAATAAGGAGGATGAATGATTAGGAGGAATAAGGAGTTTTGTAAACATGTTTTTTTGGTGTGTTCCTATGGTTGGACACCTTTGATTTGGGCATCCTATTTCTTCTCTTCCCCCTTTGTGAGGTTGACCTTGTTCTCCTCATGTTGTTGTTTTACCATGTGTAGTATGTCTAAGTGTTTAAATGGTCTTATGTATTTCTTGTTGTGTTTTATCCCCATTATACTTGTGCACATTGTGGAAGTTTTTTCCTCTCTCCCATGGGCTTGGGGGAGGCTAGCATGGCTTCCAACCATGGAAAGGCATGTGATGATGCCTATTGGTTGGGTGGTAAACAAGCCTTGTCTCTTATTTCAGCATCCTTGGAAGAACACTCAAGTTTGGAGATAGTTGGAGCCTCTTTGCCATCTTGGTCCTCTTGGTCATCCTCATCTTTTGAGGGCATTACTTTCATTTTGTAAATAAATGTGGCTTTTGAAGTTTTACCTTCTTGTAAATACCTATTTTTTGTACTTGTTGCTACTTGTAAACTTTAGTCATTACTAAGGAATTTTTTCCTTCATTATTGCAAGAATCTTGTAATATTATCATTTGAAATCATAATGAAACCATGAGCCTTTTATTTCAATGTCTTCATTTGGAGGCCTTGTTGTTTATAAATCTAAAAAAAAAAAAATGTAGTTATGCATTGTACATTAAATTTGTAATTTTTAGTTGTGTCTACTTTTCAAGTTTTTTAACCAAACAGAATAAACTCCACGTCTCCAGACTCTAATCAAGCTCAAGTACTCATGGCTACTAGTGCTCAAGCTCAAGATCTAACACAAAATCAAACTAACCAGGAATTGGCAACACCCGAAGCCCTACCCAAGGGAAAGATTCAATATAGGAGCATGATGTGCCCCCACATCTATATAGTTTTACAAATGAATGCAGAATACAAGGATGTTGTAGAAGCATGTGAGTTCCTAGGGCTTGTTAATATGCCCCAATTTGAGATTGATCATGACATTCTTAACTACCTTCTCTCCTCATACAATACAAAAAAAGAACTTTTCTCGTAACTTTGGAAGATGGTTGTACATTCAATTTTAGTTCGATGCATTTGATATCCATCGATTGACATGCCTTCTATTTAAAAATTCACCCTTAGTAACAACCAAAGCAACCATCACTGAACAGGATAAGATTTACTTCGAATTTTGTTTTGGTTTCCTTGTTGATTGTATGTGTAACCTGCTTTCATTTGAAAGATTTTTATTTTTGATATTAATTCCAATGATTGTTTACATCTCATGTCAACAAATAGAGACAAGGCATGGATACCCAAGGAATTACACACCACTTTATTACTACAAAGTGATTTATTTTTTTCAATCTTGAATTGTTCTGCAGGGCTGAGAAACTGATATTCCTAATTGGGCCATTGAATACATTCTTGCAACAATCGCAAAGCATAAATTTGATTGGTGAACAATTTTATCTACTAAGATAAAAGATGGCATTACAAATGAATCACTTTTTGAAAAACTAGTTATTTATTCCATAAAATATATCCTTTCTCTTTATTACGAGGAATATTTTAATTTAAAAGGTGAACCAACTCTCACTTTCTCGAACGAGAATTTGAATAATTTTTCAATTCCATTTGAAGAACAACAGGTTAATATTTTACTTTTTATATTTCAACATTAGTAAGGTTATTGTCTTGATTATGTACTTCCGATTGAATATTTATCCACTAAAATTATGTACTTCTAATTGAATCTTTACCGTATGCAGAGAATATTTTTAGAGGTCCTTCCACAAAAAAGCAGCATCAAGAGGAAGAGGCCAACAACACGTTGAGGCATCGGGAGATTCCCAATCTAAAATGGAAGTTCACTCATCACCTAACCCCCAAGCATTTGCATTAGTTAAACGACAAAGATGTAATACCCTTAACTCTCCATTTACTATTTTCCATATACCATTTACCATATTGAATAAGAATTGACATGCAATTTTTGCACTTGTAGGGACTTTGGACTATACACGTGCTTCTAAACAAGTATCACCAACTTACTCAGTCCAATCATGTGCAATTGTCAATTCTCAACCAACCCATCCAACCACAACTCCACCAAACTAGCTACCCACACCTCCATAACAATTAATTCAAACTAAAACATGGCCACCTTTGGCATAATGAAAACTTGTCCTTCAACAAGGTATAATTTTATTGCTTTTGTGTAAGTTTTTAATAGTTTTTCATATAATTTAGTAGCTTGTGTAGTTTTTAATATAATTTAGTAATGATTTTGTTGATTGTTCTTGGAATTTACACTACATAGCACTCCTTCACTATCTATTCAAACAATGGCACCGCCATGTCCTCCACCAACATCATTACAATTCAAAATTCCCACAAGAGGTTTAGGTAAAAATAACGTTTGTAAACATGTGCCAATTACAACCCCTAGCGGGACACCAAACATTTCATCTTAATTTCCAATTCCAACCCTATCTCTTGGTGGCTGGCCCAGTGCAATGGGCCAATCAATGTTGAATCAAATAACTTTAGATGAAGATTATTTGGGCATTGATAGTAATGACCCAACATGTTTTTTCAACACACGTGATATGATTCAAGGCCAGCAGGTATATTTCCATTCCAATATACTTTATTTAACTTTTTCACATTTCAATTTCTATATTAATTGATATTATCACAAAGGAAGCAGACGTTTCTCGACCGAAATCCTCCATACCTCTCCATCGGCATCATCCTCTTTAGATATAGATAGTGAACAATTTCCATCATTTCCTTTGGAGAACTTGATTGGTAATGATTTTCAATCCCATGTTAAAGAGTTTATTATACCTCATATCGATCAGCTCATAGAATGGGAGTGAAGGGAAAAATTATTCATCAATGAGATAATAAGTCGTTATGATAACCATTGGCAAAGGGATAATTTATATGTGGCAGTCCAAAATCAACCTACCAAGATGGATGCCTTACTCATCCAAGCAAGAGGTGGGACTATAACATATGACAACAATTATAACGATTTTTTTGGATAAAGTATTAAAAATTGGAAAATATTAGTGTTGAAGCCCAAGCCTATTTCAACAAATGGTCGAAGGACAAGGATTTGGTGGCAATTGCAAATGCTGAAAGAGATAGGGTTGTTGTAAGTATTATCAACTTGAAACAATATTTTTTATTAATTTGAAAATTTCTTATTTTAGTAATATGTTTAATTGACCTCATTGTTTTTATTGCAGTTGAAATATGAAAATTTAAAGAGTCAAGAAAAGGTGTTCCAAGTTCACTTGGAAACCACAAAGAACAGTTTAAATGCAACAGTAAAGATGAAGGAAAATATTGTTTTGGTTAACAAACAAAAAAATACACTTAAGCGGATAATCAAAGAGAGTGGCTTCGACCCTGAGATTTTGTTCAAAGAAAAGGAAATTGTAGATCCTTCTTTGGCATCCCATGGAGATGCTACAAAGGAAGAAGAAGTAATCGTAAGGAATCTAGACATTGTTGTGGAGGATCTAATTAGTTCTGGTATTATTCAAGAAAATAATACAGGAGGGCAAGCCATTGGAGAGAGCGACATAGAAGATGTTACAGAAACTCAAAAGGAAAGTTCTAGTGGATAAAAGTTAATGATTGAGGCTTGAGCACAAATAGTGACTAGTTCAGTGGGTGTGGGGCAGGGGAACTTGAAAAATTGAAACTTGAAATATTTTATATATTGAAGAATGAAACTTGAATATTTATTTAATTTGAAGTTGCAATATGGATTTTTATATGTTGTTATATTTATATATAGAAATTCTAGATTGTATATGGTGTTTATGTTTGATATGGATGTGATGGTTACGAATATAATAGTGATAGATGATAATGATGATACAAATAATCATGATTCATGGATGATGATAATGGATTTAAACATTAGGCATTATTATCTCTACTTGCAATGATGATGACATTAAATGTGGATGATGACATTAGAATAGATATGGATGATGATGAATTGTATGTGTGAATTGTATGTATGAATTGTATGGATGATGATAATGAATTTAGAATGTGGTATGATTCAAACTCTGTATCAGGTTTCTTCACATTTATACCTTCTCAAAATCTTCTTCTCTCTACTTGTAATGATGATGATCATGACATTAGATATGGATGATGACATTAGAATAGATATGGATGATGATGAATTGTATGTGACTAGAAATTGATGTAGCTTCAAGCACGATCATGAATGATGATAATGGATAATTATTTTAAGAAAATTTAGAATGTGGATAATTCGAACTCGTATCAGGTTTCTTCACATTTAAATTTTATACCTTCTCAAAATATTCTTCTCTCTACTTGTAATGATGATGACATTAGATGTGGATGATGACATTAGAATAGATATGGATGATGACATTATAATAGATATGGATGATGACATTACAATAGATGTAGCTTCTAGCATGATCATGGATGATGATAAGATAATGGATTTAAACGATAATTTTTTAAGAAATTTGGAATGTGGTATGACAGAGACATCTTAATACAAGTAAAATATTTTTCTCTCTACTTGTAAAATTTGAACTTTGTATTAGGTTTCTTCACATTTAAAACTTCTCAATATCATTTTTTTCTACTTGTAAATGCAATGTATTTTTGGAAGATCAATTTTTACATGTAATTTTATATTCATGCCACAAATTTCAAACACTACATCAAAGCATTTTACAAATACCAAAATAAATTAAACATGAATGTAAAAACTCCAACTATGATAGGGTTTAAGGTACCTCTTCTCTCTACTTGTAAAATTCAAACTCTGTATCAAGTTTCTTTAAAAAGAGTTTGCAAGAATCGAATCGGAAATGAGGCACCACGAAGTAGTTGCACTCCAATGGAATCATGATAGCTCCAGCGATTGTAAGAAAGAATTGATCAGTAATGGAAGAACTTGCTCAATAGAAACAAATCTTGCACATAGAGGAAAGCTAGCGGAGTGTCTTGGCATGCTCATAAATGAATAGTAAAGGGGTACATATAGGGTGTTGAGTAACCCTAGTGCATGACACACATGAAACCCTAAACCTAACCCTACACCTAAACCATGTGAGATGAACCTCTAATATGAGAGGAGGACAAATGATAACTCACACTAACATTCTTCACATTTAAATTTTACACCTTAAAATATTATTCTCTCTACTTGTAATGATGATGACATTAGATGTGGATGATGACATTAGAATAGATATGGATGATGAAATTAGAATATATATGGATGATGACATTAGAAATTAGAATAGATATGGATGATGACATTAGAATAGATATGGATGATGACATTAGAATAGATATGGATGATGACATTAGAATAGATGTAGCTTCTAGCACGATCATGGATGATAAGATAATGGATTTAAATGATAATGTTTTAAGAAATTTGGAATGTGGTATGACAAAGACATCTTAATATAGTAAAATCTTCTTCTCTCTACTTGTAAAATTTGAACTTTGTATCAGGTTTCTTCACATTTAAAACTTCTCAATATAATTTTTTTCTACTTGTAAATGCAATGTCTTTTTGGGAAGATCAATTTTTACATGTAATTTTATATTCATGCCACAAATTTCAAACACTACATCAAAGAATTTTACAAATACCAAAATAAATTAAACATGAATGTCAAAACTCCAGCTATGATAGGGTTTAAGGTACCTCTTCTCTCTACTTGTAAAATTCAAACTTTGTATCAAGTTTCTTCACATTTAAATTTTATACCTTCTCAAAATCTTCTTCTCTCTACTTGTAATGATGATGACATTAGATGTGGATGATGACATTAGAATAGATATGGATGATGACATTAGAATAGATGTAGCTTCTAACACGATCATGGATGATGATAATATAATGGATTTAAATGATAACATTTTAAGAAATTTGGAATGTGGTATGATAGAGACATCTTAATACAGTAAAATATTATTCTCTACTTGTAAAATTTGAACTCTATATTAGGTTTCTTCACATTTAAAACTTCTCAATATCATTTTTTTACTTGTAAATGTAATGTCTTTTGGGAAGATCAATTTTTACATGTAATTTGATATTCATGCCACAAAGTTCAAACACTACATCAAATAATTTTACAAATACCAAAATAAATTAAACATGAATGTCAAAACTCCAGCTATGATAGGGTTTAAGGTACCTCTTGTCTTCTAGATGGGTGTGACAAAGAATATGGAAGGAAAATGAGAAATCATCCTTTGTAGTGAGCTAGATGACCTTCAATTCCAAAGAACTCAACATGAAAAATGGATTAGTATATAGATTGGTGAGTTTATTGAAAATGTATTATGTTAGTCCTGAGAAGTGAGAGCTTCCTCGGATGGATGTCAACCCACGTTTTTGAGAAAGAAAAGATGAATGAAATATTGATTAAGCAAATGAAAGAAGAAAGTAGAAACATAAATATTAAAGAAAATTAAAGAAAACTTAGGTACCTCTTGTTTTCTAGATGGGTGTGACAAAGCATATGTTAGGAAAATGAGAAATCATCCTTCACAGTGTTCTAGATGACCTTCGATTCTAGAGAACTCAACATGAAAAATGGATTAGTATATAGATGGGTGAGTTGCTTGACAATGTCAGTCCTAAGAAGTGAGAGCTTCCTCGGATGGATGTCAACCCACATTTTCAATAAAGAAAGATGAAATATTGATTGAGCAGATGAATGAAGAAAATAGAAAGATTAAATAAAATTAAAGAAAAGAGAAGTAGAACCTGTGCATGTCTGGAAAGTGGAAGTCTGGAAGTCTACATGTCACAAACACAACATCAAAGTAATTTGAAAAATACAAAAAAACATTAAATAAAATAGATTTTTTAATAAATAATTGTATTTAAATAAATGTAAATATATATACCTGTAACATCTTCAATGATAACAAGAGCTGAAACAAAATATGTTAAAAAGCCTCCTCATAGTCAATATTTGCATCTGTAGAGTTATAATTGTGTTACGTCTAACTATAAAATTTAATATTCAAATCTATTAATATGAAATTGAATAAATAACCATAGTTAAAATGTAAGGTGACAAGAATAAAAGTAAGGTCAAGGAGATACCTATTTAAAGCTGAAACAATCCATTATCAATAGCTTCTTTAAAGTCGATATTCGCTTCTACAGAGTTTGACGATGCACCAATTCCAGTCTCATCATTGACAACATTTGGACTTGTAGCTGTATTATTTACACCTCTTCTTTCCACAAGGTAATTCTAGTGCGTAATTTATCTATTAAAAGGAAATTTTTCCAGGAGTAGAGAGAAACATAACACCTCATGCAACTTTCCAGATTTTTATCCAACATGTTTCTCAGTTTTGATTTTATAAATGATAAAGCACTGAAAACCCTTTCATCCTCCATAGATCCCAAAACCATTATTTGGCACAACTCATATAATCTAAAATATTCACTGATGTCTTCTTGTAACACAATACTTTGATAGATTCCTCGCCAAATCCTTGTAATAGTACCACTCTCGGAAGGTTCATCTAATAATTTATATTGGTTCCTCATTATCGTTACAAAATGTGTTGATTGAGTCTTCAATAAATTAACATTCAGTATACCTTTGATTTTGATACCCTTGACCTTTTCGTCTTGGTGAAATGTTCCATTATTGTACTGTGGATTTATGGAGATGTTTTCTTACAAAGTCCGCACAAGCATCTCTAGTATTCCAAAATTAGGATTCATCACACCCATTGCTTCAAGAATTTTATCTTTGTAGAAACATTCTCTAATTTCGATGATAAGGATTCTGAAATTTTTCTAAGTTTTATTCTTGTTTCAACTGTAATAGAATCAAACAAATTACGTGTCACATGAACTTCTTCTCTTTCTAATCCTATAATATCTTGACATTTTTACAAAATGTGCAGTGGTATGTCCCTCCCATTAACATTGATACAAAGGTGATCATGGATATTAAATCTCAAATAATTACTGAGATTATTAAGATCTAATAAAACTTTCCAATTATCAAAAACATGTGTATCAAAACTATCTTGGGAAGTGTACAAGACATCAAGATTTTGACATACCATTTTTCTCATCTTTATAAAATCAACAATATAGACTAATCTTCCTTGTGCATGCTTCATCAATGTATTGATCTCCTGTAACATTGGAAGAATGCCAACCAATGTAAGTAATGTCTCCAAATCAGTTAGATAGAACAACAAGTCTCTTGCCTGTCAATTTCATGACGATATTTGTGCATGAAACCAACCAACGAAGGATACTCCTCACGCACTCTGCATGCAAGATCATAAAAATAAATCTACCTTATCTCAACATCCTTCAGAATTTTTTTGCCATCTGTAATTCCAATTGCAAATTTTTGGAACTCAAGAAATCACTTTGGGCTGCTTGCCATATAGGCATGAAGTTATCTTATAAGGTCTTCTACTTTAGCAACATTTTCATTGTTGCTAACCATTTTATATGCTAAATTCATTATATGTGCCATACAGTGAATTGCTAGCATATAAGGGGCCATTGTTGTTTGCAATCTAACACATAGTCTAGTTCGGTGACCCTACATGAATGATGCACCATTTGATCAACGCATACCAACTTCATAGAAATTTCACAATCAGTCATGCAAGCAATATCTTTTAATGTGAAAAGATATTTCTTGCATGACCGATTGTGAAATTTCTATGAAGTTGGTATGCGTTGATCAAATGGTGCATCAATCATGTAGGGTCACCGAACTCGACTATGTGTTAGATTGCAAACAACAATGGCCCATTATATGCTAGCAATTCATGATGGCACACGTAATAAATTTAGCATATAAAATGGTTAGCATCAATGAAAATGTTGCTAAAGTAGAAGACCTTATAAGATAAATTCATGCCTATATGGCAAGCTGCCCAAAGTGATTTCTTGAGTTCCAAAAATGTAAGGTGACATGAATAAAAGTAAGGTCAATGAGATACCTACTTAAAGCTGAAACAAATCCTACTTAGGAACTTATATTTTGAATCCTCCTTTCCTAGGGGATTCAAAATATAAGTTCCTACGCACATTCATCTCCCACTTGGGTACACTCGACCTATTTGGATTTAAGGATTCTAGAGCTATCCTTAAGATCCCGTAACACTTTTCGAAACCATGCTTGAGCTAACTGATTTGTTCTTGAAAATCCCGTTATTATGTTCAATCCTCCTTATATTTTGAATCCTCCTCTAGGGGATTCAAAATATAAGTTCCTAAGCACATTCATCTCCCACTTTGGGTACACTCTAACTGTTTGGATTTAAGGATTCTAGAGTTATCCTTAAGATCCCGTAACACTTTTTCCGAAACCCTGCTCAAGCTAACTGATTTGTTCTTGAAAATCTTGTTATTATGTTCAATCCAAATTCCCCAAAAGATGTGAGGCAAGGCCATCTTCCACATTTTTTAACCATGTCATTCTAAAAATTTAAGTTCCACTAGCCGTAAGAGATCCACATCACCAGGGAGGACCCACTACACATTGAAGATACCTAAGATCACTGAAAAAACTTGAAAAGAGAAAGGGCATTCTAGAAATAAGCTAGACACAATTTAAAAACACATTGGAAAATAATATTTGACTGTAATGGGGAGGATGGCTAGAAAATCAAAACAAAAATGCATTGTCAAATGGATCAAATCGTTAGATGACAACTACAAGCTAAACTTTGATGGGTTAGACCATGTGATTGGAAAAGTGGCTATTGGAGGGGGTCTTGTTTGTGACCATAAAAATATTTTCATTGGCACCTATGTGAGACATATAGAAATCAATCAAACAATGTAGTGGAGGCTAGATCCATGTTGTGGGGAGTTAGGCTTTGTTGTGACATAGGATTAAAAAATATGATTATTGAGGGTGACTCGGAATGTGTCATTAATGCTCTCAAGGATAGCTAGAAAGTGTGGCTAGAAACTTAATAATTTGATTATGGAGGCACATGTCATCCTTGCTTCATTTGATCAAGTGATCATTTAACACTCTTATCATGTGGGGAACAAAACCGAATGTGTTGGCAGATAAAGGTATAACCATGATGGATTTGGAGATGTGGATTGGGACACGTACTCCTTGGAGTCAGGTGAATAAGCTCATTAATGATGATGTAATGTAGGAAGAAGGGTTTTGATGACAATCTTAATAAAATCTATATTCAAATTAAACATTTACATAAATATAAACAAATGAGTTGTGTAAGTGAGATTTGATAAATTTGTAAAGTAAATATACTTAAATGGTCAAACTTAGTACATTTTTCAAGTTATCTTTTACTATATTATAAAATATGATTTTACAATTGATTAAGCACATGTGGATTTGCATGTGGTTTGTTATTATTGTGGACCAATGTTGGCCATTTTGTATAATGGGATGATTAAAGGATTTTGGCTATTAAATCCATATCCATTGTGATTGTTATAAACAAAGTAAAAACCTAAGAACCGATGTCTAGTGTCTGTTTGGAGTTTCTCCCAAGTATGGTTCGTGGGAGGTAAAGAATATAATAATTTTGACTTGTAGGCTATATTTTCCTTAGAATTTTCTCACCTCTCCTATAGTGAAGTCATTAATTTAGAAATATTTAAATGTTTAAGTTGAATATTTCTAGTAATCTTCCTCTATATTTCCTATATGAGAATGTTTAGAATGGGAGATGCCCATTCTCATACATGAAAATATAGGGGAAGAATAGAGGTTATATTTTTATTTTTATACAATCCATAGATGCCCATGGAAATATAGTGGAAGAATAGAGGTAAACTTTTTTATTTTGTATAGAATGGGAAAATGCCCATTCTCACATAGAAAATATAGAGGAAGAATAAAGGTTACATTTTAAGGATAGAAGAGTGCTTGATTTGTAATGATAAATATATATATTTATGTTGTGTTAATAAGTTTGAGGTATTCAATAATTAAAAATCAGTTTGACCATTATGGAATATTTCCCTTACAAGGTTATCACGTCTCCCACATTGAACTCAATAATTGAGAACTATTTAAATTTTTAAGTTGAATATAATATTCCTCACAATAGTTGGAATATAGAATGAACAACATTAAGCATAAACATAAGTGGTTTTATATATATCTAATATTTAGTTTGGAACATAGATAAGAACTTACTTACTTGTTGCGATGAATTTACATAGCTTATTATTTTACAGGCCATAGACGAAGAATATAATTACACTTGAATAGCGAAACATTTCCTTGACTGGATAGTTTGAGATTATGTAGATGTTTACAAGAGTTGCATCATTACCCATGTGACAAAACATAATGAATGGATACCCATGTCTTGAGAGGTGAAAGGATAATTGATACTTATGGATTGAAAAGAGACTTTCAAACTACTTATATTTAATGACAATGATCTTATGTTTAAAATGTAACCCTAGAGGCTATAGTAATACGAAGACAATATTATGTAAATGTAGGGAGTTTTTCTTTATTTAAAATTGTCTTTGACTCCTATGTTGAGTTTTTCACTTTGATCTATTATAATTCCATTAAATGGAATTCCTCCTCCTCGATGGAAAGACCTATGCTAATAGTTTGGAATTCAAATCATTCTATCTTAATAGATTGGAATTCAACTTAAACATTTGATAAATTATAAATTAACACGTTTAATTTTGGATAGTTGATAGCCTTGTAAGGAAAATATACCTTAATCATGTGATTTATTAACAAAACTTAAATATATCTACTTATCCAAAAATAATTTAGTCATGTGTTTGTAATAAGTATAATACATGTCTAGCTTGATTTCACCATTTTCCAATCACATATAAACACACTCAAATATATGTGTCTACATGATGGAGCGAGAGATATGTAAGACTTATCTTCAAATTGAAAAAATTCATACTACTAAGAAGGGGTTACATTCAATCCATGATTTGTCCTAAAAATGACATACAAGAATAAAAGGGATATAGATAGTACAAATCCAAAGAAAAATACCTCTCGAAATGGGCACTTGATCAAGGGAAATATTATTTATAGGGCCAAAATATTCTAGTCTCATAATAACTTAAATAGGAAAGAATATAGACTCTTATCAAATAATAATATTGAAAAACAAGTTTACTCATAGCATGTCAATGTTTTTGTCATCATTGGTTTAATAGAGTGTGATTTGAGATAAAATCAGCATGGATTCATGTTTGAAAAAATAATATCCTGCAAGTTCATGTCGACATGGAATAATCAAAGCAATTCACTACAAAGTTTTGCAAGTAATAGAGTATGTTTTTGTTAAAAGTTTTGTTAAAAATGTCAAAAATGTAGTTCTTACATACTCTATTAAATAATGATTGTAATAATTAGTAAAGTAATGCTACCTAGATTGTATGTGCATGATAGGAATTGAGGTAGGAAATTGTAGCTCTAGCACTGAGGAAAGGGATGATAGAAGTGATTCAAAACTATTTTGGATGATAATAATTGAATATTTTAGTACTTTCTTGTAGGAGTTTGAGTACTAAGAATAAATGCTAGTTTTCTTTAGGGTTGATAAATTACGGTTATTTTATGAGATAGGAAAACAAATAAGAGGGCCTATACACAAGGGAAAAAAATAGACACAAATATGATTTTAAGAAAAATGTGAGCACGTTTGGTTAAATCACAAGCGCATTCTGAATTATTAGGTTTGGTTGTTACCAAGCCTAAAATGCAAGAACGTTATAACACGCCAAATCGTAATGTGAGCACATTATAACACGATCACATTATAACGTGAGCACATTATAACGTGTTCGCATTCTGTGTGTTATGTGGTATATGTGGTTGAGGCATGCTTCTATGTACAAAAATAAATGTTTAAGTATAAGTTTGAAAAACTTATACTTTAAATTTATTTTAGTAAATATAAGATGTTAGGGTCACTCTGCACCTTATGGAACTAGTCTCACAACTCCATATGTCACGGTTTAGAAGAAAGTTTTTAGATTAAAATCTAGTCAGTACATAGGTATTTTTCAAGATTTCAACATTCAACCTTCAAGATTTTAGGGTTTAAATTATACAATCAATATTTGTTTTGTGAAAGAATATAGGCGTTGTTTAGGTTTTGGGGCCTTTTGGATTGGTTATTGATATTTGTAGGATTTTTAGATGTGTTATTGATATTTGTAGGAGTTTTAGGATTCCATCATGTTCTTAGACAACTAAACCACCTATTTCACTCATCTAGTTGCTCAACATTCATCCAAAGACTCCTCTCACTTGCTTTTGTTACGAAATATTGTTCATAGTGTGAACACTTAGGAGTGGTTTGGGTTATTTGGTAGTAATAGGTTTTTAATAATTATAAAATAATATATGAGTGTGCAAAAGCAGTTATAATGCACAACTCATAGTTGAGAGATATTTGGGATAATGAGAGGACTTAGAGATTAGCCACGAATCCTCACTCATAGGAGTTCATTGAGCTATTTATATCTAATCTCTCCATTGGGAATTTGTCCGAATGAATTACAATATCTCTGGTTTTATTATTTTATTGTGCAATGTTTTGTTTTTTATTTTATTAAATCATGGATATTTGCAAGATTTGGTATCAGAGCGGGTTAGACCACAATGATAACATGTAGGAGTTTGTGAGGCATTTAGATATGGATCAAATTTGTTTCATTGGAATCAAATCTGTGACGTGCATGTTTCATTGGAGTCAAATCTATGACCTACATGTTTGTCCACCAACAGTGGTGACGCTTCACTTAGGCGAATCCATACTTGGCTATGATGCATCTTCTTGCAATATTTGGATCCGCAGTGACAAAGGTATTGCATTTCTTTCCTTTTTTGGACGTAGATGAAAAAATAAGAATAGAATTTTTTTGCCAAATTTGGAAAGGGTTCGGGAAGATGTTGGAGTTATAACTTAAAATTGTCATAAATTTTAGCTGGTAACTCAAATTAATGTGCCATTTTTTTAAAAAATGTGTATTTTTTGATATCTACACATTGAACCTATGTTTTCTATTGCTGGACAATTTGTTTTTCCTTTTTTGGAAAATATGTCAGAAAATTTTACTTCAGTGTTTAAATTTTATTGTAAGGGTGCATTTTCGATTTGAGTTTGACACCTATTATGGGAAATCCATCACTAAATTCAATGGATTAAATTTTCACACATGAAAGGTGAAAATACAAATAAAATTAATGAACAAGAACCTTTGGGGAATTGTGAGTGGAAAAGAACTAGAACCAACAAATGTTGCAAAATTGCTTGAATGGAAAACCAGGGATGACAAAGCAAAATCCATTAATAGGCTTACTTTATCGAATCTTGAGTTGCATTATATATACTTAGAAAAAAATCTAAAGATATATGGTATTTTCTAAGTCATACATTTGGTACAAAGGATGTGAATGCTAAATTCTCACTTAAGTAGTAGTTATTCAAGTTGAAAATTAATGAGGTGTAACTATGTCAAGTCATATTAACGATCTTAGATCTCTTCTAAGATAACTAATGTAGTAAGTGCTCGAGAAGATGAAGAAGCGAGATGAACTTGAATAGAATGAGGATGAAGATGACTACCTATACTAAGTAGTTCTTGATGGAGGATGGAGGAAAATTGGCATCTCTTGTTATTCACCAACAAAGAGATTGCTTCATTATATTGGTGACCTTTTTTCAGTTGTGTGGTGTGTTTGTTTTCCACTGTAATAATGAAAAAAAGTAATATTCCTATTCAAAGCTCCTGCATGAGCATAATTTCTATTTTGTAATCCCTCTAAGTGAGAAAAAATGATGTGAGAAAAATAATGTATCGCTATGTAGTGGTTGGTTCCACTAGAAAACCATTTTCTAAGTTGGAGGTTCTCTTTGAAAACCTCATATTGTTTGAGTTGTTGGTACTCATTGAAAACCTTCATTTCTTTTTAGATCATGATTGGGTACATGGGAGATAGCTTTCCTATGTTCACACTAAGGGGGTGAATGTTACAAAAATATTATTCATAATGTGAACAATTAGGAGTGGTTTAGGTTATTTGGTAGTAATAGGTTTTAATAATTATAAAATAATATATGAGTGTGCAAAATAGTTGTAATGCACAACTCATAGTTGAGAGATATTTAGGATATTGAGAGGACTTAGAGATTAGCCTTGACTCCTTATGGGAGTTCATTGAGCTATTTATATATAATAATATCTCCATTGTGAATTTGTCTCGAATGAATTACAATATTGATCCGAAAATAATCAGATTATTACTACGATCTCGAGACCTTATAGGCTTTAATTATTTACCGATAATTTACTCCTTTTAAGTAATCAATTTAAAATAAAATGCAAGACATTTAAAACGATTACACAAAGATTTATTACGGAGTTTGGTAATTTCCTACGTCTCAGGGTTCGTGGTCGAACTATTCCACTAGTCAAAACTTGTAAGTTACAATATTACTTTCACAAGAAAACCTAATGGAATTTTACTTGCCTATAAGTAAACCAATTCTTTGAAAAACTTCGATGATCAGTCGAATTGTTCTTCACCTTCCTGATGCACAATCTCCTTCGGCTTCGATCGGCCTTCCGACGCTATCAATGCGACACTGGCACTCCGGTCGACAATCCAGGATTTGCAAGTAATTGGTGTGGCTCAATGGGCCTATTGGGTAGTTTATAATTTACTCCCAATCACAAATATTTCATCTACTATTGCATAAAATAATAGGCTAATAGACAATACTTGTTGACACATCCCACAAATAAGCTTAACAAATAATAAGCTCGTTGGACTAATGTGTGTCCATTATAATAGAATGGGTTCCCTATTTATACAAAAAATAGGGCCCTTAAAAAATGCATTCCATAAAATCCTTAGGCTAAAAATACCATAGCATGTAGCATAGTTGATGGGATTACATATAATCCTAAGGCTATTTTTAAACCTTAGCCATACATGAAAAATGGGATCAAATACCCATATTGGCGGATGCATTTTTAATGGGATAAAATCCCAATTGGAGCAGTGGGATAATAGTTTAGGCTTTATTAAGCCTTTCCATGCACATGTATAGTGGTCAATGGACCATTAGAGGCATAACCGCCCCCATCTCCATGTGGATTAATACCACGCATGGCTTAAAGCCCCAACAACCGCTTCACCACCTTGATCACCACGTGGATTTCCACACATACCATTAAACATGCTCCCCACCACCGCTTCACTCCTCCTCCACATGGAAGTATAGTATGTTGGCGGTTTAATTGGGTAAGTGGAAATTTGGAATGGTGTGTAAGTGGACTTACCAAGTAAATAAAAATTCGACCCATACCATGGGGTATCGAAACTAATTAACTTGGTCATCATGTAGTCCACTTGTCATATCCTGATAGGTAGATTGAGTGAATTTGACGAGTGGTGGCAAGCCACGTGTCAGAGTGTGATTGGTCCAATATTGACTAGTTGACCAGAGTTGACTTCCCACATTTGCCCGAACTTTGACCAAACATATATAGAGCTCCCGATGTCCATTTTTCGTGTTCTCACAGTCATTGGAAAGCTCTCAAGCTGATCTTCTACACTGAAACCATTTAGGGATGTTTAGGGAACTTTCAAAAATGATCCTCTGATCACACCTCCCCACTGAGAAAGGCTTTTGTCCCAAAAAGCTTCCATACTGTCTTGAATCTGAAAAACTCTGCTGCCACCTCGGAAGTGCTGCTGTAGTAGACCCTTGGGTCTTCTCCTCCAACCTTCTCACTTCGACAACTCTGCTCCGATCCTGGGACCTATGGGTTATGGGCCCATGACACTTCTCATTGCGTCACTCTGATATCCAAAGAAGACCTCCACGCCTCCGCTTCATGGTGTTAAGTTTCTGAATGAAACCTCAATGCTCCTTCTGTGTAGTGCTAAGCTTCTTGATATCTAACAACAAGGATCTTCTTTGACTCTATAACACGGCTCTCCCGGCTCGAGTTTATTCTGCGAGAATCCAAACTGGTTTGAAGGAACTCCATGTTACGTAGAGCTATGATTGATCTGATGTCGGTGATGGACAATGCCTTGTCCCCTTTACAGACCTCAACGCCTTCAATGCATGATGCTAAGCCTCTTTTAAGACCTTGAGCCTCCGATGCATGATGCTAAGTCTCTTTAGACCTCAATGCCTCCGATGCATGATGTTAAGCCTCTTTCAAGACCTCAAGCCTCCAATGCATGATGCTAAGTCTGAGACCTCAATGCCTCCGATGCATGATGCTAAGCCTCTTGCAAGACCTTGAGCCTCCAATGCATGATGCTAAGTCTGTTGATCAGCTACCATTCGTATGTGTGGTCGCAATGCCTTGACACTGAATGACATTCCGAGCTAATCCTTTGAGAGCTCTGCTTGTTGACATACAATATCAGGTACCACTCTGCTACACGGTCACAATGCCTCTACATAGAATGAAGTTCTAACCCGACGTCAATGCCAATGATGATTCAGCTACCATTCTGCTACATGGTCACAATGCCTCTACATAGAATGAAGTTCGAGCTGATCTCTGCGAACTCTCTGTCTGCGTACTACAAATGATGATCAATCTCCAAGCTTTATATGAGTTAAATCATGTATCCAAGCTGTAACAGGTACTCACACGCTAATTAGGAGATAGGTGCCCCTAATAGGGTCTTTATACAACTTTCAAATACAAGTGTGAGGAAATTATATCCTAATACACCATGTAAAACTAGTTGTAAAAATGCTCCATTTTTGGAGTCTTGTACAATAAGCTTAAAATACCAATTCTATAGGAAAATAATTTTGCATGGTAAACCTGTCGCGTGAAATTTCTCCTACTTGGTGGCTTATGTACTTGGTCTTCTCCACTACATCGCAATGTGGATTGAATTAATTTGTCTCCTCCCTACTGGACCAATAACTCAACAAGGAAAAATATACTGCATCTTATGGTGTTAGAAAAATCACCAAAATAATTGCCCTCTAGGGGTCTTACTAATGCAAGTATAATAGAGTACAAACATTGCCTAGAATTGGGTCTTTAACTAATGTGCCATGTCTGGTTAGATGTATACACACATTTCCCTCAAAGGGGTCTTACCAATACATTCTACCCTACACAATAGTTTTCAGGTTTTATCTGCATATGAGATATAATGGAATCATCCAAATAGAATTACGAGAAAATTACTGAGTATGTTAAACCTGTCTCTCAGTCTATCCCACCAATCTAGAAATCCAGAAGTACAAGCCAATGCCATCCCTATCAAAGCAACCTGTACTAATTAACCTGCTCGATACCAACTTGCTTCGGAGATTAGTAAGTTTGCAGGTGTCGATTACCAGCTCTGATACCAAACTTGATCCAAAAATAATCAAATTATTACTACCTGATCTCGGACCCTTATAGGCTTTAATTATTTGCCGATGATTTACTCCTTTTAAGTAATCAATTTAAAATAAAATGCAAGACATTTAAGACAATTGCACAAAGATTGATTACGGAGTTCGGCAATTGCCTACGTCTCCGGGTTCGTGGTCGAACCGTTCCACTAGTCAAAACTTGTAAGTTACAATAGTACTTTCACAA